>CM076238.1:12277507-12983841 GCA_038380155.1 Pseudococcus jackbeardsleyi
TTCTAGTGTCTTTGAGCCTGTGCCGGTGCTGATGAAAACTTGCTCGCGTGTGCAAACTGCCGACTACCTCTCTTTACCATTATGCTCTAAACGAAAACTCGTACTTATATGGTATAAGCGTCGCCGACATCTCCACCTTGCATTCTGCACCGCTCTCGGGCTGCAAAATGTTTTAAATGGCATGTTTCCTCGGAACGGGGAAATTACGAAGTATAAATCATCTTGGAAATTTAACCCGCGTACTTGAATAGGACCAAGAATTCTTTAGTGTTTTGTGTAATATAAGCTGCGCCGCTTATTGTTAGGATTTCAGAATGAATGCACAGAATTTGGATTTCTTTTTCCACGTTGCGCTTCGTCTCGTGTCATGCTCCTAAGTTGCGGTAGCGGTTCAAGATTTTTCACGTTTCCGTGATTTTTATTTATTATTCGCGGCTTCATTTTGATATTATCCTGCGGCGCAGAGGTGTATTTTATGTACGTTTATTTCGCGTTTGGTTTGGATTTCGTCGAAATCATTTATTATTTTCGTTTTTACCGACGTAGTTTTTTTCGAATTTAATTCCGATGGGCTGGAGAAGGCAGGGGTGTACCTATTTTACCTTTTTTTTTTTTTGATAATTCTATTCGGGTTTGAATTGAAGTTCATGTATTTGTTTGTGGTTTCATGGTGTGTACTGTGTACTGAGCATAAAAATCACGAAAAACATGAAAATAGCATAAATTTGGATCATTTTTCACAAAAAGCATGAATTTCCAACATTTTCCTCTCAATTTTTAAGTTAAAGAATTGCTTTAAAATCATTTTGAACCTCATTTTTTTAAAAAAAATTTCCGCTTTCGGATTCGAATAAAAAATACCAAAATTTGAATCAAACTGCCGGTAGAAATGAGCCAAAAAAATATGGTTCAGATTCAAATAAGAAAGATTAAAATTTAAGTCGAAATTAAATGATTTGGCAAATGATGTCAAAATTAGAATAATTAGTGAAATATTTACAGAAATTTACCATAATTATCAACATTTTTACCATAAGTTATAGTAATTTACCGTAATTTTTACTATATTTATGATAATTTGCAGTAAGTATTAATTTATTAGAATATTCACGGTGATCTAGCGTAATTATTAGATAATTTACCATAATTACGAAAAATTTACGATAATTTACCGTAATTACTGAAATGTTTACGGTAATTTACCGTAAACATTAACAATTTTACGAAAATATACAGTAATTATTAGAATATTTACGGTAATTTACCGTCAGTATTAAAATATTTACGCTTATTTACCGTAATTATTGAAATATTCACGGTAATTTACCGTAATATTAAAATATTTACGAAAATATTTACGATAATTTACAGTAATTATTGAAATATTTTTTATTATTTACCGTAATTACTGAAGCATTTACGGTAATGTACCGTAATTATTGAAATATGTACTATAATTTACCATAATTACTCAAATATTTACGGTCGTTTACCGTTATTATCAAAATATCTGCTATGATTTACAGTAATTCACCATAATTATTAAAATATTTACGATAATTTACTATTATTGCTGAAATATTTATGGTAATTTACAATACCAAAAATGTTTGCTCTAGCACGGTGTCCACCGGGCATGAAAATCTTGAAAATAGCATGAATTTTTGATTTTCTCAGCCCAGTAGACACCATGGGTTTTCAATTATATGTATTCAGTTTTGAGGTACCTCTACCTACTTACTAAAAATTTTGAAAATTTGAAAACAAATCTTTGAAATTGTTGAATTTCTGAATCTCCTTTTGAAATTTTTGATTGTTAAAATTTTCAAAAATTCCTTCAATTTTTTGAAAATTTCTTAATTATTTCTTCGTGATTTGGTTATCTAAGAGTAAAACATTTAATGCCAGTTTTTTTTTTAAATTGAAGAACAATTTTAGGTGATTTTTTTCAAAAAATATTTCACGTCTTTAAACTTAACTATGTTAATCGAATCGGTTTCTCACCATTTTAGAAATTTCGTTAGAAAAAAAAAAAAAGATAAAATGACAGGCTTATTTTGAATTTCAACCGAGTTATTTTCTACGAAACCAAATTACCGAAGGTATTTGTCGACCCGGGCAAAAATATCGCCTCGAGCTCCGTCTCGCGACAAATGGTAGCTTTGGTGGTAGAATATTAATGAAAATTTTACGTATTCCAATCACCGCGAAAAGAAATTACCGTACCAAAGAAAAGCCATTATCGCCTCTCACCAGCCACCGAGTTTTCGTCATCAACGACGTCATCGTGGTAAAAATCCAAAACGACGCAATCGTTGAACTTAATTTCGGTCAATTTTATCGTACAAGGGGCAACTTTTGATTTGGTATCTAAAAGCGATACTAGCAGCGAGGAAACGATAAACAAACTCGCGTTTAAATTGAAAATACATACACACGTGTACGAATCGAATGGAAAATAAAACGGTAAAACGAAGCCGATCCGATTCCGGTTAGAAGTTCATATCGTGTTTGTAAACCGTAAAACTAATTCGTCCTAAGGTAATTTAATTAGTTCTAATGATTCGACAAAACTTTCATCGACGTTTCCCCGGCTCTCGAATTGTTCTCGGCGTTCGTGTTTTTATACCAAACGAGCTATTTACCTGGTCAAATGTCACTATTAGCGGATTCGATTTTGGCTTTTCGAGTGGTGCACGAGTACGAGAATGCGACCCGGATCGGTGGTGCTTACGTTGTATAATTTGGATAAAGTCATCGTTACGTTTAATGGCCGAAATAGTCGAAATTGAGAATGGAGATGTTTGTTATTTTACGGCACGTAAAATAACAAACATCTCCGTACACAAAAATACCCTTACGGCACGTAGGGGTATTTTTGGGTACTTTTTGCCGAAGCTGACTTTGTTTTGTTTTCATTTTATTGAAAATAATTTAGAGCCTTAAAATCATAATGATCGCACAAAAACATGAAAGCACATCCAAAAAAATTTATTTCATATGAAAATCAGGAGAAAGATGTATACGATTAATTCTGGAGGGGAGCGATTAGAGCAGGAGGAAGGGTGTCAAATCAAAAAGTGAGTAGATATTCGAATTTTACGCCTTACAGTGGGATATTTCAGGATTTGAGGCTGCAAAAATAGAATTTGTCAAGTGAGGAAAAAATAAATTGGTGAACAGGGTTTTTTTGGGGCGCAGAATCCGATTTCGAAATTATTTTCACCCCTTGTGACCAGCTACCTCCATATACGGAAGTATGAAAATCAAAATTATTAAAAAATACCATGTTGGGTGTCGAAATACTTGTTTTTTGGGGCCCAGAATCTCATTTTGGGCTTATTTTTACCCCTTTCGATAACCCATCCCGTGATCTTGTTCTAGCAATAGGATCTTTGAAATATGGTATACACTTGCTATGCAACTTCATTTCATCAGATGAAATAATATTTTCAAAATCGAATTCATCTTTATCAACCAAAGAATCTTTATAGACCTCCATTTACATAAAATAAATTTTTAATAAGATTTCATTTCTTTTTTCTCATATAAATAGAAATGTCTGATTCTAAATCAAACTCAGAAAATATGAATACTAAAGATTCAATTGAACAAAACAATGTTTTAGAAAGAATATTTAAGAAAAAATTAATTGTAAACAAACATTTAAAAAGAAATGATGAGTTGCTTGAAGAGATTGAGTCACTTAAATATAATGATAGTAATTCAAAGGAATTTTTTGAAAAATGTTTTGAATTTAAGAATAATCAAAAACAGTTAGTTGAAAAAATGAATGATTTTAGAGAAGAGCTGAGAAAATTAGGAATCACTGTACCTCCTAGATTAGTGTTGTAAAATTACCAAAAAAGTAAAATTCTATCCTATAAAGATTTAGCCCCCCTGTAATTTAATTGAAATTACTACTATTTTCATCACAAATATCAGGAGCTACATCTGTAGTCTCTGAGATTGAAAGTATAACAACCTTGATTTACCTCGTCTTCAGAATTTGACTATGTCAGGAAGTATACTAAAAAGTATAGATAATTCATTAAATTTATCTCAAAATCATAAATTTGAATGGAAAATTTCATAACCTTGGGTGACATAAATTGTAAGAAAAATCTCCTATTTTTCTCATGAAAATGAATAAATAATTTCCTCTTCGGAAATTGGAGACTTCTCAGGATTCCTAAAAATAATAAAAATTTGACCTAAAAATTGAGAAATCTGGAGTTGTGTTGAAGGTACATTGGTATGTCTTTGAAATGTTAGAAATGGATGGAATTTTCAAAAAAATATAGATAATTTATTACATTTGTTGAAAAATTGTATACTTTAATATGAAAATTTTGTGACCAAGGTGGACTAAAATCTTATCGAAATTCATCTATTTTTCTCATGAAAATGAATGAATTTCCTCTTTGGAAATTTGAGAATTTTTGAGATATTAAAAAATCAATGAATTTGACCTAAAATCTAGAGTTGCGCTAGAGTGCGCCAGAAGGTACATTGGTTATCTACTCCCTACATAACATTTTTCGAAAATTCGAGTTTTCATCCCCTGTACAGGGAGTGGGTTATCAGAAGGGGTAAAAATGAGCTCAAACTCAGATTTCAGACCCCAAAAACCATATATTTTTATTTGACACCCAACCTGACATTTTTTGAAAATTAGTGTTTTTATTCCTCCGTATAGAGGGTGGGTTATTCGAAGGGGTAAAAATGAGTTGAAAATCAGAAACAGGTTAAAATCGAATTCAGCACCCAGGTGTCTGGAAGAAAATTTGTTGGTTGAAAGTAGGTAAAAAGGGCTAATTACTGTAATTTTTTCAGATTTTTGAATTGTAGCTTCAGTCTATTGTGATAATCATGAAAGTTGAGCTTTCATAAAATTCAACTTTGAGATTTTCAAAATGTGATTATCGTTTTTGAATTTCCTATCAATTTTCTTTCCTTCAAGTATACTAACCTATCTCGCGAGATATGAGCCTTCAAATTTGGGTGATTAAAATCGCATTTGCCTAAAAATTTTGAGCCCCCCCCCCCTAGTTTCCAATTGAGGGTTAGAAGGGAAATGCTGGCGGATTTATCAATAGATCATCAAGGGGAACTGTAAAAAAATTTTGAACGATATCGGAAGACTCGATTTCATTTTTGATCCGTTTTAGCATAAAATATCCCTTTGATAAACGTCAGACCTGAAAATAATCAAAAATTCTACAAATTCCACCACACATCTCTTTTCCGTTCGAGAAATCCCCTCATCTGAATACGTGTAGATGACCAACATAAACCACCTCCTTTTTAAAGCTCATCTTCCGCAACAAATTTCATTCTGGTTCTTTGGCGACAATCAAAACACCCATAAAAAAGCTACTTTTATCCTCTCGCGCCAATAAACGTCGAAAAATTCTCCATAATTCGTATCTCGCGATTCTAAATGTTCTCTCGTTATTTTTTTCTCAAAATTCTCGCGAGAAATTAACGACGCTCGAGGAGAAATTTCGCGAATATAAATTGTTTCCGAGTAAACTTCAATTTTCTCGACAATCTCTGCAGTCTGGGACGAAAATATAGGACACGACCAAGACTGGGATTATACGAATAAGTCATAATGGTATGCAGATTACGAGAAAAATTCTCCACCCGGGTCCGTCACGACTGCGAGAGGATGCAGGAATAAAAAAACAAGGTCATTTTACATCGGTAAACAATAATAGTATATTTGCTGTTTTATATGAATTTTTCATTTATATTTTTCCTCTTCTGGTCCGCGTACTGTTTACTCGACGTAAGTACGTACTATGTGGTTTAATGGGCGAGTTATTTTTCAGTTTTATTTATTTTTTCAATTCCGCGCCATCGTTCAATAACGTAAAATGCGTTATTTCTTTTGTTGTACATTTTCGGCGTCTGTTAAAACAAACATCATCGTCGAGAGCCATTCGAAAAGTTTCAAATTCTCGCGTATAATACGTAGATACTCGTATACGTCCGTGTATCGTATTTTTTCCGGCGAAAATTTCCTCGTGTAGGTTTCGTTTCTGGCTCATACGTCTTGCGATGTTGCAAAAGTTGCAAAAATTTCATACGATTGTAGAAGTCGCGTCAACGTTCTCAGCAACGACACGCTTTATGCAAGTAAACCATGCTCTACAATTCTATATACATATAAAGTTTATATACGCCAACGACAGCGCCAATGAGATGGGTTTTAAATGTAAAGAATAGTACGTTATTTGCCTCGACACCGCTGCAATATTTTTTCATCTTAGATAACATATGACGGTACATAAAATGGGCTGAACTACGTATACGCTGTTCAACGACTTTTTCCAACAGATCTGCTTCGAATTGTTTTAATTAGAAGTACGTGTAAGTTGGATAAATTCGTTTAGGATGAATTATTGTGATGAGGCAAACAGATATACTTGGGCGGAAAACTAAGTTGAAAGAAGCATGAATTTTGGTGTGATGAATTTTGAGGGTAAATCAACGTTTTTGAGACTGGGAAGTCACCCGAGCTTCTCGTCGTTTTGAGAGGCTATCAATTTTGAAAGGAACTCCTGAAAATCAAATTTTTGTTAGAATTGAAATTTTTTGAACTTGGAATTTTAGAACACATCAAAATAATCAAACTACTAGAAGCTCAAAAAATGGATTTTTAACAATTAAAACTCCAGACAAGACAAAATGTATCATAGGGGATGTCAAAGTTTCGTTTTATCTGGAAAACTCCAGATACCTACGGTGGAAAATTTTTGAAAACGAGGCTCTTTTTTTAGAAAATTTTCAATTTGGAAAAATGAGGGGGAAAACGTACTCTGAATTCAATGAATTGGAAAAAATCTCGATTTTCACATTTTTCGCCACTTCAATAAGCCTACTACGGTCCATTTCTGTTTACATCGAAAAATAGATTCGAAATTTGCCATGGTGATTTTTTTTTTTCAAAATTACCGTTTTCGCTCATTTTTTTATTTTTATTGCTTGGTATTTTGATTAAAATTTTGTAACGTTAGTTCTCTCCAGGATTTCATGATATTAGATAGGAGTAAAATCGTTGAATTATGTTTGGTTCTATGCGTATGTGTCGGAAAAATTATGAATTTTGTTTACAAAATTGGATTCAGATTTTTGTCAGTTTTTGAAAGGACGAGGAAAAGTTTTAATTGAAAATTTTAAAAATTTCCCTGTATGGCTAATTTTGAATTTATTTATTTGAACTGGGTTGTTTGATTTTCGGATTTGAGCTTCCAAATGATAATAAATCATCGAAAAAAAGATTTAAAAAATCATGGAATTTTTTTGTAGTTTTGAGCTCATAATGATCATTATTTTTGAGGGAATCGAAACCGTGGAAAAATTTTATATCGTTAGCATTTTCTTGAAACATTGATTCTCATTTCAATAACAGCCCGATCCCTCTTTCCTCATCTTTCCTTTCCTTCCCTCCTCCGCTCCCTCTTTTCCAATTGAGCTTGAAATATGAGATTCTTCATTTCACCAATTTCAGCATTTTTAATACGTTTACAAATTGTCTTCAAAAAAATGTCATGTCGGTCTTAATGCAGATTTGGTAATGAAATGATGAAATAAAATAGGCAGATGTTGTGATTGAATTGGAAGAGAATGAAAAGATTGAAATTTCAAAAATGAAAACAAGTTTTAGAAATGGGAAAGAGACAATGCCTATTTCATAATGAAAATGAATGGGAAAAAAGGAAAAGAAAATCAAAAATTTAAAAATTTGAGAAATAAGAGGAAAAAAGGATGTCGGATGTGAAATTGAACCAAGCAACTTTAAGCATTCTTAGTCAAAATTTGATTTATTTGCCAAATTTCCTTCTTTGTAAAAAAAACAACATTTTTTGAAAAGTAATTGAAGATATTGTTTGAAACCAATATCAATATCGTTTTGGTAAGAATTTTCCATGAAAATATTCAATGAGTAATTACAAAAATTTTCGTAATATTTTTGATCGTGTTTTAAAACAACGTATTCAACTGCACGAAATGAAATTTGAAAATAAAATTTTTGAGTTTTCAATAATTACTGAATGGTTCTTGAAAGCTTCAAATTTCACTATTACAAATAAAATAACTCAATTATTTCTGCCATCTAAAGAAGTGAGCTCGACCTGGTTCAGATAGATTGAATTTTTATCCATCCATCGAAAAGTGATGGGAAAAGAAGAAAAGTAGAGGGAAAATAATTTTCTACCCCCAAGTTGAAAAATTCTTAGACGTGAAAAAAAAAAATGATGAAAAATGTTTTTTTTTTGCTTTTCGAAAAAATTCCTTTGATTTGTTTGGCGATATTTTTATGTTCATTTGAGCATAATATTTCTATTTTGAATTTTTTTCAAAAATTATATAATTTTTTATCACACAAATTTCTTTTTTGATCTTCTGGCATAAGAATTGAGACCATTCGCGTGCCTCGTTTCCTACTTCAGAGAATATCAAAGAATAAAAAAAAGACGTAGACATGAAAAATTTCTTGTTCTTCTTCACATCTTTTTTAAAATCTGAATTAGGCAAGGGGGAAAAAATCGCCTCAAGTTACCAGAACAAAATAGTTCAAGTTAAATTAAATTTTTTTCTTTGTTATGAAAAAACTGAAAAAATTGCATTTTTTGGAAGTACATAATTGTTGCTGTTGAATTTTTTTTTATACTTCAATCGATCAATGGCTTTTAATTTTTTTTTTTATTTCTTGTGCTTCAAAATTTAAATCATCCATTCATTCAAAATAATCTTCAAAGAAAATCCGAAATGAATGTCGGCTTGCGTAGGTTTCTCGATTAATTTTATACTTTTTATAATATGTGGTCGGGTTAGTTAGTAATTCGAAAACACAAACGACTGCCTAATCCAAAATGGTGAAATTAAATGAGCATCAATCAAAGCCAAAAGACGAAACTGAAGCTCACGTTAGAATAATGGTTGCAGATCTGGGTACTTATGTGTAGATGTAGAATGTGGGTTGCATAGCGTTATTAATCAAAACCTCTGTGTCGTACTGTAATTCTTCGCAAAAGCGAAAATTTTAATTTATTTTTCAATTATTATAAACGTTTGGGAAATGTTTTAAATAGAAATCGGTTCGACTGTACCGTAGGCATATCTAAGAAAATATTAAAGAATTATTGTATTACGAAGATATAATTTCTCGTAGGTAGGTAATAGGTAGACTCGAGTAGAATAACGAATTTACTCGCGAGTATTCTGCTGATATAAAGTCAACTAAACCTATTCTAATAATAATGCAAAAAAGGTACAGACGAAGAAAGACGAGGAGGAGAGAAAAAAACACGTAAAATTGAAATCTCCGTAAGTACGAAGAACGAACGCCAATAAACTGATACGTCTTCTCAGTTTACTAAATTATAAAAGTGGAAATGAAATTTCCTAAGGTATCGCGTCTACAAACCGTTATTATTCTCGGCGGGAAAAAATTTCTCAATTTTGCGCCTTGCAATTCGCGAAATTACTTCCGTCGAAGGCTTATTGATTAAAAAGCACAACCTAGTTCAATTTTCTCAAGTGGTTACACGAAAAGTATTAAAATTATATAAGAAACCCGTCGCGTCGTCTAACAATAGACTTTACTCCCGGATAATCGTTCAAGTTTCAATTTACTAATGAATGGATGTATAGTCTACTATTGTTAGCTCTCTGGCGTAGTGATATATTGTAAAAATACTTCGGTATCGTGGTTCTACTTATAGCCCTATACGCATTTCGCTAGATAACCTCCGTATGTGTGTCGAAAATGGGATACTGTACGATTTACAATACCCGAGTACTTATTTTCAGCTTGCAATTCCAGAAGGAGTTGAGTTTGAAAGTTTGTCGATTTATTGCGCCAAATTCTAAACATTTTTTTCGCCTTTATTTACTCGGGATTTTTTACCCGCGAGATTCGCAGGTTCAAATACCTACGATGGAGATATTTGTGCGTTGAAGAGGTTGAAAAAAACCTTTTTTGACCAACTGTTGCGGGTAGGAGATTTGCAAGCTATTGTGTTCGGTGGATGGGGTTTAAGGTGGATTTTTTTCCCCTGCGAGTGAATTGAGTTGTGAGATGGGGTGTTACTAAGTCTTAGTTGTTTAATTGAATGGATTTGATTATGTCTGAATATTCTTTTTGTTTGAAAACACGATATAAATAACCATTGTGATACATCCGAGAAAGTGATGCTTTGGATAAAAAGCTTCATTTATTTTACTCCTCGAAGGTTTCCAAGTTTGATAACAATAGACACTGGAAGGTGCTCATTTATTAAACATCAAATAACCTACATCTCTGAGACCATTGTGGGACAAATATTTACTCTAATTTGATTTAGGTTAGATTGTGTTCCTTAATTTACTCCTACGCCAAGTTACTTTGGGAATTTTTTCCCCAGTGTTGAATAATAATACCGAGGGAATAGTTTGTGGAGTAGCTGTATGAAACAGTCACATCCGATGTAATGAGATTATACGGATACACGTGAAGATAACACAGGCCTTCAATTTTTTCAACTTTGCGTAATGAATGCTGATGGCTGATTTCGCTCTATTTTTTAGTGCTAAGTTCGAATATGATTTTAGTTTTTCTACTCACGTCAGAATTTTTTATGATTGTATTTTTGACATTTTTTTCACATTCATTGATGTAAATTTTTACAATTGAAACGTTTTTCTGGACAAAGAAAAAGGCTCACAGAAAAATGAATAGAACTTAAATTGTGGAAGTAAAATTTTTTTCTGCTAAGTGAAAATAGTTTTTTTTTCTTTGAAGCTTGGCTTTTGAGATATTTTGGTAAAAAATTCGAAGTTTGTTTTTCCATCCTCAGGACAAAATTTTGTGAATGTGTAACCCTGCCGTAAAAAAGGGACCTTGTGTAAAAAAAGTCTTTATTTTTATTTGCTTGGTCCAGATTTGGTGTCATTTGGACCAAAAACGCGAAAAATGAGATATTGATTTCTTTTACGCAAGGTCCCTTCTTTTCGGCAGGGTCACATATTCATTTTAATTTTAGGTACATAAATGGATGAATGATCAATTTTTGAAAAAAAAACTGCATTTTTGGCTTTCATTATGTTTGGTATCGTTCAGCCACTGGACGATACTTGATAAGAATTCCGCGATTTTAGTGGTTGAAAATTAATTAAGCAGGCCGAAATTTGATTTCATCCCAATATTCATCTCCAGCTATTTTTCGAGTTTTCAAAGCTGAGATGAGCTTCGGATGAATTTTTATCCTAATATTCATTCCAATATCTATCCCTAGCTGCTACTCAAATTTTTAAGCCCGAGATGAAGTTGAGATGAATTTTTATCGCAATATTCATCCCAAGATTTTTGATAAACCTGGGATGAATTTTCATCGCAATATTCATCATTGTGGAGTGGAAAAATAACATATTTAGGATTTTGACCAAATTTGGTGGGGTGGTTTACTTTAAGTGGAATACCTCTAAAAAATTTTGAGCACCTCAGAGGTAGGGGGAGAAGAGCAGAGGATGCTCAAAGTGCAACGCCTTAAAAAAAACATTTTTTTTAGTCAATCAAAATTGTGTGAGAAGCCGTCACAGTATTTAAAAGATGCGATTTGAGTTTCTACATCTTCAAAAACCATCGCCAACCTTCTCTAATTAAAACTCAGACTGTAACCAGTAAGTTGAAAAATTGCAGATTTCAATATGCCAATAATGTAAAATTTTCAATAATCTGAAATGATTTTTTTTTTATCGAGTAATTGAACAAAAAAGATTTTCAGCCATTGAAAGTGAATTTTGAAAAAAAAATGAAAATTCTCAATACACCAGTGGCCAGTGCAGCCGAAAGCAAGTCGTAAAGTTCCAAAATAAGAAATTTATGGAGACTTTGAATTGATCATTTTCAGAATGTCTAACAAGTCCTGTTGGTGCTGTTGATCCTGCTTTGAGCTGAGGGTCATGTTTTGGTCCTTTTGGTCCTGCTTTGAGGCTTTTTTAGAGAAAAGTCCTGTTTTGTATTAATTTTGAGATCTAGCTGCCAAAATTAAAAAAAAAAAAAAAATCGTGTGGGTACTCGTTGGAAAGAGGAGATCGTCAGGAATTTGAAACGAAACAATAAAAATCCGGTTATTTTTATGCTTGAATTTTTGAAATAAATTTACGCTGATTTCTAACAATTATTATTGCAAATTTTTGTTTAAAAATTTTTTTTAATAGGTTTAATTTTTTTTTTGGGGGGGGGGGGGGCAAGGTGTCTACTGGTCGCAAAAAGTCGCTAAAGTCGCGAAAAAGGCGCAAAATTGACCAAAAATTTGTAAAAGTTGCAAATTTTTTCAAAATATTTCAGTTTTTCAAGAATTTTTCGGTTGAAGCATTGTGTTTAAATACATTTTCAACTTGGATTTTTTTATAAAAAATTTTTACCCTTGCTTCGCTCGGGTTCAGTAACTTTACAATTATTTTTAAAATACTTTTGGAAGAAGAGGAGCTCATTACAAAATTTCTTGTTTTTTGGATGTCAAAAAAAGAGCATGAAAAAACATTGAATTTTGATGAGAAAATTTGAACTTCTGGATACTTTTCTGAAAAATTTTCGCCCTCGCGAGAATATTACAATCCAACAAATTATTTTGAGGCAATTATACGGGAAAATAACTTTCCTATCCAACTTTTTATGGCCATTTTGTACCCTTCAAAAAAAGATTTCGACACCCACTACTTGGATTTGTTATTATTTTTGGTTTTTGAGGCCAAAATAATGAACATAGTACAGCACTTCCCAACGATTTATGAAAGTTCTGATTCTCTCTGAGTAATTCCTATAGCAATGCTACTGCAATTTGATATTTTCTATGGAATAGAAGGGTATTTCCAAGAAGGAGATAATAAAGCGCTTGAAATTTCCTTTAAAACGAGTATACGCAAGGGGGATTTTTTTTGGGAGGGGGGGGGGGTACAAAATTTATCGTACCTATTTTTAAGGGTGCTGCTGAAGGTCCTTTTGGTCCTGTTTTGGATTTTGTCCTGTTTGTTAGACACCCTGATTTTTTCCCCTGAAAATATCAATATCATGCATTTTTTCCCAATCCCTAAAGGTATATTTCGGAATTTTTTTGAAAAATTTTGTATCTCATCAATGAAAAATCAATGATGAACAGTCAGAATCGCAGCACAAAAAAAACAAGCAAAATTCACTGATCTTTACTGGTGTTTCAAAGATTTTCACTGATTTTTCAGCTAAATTCATAAATCTTACCGACTTTTCAGTGAATTGTCGTCGATTTTTCAGCGAATTCTCATCGATTTTTCATTGAATTATCACTAATTTTTTTAGTGAATTATTACTAATTTTTTTAGTGAATTATCACTGATTTTTCCAGTGATTATCACTGATTTTTTAGTGAATTATCACTGATTTTTCAGTGATTTTTCTCACTGATTTGTTTTCAGTGAAAATTTTTTCACTGATTTTTTCCTGTGTTGGAATTCTTACTCTTTCTCAGTGATTTTTGATACGGTTCGCTGATTAGTAAATGAGAAAGTACACTATGGAATTTACGTTGATCTCGAATTAATTTTTTTAACGTTTGAAAATTTCACAATAATTTTGTTTTCAACCTTCAGAAATAGAAGATTAAAAATTTTTCTCTGGAAATTTTGTACATCAGTGCAGTCAGTTGCTAATTGTGATATTCTGATATTATGAACATGAATGCATTATTTTTTCACCAAGTGATTGAACCATTTTTTTTTTCAATCAATAGAAGTACCTACCTACATATGTTTTGAATTTGAAGATCAGTTCTGTTGAAAAAATAATCATGTATTTGTAAATATTTTTACTGTTTGCCCTGCATTGTTGACCTGTGTGTAATTTACATACGTCTATTTTTTTTCGAAACCAGGAAAATGAATCTTTATTCTTTAAAACAATCATTATTCAAAATACCCGTAGGTACTTGGTAACCACTTTGAAGACATAAAGATGGTATAAGGAAGGAATAAATATTACGTAGATAGGTGAGCTGTGCATAAACCGGCGAGATATGAAAGTAAATTGGCCATTGGTTAAGTTTAAATGGTATACGACGAACGTAGTCGCATAGTTTAGTTGGACGCATCCTACTTAATCCGAACTAAAACCCCGATTAGCGGGGTCCACGAAAAATAAAAGATCTTTTCAAACATTTCCGAGTGAAATTCCGTTTTCCTCAGATTATTTTTGCTTAGAATAGAGAATCAGCCAGTGTCCTAACCTATGACCTGAATTCATACGACACCATTTTTCCATTTCTCAACTGCCGGGCGAAAAAGAATGTGTCGAATGGGTTTTTTATATCGGGTTTTCACATTTTTCTGCCTGGGTCTCTTTGGCGAACGAGTTGGGAGTTGAAATTTCACCTGCATGGTTTTTGATCCGCGTTTCTGTGTATTTAACGTAATTGATAAATGTCTGAGTGCAAGATACGTGTAATGGTTTGTACGAAACGGAGACAAAACAGAGAAAGAAATGCTCAAAGAATCTTACCCGTCATTAAACAGAGATTTTGCCGGTTAAAACGGAGCTGCGGAAGGGAAAAAATACTATTAACACGTTTCTTTCTTTGATTCCGGCGAATACGCCAACGTCTCAAACAAAAGCTTCATCTCTTTAGTTTGCTTCTGTGTTAATCCAAATTATATCCTTTAAAATTGCAGTTTCGTCGAATCTTTTTTTTCATATTATATGAAATTACATCAACATTTTTCTCGGCTTTTATTTTCTTCTTTTATTCGAGTTTCTTTTTGTGTTCTTTGTGGCACGAATGCGAAAAACGTTGGTTTATCTCTTAATCTTCGACTTCAAAATAGACGTCATTATGGTGGTTAACCGAGGAAGTATTTTGGCACGAAATAATGTAATTTTTAAAGACGATCCGGACGAGATGAGAAGCCAAATTTTCAGGGTTGAGTGAATTGAGACACCTTAAAGGGACTAAAGGTTTTTGATGGGAGTTTAATTTTTTCAGTCTTTATTTATAAATTTTGCCAATGTACGTTTTGACTGACGAAGCGATTTTTTCGCGATCTGTGTCGTCTTGGCTCACTGTTTTGAGCTGACTGAGTTGATTTTTCGATTTTTTGAGGGATTTTTTTTGTCGGTAAAGGTTTATTATTTACATATTCTAGCGTTAATGATGAATTTAAATCATAATTCATCATGAGATCAATGGAAAAAATTTTAACCCATAACAATACCCTATTTTCAGGTTACTTACTGGATAAAATTGTTATGGTTTAGGTTCGGTTTCTCATTGAATTTGTGTGCTATGTATCAACATTTTTATATTTCAAGAGCCAGGGGTGGGAACAAGAGCAGGAGCAAGAGCCGAGAAATTTAAAGAGAGTAGTTGGAGTATTGAGCAAGAGTCATTTCAGAAAGTAGAAGAGATGAAGAGGGAGAGCACTCATCATTGAAATATTTAAAAGAGCGAGAGAGTCCAACCAAAGTGAGAGTCAGAGTGAGAGCGAGAGTAAAGCACTCAGACCGTGGCTCTTCTATCACTGGATTTAATCCCTTTTACCCATCCACCTACTCTAAATGTTCAAGTCAAAATTTATTTTTATTATTCTGCAATTCATCCCAAAATTACAATTTTACACGTTCAATCTGAGATTTTGTGCTCTATTGATGTGAAAATATATGATAATTATTAATATTGAAAAAAAAAAGGCGAACGAGCACTTATTTCCAAACTTTAAATGCGAGTGAAAAATGGTTAAGTAATTTTTTTTTTAAATCGCCCAAAATTAAGCAAATGCCAAAGAAATATTTAAAAAATCAAGTAGGTGGAAAATTGTTTTAAAAATAAATTTGATGTACCTACAAAAATTTACATATTTTCAACCAAAATTATTCAAAGAAACGAAAAAACGATTAAAAATACGAAAAATTATTGACATGATCACTAATTCATGCAAATTGGAAAAAATTTATCCGATTCCAAAAAAATTGATAAAAAACAAAATAAAAATTATTAAACCACATCTTTACTTTTTTAAAAAAAAAAAAAAGAATCTTAAAATAATCACAAAAGAACTGCAACAGAATCAGATTCTGAATTGAGATTCTATTCTGAAAAAAATCACATTTTGGGATTTCAATTCTACAAAAAAGATGAATCACCCCAACTCTATATGGTTTCGGATAAACCAAGAGATGCTTTTATTGCAATTTTTGTTTATTTATTTCAGAGTGTTTCAGCTTTCCTCTGATTATTTTTGGAAGTTCCTATCCAAATTGGGCATCCATATATTAAACTTGAATGAAGTAAGGTTTTATGAAGGAGCATTGTCACATTTGGGCGGTTTCGATTTGCGAACCAGCCTATTTGATTAATGACATCTCCTGACTTGAAGCAACTGATTTGCGAACCAACGAGATTCAAAATCAAAAATGAAGTATGAGCGAACGAATGATTCGCATCTGGGACAAAGTAACTGATTTGCGAACCAACATCAGTTAACTATTAAAATCGAGTCCAATATTGAAGTAAGGAGATACAAAAACGATGACTAATCATATTTTGAAATGCTCAAAGTTGAACTTGACGATGAAAGCTCAACTTTTAAGATATGAGCTCCCATTTAAAAGTCCGGAAAAATTATAGTGAGTATAGCCCTTCTCATTTTTTTTAACCAACACAATTTCAAGATGGGACCTTCACACCCCTGGGAGTGAAAGGGCCCACAATTCTGACCAAAATTCAAAGAAATAATTATAAAAAGTGAAGTGACATTCATTTCAACTAATTCGAAGGCGCTGATTTCGAATTATGCACCCAGTTTATTCATCCGACTCCTCCAAACCTCTCTACCAACCCTCTCGTTATAATTGAAAATTTGAAAAAATGAAAAATAATGTGTTGACGTGTAGTTTGTTAGGTTTTTGAGGACACTAAGTTCGAATTTGCTTATTTTTTCGATTTTATCCTCGAGTGGTTTCCTAACCCCCAATTTAAAAAAAAAAACGAATGAAAAAAATAATTTGTGCAATACATGGATTCTTCTTACTAATCTGAAGTCACCGAGTTCAAATATCGACTTAATTTTTCGATCTGACCCCCTCCCTCCGCTCCAATAAACCACCTTACATAACTATATTAGAAAAAAAAAAACTGAAATTGAATACCTATCTCTTCATCAGATATTTTGGAGTCGAGATTGAAGATTTTGTTATATAAACTTCCATAATGTAACTTGTGCTGTCTTCTAGAGTACCCCTTCGAATTTTTGAAAAAAAGTCTTCAAAAATGAGCTCAGAAAGTCTAACAAAACTACACCTTTAGACACTCAACTCAATAAACTTTGAAATTTTAAGCTTTGCTCCTCTCTATTGGGGCATCTTTTCAGTGTTTGTTCAAAATGATGTTGAAAATGGATTCAACAGCTTAAAAAAAAACGTACATGGATTTTCAGAATTACTGTGCATTGGTTCGCAAAACAGTTAGTTTTGGATTGAGTGTATGAGCAAAATGATTCTTTAACGCCAGGTATTATTTTTATTATGGTTCGCAAATCAGTTACTTTTTACCTGTCAAAGTCCCTATTGTGGTTCGCAAATCAAATACGCTCGTCACATTTAATCAAATAGAGGTTTCTCCTTCACATTTTGGAAGGAGTCACTTTTTCTACAATTTTTGTCGTAAAAAGTGGGTCAAATTTTGCAAGTCATTCGAAATGATGAGTTGAATATAATATAGTTAGTTTCGGGATATCATTTTGAATTTGAAATTATTTTTGAATATATTCAACTACCTATGTTCAATTCATTTTGGTATTTACTGAACTTTTGGAGAAATAGTGGCAGAATTTATAATATAAGTTGATGTGTTAGCTTAGATGGTTTTGTCTGTGGTTTCAGGTCATCAAATCTGTTCTTCAATTGCAGGGCAGAGTGAAACATTGGTCTTTGCTTAGGTATTTCCTTCCCTTCAACACCTTCGCCTTCTTCTTGACTGTGTAGGCCACCGTTTTGTCGATTTTTTGCCAGGCATTCAATAAAATACTACCCTGGAAGTTGCTGTTTTTTTAATGTTATCGGAAATTTTTAAAAATTGATGAAATGGCCTTCTGAGGTCAATTTTTTGTGTCATCTATTTTCTGAAAATAACTGAAAAGTACAAAATATTTTTAAAAATCTAAAAGTTTTGAATTTTTACCAATTTTTTTTCAATTAGAAAGGAGGAGAAATAATTTGAAATGTTTTTTTAACGGTTTTTATTGTAGTATAAAAAAAATCCTTTTGCATCAATAATTTTTCAACGCTTTTCAAGTCTTATGGAATGTCAACTACCAATTTCAATATTTTTTGATTAATAAAAAATTCTCCATTTTTACCGACTTTTCTTGAAAAGTCAGGTACTAAATTTGTTGGCTCGGAGCGATTGGGGGTCGGGGTTTGGTTTTCTTTGCGTTTTGGGTCCTTGGGAACACGATTGTACCATTTTTTCAAATTCATGTTTCCTTATATATATATATATAAATATATATATATACAGGCATGGCAAAGCACTGCGAGACCCGTTTTGGAAACGGTGCTATCACTGCGAGGCCCGATTTTACACTGCGAGACCCGATTTCGGGTCTCGCAACGTCATGCCATGTAAAATGGTTTTTCATGATGTATGCATACTCAGGAGGCCGTAGGCGAATTTTTTTTTCGGGCCTCGCAGTGTCATTTGCATATCTTTATATACAATTTACCTCGCCTCTCTGCACACAACAACACACTGAAAAAAATGAATCAGACTTTCTGTAGGAAAAACACCGTAATCATTCCGGAGAAACTCAGTATTTTTGTGATAGCTCAAAAACAACAAACTTTTTCCAGTAACACCAAAGTAATTTTTGTGTGAGGCGACTTCACACAAATTCGGTATAACTCCGTAATCATTACGGTGTTTCCCAATAATCTGTTTAGATGGCATAGTATTGATTTTTAAGATCAACATAATTCGTACGTTGGACCAACTTTTTTTTTATTGGTAGCACCGTAATGATTACGGTACAATCACATATGGTTTACTGTCTTTTCAGTTCTCTGAATTGAATAACTCCGGAATGATTACGGTGTTTCCCGATGATCTGTTTGGATAGCATATTATTGATTTTCAAGATTAACGTGATTCGTATGTCGGACAAACTTTATTTTATTGGTAGCATCGTAATCATTATTGACAAAAATGTATTCAGTAAGGTGTAATCTTATCCAAAAATTACCGGGGTAAACTGGAATAAACCAACAAAAAATTAAAATAGCATTAGCCCAACTGATTCGTTAGATATTTCTAGGAAAATTTTCGATTTTCTCTCGATTAAATATAGTTTTTCTAGAGAAAATCGAAAATTTTCTGAGAAATGTCTAACAAATCAGTTGGGCTAAAGCTAATTTAATTTTTTGTTGGTTTAGTTTCTCATTCCAGTTTACTCTGGTAATTTTTGGATAAGATTACACCTTACTGAATACATTTTTTTCAATAATTATTACGATGCTACCAATGAAAAAAAGTTTGTCCAACATACAAATCATGTTAATCTTGAATCAATACTATGCTAAATCTGAAAAAATCCCAGCACATTTCCCTATATTACTACTTACTTACCTACATGGAAAAAATTGGTTGAAATTGAATGGTGTAAGAATTTTTCTGAAGTTTGACCAAAGGCCAAATGAACTCCTTACTACACCAGAGCCGTTTGAAAATTTCGATTTTAGCATGAAAAAATTATAGTCTCCAAATGTTTTTTTTTTTCATGTAGGTATCCGTTCCACAAAAAATATATCCATAAATTTAAAAGTCAAACTTTTCAATTTTTTTATATCAATTTAAAAATGAATTTCACACCTACCTACATTTATTAGGCTGAAGCGATTTTTTTTTTCAAAAAGCATCCAAAATCTAGCACACCTTTATTCATCAAAACTCTTATTCTTAGACATTAAAATACATCACCTCGCTCAACCCTGGCATTCAAAGTTTGCTTGAGTGGAGGGGTATCAAAAAAAATGATTTTTTGAGAGCAATTTAAAAAAAAAAATTGAAAACATTTTTGTAGTATGATTTATAGAAAATTTTACAGCGAATCAAATGGCACAAACTGACGGCTTGTCTCTTTTAGAAAAATTAATACAGCTTATTTGTTCCAAAATTCTGTCATAAAATCTCATTTTATTTGTACCTACCTTACCTACAAAAAAGCAAAATTTTTGAGTAAACTAAGCATTCTGAAGCCATAAAAACTATGACAAAATTTGTAGAGAATTGAATTTCCTATAAGAAATGGAACCAGTGAGATTTTTCTTGGAGGCATAATTTCCAGGATATTTATGTAGGTAAAAGCAACCTAAATTTGGCAATCAGAACTTAGACACTAAAATCATGCCGACTTGTTTAATAATTACAGTACTTGCCACTCATTCTGCAGTTTTCTATACATACTGGGCACAAAGCATGCAAAAATTTAATTTTCGATCACTTTAGATTAATACTGAGATTAAGTATAAATATTATCATCTTTTCAAAAAATTAAAAAAAAACACACCATTTATATTTATTAGCATGTACTTAAAATACGTTCAACTTTTATTATGACACAATAATTATAAAACTGGGAAAAACTAATAAGGCACAACAACTTTCAAAAATCAAAATTTACTTCTGGACTCAGTGGACTCAAAAAAAAAAATGATTATACACTGCACAATATGTGGTGATATAATTTCTTGAAACCCTACCAGGAAAAATACTCAGAACACCGTACTGATTACGGTAGCTCAGTTATCTATCTATTGTTCTCCCAGAATATCTTTTTTCAACATTGTAATTCATTCTATTCCACACACAGGAATTTTTTTAAAAAAATATACAGAGTAAAAACATTCAACACCAGACTGAGTACGGAGTTTAACCACATTAATTATATCTGCTTCAGGTACAATTTCCTAAACAGCGATATTTTAAGTACTGGGTGGGCAATATTATCTCTTTACGGAGTGAACTCCGTAGTCATTCCTCAGAACACAGTAATGAGTACTGCAAAATGCAGTAGTTTTGGTGTTTACTGCATTTCTCAGTACTCATTACGGTGTTTTATGAGAAAAAGTTTGGGTATGAAAAATCCATTTTTTTCAGTGCACATGAAAACTTCGACCATGCGCCATTCGAATACGAATTGAGCTAGCGGCATGGCGCTTGCGCAGCGAGATTCGTCTCATTTTGGGCTATTTTTTCCGCTACACACATCGGCCTTAATACCTGACCCTTCATTTATGCCCATTTTTGAAAATTCGGGCCTGACAGTGCCTGTATCATCTCTTTTTGCAAAGCGGGTCTCGCAATGATAGTACCATCCATATATATATTTATGTATGGATTTTGTCCTTGATTAAACTCCGAAACCATTAGCTCTAGGATGTAGGTGAGAAAGTTAAAATGTGGGGATAGTGCTGAAGTTTTGAGATTTTAAGTTTTATGAAAATCGGTTTGAACGTTTTTGAGAAAAATGAATTTTTGTATTTTTTGTATGAATTCTGTGTGAAAATAGTGTTGCCTAGATGCAGAATACAGGGTGTCCGAAAATGCGTATACAAGGTGTCCAAAAAATCTTTTAATTAAAATGCTTAGCAAAAATTCTTCAACCTGCTTGAAAAAATCTTAGTTAGGCCTCATTATTGGTGAAGCATCATTTAGATGAACATGATGGAAAAAAGAACGTTTTACTGAAATATTGGGTGTCCAAAAAGAAGTATATAGGATGTCTGAAATAAAAGGCTGCGATCTACCAGAGCAAATGCCGGTGTTTTTGACGCAATTCTTGGTCTAAACATGATGGAAAAAAGAACTTTTTGCTGAAATATTGGATGTCCAAAAAAAAAGTATACAGGATGACCAAAAAAGAGGAGACAATGAAAATGTTTGGCAAATTCTTGGTCTATTAGTATTGGGCAAATAATATTTTGATGTACATGATGGCAGAAGAAGTCAGTGTTAAGCTACAAAAGTATATTAGGTGGTTAAAAAGAAGTGTATGGGATGTCCAAAAAAAAAGGTGGTGTAGTGAAAATGTTTAATAATTTATTGGTTTTTAAAACCTGTAAAATAACATTATACCATAAATAAAAACAATTGAAAAGTCGGTTTGACTCACGATTTACGCGTGAGTATTTTTTTTTCCTAATATGACTTTATTCTTTCTTTATCAAGTTTTTTCAAGCTGAAATTTTCAGGGAAAATTCGCCAACGTCACACCAATTACAACACCGATTCGTTTTATTCGAAATGTTGTGGAAAAACTCACACACAATTGTATTTGTATTTTGTTCTTACCTAAAATAAACTTTACATTAGACTGCATAATAATGTTTGACTTTTAGCTGGCAAGTTTTGTTACATCTTAGTTTGTAATGAACCAACTTTGAAAGCATGTCTCGTGTTGTACCCAATTTCGGATGATTTATGAAGTGAGAATGAGACTCTTTAGATATATCAGCTAAAATAGTCTACATAAGACAACTTACAAGTCTCATATTTTCAATAGGCAAGTATTGTACTTTGTACTAGAAGAAACACCAAGTATTTAGTTGCAATGCATTACATACATATTTACAAAAAGATGGCACAGGTTGTACCTACTCGTGTTAGATAAGGAAAGGAAAAAATATTACTCTAATGCAAGTTTCTTCCTACATATAATAACACTTTACAACTTTTGCCACGTACACCAACGTGTTACTCGCAAAACGGTATTAAAAAAGTTGTTGTGTTATAATTTTAACAAGTTGATGTGTGGTACTGAAAGATATATGCATGAAAAATACAATGTTATTTACATGTCGGCGGCTCCGTACGATGCCCCAGGGTATACATTTCATTTAATTTCGACCTAGTTGTCTCAGAGGTTTGAATTTTTAAATCGCTGGAATATTTTAAATATTTAATTGTTTGTTATTGGTCCCAGAACGGCTTATTGTGTCACCATCTGCCTAAAGAGTTGAAAAGATAATCGAGAAGTTTCCGCTTTGTAGATACATAAATGAATACCAAGCTTGCCTTCTTTTTAGCATGGAAAAAGGTGCTCGAATGAGAGATATGAAACGTTTAGGGGGTTAAAGTTGGAAAAAGTTTTGAAAATCCGGCCAATTACCGAAATACATGAAGAATTTTCGAAACTAGAAACATTTGAAAGAGCTGATTAAAACAAGGTGGTATTGATTTTTACAACACGACTTTCGAGCAGAAGTTTTGCACAATTTTTTGTGTGGAAATTTTACGAGCATAATCGATATTTTGTGTGTGATTGAACTCTCGTGTCGTTACCTTGAGATTGGATGAGATGATTCATTTGAATTTTCAAATGTAAGACTTCTTGATGGAATTTATGTAGCTTTATTGTAAGTTTAAAGTTTATTTCGGTGATTTTTTATTTAGAGCGTAGCGTTGAATTCCTTGGAGTTTTTTAATTTAAAAATTGATCTTTGTAAAAAAAAAAATCATTTTGGGAGATGTGCAGAAAATTTAATTGGAAGTTGGTTCCAAAAAAAAAAGTTTTATTGAAGTCAATAAAAAGTTATAAACACTGAGGAAAAATATGGACTTTGAAAGACCTTGAATCTATATTAGGATTCATCTGCGAGTTCATTCAGAAAGTTGATAAGCTTACTTCTTATGAATTTGAGTGAAAAGGTGATTTAAAATATTCGCTTGGTCATGAAGTATGAGACCGGTGTCAAAATGTACCATAGATTGATATGTTTTCTAATCTATAAATCTGTTCATGCGATTATTTTACCCAAGAAACCAAAATTATTGGTGGTAGCACGGTGGTACTAGCAGTTGTGCCCGTCCTCTGGATGAGATTTCGTGAATATTTCTATCAATTAAATTTTTTATTTGAAAAACAACTAAATGTCACTGTGTCACTTTTTTAAAATGGAAATTTCCCACAACTGGAGCAAAAATCAATCAAAATTTAAAATCGAATGCATCACTGGATTCGCCTAGTTTAGAGGATTCTAATTATACGTTCATCTTTTCATTTTCATCATTTTGCTTCAAGATGAGTTTTTTTTTTTTGAAAAATTACCATAAATGGGACTCTTTAAAAGTAGGACATCCCCATATATAACATAACTCGGACAAAAATCTATCGAAAGATCGAAACTCAAAATCAATGAACCAAGAACCACAAACTACAAACCATGATCTACATATGAACCTTGAAAATTTAGACCAAAATCAATTGACACACAGTGGCTAGTGGGCCAAATGAGAAATCTAGCGTTTCAAAAATCAATTTCATAAGTTCCAGTTGAAATAAAAATTCAAAAATTTGGTTCTAGGGGTAAAAATTGACGCTGATTTCGATTCTTTCAACAATTTTTGAGTAGATCCCAAAATAAAGCCCCTACAAGCGGGGTCAAAATCCAACATTTTTCAAAATTTCGAAAAAATTTCCCAAAAAATTAGGATGGGTGTTGAAATATGCGTTATTGATCACACTAATTTCAAATCTTTTAACCATTTTTGAGTAGGACCCAAATTGGGCCCACGAGGGGGTCAAAATCCAAAATTTTTCTTTATTTCAAGATGGGTGTCAAAATATAGATTTTCGCATGCGCTGATTCCGAAATTTTCAACCATTCTTGTGCAGGACCCAAATTGAGCCCACAAGGGAGGATGAAAATCCAAAATTTTTCAAAATTTCAAGATACTTATGAAATTGATTTTTGAAACGCTAGATTTCTCATCTGGCCCACTGTGTGACAGGGGTTTTAAAAACGTTTTTTTTTTTGGTTGAAATTTTCAAAATTTTCTAGGGGCTCAAAAACTGTTCCAAACTACTTCCAATCGATTCAGGAGGTCAAAAATAGGGTAGAAATATACCTGAATTTTATCTTGGAAGAAAATATTGTTTTTCCGATTTTTTGATAAAAATTTGTTGGGTGGTTTTAAACACGATCTTTTTAATTTATGAAAAGTGGTAGATTAAACAAAAAGTTTATTCGGCTGGTTTAATTCGATCTTTAAAAAATATTGAAAGAAATTCTGCGGACAAAATTTGATTCCTGACTCATGAAATGGTGATTCGCGGGCGATACATTCTGACTCTTACCTAGTCAAGTGATGGAAGAGAGGAAGAAGGATCGTAGATAAAATCACATTTTGAACAGACAAATTGAAAATTTTGTAATTTAATTTTTCCTTCTTTTTGTGAGTACTGACTTTTTGTCTACGAAGTTTTGTCTTAAAAGGAAAATATCCGAGTCCTGACCATATGTCAAATTGAAAAAAAAATCCACAGGCTTGTAGAGCATCGTAAGACACTTTCACAGCCAAAATTTCAACCCCTTCCAGGCTGGGGCTTTATGAGGGATTGAATTTTGAAAAATTGTTTAATACGCTTACTGTAAAAATCACAAAAATCGAAATGTCTCGGGCTCATGTGGTATTTACAACATGGAATTTTCACTACATATGCTTTATCCTGGGCACTTCCAAAATTCCAACACCCTCCTCCCCTAATAATTCCCTCAAGTCAACTTTAGAGGCTGAAAATTTTGCTGTGGAAGTTTTTTATAATGCTCTACAAGGCTGTGAAAATCATTGCTTCATGTTTGAAGCATTTTGAACATATTCACCGTGGCTTAAGTGCGTTAATTTTTTTCTCATCTTTCCACGTATTTTTCCGAATTCTTTTTTTTTTCAATTTTATTACGACTTGTACTCCACTCCATCACAAAACCTACCCACAACTACCTCCCAAACTTCGTCCAAACACAAAGGCAAACCGTACCACGTATTACGTACATTTCTCAGCCAAAAATCGCGATCCGGATCCGCATTAATTTATGGCCACAAATTCACGCATCAATTTACTCAAACGAGCCAAAAAACTTATCATCCATCAGGCGAAACTTTCTTATCACTCATTTCACGTTCGGTTGGTTTCGCCGTTTTGGAAAATTGTCACAAGTCAGGTTATCGATTACACGCAAACGCAGCTTTAATTATCTGTCAAGAAAGTCGCAGTCGCGCTGCTCTCGTAACACTCGAATAAATTCAAACTATACTGGTTTTAGCGTTGTAATAGTAAGCAACGACTCGGTAAATCAGTTCCGTTTGCATCGAGTTGAAAATTTAATCAAATGAATAATTAATTTCTTTAGATATAGACATCGCATCTTGACTGTTATTCAACGATTTTGTTTTAAGCCTTTAAACCATAAAATACTAAACATCGCTTAGTCGTGTAATTAATTATATCGTTATATAAGTTCTCCACATATACGTACGGGGTATATATGTGTATCGTGTACTCGTATAATATAATGTACGTTGCAGAGAATTTTATACTTACCGAATTCTCTCATTCGTATTCGAATATAAAGCGAATTTCACTCCATCGATTGGCGTAATAAAATTTTTAGCGAGACGACGCGACGCTACTGCGATTAGAGCTATTCTCTTATATGAATTTTTAAAACGCTTTTAGAAAGTTCAACGAGTCGTATGTTGTTTGATTGGATTCGTTGCTGGTAATTGCTTTTTTTTTTTCGAAATGTGTAGAAATAAAGGATAGAAGTGAACGAGTTTCAAGTGTGCGAGTATGTTTTGAGCCTCTCGAAACGTATAAGTATTTCATTGTACGATCAACAAGTGTATACGTAAAAGTTATATACATAAAGAATTACAGCGTATAAAATTTTACAGTCATTTTAATATATAAACGAGAGAAAAAGCGAGAACGAGAAAAAAGGCCAGCCGAAGTTGTATCGTTTAGAGGGGTGAAAGTTTTTCGCTGCGAAAACTGTACGAAATTACGTCGTATAATTAACCATTAATCGTTCGCTCGGCCTGTCATTTGAGCTTTCTTGGCCCAGGGCCAATGAGATTGCCGGCTCGATATCTGGTACCCGAGTACACGAGTATCGTTGGGCCACTTTTTCCGAAACGATTACGTAGTCGTGAAACGTGTACTCGGAAATTAAAATTTTTCCTCGGCTGGAAACGTCGAAATGGTCGTTACTATATTTTATAAATTAAACGATAGTAAAAATCGGAGGAAAGTTTGGTACGACATTGGAACGCTTTACGGTGTCGAGAAGACGCTCAATAGCGTTGATTTGGCCGGTCACAATACGAGATATGAATAAAAATCGAGCGTATAGTGGTGTAAAAAAAAAAAAGTATAAAGCGTAACTCACGGGCTCGACGGGTTTCATCTCGGTGCCTGTTGTCGTGAGGTATTTTTCATTTGTAACCGACGAAGAATAGTAAAAAAGTAGGAAAATTCCGCCCTTTTCTCGAATAAATATTTATCTAGCGGAGTGTTGGGCTTGCTCGGCCGCGTATATGTGACATTTCTTTAAAAGCCACTTTTTAAGGTAATTGCGAGTCGAGTGTAAGAAGGTGTTATGGAAACTAGGATTTTTCACGGGAAATCTCGAGGGCATGGCGGAATCATCCTTGTGATATGCGAGATGTATGGATGGAATTAATGTGCGATGGAATTTGGCGCGGATTTGTGTTCAGCTGGGTGTGTATTATTGCGAAGGTGAACGATTCGATGAATTTATAGTGTCCTGATAACTTGGCGTGGGTGAGCTGGGAACGATAGCTTTGCGAGGGTTTTTTTGGAAATTTAATCGTAGATGGTTCGAAAATTGTAATGGCGTGACAGAATCCACCCTCCATCGACTTTCATATTCACTTTTTTAATTAGACTCTTGAAATCTGATTATGCTCGAAAATGAATTTTGAAAAGAAAAACAAAGATTTTTTTTCAAAAATGGTTTTAGTAAGGAACTGTGATGTCTTAATCCAAAAACAGCCGTTTGTACCTTTTTTCATCATAACCTTCATTTTTAAAGGTCGTTAAAAATATATTTTTTCAATTTTTAACTATCATATTAGTATTTTTCATAATTTGAATGGTGGGGGATTTTTTCACATTTTTTTATTCAACTTTGGATAATTGAAGTCGATTTTCTGGACGAAACTTGAAAAATTGTACGAAAAAAATGAATGGAATGTACATTTTAGATCGTAAATTTCATTTCTGTAGAGGCCAATTATTTTTTTCCTTGGAACTTGGAAGCTTAGTTTTTGAGATATTTTAATTGAAAGTTCAATGTTCACGTAAATGTGGTATATTTTATTAAAAATAACTCAAAAATTAAGCTTAAGGCCTTATTACAAAAAAAAACAATTAGGTTTTGCAGAAAGAAAATTTTGTGACCCACAATTTATGTTCTCATTGGAGGAGGGGTATTATTTTCATTTGCAATAATTGCAACAATGAATTATCATAGGCTGGAAATTCAGCTATTTTTTTTATCCATTTTGATTTTTAGTGTTGAGTTTGAATATAATTTCTATTGTTACCTATCTCGTCAGGATGACTTCCAGTTTGAATTTTATTAGTGATTTTTTTTCACCTTGAAGTTCATTTTATGAACGCAGGAGTAGGTGTGGGACATACCTCGAGCGAGAAAATTATTTCTATCAATAGAGTTGTTTTTTTTTTTTTTTTTTAGATACTCAGTTTTCCAGACATTTTTAATACTTGAAATATTAAAATTAAATTTTGAACTTTAGACTGGAATATCTTGACAACTCAGCTTTTTAAAAAATCACTATTCAATTGAGTTGTAAAATAGATTTACACTCTACAATTTATTTTCTATTCATTTTTATGGTTGAAAATCACCATCGATGGTTGAAACGGGGTAAAATATTCAAGCTGAAGTCATTTTGGGAGATTTTTTTTTAATTTTACCCGACTTTCCATCATGAAATGGATATTGTAAAATGTGACATTTTTTGAGAACCGCTAAAATATGGTCATCAGTGGTATTTTTGTGTACATAAAAACATTTCATTATTCTCTAAATCTGAATCAGTCAAAAAACTGAAAATTCACTGAGTGAAACTTGACTGTCAATCATCAGTGAAAAATTACTAATTCGCTCGATCAGTAAATTAAAATTTTTACCGATTCAAAAATGAAAATTCACTGATTAAATCGGTGAAATTTTCACTGATTTCTTCAGTTGCACACTTTTGTCTTATTAATCAGTGAATTTTAACTGATTCAAATTTACAGAGTTGTAAAATCATTTTTTTTTTAAATTCCATTTTTTTCAATTTTTTGGACATAAACAGATTTGAAAATTTGATGAGAGGAGGGATAAATGTGGAAGCAAGGGGTTGAAAATTTTACCATGTTGTTTCGAGATCCAATCAGAACTTCTGTGCTACCCCTCGATTCAGTTTTCGAAAAAAAAAAAAATAGCAAAACGATCATTCCTAGTGATATAGCAACTTTAAACTTTTTCGAATTTTAATAAACCTGTGCTAAAAATTGTTGAGAAACTGCCTTTAAAAGATGAAGTATAAAATTGAATTTTTCGATCTGTATTCATCCTCCTCCACCCCCCCCCCCCCTCCCCTCCAAAAAAAGCTCAAAAACTAAAATTTTTCAACCAAAGTTTTGGATTTTTTCAATTTTTCTAACAATGGTTGATATTATTACCCGTGGTGAATAAAAAAAATTCCCCAATTTTTCCTAATTTTTTGGGACTTTATATGATTTTTTTATGTCTTACAATGGACGAAAACGCTATTTTGGGGATTAATTTTATTGGGAATCTTAGAAAAAATTATCCAAGTTTTGATCAATTTTAGAGGTTTTATTTTAATTCTAAATAGACGTAAGATTACATTTATCTGTTTTAGAGCTTGCAAGCATTAATACCTCTTACGAAAATTACTATTTCTGTTGAGGTTGAAACCCCCTAAAAAATATTAACCCATCTTGAATCCAAATCAAAGTCTCAAAAACCGACTAAAGCTCACGTTATCATTTTTTTTTTTTGGTTTCACTTCCAAATTTTCTTTAAAACAATAAAATTTTTTGACGTACCTGCGGCTACTTACCATAAAAATAATGCAAAACCTGATATTCCCCCCCCCCCCAAAAAAAAAGAAGATTAATTCGATTTACCATCGCCGAAAAATCGGAAAAATTGAAATTTTAAAACTTTAAACTTGTGGTGCTGGAGATGGAAAAATTTCAAATTTCTGTCACGTATTTTTGAGGTTATTTTTATTACAGTAATTTTTGGCACAGACCCGCCAAAATTCGAAAACAATTGAAAATTACTGCATCCTATTGTAAATACCCATATGAGCTGCGCGTGTATTATGGCTCATCATAGGAGAAAAGAAGGCCTTTTAAGACTTCCACGTGCCTGACTCTGTAAACATTTTAATATCGGATGGAATTTTTTTTTTCTCGTATTATAATAAAAACAGCCAGGCCTGCTGAAATAACGACGAAAAGTATTCGGGCGAAATTAAAAACTCGTATCTCGGTTCGTCTTATCTTGAACGTAGCTGCCGCTTCGACAGCGTATAAACGAACCATAAAGAAAAGAAAGAAAAAACATCTCGTTAAAGATGGAAAATAAAAATTTCCATATAGTATTAAATTTTCATCCGAGGTGGATTCGATTAAGACGCCGTATAAATCTTTGAGCCGGCTCGTCGGTTCTTCTCGGCAGCGCACCAGAAACTAATGAATTTCAAATAAAGCGACGAGTAGTTTTTCAAAAATTAAACACCAGCTGGATCTACGCGGTGTTTACAAGCATAGGATTTCGTAATGTGCATAGAATTGTAAATTCACCATCATATACAATTCGGTTTCCATTAAAGTTTAAAAATTCCCTAGACGGTAACAATATCTTTTAACCCGGTATAGTCTTCCATTGCGATCTATGGTTTCGCGAATCCGAATCGTTTACAAGAATATATTCTCGGTTGTATTTTGAATTCGCGAGCTTGGGCTGTTTTTTGCAAAGTAAAAATATATGCGCATATAAAGCTTTAAATATCGATACATAGAAATCACCATTTTATTGTTTTTATAGTACAGCGAGAATCCGCGGAGGTCATAAATTTGGCGGCGGTTGGCGCGAAATGACATCGAAATAAAACGAACGTAAATTCGAAATTTTTCGTCTACGTCAGCCCGCTACTGTGGTCTCCAATAGTACAGTTTTAAATTCAACGCGAAAGAATTTCAAATGCCAGATAAGATAAATTGACGATGCGTTAAAAGGCTTACAAAAAATATACGGAGGTGGGACGTTGAAAAAAAAAAAAGGATTCGAAATGAAAAAGAAAATTAAATGCCGGCCTCGAATCTAACTCTGAATGGTACCGTTACGAAAAGCTTGTTATGGTAAATTGATTCCTCAACTGATTTTATTCTCGTTGCGAACGGGTGTCCCTATATTTATACGTGAAATTACCTAAAGTGCTGGCGATTTAACGCAGTCGTTATTTCACGTTGGTAATGTACGAGGGGCGGTCATTAAGTAAGTTTCACATCGCTCTAGATTTTGAACGGGTGGGAATTTTTTCATGAAACTTGGAGGTAACACAGTTCAAACATTCAGCCAGACTTAGATTTAGTTGTCCTTGCTTTTTGAATGATAGTTTTGTGATAAGAGCTGTTTTACAATAGTGCCTATGTAAAAATGCCGTCCAAAGAAGAGCTTCGCGGTGTTGTTCATTTTTTTTGGTTAAAAGCGAAAACTCCGACCGAAATTCATCGCAAATTGTTAAAAACATATGGTTGCAATGTTATATCACGCCAAGCTGTCGGCAAGTGGTGTGCAAAATTTTCAGAAGGCCGTGAAAGTGTCTCCGATGAACCGCGCTCTGGGAGACCGAAAACAGTCGCAACTGAGAAGACTGCGGAACGCATTGACAGCCTCATTCAGGAAAATCGCCGAATTTCTCTGGAACGAATTGCCAAAAAACTTGATATTTCGAAAGGTACTGTCCACAAAATTATTACCAATGACTTGAAATACCGAGAAATTTGTGCTCGTTGGGTTCCGAATGACAATGCACCCGCTTATTCCGCTCGCGATACTCAAAAATTACTCAAAAAATTCGGTTGGGATGTTTTTGAGCACCCTCTCTATTCACCAGATTTATCGCCATGCGATTTTCATTTGTTTGGACCGATAAAGAACGAGTTAGCAGCTGAACGATACGAAGATGACGACGCGGTACAGTCAGCTACTCTGAACTGATTTAAAAATACTGGACGGATTTTTTTCGCACACGGTATTGAAAAACTTGTATCGCGATACGAAAAATGCCTCCAGAGACTTGGCGATTATGTCGAAAAATGAAAAAAACTGTGATCTTTTCAATAAAAAAATTTTTTTTTGATATCTCTTTTAGTTTTTTTTTTATAGCGATGTGAAACTTACTTAATGACCGCCCCTCGTAATTGATACGTGTGATTCGTTCGGTTTAATTGCCTTCGTGTTTTTAGAAATGTAAGATGGAGTGGTGAATGGTACGAAGGAAGGAGACGGAATGGGATTGTAATTTTTGCAGGGGTTGTTGAAATGAGGAAATTGGGTTGGATTTTTTGTTTGATTTTGGAGGATTTTTGGAAATCAGGGTGACTTATAGGTCGTGCGATTGACCAAGTGGTAGTGGAAATTGAAAAATAATACATTTTTCATCTGATATTTCATTTTTTTTCGAATTATTAATTATGGATTGGAATTTTGAATTTTTCCATCTCCTTCATTTGACGTTCATTTTTATTGTACATATTGATGAAATTTTTAATAAATTGAAGCAGTTCAGCAGGAATTTCGATTTTTTATGGGCAAAAATTACCTAATTTTTTGGCGATACCTATTAGAAAACTAGAAACATTTCATCAAAGAATTTCAAAAAAATTGAAATAATGGATGAAGAGAGAAAACAAAACACCCTCTTCGTCAAGTTGAAAATATTTTTCATCAGTTCAGAATACTCAAAAAATTTACATTGTGGATTCGTTTATTTTACCTTTAAAATTTCTCGACGTAATCATTTCTCTCATTACAAAGTTTCATCCATTTTTTAAAAGAAATTTCGAAAATGTTTTGGATTTCAACGTTACAGGAATTCCTAATCAATAGGTAATTCAAGAAAAACATTATTATACCTACTCGAGAAAAGTATTTTGATCCATTCATTTGTGATATCATCTCTCCCTCCCCCACCCCACGAAAATTTTTTAGTCAAATATTCTCTAAATAAAGAAAAATTGATTGAAATTTCTGCCTTTTTAAAAAAGCTTGTTCCGAATTACTTTTAACTTTAATAATTTCCAATGTCTAAATTAATGTTTAATTTTTAAAAATGTTTCAAGAAATCAAAAATTGAAAAGTTTAGTTGAAATTGGTGGGAAAAACATTCTGGAAGTATCCAAATTTACCTGAGAATTTTTTTAACGATGCATTTTCTTTGTCTAGCTGTTCAAAGGGAGGTAATGAGAATGACCAAATGTTTTGGCCAATTTCCATGATTTTTGGAGAGTTTCAAAAATATTAGAGAAAATTATCTACATTTTCACTGGAGGCTCTGAAATGGTCAATTTCCTAGATTTTTTCTTTAAATGAACGAAATTAACCTATACTTGCAATTATATATCAGTGAAAATTATCAAATTCACTGGAAGACAGATTAATCAATGAACAAATTCACTGACAGGAAACATTGAAATTTTTTTTTGGATAATCGGTAAAAATTCACTGAAAAATCAGTAAAATCTCTGGAATTCTTTGAAAACCCAGTGAAAATTTAATGAAAATGAAAGAATGTCCCTGATTTTTCCTGTGCTCCAATTTTGACTTTTTTTTCAATACTTTTCATAGATTTAAAATGAGAATGTGTGAAATAAAAATCAACTTTTCTCTCTCATTTCGAATCCGTGAAAAGTCACTGAAAAAAGTTACGATAGCAACTCAAACATAATCAGTAAAATTCTTGGATTTGCAATGGTTTCCTTTTCGCTGATTTTTCAACAAAAAAAATCATTGATATTTTTCCAACTTTTCAATAAATTTTCATAGTTTCCAACAATTTTTTCACTGTTTGATTTCAGTAAAATTTTTTCACTGATTTATTATTGTGCACCTTTTTAGTTTCTGCTTCAGCTTGAAAATCAAACAAAATGGATCTTTCTAGACAAATTACTGGAAAAGAAGCGAGAATTTAATTTTTTGCTGTCCAATCCAGTTTTTTTTAAGCTTCTCTCTTAGAGAAGCTCGAAAATACTGCAGGTGCTAAATGCAGAAGATCAAAATTTCGTTGAAAGCTCCGGAATGACTAGAAATAGTGAATTCATTTTGAAATGAGGAGGGAGAGGGAATCTGGATCTCAGGCAAAAGACCTAATTTTTTTAAATTAATTTTACTAAAAGATAGGTAGGTAGGTATGTATATAGAAGAATTTCTGATTATTTAAAAATTTTTCATGTCCAAGTTTTTAAATTTTCTTTGCTCAAGTTTGAAGTTCTGAATTCCATTTTCTACTCATGCATAAATAATGGTTGCAAATTCACCCTGCGATGAAAAATTTTCTCCTTTTTTATCACATCATAGATTCTGTATTTTATCCCCGCAAAAATTCGAGCTTTCATTTTAAAATGTGTACCTCTACCTACGCTTTTTTTTTTTTGTAAAAAAAAAGTTCACTTTTTTCATTTCACCAGAATGCGTTTTTTTCCATTACATCCGAAAAATTTTATTTTTTCTTTAATCTGCTTTTCATACCCCATTCTAAAATTTTGAAAATTTTCCAAATTGAATTGCCTAGCATGTTCGTAACATTAAAATTTTTTATTTCATTTCGCCAAACTTTTTTTTTCAAAACGGATAAGAAATGCCTAGAGCTTGATAACTTCATCCTGCGCTATAATTATTTCAGAGCAAAGTTAGTCGTTTAAATTACCCCGTAAATTATTTTTTTATTATAATTTTTTTTTGTGGAATTCTAAAGCGTCATTAAGTTTTAAAACTATTACTATTTATTTTTGCTTCTTCGGGACAAAAAGAGCACTATTGTTAGGAATAAAACAATGGTTCTGTATTTTTTTTTCTGCTCCTTTTTCATCTTATTAATTCAACGTAGTTATTTTCATCGGTAAACGAATTATATTCATGAACACGAATTGATTAAAGTTGAGTACCGCGGCCGGTTGTTTTCTGCCGCCGTCGTCGCGAACACGGTGTAAATTTTTTTCTCTTTCTTCTGTGCAAATGTTGAACCGGCGCGAATTAAATCATTAAAAATATATTACGGTTGAAAAATTGAAACAGCGTTTTTGAAAATGCGAATAAATGAATCGGGAATGAAATGGCAGGAAAAAAAGTTTAATTTATTCGAAAATAATAAATTATAAAACTAGGTCACATCTGAAATATCACAAAAGAACGGGATGCAGCCGCGTACGTACCGTACGTACGTATTTAGTCCGAAGAGATTTCTAGTCATTCGCGTAAGTTTTAAAATGAGAATTAATTTACGATCGATACGGCCAACCGAATGGCTATATGGTGGTTCGCCATTAGGCACTAAAAATTCTTAATAGGTGGCATAATACGTGCACACAAACTGCGTGGACGCGAATGAAAAAATTTTATAAATTGAAAATTTTTCGCATCGATCCGCGAACCGAAAGTTTTTTCTGCGAAAACTGCGACTTTGCGAATAATAGGATCACTTTTCGCATATTAAAAGCATATTATAAAAATTATTATAACGTGATACGTGTACGGCCTTTTACCATACACTGGCGCGAGTATATGTAGATAATTTTACTCTATAGTACGTATTAAATTTATAATGTAAACTTTCGGTATAACAATTGAACCCTCTTTTTATTCTGGGGGAAAAAAATTCATTGTTTGGAACATTATTTCTTCTTGGGTGTTTTTTTTTTTACTCTCATTCTGCTACACCATCGAACAAAAAACGATTTAGTACAATTATACAATTTGCTTTGTTTTTTTATCGTATTTTCGCGCGAGAATGCTTTTTATATACGCGCGGTTTTTCCTCCGCAGCGTCTACCATATTTTTACTTCTTTGCACTCTGCCAGAGTGAAAAGAGCTTTTATTTGACAGCGACTGCAAATGTGAAAACAATGTAAGTTTATCATAAAAATTCTCCTTTATTGTGATACGGGTTGCTTTTTATGATGCCGCGATGCCGTATTATAAATGAAATACGATGTATTTTTTTACCAAATTCGTCTTATTTATGGATGTTGCCGAGGATGTGCTTTGTGAGTGGTGGGTTTTTTTTCGTGAAAGTGTGAAAAAGAGACGGGATTGAGGCAGGGAGGTGAGAAAGTTTGATTGAAGAGGTATATTTTTTTGGAGATGAAAAAAATTCGTCGATGTGAAGATTTTTATGTTTTGGTATCAGGTATACTTATTTTATCGAGGTCAAAATAGCATTTATTTGATTATTGTCATTATAAATATGATTTTTTAATGATATTGTGTTTGTTTGTTGGTTATAGGTCAATTTTGGAATGGAAAATGGCGCGAGAAGTGATCCTTTGGTGGTTTTTGGATAGGGAGATTCTGCGCCAGGAGCAATTTCGCGAGTCGTACGCTGAGTGTGAATTCCCATTATTCAACGTTCTGCGGATCAGATTTAATCTTGTGATGTGGTCTCTTTTGATTCTTGGCTTTGAGGATGAATTCATTTTTGAGGAAGGACTGTTTTGCATCCGTGGAAAAGATGGAAGAAAAAAGGTAATTCAATTTTACGTTTTTTTGTTATTTAGTTTAGTAAGGTTGTGAGGTATTTCCCTTGGAAGTACATAATTCATTCGAGTCCAGAGTAGTTCGAAACTGGTTAATTTTCCCATGTGGGAAGGTAAAACCCAACAATGTAGTGGTAAATTCCATTTCAAAACTTTGATACCTAAGGAAGCACGTTTTTTTAAAAAATAATTTTGAAGATACATATTTTTTGTTGGGAACGAGGTGGTTTGAAGTGACTACTCTTATTGAATTTATTAGTGGATTTGCTCATGAACGACATGAAATCAAATGAAGTCAAAATACTTGAAATTTTCGATTTATGTAAGTTTGAAAATTGGTAAAGAAAAAATCGAAAATTTTTCCAAGAATTGAGTCGAGAAATTATAGGAACGAAACATATTATGAAATAGAAGGTGAGAAATTTCGTAAACAAAATTTCAAATCAAACTTGAAATTCATGCTTTCATCAGAGCGAATAAAACACAAAAATTTGTCAAATTTCAACAAATTTGAAAAATGGGCATCATCTCTCAATTTTCATCCCTGAGAACCTTATTTTTTTTAATGCAAGGTGCAAGTTCTACACAAAAAAGTTAATTTGGAATCAAAATTTTCAAATGTTCATTTTGGTTAAAAATGATCCATCTTTTTTATCAAGTCACTTTTAAAATAATTTCCAGCTTTTGGTGACCTATGCCTCATTTTTTACCATATCGCTGCAAAATGCTGATAATTTTTATGATAAATGGTGGATGATTTTGGAATAATTAAAATGAAGTTCAACTGAGAAAACTTTGTGATGAAAATTTTAAGTTCTTATATAGAAAATACAAGTAAAATATTGCTGAATTTTCATGATTTCTTTTTCAGTTTTCATGAAAAATATTTTGTGTTCTGTTAATGACGAATGAAACTGAAAATTTTCGATTCATTTTTTTCGTGAATTTTTTCAAAATTTGAGCTCTCTTATTTTTTTTTCAATAATTTGAAATTCTCAATATTCATTTCAAAATCTTTTTAAAAGTTCAAAATCACAAAATCGTAATATTTAAATTGAAAAAAATCAAAAAAATCTCACTTTGTAAAAATAGATAGCAAGACTTTCTCAAGTAAGTACATACCGACGAAAGTAATTTTTGTATCTCAAAATCGATAAATGAATAAGAATGAAAAATTACATTTTTTTTTCATCCTAAAATTTGAAGTTTTATTGTTTTTACTCCAAATAAATTCATGATTTTCTGAATTCTCATCTGAAGAGAGGGGGAGGGGTGATGAAGAAAATTCAATACTATAATTTTTCCATCGCATCGGCAGAATTCAGGGCTGATGTTTCTTGAATATTGAAGAAAGAAAGATTAAACAAAAAAATTTCGCGTATTTAGAACTTTTCTAACAGATTTCAAAAAAAGTTCAGGGTTTTCATCAAAACTGTTTGCTGATCGATTTGAATATTTTTCTTTTCAATTTCGTATTTCGTAGAGTATGGCATACCTACATATCAAATTCATCAATGAATTTTTTCTATCTGTCATGGAGTCTGTGAAATATAAAGTCGAGATTTTCAATGTAGATAAAAATGGTACCTAAAAAAGTCAGAAAATCGCAAAAGATCGAGGAATATCAGGCATCAAAAATATTAAGAAATAAAAGATGAGAAATAATGTACCTGAACTTCAGTAAAAAAAAAAAAAAAAAAAAATGAGAATAAGTATGTATAAATATAATGGTTTTTCAATTCATGGTAATAAAGAAAATTGGAAAAAAATTTCGTTCTGACTCCTTTTATTATTATTTTTTTTTTGAAGGGTTAAAAATAGTTGAGATGTTTACCTATTTGAAATGAATATAAAACATGGGAAAAAATCCATTGAATCACGTGATCAATATTTTGGATTGATTTTTATTTCATAAAAATTATAGGTTTTTGAAGGTATTCAATAGAAAAAATTGTAAAAATTTTCATTCAAATGGTAGAAAATCATTTTTTTTTAAGATTAACACTTCACCCTACTACAAATTTTTAATTTTTTGAAATTGGAAACATCTCCTCCTTCACCTTCTTCCCATCAAATTTGTGTGTCTGGTATAGTCCCATGGTCCTGAAGTTCAGTTGAGATGAAAGTGCTTCGATTTTTGGAATTTAAATAGATATCAGAAATCTCAAAAAGTTTAGAAAGTTTCCATGAAAGTCCAAGGAAGTTTAGAAAAAATCGTTTTTGAAAAAAAAATTGTGACATAATTCATTTATTTTGTGTTTTTGTGGCTGAAAATGGGAGAGTTGAAGGTGAATAAAAAATGCAAATTGCCAGAACATTCAGAAATGTGGAAAAAATCTATTTCAGAATTTTAGTAAATACCTTAAATGAAATAATTTGAATTAAAAAAGAAATCCCCGGCGTTGTTTTTAAATGTCTAATTTCTAATTGATCTATGCTTTACATATCTGAGACTGGAAAATCCCCTCTCCCTCTCCAGCCCCCCCCAAAAAAAAACAAAAATCCTTATAAACTTTCTACAACCTCCTCAAAATACCTTATATCAGTTCATCATAAAACTCACATCTACTCTATTTACCCCGAAGATTCATTTTATAAGCAAATAACGAGCGGCATTATCACGGTTATAATATTAAACCTAAGCATAAAACGAAAGTATGAAAGAAATACTCAGTATAATAATTCAATTTAAATACCTCAAGCTGTTGCTACGTATAGGAAGCGAAGTTAGATTCGCTTCGCAGTAGTTTGCCGCGTTTATAAACACCGCAGGTAAAAATTTAGAAAATTAAACCTATTTACATAATTATTTTGTTCTCACTTTTGGGGTACCAGGGCGAAAGCTCACACAGAAAGAACATCAGGGCGGGACTCGCGTACTTCAATCGAGCAACCTCAAACGTTACATTCTGCGCTAACAACGTTACACAAAGAGAGAAACAGAGACGGCATTTATCTCCATCAATTCATCGTTAACAAAGTTTGAACATGAAAAAAAAAGAACATCTAACAGCATTAACCAGCATTAGGCATTTTCACGGTTTGTTTTTTTTTTATTCAGTAAAAAGATAGCATTGTGACGTAACAAAAAAAAAAGGAAAGCAGAGGATTTAAACTAAAAGGTTAAATTTGGCGTACTGAAAAAAAAAAAAAAACTTGATTCGGAGAGTCGAAGCTAGTATAAAAATTTCATTTTTCCTTTACCATACATTTGGAAAATTTGCATATCGATAATAGACTTGAATACGAACCAAAAAAAAGAGAAAGAAAGAGCCAAAGCTTATATATTGTTCGCTTCGTGTGATAGCAACGTAAAAGCAGTTTAAGACTTTATAATAAATGGTTTTGCATTTCAAAAAGCCAGAATTTCGCATCGACCTAATAATTCACCCGAAGGTATGGAAAAAAATTACTCGAGTGCCTTTTTCCTTCGACTTCTTTTTTTCAATCAACATCAAAAGGTAATTGACACAGGTGTACGAGCTTTCGATATTCGTGACCGGAATATCGATAATCTGCGTGTACGTGTTAATCATGCCGAATTTGATACCAATTATAAACTCGCGTGTAATTCTTTTGAGATTTATTCCTAATATTTCATTTCGACGATGCCTGGCGAACGTGAAATTTAATATGAATTAGATCGACGATGCATAGGCATCTTGCTGATCACGAAAAGGGAGTGCCAAGGTGTCGACTATCACTGAAGTATCACGTTTTTAATGTAATTACCATTAACTCGAGTAGATTAATTAGTAGTGGAAAAAATTCCGATGTAGTGGTATTTCCATCCGTAAATATGGAAATTCGCGTGTCGTCGTTCAACAACCGGAGTTCAGAGGTGTTACAAAATATATATCTCGAGTAGGTAAATTACATATGAAAATCATATGTTGCTGTATTTTCTTCTACATTTTGTTGTCGAAGAATTGACACATGTCAAAGACTATAATTTTACCGTAAACCAATATCTCGATTGATATTTTGAAGTATGCCAAGTGTTACAATTTTTACCTTATTTAATCATATTCAGCAACTTCCCAGAGAAAAGAATATTTTTTACATGAAGTGGAAAATTTATATCAAAAAAAAAAAAGGAAAATATTTTGCAATAGCGTCATAGAGGTATCTATTTTTATATTTTTCTGTCCTAAAAAAAGGAATTTATAGAGTGATTTGTATGTAAACTAGCCCCTTCAATTGGATATGTGTAGGCAACCTATGTTACATTTAGACATAGTAATTGCATATTGATGTATTTATTAGGCAACTTTGTTTGACTTGATGTTAAATAAGCTGTCTGTTTCGCTTTGTGAAGGGGTTGAATGCTCTCTCGAAAATTCTTGTGCCATCAACAGTGCATTGACTCCTTGAATAATATTCGTAGGAAACTTATACAACATTTAAGTCATAATTATAGTATATTATTTGATTCGAAGGTGAAAATTATCAGAAATGTGGTTTTAAGCCTTGATATTTGCCTCTTCGATTGTGTAAAGCTGCAAACATTCTTACAGTTTACGTAGGAAATTAAAATTATGATACAGCCAACGATACCAAATCATACGTCTTTTTTTTTTTTTTTTTTTGTTTGTTTGTTAAATAAAGTAGATAATTCTCTCTTTCGAATAAAAAAATCTGTGAAAAGGGGTGCAAAACGAGCTAATGGGGAATTTTTGAAGTTTCCAAAATTATAACGTGAAAAATTGAAAATCTCGAGAAAAACTTGAAAAAAAATTTAGCACTTTTTTCATTTATTGAAATGGATTATAAAAAAATTCCGAAACGACCTTGAAATTGAATCTTCTGAAAAATTAAATTATACCACCAGGCGGATTTCTCCATTTTTAATGGTAAAATTTGGATGAGTCATTCAGTTTTACGATTTTTAAGCAGAAAGGCAATATTTCTGAGACTATAAAGCTCTTTGCCATTTGAAAAAAACAAGGTTCATGGTATACAAATCGGCCAAAAAAATCTATAATTTTGGTTATTTTTTTCTATTTTTGCGTTTTATGCGAAATTTACTTTTCCTTTATATATTTTGCACTCCCTGACTGCATCACGATTATTTTTCCTCAATTTTATTCAAGGAAGTCCTCCTTGACCACTTTGAGATTTTCTCAAGGGCCAAAAATTTTTGAAAAATTTGAGAAATTGTTCCATGGGAAAAACTGATGAAAGTTTTCTATAATAAAATTTTCGTTCTTTATACATACATCTAAAAAAAAGGCTGTGTTGAGAAATCTCCCCCTCCCCCCTCCCCCTCCCCAAAAAATCACCTTAATATGAAGCCTGAACACGTGACGTTTGGCAACTACATCATTCGTTGTCCTTTATTAATTGATTACAGAAAAAGTTAAGATAGCACATGAATTTTTGAGACATGAAAAATTATGTACTTTTCCGGCTCTACAAGTTGGTTTTTCTCATAACTCCAACCTCAGGCAATCGAAAGTTACGCTGTGTAAGATTATGAAAGGTGATATAAGGTGTCTGAATAAATTTCAATTTTTAAATGTTTTTTTCTTCAAAATTTTTCGCTAAACAATTTTATTTTCAAAATTATGATGGGAAACTTCTTCCTTTCCAGCTTAAAAAATTGATATTTTTAAGTGAAAAAATTTCCTTTTCAATTATCAAAAGACTGAATCTGGATTACAATTTTCAAAAACGTTTCAATTTTTTGGAAAGAGATGAGGAAACGAGTCCTCAGTTATCATATTTTTGGATGCCCTTTAATAATTTTCTCTTCCATATCAAACAATTATTTATGTGAATGTATTTAAACGGAAAAAATTGTTCTTCTAAAATGCGGTACACTATTTATTAGTGCCTATTTTGAAGTCCTGCTAAGGTCTTGTTTTGGGGTTTTAAGATTTTGTTAGACACCCTGAACTAGTTTTTTTTTTGAAAAAAAAAATAGCGCGTGGAGCGTGAAAAATAAATCATTTTTTATTTCTCAAACATCCATTTTGCTTACTCAGAATTTTGTGCTGCGATTTTTGCAGTTTTTTCTAACTTTGAGCTTCGGTAACTTTTGACTGGTTAATGCCAGAATTTTGAAACAAAAACGAGACTATACATAATGGATCGTTTTTCCATAACCCACAATCTAAAAGGGCCTTCATTTTAATTGGCACCTCAGCATTCTTATTATATGCCCAGACTCAATGTAGAGGTTGTGTTTCCCTCTCCCCTTCCTGTTTTCACAAAGTGAGATTCATGAACATAGACATTTTCCCAAATAAGATTTTTCTTAAAAACTTTTCCCCAGAATATTTCTTTGCAAAGGTAAAAATCGCGAAGGAAATTGAAAAATATTTCCATTTCAATTTATAGCACAATGGTATGAGCTGGAGTTCGCAAGTATTTCATTTGCTGAACCCTTTTCTTACACTTACTGCAATTTCTTAAAGGACTTTTGCACGTAAAAATCATCTACAAGTTCGGAAATTCTTCTTTTTGACGCGAATTATTCAGTCGTTTACGAAGAATTTCATTGGAAAATTATTTATAAAAAACATTCTTTAGTTTCTGTTTATCATCAAAATGGAAAATTGTTCAAATATGGGGGGGGGGAGTGGGTGGGTGAGGAGATGGAGAATTGGAGAGGGAGCAAACGGGTGAAGAAGAGGGGAAAGGAAATGGAGAAGAAGAGGGCCGATAGAACAATGGACAAGAAACGAGGAGGGGGAAGAGGAGAATGAAAAGGAAAAAACTGAAAAAATAATTTTTTTTGTATTTTTGATTGGAAAAATCGTTCAAAAATTCTATATCACCGAGTTGGAAAATTTTAAATTTTGATTTCTCCTCCCTGCTCTCCTCAAAATAATAATTATCAAATATTTTTGTATTTTAAAATTTTCCGTTTACCCCTCCCCCTCCTCCTCCCTTTCATATTTTTTTGTAAAATAAATTATTCAAGAAATCTATTTGGAATCCTTATTTTCGGGAGAAGATATTCGTGAAGAAAATTTTCAGAAGTTATTATACTTGAGAAAATGGTTGTTTGGGAACTCGGCTATGTAAACCCCTCATTTTTTGGTAGTATGCAACAAATGATTTTTGTTGGTCCATTTTCAATGAGAAAAATTTTGTACTTGAAAAATATTCTGACGGAGGAACCTCGTTTCAAAAGCAGAAAAGGTTCTTCATTTTTATAATTTTTTGAGGTAGAATATTGATAGCAAGATCACTTGACAACTAGGCCTTTTTTGAACAAGGCTCTGACTTTATTACGTTGAATAATCTTGTTGTTCCATATGCTTCGAGTATCACATCTCGTGAATCATTTCCCTCTCCTCCATTACATTGCAGGAAATATTAAAAATGATAAATTTTCCGCAGCTTATTCCTCGAAAAAATATGACTGAAAAATACACGAATAAATTACAAAAATCCATTAAAAAAATTCCTACCTTGACGATACCAAATGTCTGACGAAATAACACCCACTAAAACACGTCGCGGTTTCGAAACAAAAACTAGAGAAAAAATATACGACAAAAAAGCGCGAAAAATGTAAATTAATTTTCACTCAAATTATCATCCGCCACGATCGAATTTTAATTAATCTTCGAACACGCGTTTCGAGTTGAATACGGTTAAACGGAGCTGAGTACGGACAAATTAATAGGATAGAAGAAAACGAACTGAGTGCTATACCGCCCGTGTGATAACAGTTTTTAGCTTTTAGCCTTTACCATAGACCGGTAGCGCTGCTGTTGGAGAAGCTTAAACTTTATTGAAAACCCGCATAAGTTTGTGGATGTCTCTTTGAATTTTTAGCCTTTTTTTTTTCCTCTCGCCTCTTTTTGTGTAAGGTTCGGTGGTCGAGCAGGGCAGGATCGGGGTATCGGTAGATGAATAAGTTGATTTTGCATGCATATTGGCGAACAGTTACGTATCAGTTTGGGGAGCTCGATGGGCCATGAAATGAGAGACAGAGGGGAGGAGAAAAGCTGCTGCGAATTAAACCAAGTTGACACGAAGGATTAACGCGGGACCATGTTTTATTTGGGTAGATTTTTGTAGGTTTTAGTTCGTTTGCTTTATCTTATAATAACCTTTTTTATTTACGTTACGCTGTTTTCTTAAGCTTTCGATGTGTATTAGAAGGGTATACACGAAGACGAGCGTAATGTTTTACGATAGAACTACCTAGTTGTGTGCTATATTCATTTCATCGGTGTTACTCTTTGTATTGACGATGCTGGTGTGAAATTTGTATTGTACTCGAGGGGTTTTTTTTTTTGTTTTTAAACGGCGAATTAACCGTTTGGTAGGTGCCGGTGGCAGTTCGAGTTTCGAAATGTGGTTGTTGTGATGCGAGTACAACGTACGGGTCCCAGATTCGTGCTGTGTTGACAGAATATCCGCGCCCACGAAATTGTCCTGTTTAAGTTTTACATCGGTTGTGGTACAACGGGCCGGCGTTGTTAGTTTAACGGAAATTGCGGCTGCGAAATTGTGCAATTCAAATTTTATCCAATTAAAAAGTACCTAGCGTATTTGTACAGGGTGGTGCGTAAATTATTTATGGGTGTTTGAAATGCGTTGTTGGGTCACTTGGAGGTCGTTTGCGTTTGGAAGTTGTGTGGGAATAGTTTGGTGTTAATGGAGGCTTTTGGTGAATTATTTTGATTTTTTTTATGAAGTGGATGAATTAAGGTTTGCCTGGAAATAATTAAATTTATTTCGGTTTTGAGGGGTTGATGTAATGTAAAGTTTTTAAGGTCGAGTTTTACCTATTACCGACTTATTGTCATTTTTTTTAAAGTGAAAAAGTTGGGAAAAATTTGGATTGTCATTGAAATGATGAATTAAGTTTGAAACTTTACAAAAAATGATGGAATTTCCATAACTTTTCAATATGTTTTGAGGAAAAAAAAAACACAAAAAATTCAAGTGTATTGGTATTTTTTTTTTTACAAGATTTGGTATTACAATTTTTTTTCAAAATTGCCTAGTTTTCTATTTTGTTTTTGTTTTCATTTTTGAAAATAGCCACTAAGTATTTCAATTTTTCTAGAGAATGAATAATTGTTTTTTTCTTCTTTTTTTGGTAAACGGATTTCCTTTGACTTTTTCTGAGAATGAATTAGTTTTTTTGAATTTTTTCTAAAAATGAATTTAGTTTTTTTTTAAATAATAAAAAATGCTTCTTTTTATATACTTACTCATTTTCATTTTCTAAAAATGAATTTGTTTTTCCCTTTATTATCATCTACTCTAAGAATGAATTAGTTTTTGGGGGGAGTGACTATAAGTTGATGTATTTTTTTCTTAGAATGAACTGATTTCATTTGATTTTTTTCTGAAAATTATTTTTGATTATGACTGAAACTGATTTTTTTAGGATAAATACCTACTTGTACTTTTATTACTCTCTCAGTTATGAATCATAAATTCATTGAAAGAAACTAAAATATTTGAAATTTTTTTAAAAAATGCGTGGCAATTCATTGACAATTTAGAAAAGTTCTTGAAAATTCGCTGAAAATCAAAGAATTTTGCTGCAATACTGACTTTTTTTCAGTGACTTTTCACCGATTCGAGATGAAAGAGTAGTTTTTTTTTGTTTTTTCCTTTTTTCATAAAATGTTTTTTTTTTTCAATGGAAATAATGTTTCTTAAGTTTTCTCTTAAAATATTGGCATTTTTTCAAAATAATGAACGTGGATTTGTGATTTTTTTCCTGAAAATTATTTTTTCTGGTTTATTATACGAATGAATTGATTTTTTGAGTATTTTTCTGAAAACGAATTTCTTTTTTTTTCCCCTAAAATGATTAGGTACAATTTTATGTGGTTTCCTGAAATTGATTGATTTCACAGGTCAACACGATTTTTGTTTCTGGGTTCCGATTGTCAAATGGGTTGCTTTTATGTAATTAATGAAGGGGAAAATATTTTTTTTGATCAAAGTTTGCTGGGGGGGGGGCGAGAAACTGATTTTTCGAGGGCAATAAGCATGAATTTTGGAGAGAATGAGCTGTAACTTTTTTTTTTTTTAAGAGTTGGAGGTCTGCGGTTTGCGGCATTCGATTCAACGTGAAATTTTCTATAAGATGTGCCAAAAAAAATTCAAAATTTTTTTCCAATGCTTAGGCTTATTTCCCTCAAAAAAAATCAGTTTTTGACACCCCTTGCCCTCCAAAGCAAACTTTGGAAGCCAGGATTGAGCAAGTTGATGTATTTTTGATGTCTAGAACCAGAATTTCGGCAAGAGAACCCAGAAATAGAGCAAAACATTTTTTGTCGACCTGTGTTTTTTATGAAAATGAAGTGTTTTTCAATTTTTTTTTCTAAACTGCATGAATTTGTTTTTCTTAATGTGTTCTAAAAATGGATAAAGATTTTCTATTATTTCTCTAAATGAACTGTTCCTTCTATTTTTTGTTTTTAAATTGTTTTTTTTTTTTCTAAAAATGGATGTACGTTGGTAGATTGGTGTTTTTTTTTCATAACTGACTTTTTGATTTATGTTTCTTTTTGAAAATTAATTTGATTTATTCCAGTTTTTTGAAGGCTCTTCGAATATCTTTTTGTAATTTTTTTAAGTACATGTAGGTAAGTATGCAACAATTCGACTAATATGCCAAAAATTCGGAATATGATATCTCTTCTCCATACCCTCATTGCTAGCCATAGTTCATTTAGTTTTCCAATATTTTCTTGAAATATTAGTATGTAGGTAGTAGGTACTAGGTAGTGCATATTTTATAGCATTTTATCATTTACTTTCGTACAAAACGATTTTCCAATCATTTGCTTGGCCATGCACAAGATTCGATGGGTTATAAGATCACGATAGATATTTCATAAATGTTTTTGCTGCGCCTACTCGAGAGAAAACTTATACAGCTACTCGTACCGACGATGCTTGTGTTGCAGAAAGCGCAATCTTAAAAGCCGTTTTATTGCGTCGATAAAAAATAGTTATGCAGCTTCTTACGCCAGAGAAGTGTATGCAAATTTACATATTGTGTTTTTGAAAGCGCACGTACATTCGAAAGAGAGAGAATAATGTCAGACAGGCAAAAAAAAAATAGATGAAGTGGATTATACGCGAATATATATGTGCCTATGATAATTCACTATGATTATTTTGCTTTTTTGAAAAAGATATAGGTATGCTCATTTTTACCGCCTGAAATTTGAATAAACATCAAAAGAAAGATAACTGCTTTGGTAATTTGGCTTTTGATATGCGAATGCGGGGGTTGCAATAATAAAAATTGCAGATAGGTAGCGTCGGTCAAAAGACAATCATAATTTATGAAAAATAGAGAGAGAAAAAAAGGAAAAGATGGCGGAGGTAGAATACCCACTAAGGAGACGAAAATAGCTACCGTTTAAAAAAAGTTTTAATTTTATGGTATATTTGTTAATTTAAAAAGATACACGGTGAAAACTTAATTAAAAAGAAGAAAATTAAAATTAAGATAAAAACATAATCCAGCAGCGTTTTCATTTCGCGACGTAATGAATTGTGTCAAAGAAAGAGAGCGGAGAGGGGATGATCTCGTAAAATGGCGAAATATTATTCGAATAATTTTTTCTACCAGCTTCTAATTATTTTTGCCAGAAATGGGATTCCGACGGTTTAACTGCAAATTTATTCCAAAAGTTAAAGTTTTTCCACTTTATTTTTTTCAATTTTCTCAATTTTGAAGGTCTTTCAAAATAATTGTATCCAAGTTTACATTTTTTATTTTTTTAGATTTTTTATTTTAAAAAAATTCCAATTATTGGGGTAGGAAAAAAAATTGAAAAACATGAGGTTGACATTTATTTCTAAAATTGAAAGATGAGAAAATGAAACTATTGTAAGAAATTTTTCTGATTAAAAGCAGGACCGTTCATCTACATGTAAAATAACTAAATTGCGTGTGCTTTTCCCTTTTTTTTCAACTGATAAATTTTCAATATAAAATCTTTATGCCCCTGGGAGAGGGGGTAAAGAGACCCACAATTTTGGCAAAAATTCAAAAAAATGAAATATTTTCTACCAATTTGAAGGCATTGAGTTCGAATATTTGGGTACTTGGTTTTTTTATCCGATCCCTCTGAACCTACTTATTAGCCCCCTTGAAGAAACGGAAATTGAAAAAAATAAAAAATAATGTGTGACCTGTCGTTTGCTTAGCCCTTATTTGAAGACACTGAGTTCGAATATTTGCTAATTTTTGAGAGTTGGCTCATCGGTTCTCCTCTTTGGTGAAAAGTATGTGTTTAGAAATTGAAATGCCATTTGCCATGTCGATTCTCACTATTTTGAGGGTGTAGTAGAATTTGAATATCGACCTATAGTTTTTGATTCGAGCCCCTCCCCGTTCTCTAACCGAATGAAAAATACGATTTTTGGAAAAGGGGGTTGAATCAAAAACTAAGCTGATATCTTTTCTGCATGCAAATAATTTAGAATTTTCACAGAATTTCTACAAAAAGAATTCTGTGATTTTTCTTATTTCATTTGTCAGTCTTCCTAATGATTTTCTGGATCGTCAATACGCATTGTTCATGAAAATTTTGAGGTGGGCTTTGAATTCTTTTTCTACTAGTCTGATTCAGTGAAATCTGATTCATCAATTTTGAAGAAATGGATTCCCAGAATGTAATTTTTTCTGAAATGAATCGCGATTCATAACTGGATTCTTTTGCGATTCTCTTGCGAATCTTTGGCAATTCTTTTTTAGGACATTTTTCACTGATGTGGTGAAGGTTTTTTACACAGAGCACAAAATTACACAATAAACGTGTGAAATCGTTCTTCTGGTGCTGGTCTTTGGCTGGTCTACTGGTCTTTTTTTTAGCTGAAGGGTCCTGCGGGTCCTGCTAAAATCCTTTTTTGTGCCTTTCCAGGTGAATGTCCTGTTTTTTTTTCAAATTTTGAGACCTACTCACCAAAATAAATATAGGGTATCCAATTATCCTTTTTCTGAAAACCCATGAAAAAATCGTTGAATTTTGCGAGTTTAGAAAAGTCAGGGAATTATGAAATTTTCACTGAAATTTTGAAAAAAAAAATCCAAAAATTGTCTAGAAAAGTTTTTATTCGGTTATTGTAGATGTAGGTATTACGAAATTTTTCAAAAAATATCTCCCTCGCTCGGTATTTATCTTTTTTTTGTTGATCGTGATGTACAAAAAATTGATTACTTACTTAAATGCTAGCTAAATAAAATTTTTCAACCAATATTTTTCTCCCTGGGCTCGAAAATAATTTACACCCTTTTTCTCTTCTGAATCCGTTAATTTTTTTTTATAAAACGTAGATTTCTATAATAAAATTGTGACGAGAAAGGAATGCAATAATATCCCGAATTACAATTTTGAAAAAAAAAGAGAATGGAAGAGAATTCGAAATTATTGGTCACATTTTGGAAAACTTCATTGGGGAAAAAGTGATGAATTTTCAAATTTTGAAACGTTTTGCAAAAATTTTCGTCTTTGCTTCGCTTGGGCTCAAAACATGAAAAATTATTTTTGTTGTATTATTTTTCAAAATTTATTTTCGTAATTGGTTTTTGATTTTTTTTTTTGGGGGGGGGGGGTAAATTTTTATCTGTTAGTACCTAGTTTGAAAAGGTCGTCCTGAAGGTCCTCTTAAGGTCCTGCTTATGGGTTTTGAAATTTTATTAGACACCCTGGAATCTTTCATTGTACTGAGAATAGCTGATTTTCTGGCAGTGCTTGAATATAGGTTTAAAAGAACTTCTGAGAATAGTTTTCTCAGAGCTTCAAAGTTTTCATTTCCAGATTTGAATAAATCGAAAAAAATTTAGAGGTGAAAAAATTCGGACTTGAATATTTGAAATCCCAATTTTGGCACAAAAATAATCAGAAACTGGATTTTTTTTACGCTAAAAAGTATAACGGTGGTATAGCTTCCAAAGGAGGAAATTTTCTATAAAGGAGGAATTTATTTATTTATACGGAAGAGACGAGACTGAGCGCGATGTTGATTTTAATGGAGAATATTTTATACGATGTTTTCTTTTTGTGATATGATTATTCTCTCAAAAGTTGTAAAACAAATTGATATATCAAGTGTGGTTGTTAAGTCGTTAAACAAAAGCGAAAGCTTGTTTTTTATTCATATGTAAAATGTTAATCACGTTGCCACGTAGCTGTGCGAACGGAACGGTCGTAACGTTGAAATAAATTCGCTGGTTTGGCGTTGAAAATGGCTGGCTGCGTTTATCATAGACGCGTAAATAATTATTTGCCATTTCATTTGCGATTCTTATTTCCTTATACATGTAGGGTTGTTTCCTTTACTTTACGAGAGAGATGCCGTTTTAAAGGAATAATTAATATCCGTTTGTGTAAGTATAAGACGGCTTGAAATTATTCAAGGAGTTGAATTTGGAAAGTTAGCTGCGGCGGAGGGGGGCACACGTACACTAATCTGGCGACCTTTATGTTCGAGAAAGAACTAATATCTCGATTAAAATCTCCATCTGTATACTTTTGATCGTAAAATACCCGTTTGAAAATCAATACACGCGGTTGCCAACTTCGGTGATATTAAAACTCCGAGCCGAGGATTAAATTTTACCATAGAGAACGTGGAGATATTTCGTTTTGTTACTCTTTTGCGTATACTTACGTAGGTTTGCGGTTTATTACCAAGTGGAAATTTTTTCGCCGTGGAAAATCGACCGTGCATTTGTAATGCGCCCAATATTGTTTTTAATAAAGATGGAATGTTCATTTAAAATCGGCTCGACTCGTTTGGGCGGCTGGAATTCACGTAATTGTGAAATGGAACCGTTTTAATATGTCAATATTTTGGGAAATTTTCTGCTTGGTAGTTTTTCCTGACGAAATGATGCCGGAGCCGTGAGAAAAGCCGAGTTATTTGATCGTTTTACTCGGCGACTGGAATTTTTGTCGGAGATGCGAAGCTGTGGATGAATTTGCTCGAGATAATTTTAATTGACCGTTTTGCTAAGACTAGAAAAGCTCTACCCTTTGGGTAAATGAGAAGGGTGGAAGGGCGGTGGAAAATGTACAGCGTTATACCGCGAGCTTTCGCGAAAAACTTATTATTTCTCGGTATGTTTTCAAATGACTGTTTAAATAAATATTAAGAGGGTTTTTCGTCTCTGGATTGAGGTACGAAATTGAAGTGATGGCGGAGATGAAGATGATGGCACGTGGTCTTATTATTCTCTCGTCGGTTGATAAGATTGCAAGATGAGGTCGATGATGTTTTTTTCAAAATTTCGTATGCGAGTGGAAATAATCAAACGATGATGCAGAATGGCCCAAGACGACCTTTTTTTTTCAGTATCAAAGTCAATGTTGCAATTGTGATTATCATTAGAGTAGATCGAAAAAAAATCCAAGGAGCCTTTCATCCTGATAAAAAGTCAAAAACAGTGTTGGAAAACTGAAATGATAATATTAGTTCCAGTTTTCAATATTTTTTAGTTCCAGATTTCAGTTCCAGTTCCAAATTCCAGCTCCAAAATTCCAGTTTTTCAACTCTTGAGAGCTGAAAAAATCCAAAATTTTCTGCAAAAATTGAACTTTGTTGATTTTCCTTTTCTTGTCAAAATAATTTTTTTATTTTTCTTATTTTCAAGCTTAACATGGAAGATTTCTGAAAAAAAAACCTGGGAAGTAATCTTTTTTAGGAATTTTGTAACTCCTGTCCTCCTGAGTGAATTTATCAACAAAAAATTTGAAACTTGAAGAATGCGAGAGAGGATGTTTTTAATTGGATGAATTTTTCGAAACAACACAATTTTTCTTTACTTATTCTTTTTTCTACATAAATTTTTAATGTTCGTTCGGGGTCATTTTTGATTTTTAGTAAAAAGTTTTCAATTGAATATTGTATGTATGTACTTACTTTAGTAAATTTCAACACCTACTTTCCCAAGTCAAATTTTCAAAATCTTGAATTTTTTCTCTTCTTTGCTCCATTTGGATGTTGACAATATCCTGAATTTTCTCGAAAAAAATTTGTGTGTAATGTAAGAGAAGAACTAAAAAAAGATGATTTTAATTGGGTGAAAATTGAAAAAAAACAAAAATGAAACCTGCAATTTGCAAAAAAAATGCTGGAACTGGTATAAAAATTTACTTCATTTTAGTTTTAGTTTTAGTTCCAGTTTCCAGTTTTTAGTTCTCATTATTTCAATTCTAGTTCCGATTCCAGTTTTACATTACAGATCAAAAAAGACCCTTGATCTAAAATTAGTCGAAAGTAGCCCAAAATGTTACTTATAGTCTAAATGTCTAAAATTTTTGACCCCTCTGCATCCACACTTCCAGAATTATCGTACCCCAATGTTGAAAATTCAACACACGATATCTTTGGAAGAAGTGGATATTTTTTTTAATTTTCGCAGATTATACATCTTGTTGGCGAATATGAATGAGAATTTTTTGAAAATTTTCGTTTCATATTTAGGAATTAATTTTTTATGTTCAAATGGAAAAAGTCCAAAAAATTGGGGGAGGGAGTCATGGTTGGAATTTTTTTATTACTTGTGTTGTGTTTTCAATTACTCACGTACCTGATACCTGATAATATTTTTTGGTTTTCAAAATTGGGTGCAACATGCTCAAAAAAGCTCAAAACAAAAAAAGATTTTCACTGCTTTTTCATAATTATCAAATGAGGCATTTCAAGTAAACTGTTGAGCCAAAACAGGAATAAATTGATAGTACATATTAAAAGAACGCTATCTCCAAAATTGGCGAATTTTTTGAAATTTCAAAATTATCTCATCGTCCTGAAAATCATGAAAATTTGATCTGATCAACGAAAATAGCTAAAATTTGGGACATGTGTCTTATTTTGGACCTCCCGAATCGATTGGAAGCAATGTCAAAGTATTTCGGAGCCTTCAGAAAATTTTAGAATTTTCAGTGCTGAAGAAATGCCATAAAAATGACCCATTTGAACTTTCATTTTCTATATTCGTGGATTTACCAATAAAATGCGTTATTTTTTTGCTCTTGCTTTTTTTAAAAAAATTTTGAGCATATTTTGCTCCAAATTTCAGAATCTAAAATGTATAATAATTATGTAGGTATTGTGATGCATGACCACTTAACAGACTCACCTAAAAATATATCCAGCCATGACTTTCCCAATTTTCAATTTTTTCCCCAAATTTCGATATGTAAAAAATTGAAAAAAATGTGAACCGAAAATTTGCAAAAAAATTCTCATTTATAACTCCCAAGAAATACGTGAAATCTGAAAATAAAATTTCAAAAAATTTTATCTGCCCTTTTCAGAAATATCGCATAATTATGGAATTTTCGACATTGGAGATACGATAATTCCGGGAAGGTTGGGTTTTGTGGATCAACATTTTTTTAGGGTGGTTTTTTAGACTCTTAAGTAACATTTTGGGTCACGTTGGACCGATTTTGGGTCAAGAGTCGTTTTTGACCTTCATCAAAAAAAAGGCTCCTTTTGCGAAAATTAGTTCGACAGGTAGTTTACATTGAGTGAGAAATCCCCTTCAAAAAAATAAAAAATGAATCCATTTAGAGAGTTATGTAATTAGATACAGGAGGCCCCAAAATGGTGTCATTAAAAAAAAAAATTGAAAACGCGATTTTCACCTCTTAAGAGTGATACGCCACTCGCTAATTTGTGACGAAATTGTAATCTAGTTTTGGTCCAATTGCCGGACCTGGAGCTCAGATTATATGATTGTAATTTGAATAATATTAAATAGTAATTTTACGTATTATTGAATTATAAAATGTATACGAGCCCGCGGCAGATTGCAAATTGGCGTTGATATTTTAGAAATGAATAAGTTAGGTAGCTCTCTCGTTAAGAGTTTTATTAACGAAACGATCAATTATACGTGGTCATTTGGTTTGTTTTGTCATACCGATGGTACATTTTAGAGTACGCTATGCTATATGCTCGTACGTATGGAACGAAATGAGTTATTAATCAAAGTTGGCATCTCTTTCTCGTGTTTGTAAACATACAGTGAATAGTGAATACTGTGTGCACGTATAGCGATGCTGCCGATGACGTTTTATTTGGGTTTGGGTTACGCGAATGCGAGTCTGTTGGCGCTGTATTACTATGTCTGTGTACGGTTTTGAAATTTCATAAATTTTCCTCATCTGTGGTAATTTGTGGCATTGGCTGGGTGCGTTTTTTGCATATTTATTATTATTTGACTTACTGGATAGAGCAATTGGTTTTGTATGTGTATTTTGAATGCTGATGAATTAATTATTTTATTAGTAGCCTTAATGAAATGTATATTTTTTTTTTAAAATGCTGAGCTACTAAATGAAGAAAATGATCATTTTGAAAAATATTTTAGTTTGAGGTAAGGTATACTTAATTTTAATTCACCAATATCGAGTAAAAACTAATTGCTGATCGGAGAACTAATTTTGATATTATTGGAGAAGCTAAAAATCTTGAAGTACCTTTCATTTTTTCTATTGTTCGAATTCAAAATTATAATTTTGAAAATTGTTTCAGATTTTCAAGTTGTTCAACTAAAATACTATTTTTTTGAACTAAATACACTTTCTTTGTACCGAAAATGTTTCAACGCTAAAATACCCTTTTCACCAGTTTTTTTTTTAAAATTCTTGGTGTAATTTTTTCATACCTACCTACATTTTTTCAATACGAAAATTAAAGTTGTTTTTCGATCTTTTTTCAAATCATTGATAATGGTTTTTTATCATTTTTAAAAAAGGGTCCAAAGAGAACTGTTTTTTCACAAAAAGAGGTATTTGAATCAGCAAAAGCATTTTTGAGTCACCACGACTAAGTCAAGGGTCAAAAAAGTCCAAAAATACTCATTTTCTACAATTTCAGGCCTTGAAGTTCATTTTTCAGATCGGCTCTAATTGACGGTCTTCCTTTTCCAGCCCTAGAGGCCGTCAATTGGTGCCCTGAAAATGCTTTTCTGACCTTGGAGGCCGTATTTTAGGGCCGGAGAAATACTTTTCCGACCCTGGAGGGTGAAGGCTGTAATTTAAGGTCATTCTCCGAAGTAACTTTGGCTAGAGACAATACTTGGGCAAAGATACCGATGGAAGGGGAGAGGGGTTAAAATGATGGATTTGTCGACTAGTGTTATTAAAAAATAAAACATTTTCTGACTCGTATTTTTTAAAAAAAAATGCCCAAAAATTCGTGATTTTTCATACAATTACTTTTTTGACTGCAAAAAAAAACAATCGGTACTTATTCTTTGCAGCGCGTACTCTAACGTGCAGCTCCGCACATTTTGTGCAGCTCCAAAAAAAATTGTGCAGTTTGAAAAATTTGAATATCTCAACAATTTTTTGTTATACTCAAACGACAAAAAAATAACAAAAATTTCGAAAAATTATGTTAGGTGACAACATAAAAATTTTGAAGAAATTTTTTTGCTTTTTTCCTCATTTTTTGGCTTGAAATTCCTTCTGCTATTCGAAGCATAATGCTCATTTTGTTTCTACCCAAAACAAGCTTTTGATGATGCCACTGGTCAATGGTCTCTCCATCTTCCACTACATTGACCTCTTCAAAAATAAAGGTATTGTAGGCACGCACCCAAGGGAGGTGCTCAGAGGGTTCGAGCCCCCTTCTTACCCTCGGAAAAATGTTTCACCACAAAAATATTTAAAAAGTGCAATTTTGTGCTCTTTAAATTATATATTCCAAAAAATTTTCGCCCTCGCTTCGCTCGGGCGGTAGTTTATTCATTTTATTTTGAAAACTTAAGATTTTTCACAAATATTCTTTAAAAAATCTCTCGATTTCTCAATCGGTTCCAAAATTGTAAAAAAAAAATCAATTTTGACTGAAAGATCAATATAAAATGACTGATTTGAAATTCGACCATTCCCCCATATTTTTCCTCGAATTTTGAGCCTTCCCTCCTTAATTAGGAGAGCAGTAAAACGCAAAAAAGTTTTTAATGAAACTATAATTGTGTAGCTTCAAAATTTTCTTAGAATACGCCCTGCTTTGAAGACCCTTTTTTCTCCCACTTCAAAATGACTTTTCTTTTTAAAAAAAACCATTTGAAATCGTCACCAAGTTCCAAAATGAATCAATTTTTTTCTGCTTCAAAATATTTGTTTTTATGAGATGGAAGAGAAATATGAGTTCATGATGTTTTTTTATTGGTAGTATCATTTTGAGAATGAATTAAGTAAGAAAATTCATCAGGGTTAAGATTTGAAACATTGATGATTTTGTTTTTCAATAGTTCGCTATTAGAAAAAAAAATGCATACTTCGGAGTAAAAATTACAACTTTTCGAAGTTTTTTGAAGAACTTTTGTGCTTTTTTCATATTTTTATGCTGTTTAATAAAAATGTGTGCCATAAAATCTGCAGACTTTTTGATAAAATATGAGCGGACCATCCTCACATTTCTACCATTTTGTTGTTTCTGAACTTTGCTTTTTCAAAGTCATATTAATCGATTTTGTGTATTTTATAGAAAACCGGTGTAGATTTCCAGCAGAAGTAATACATTCAAACTCCTCTTTGTCGGTTACCTGAAAAAATTACGTTGAAAGAAGATCAATTTTCAGAATTTACCAATTTGGTAAGCATATTTTTCTTTAATAATATTTTTCAAATTATCTTCTATTTTGGGCACTTTCTCCCTCAATTTATTTTAATGAAGAAGAAAAAAAGACCGAAATGTGCATTTTTCTTGAAAATTTCGAACCACCTACCATAAAAAGGTATATCTTCTCACTTCTATTTTTAGATTTTAATTATGGTACACACTTTTATTTAATCCCCTAAGAAATTCGTTGGAGTCGTTCACGGTTTGAGGAGACGTGTTCTCGAAAAATTGATTCCAAAAAATTCCGATGAGCTGCAGGTGCAGATCAAAACAGTTGATATAACATAGATAATTTAAAAATTTTCAAGATTTCGGTGGCATCTATTTTTGAAAAATGTTTCTCTTGGGGATATTCAACGATCAAACAATTCAGAAAATGATAATAATTTTTACCAAAATGGTGATTTTTAAAGAAATATAAATTTTTTTTTTTTAAAATTGAAAAAATGTTTTTTTTTTGGTAAAGAAAATTTTCACCAATTAATACATAAAAAAATATTTTTTGGAGTAGGCAACTTTTCAAACTTTCACAAAATTTTTTTGAAATTTTTCTCTTGAAAGTCAGTTAGGTACGTAGACGTACATGTTGAAACTTTTTCCCTCTCCATGAAAAATTTTTTCATTAAAAATCAAAAAATATAGATATGAATTTTTTGAAAATTATCTACTCCTGAAATGAAATTTTTTCGTACCGTCGAGTTCTTGTGATTAATTTCAAATGTGGCACTATTTGAATTTCAACAACTCGAAAAAATTTGGATTTTATGCAGAATTTTTTCCATGGACACCAACAAATTGAATGTCGCTGATTTTCCAGTAATTTTCATATAATAATTTCTCTTGAATATTTTTTCGTCAATTTCTGCCTAATTGGCATTCATGAAAGATCAGCGATTTTGCTTTTTCATCATAATACTGTTCAACTCCTTTTTTTTCATTTAAATCCAGTGCTTTTTCCACAACATCTTCGATTAAAATCCTACCCACACTTCTAATTTTCACTCCACTCATTACCCATTTTCCACCCGTCACTTCAATGTGCCTTCCATATTGCAATTATGCAACTTTCATTACAAGTCACACGACATAATTTCCACTACCTCCTACATCCATCATCAGACACTTCACAACAAGGAAATACGAATTTTTACATCGGACCTAAGTTGAAAATGATGGAAAAAAATTAAGACATCGGGGCCACGAAAAATAAATCATTGAAGCAATAAGGCGGTACCGTACATAACCGACCAGGGCAGGGAGCAAAACTGAACGATAATGTTACTGTCTAATACTCGTAAAACGGTAATTTATCTTTTGCCAAAAGCTTTCGGATAAAATAGCCTAAATTCTTCTTACAAACATGTCTTCTTCTACACGACTCGTCGACTGTGACTGCTTCCAGTACAAGCAGGAAGTACACGAAAAATAGCCCATCTTCACCGTCTCCTCATATGTCCTGCCCTCCCTCATATTCGATTGTCTCCACAAGGCGAAAAATATGTCGCGAAATCAAATTTATTATTATCGAATCAAGGTATCTTCATGTAGGTGAGATACAGCAGCACCTATGTCTCTAATTAACAGCAGCTCGTCAAGGAAACGTGTAGGTAATTTGGTTTGCACTCGTTGAGCGACATACACAACCAACGAACGCAGCGAACCATCTAGCTAAATGCCAGACGTTCCGGAGTGGGCGTTAAAATTGCAAATAAAATTAACACCCTGCCTATGCGACGCGAACAAATGCTCTAGTCGGCCCAGTTTTACACCATCTAGGGAAAAATATCGTTTTAAAGGTTCCATTAAAAAGCTCCGCTCCGATGACGACTATGCGACGAACACGAACGTTATTTTTTTCATAGGTTTTTTTTCTATGTTAGGTAGGTAATCGATAGAAAACGTCAAATACCAATCTTATTATGATAAGAATCCCGAAACTATTTTTTATCAATGCGAAATCATTACACACACAAAAGGCAATATTCCGAAAGGTTCGCAGTATACCTAGCTAGATATAACGAGAAAAAATGATAAAAGAACATATTTAGGTGCGAACGAACCGAAGAAGGCAGAAACCCATTCGAGACTTTTATAAATTTCAGTACATCTGCCAGAGAGAGAGAAAAAACCTACATTCGAAAAGTGTCTCCGACGACGAATGAAATAATAAAAAAAAAAATTTCTATTCTTGATAACACGCGAATCTCGTTCAGGTGGCTAAATTAACGATGCTATCGTATATTTTGCTCCGTGCCGCGGTGTTTTATAGCACCTACTCATACGTAGATTACATATGTGGTATGGTTCACGACTCTTCAACTGCTCTTTCGTAATGACAAGCGAGATATATTCCCAGACCGTTATTTTCGCACGTCATGAAGCACTTTTGCCTGGCGGATTCGCAAATGACTATCGTCGTATTCATGGTTTGTAATAAAGCCCGAAACGAGGGTCTTCGGGTCAAGGATAAGCACCAGCAGACCGCATGTTTGTATTTTGTCGATGATAATAATCGAATCAAAATACCAACGCAATGCGGCCCCGATGTGATGGAATAACAACAGATTAGACGGGCTGGTGAAATTTTGCTCGCTGGATGAATTTTTAATGCGACGAATGACGGGTGTTTGGCGAATCTGATGGAATGAACCAGGGGACTAAGGGTCGTCAATTTTTTTAAATTTTTCGGGTCAGTTTTTTTACTGTTTGAATTTCATTTTCAACAATTTTTCGAATTTGTTGATTTGCCCAATTGAGGGTTTACGAAATGCTCTGAAAGGATTTCAGCGATGCTTAACAGTTATCATTTGATGGTTTAAGAAAGATAATGGAAATTTTCAAAAGCAAGTCTCGATATTTGGGTGGAGATGAAACATGACTTTTTTTTAGGGAGGGGGGACTTGAGCCCAAATAAAACAAAACAAAAATGATTATTTTGGACCCCTCAACCCCCCCTCTCACACAAAAAGGTTCAGTTATTACTACGTCATTTTTTTAACGTTTTTTGGAGACAAAACTTGGATTATTAAAAAAGAAAAGATTTGTCCATTAAAAATTTCTTCAAAGAAACTATTGCACCTCTCCTTCCAAAAACTTGAAAATTTTTTGAAATTCCACGAGTCCTTTAATAAATGAAGAATACAATTAATTTTTCTGGCTACAAAATATTCAATTACGTATCTGAATGATAAAATTTGAAAGTTCATACCATTATTTTGATTAACATTTGTGAAGGGCTTGAGCCCCATTTGCCCCTTCCCCTCTATCTGAATATGATCGTTTTTGGTCATTTTTAGAAAATAAAAGATTTGAGTCGAAATTATCATTTCAGAGTGTTGCAAAATTTTCGTTCTGTCATTTTTCAAGGAAACGACATGAAACGACACATTCAAAATGGCTGAAAATGATCGTTTTTGGTCATTTTTCAATAAACAAAAAATATTCGTGTGAAAACCATAGTTCAAGTGTTTTGAAAAATTTTTGATCTGTCGTTTTTCAAGACAGGGGTTATTCTAAGGAAATTTTGGAATTACTGGGATTTAAACCTTGAATTTAAAAAAAAATTGGAATTACAATTTTCGTGAGAGTATCCAGTTGGAAGAAAAATTATTGTTGAATCAATTGAATACCCCAATTCCAAATCGACGTAAGTCCAAAGTCCAAACGCTGTGTATGAAAAAAAAAACTCGAATGTATTTTTTTTTCAGCATTTGACAGTAGAAAAGTTTTTGATGAAAGTTCTTTTTCTCGTGTACTCTCTAAACTTGAATCAGTCAAAATTCACTGATTAATAAGACAAAAGTGTGCAACTGAAGAAATCAGTGAAAATTTTACCGATTCAATCAGTGAATTTTCATTTTTGAATCGGTAAAAATTGTAATTTACTGATTGAATCAGTGAGTAATCACTGATTGAATCAGTAATTATTCACTGATTGAATTAGTAAATTTTGATTTTTACTGATTCATTTCAGTAGTTGAAAAAATATTACTGATTCAAAAATGAAAATTCACTAATTGAATCAGTAATTTTTCACTGATTGACAGTCAAATTTCACTGATTAATAGTTGCACACTTTTCGCTGTTTAATCAGTGAATTTTCAGTTTTTTGACTGATTCAGATTTAGAGAGTATGAATTTTGGACTTATGCCGCTTCGGAATTATGGTCTTCAGTTGAAGACTATTCAGTAGCGTCGCGTCGTAGGATTTTTTTGGGAAGGGTACAGAGTGGTATGGTGAGTTGGAGCGATGTTTTGAAAAATTGAATTTTCAACGCCCAAGAATGGTATTTTTTGGTTTTAATGTTTTGAAAATGGAGAAATTTCATGCAGATAGTTGAAAAAAAATTGAAGAAAAATTTTAGCGTTGGAAAAAGTTTTGAAAATATGAAGTTAAAAAAAATTTAAAGAAATTGAAATATGAAAAAAATTTTGAATTTATATTTTTTCTACTGTCAATTTTCTTCCAACTTTGATTTTTTCAGTTTCCTCAAAATTATTTTTAAAAAATTCTCATTTTTTTTTAAATTTCAATTTTTAAAGAAAATTTTAATTTTATATTTTTCAATATTTCTTACAGCACCCAACTGGAAAATTTTTGAATTGGTGGTAATATTTTCATCCTTCTGGGGTTTATTGGAAATGGTAGTTGGATGCATTTCCATTGTGAGATATCCGGATAGCTTAGGCGAAATATTATCGAACCAACCAATACTGACACATCATTGCACTGTTGTTGTGTGTAAAAGATCGCGAATACGAATAGAAAGAAAACACAGAACGTAATTTAACTCAGTGTATTTTACACTGTATGAAAATACACAGAGCATGATGGTAACAATTACGCGATTACGTGAACGAGTGAAACGAATACATTCTAAGTGCACAACTGACGAGTACATGTACAAAACAGAGTATATGATCGAGCAACGACCAAACAGCGAATGATTCGCGATACAAAACAGCTCACGACGTTGACTACGTCAAGTCGCGAGTTGCGTAATGTGCTGAAAGGAGTGGGGATGTAGATAGTAGCTTGGGTAGGTAGGAAACCGGTTTAGATAGGTACCTACTCGCACCAAATCGAATAGAAATATTCGAGTCGCGGTTACAACGCGAAATCAACACCTTTGTCATTTGCCACTGATGGAAAAATACATCAGTGACAACAAAAGAAGAAATTGATAAGAGAGGTAGAAATAAATTTAATTCTACTCGCGAACACAAAGCAGAGGTACCTTGTAACCTTGAATTCGCGAGCAGACAAAAGGCAAGTAAACTAACTGCCGAAAATACAGATGAACTACCTCCTTATCTGTGTAAATAGGTACCTACTTACGCGAAATGTACGTAGATCACCGATTTACACAGTTATTATTGTGCAAGTTGGTGCAATTTGGGTAGGAATAATCCCTACCGGATCATTGCCCCACCGAGTAGACGTTGAAATAAGGGTACTCGGGAAACAAAATAGAACGGTAAGGATTGCCTACAATATCAGAAAAGGCAAGCTACCTATCACATCCCTGCCCCTCCCGCAGTACATGAAATTTTAACGTCTTAAAATTACAGCATAAAATTACAAAAAATTAGTGTTGGGCCCAACATAGAACTAAAACTAATATCACAGATTCACAGACGTTTTATGCAAATTATATGTACATGAAATGGAAGAAATAGGTATAAAAATGCAAAATTTGATACCTATTTACGAACATGGCAATTTATAAGATAATTCATGAAAAAGAACATAAGTATTTACAACATGATTATCATTCGATCAATTTGAGTAAAATTAGCTCAAAATTAATTCTAAAACCATTAAAATTGACATGGATTTTCTAATTTTTCGATTTTTTTGTTTCATAAGAAAAACTGTACAATCAAACACCAATCTGTTGAGAAAATTCTAACCATTTTCTCTTTTTAGACTGAATTTTTACAAGTTGTGTTAATTTCCCTCTACATGATACTGTCTTGATATTGATTTGCATTTTAGAATATTGAAGGAAATTTGAGAAAAGTGCAAGAAAAACATTCAAAAATGTGCAAAGATTTGGCCATGAGAAAAATCTGATGGAAAAAATTTCCAATTTTTCATTCTTTTTCCTCTTCTGAACAGAAATTCGAAAAAACTGTCCAGAGATTCGGAATTCAAAAATAAGTTGAAAGTGGGCATTTGGGCATGAAATAATAATTTTTTGAACTATAGTTGAGATCAGATGAATAAAAATTCAAAAAAAAAATGTTCAGAAAAAGCACCAAATGAAGTATGCAATGATTGACTTCATTTAGGCAGAAAATCTGGTAAAAATCAAAACATTTTCGTATCAATCACCTACTGAAGTATTCAAAGAATAACCTCAAGTAGTACATAAATTTAGCCAATAAATTTTCTTAAAAGATGCCCCATGAACCTCACCAAGTAACAATTGTTAAAGTTGAAGATCACTCTCAAATTATTCATCATTGGTATCTCAATAGAGACCCATATAATTTTCCTCAGAACCTCTACTACATTTCAAGGTCTGGGAATTTTCAAACCATCAGAACTTCGAGGTAGACTAGACCTTCCAAAAGTTTGAGGCTGATAAATCTAAAGCTGCACCTCCTCTAAATTTGATGAATAATTGAGAGTGGGAAGAAATTCACCAAACCCTACTAAATTTCGAAATTTGGGAACATAATTTGGTCGATCCTATCAAATTTTGTGGACGACACCATCAAAATTTGAGGACGCCATTTTAACATTGGGATCTAAGCCCTGAAATTGGGATCTAAGCCCTTTTATGTCCAGTGACACGAAAGTGCCACTGTTGACATGCTTGGTGGATGTAGAGAGGTCATGGTCATCATATAGAATTAGAAAATTAGAGCGAAAAAATTCAACTCTAAAATCTATATTGAGATTCTAGCAAAGCTAAGAAATCTCAGAAGAAAATTTCTTTCAGAAGATCAATTTTGAAAGATTAGAAAATTTTGGAAGTATGAAAAAATTCAACTTTCCAATTTCTAAAAAATTTGGCTTTTTGATACATCAGAAAACATGAAAAAATTTGAAGAAAAACTTTCATGCCCCTGCATACGAAAATGGATGAAATAAATTTTAAATTTACCCATAAAAATTTAAAATTCGCCCATAAAAATTTAGAATTCTTTTGAGTTGAAATTTTAATTCACAATTGATTAAATTTCAAACAAGAAAAATTTTCAATTCGAAAATAGGTATAGAATTTTCAGAAAAAAATAAAATTGGCCATTAAAAAATCGAATTTTCAATTTCAGTGAATAAAATTTAAAAATGAAAATTTTTATTTCAAAATCATGATTTCTGAAAATTCATGATAATGATCAATCAGGAAAATTCAAAATTAACCTTGCACTTTTCCAATATCCAAGCAAATCAATAATTTTTCATCTCAAAATTAAACAATCTGGAATGAAAAATTCCATCTTGATAATTATCTGAGGTTCGAAGTATTTTTTTCCAAGAATTCACTTTTTTAAAAATACTTTGAATGTGAAAATTACAATTTCAATAAAAATTTTGCCAAACATCCCTATGGCTACACAGACAGTATCATCAAACACAAAAGTAACTAATGTGGCATGAAATTAGCACTAAGGTACCTAAGTTTTAGTAACTAATCAAAACCAAATTTGTATGGAGGGAAATTACGAAATGTAAATTGTTTGCACATATCAAGGCAAATCAATTTACCACACAACATTTTACCAAAAAATGAATTCAAATTTTCATTTTAGGTAGAAATAGACAAAAACTGTAGGTGAAAAATTCACAAAAAATTTTGAAATATAAATTTCGTAATTATTGATGGTAAAACATCAATAATTTTTTTTCTACAGATTTTTGTACCAATAAACAGTGCAATTTTCACATAGATGTGCCAAAAACAATGAAAAAATAATTTCCAGAAAAAATATCAAAGAAATTAACCAAATGTGTGAAATTTAGTCATTTCAATGTAATTTTCATCTCAACCAAATAATATCACTGTTGGAATTTAAATTCGGAGCAATTTGTCAAAAATAAAAATTCAATTCTTTCAATCAGAACAAAAATTTCACATTGAAAAAATGAGAAATTTCTTTCAGAAAAAAATTACCAAATCTGGTTTCAAATTTAAGCATTTGCTTTAAAAATAGATTTTTTGAAAGAAATTGAAATTTTTAGAGTAGGTTTTAAAATTTTGTGAAAAAAAAACTTGTTGAATTTTGTGAAACGAATTTTAAAAAAATAAAAAAAAAACGATCACGAACATATTAAAAATATCATACAAGCAAAATTCACATACCAAAGTTGATTTCCTGTGAGCTGGAAGTTTCCTTGGAATTTCCACTGACAGTTGAAAACCACTCCATCTTGACAAAAATTTTACCAATGGATTGACAAACACCAACGAGTACCAATACCATTCCGAAGATGAATAACTCCATAAAATTTGTCCCAATGCCCCTTGACTAGTAACAACTTTGACTTTGGGAATTTGACAACACAATTCCAAACAGGTTGAGATGAAAATTGGACCAGAAGAGAGTCCAGTGATTCGCAGATTATTTGATGAAATTGGCCTCCGGAAATTGAGTGAGGAAGTTAAACTTGGATTCGAATTACTTCTCCAACTGAAGTCGAATTTTCCATTTGAAAATGGTACCATGGAATCCAAATTTGACAGGAACGATTTTTCCTCTTGAGACCAAATTCTCCAAAAATCCTTGGTTTGCCCAGGCGCCAATGAATTGGTGGTAATATTTTCATCCTTCTGGGGTTTATTGGAAATGGTAGTTGGATGCATTTCCATTGTGAGATATCCGGATAGCTTAGGCGAAATATTATCGAACCAACCAATACTGACACATCATTGCACTGTTGTTGTGTGTAAAAGATCGCGAATACGAATAGAAAGAAAACACAGAACGTAATTTAACTCAGTGTATTTTACACTGTATGAAAATACACAGAGCATGATGGTAACAATTACGCGATTACGTGAACGAGTGAAACGAATACATTCTAAGTGCACAACTGACGAGTACATGTACAAAACAGAGTATATGATCGAGCAACGACCAAACAGCGAATGATTCGCGATACAAAACAGCTCACGACGTTGACTACGTCAAGTCGCGAGTTGCGTAATGTGCTGAAAGGAGTGGGGATGTAGATAGTAGCTTGGGTAGGTAGGAAACCGGTTTAGATAGGTACCTACTCGCACCAAATCGAATAGAAATATTCGAGTCGCGGTTACAACGCGAAATCAACACCTTTGTCATTTGCCACTGATGGAAAAATACATCAGTGACAACAAAAGAAGAAATTGATAAGAGAGGTAGAAATAAATTTAATTCTACTCGCGAACACAAAGCAGAGGTACCTTGTAACCTTGAATTCGCGAGCAGACAAAAGGCAAGTAAACTAACTGCCGAAAATACAGATGAACTACCTCCTTATCTGTGTAAATAGGTACCTACTTACGCGAAATGTACGTAGATCACCGATTTACACAGTTATTCTTGTGCAAGTTGGTGCAATTTGGGTAGGAATAATCCCTACCGGATCATTTTTAATATTGGATACAATTTTTAAAGAATTAAAATTGAAGAAACTCGAAACATTTAGAATTGAAAAATTTGTAGGTATTTGGAATAAATTTGGACGTCGATCGTCGAAACCCTAGAAATTAGTCGTCCATTACCTAGCAATTTTGGAACTACCGAACAGTTTTGGAGCTGCCGACGTAAATTTTTGTAATTAAGTATCTAGACAAGCCAGAATTACTGCTTAAACTAGCCCCTATTTCAAGAAAACGATAGGAAACGACGCATCTAATATACCCAACCGCCAACCCATACTCAAAAATGATCGTCATCAGTCGTTTTTCTAAAAAAAAAAAGATTTTAGTCGAAACCCATGGTTTCAATGTTTTGGAAAAATTAAACGATTTGAATAGAACTCGTTATTTTAGTGTTATGAAAAATTTTCAAACTGTCGTTTTTCAAAGAAACGACAAGAAACGACGGATCCAACATACCTAAAAATGATAATTTTTGGTCGTTTTTCTAAAATAAAAATGATTTGAGTCGGAGCCGTTATTTTAATGTGTTGAAAAATTTTCAAACTGTCGTTTTTCAAAGAAACGACAGGAAACGACGGTTCCAATATACCTAAAAATGATAATTTTTGGTCGTTTTTCTAAAATAAAAATGATTTGAGTCGGAGCCGTTATTTTAGACTGTTGAATAATTTTAAAACTGTCGTTTTTCAAAAAAACGACAGGAAACGACGGTTCCAATAAGTATACCTAAAAATTATCGTTTTTAGTTGTTTTTCAAAAATAGAAACAATTCGAGTGAAAAACATTATTTCAATCCGTTCGACCCTAAAATCAAAACGATACATCAAGATTAGGTAAATTAAGAGGAAGCAACGTTTTGAATATGTTTCCAAAAACTCCAGTTTTTCAGGTCGAGTTGATTCAATTCGATTTGATTCCAAAACCGAAATTGTGCAGAAGAGGGTCCTTAGTTTCTAAATATGTGATGGGTGTCAAGACATTTTTTCTCAGGTACACTGATTTTCGTTTGGTCATCTATGTTTACTCCGGAACGAAAATCAAGTCCTTAAAATGAGACATAGCACTCGAAATTTTGATTATAATTAAGCCAATAATTTTGCTTGTTAAAAACCTTCTTCTAGAAAATTTACATATGTAGTACATACTTGGTTGGGCCAACTTTTACAAATATATTTTAAAAACAAAAAATAAAAAATTGGCGATTCAGCGATTGGTGCAGTGAACCGAAAACTTTTCATCAAGTTTTCTTAACCTTATGTCACCATACCTTCTCAGTATCAAATTGCCCTCTCGTTCTTCCCACCCAAATTTCCTCCATCCAAGGTATCGCGACTTCTAAGTACTTATTATCAAATTATCCTTATTACGATTCCATTTGCGAAATGAAATTAAAAATCATGCTGAGAAATAATTCTCCGAGTATAAAATTTACCGACGTCTCTGGTACGGATGTCGTGAAACAGTCGAGTTTCATCGCAGAGGGAATGGCAACCACGCCAGACCAGACGTACACCATAGCGAGTTTTTTTACCCTTCGCTTCGAAAACTACACGTATAAAAATTACATTACTGGTACGTTAGAATTGATAATTATTTCCTATACAATGTTAAATTTCCCAGAAACAATTCTCGTACGATGAGGCGAGTTTTTTTTTCGAAAAAAAAAGCAGAAGAAAAAAAGTAGGTAGGTACCAGCGTAGTATTTCTACTCAGCTGTGTTGTACGTCAAATGCAAAAAGCAACGTAAAGTACAAACGATGTTTAAAGTTTTAATGGAACTAAACCGGAACAACGTAGCAGTAAAATCGGCGTTAGTAAAAATGAGAAAAGTTAAGAGTAAAGACGGTTCGTGCGGTTAACAAAAAAATACTCGCCGAGAAGTAAACCAAATTTTACCAATACACCGATCTTGTTTTTCCTTCGAGATGTTTTGGTTCTGGTACGTAGGTGTGCGATACGAATACAAATGTATGGCGTGGGAGGAGCGGAGAGGCGGTAAAAGTGCAAAAATACGTTTACGTCTGTGAAATTTTGAGTAGATGTTGAAGCATTGTTGTTCGTAAATAGGTAATTTTTCAACGTAAACCGTGATGAGTTAGCAGAAACTCATTAAAAAGTTGACGCTGCGGAGGTTCGCTGGCTGGCTGGCTTTTAAATGGAACTTTGTCAGTTTATATTTCATATATGAAGTGACATTTTGACCAAGCATGTCGTCTCTAATTTCTAAAAGTACTCGAAAAGTTGCGAAAATTAACGCAGCGAGGGAGCCGAACGGGGAGTTGGGTAATAGCTAAGGTACGTCTTGATGGTTCAAGTTGCCGGTTGACTCGAGACGATGAGTCTGCTTTATTTACGCGCGAAATGTGTTTTGTAATCTATGGTCCAAAATGGTAAAAAAAAGCTCTAGAAATTGAAATCAGAATCACTTTTTTAAGGATGAAAAAATAAGGTAGATATTTATGCGAATTTTTTACGAGCAGCACAAAAATAGTCGTAGAAACGTAATTTGAGCAATTTTGAGCAGATTTATTCTAATTATTGAACCATATGCTATAATTATTGCACGGAAAAAACAGAAGTTACGAAAATAAATACATTTTACCCCAAAAATAATAAATTTTATCAAAAAAAAGATAGATTTTATCAAAAAAAAGATAGATTTTATCAAAAAAATTAATAAATTTTACCAAAATAATAAATTTTAATCAAAAAATAATAAATTTTAATCAAAAAATAATAAAATATATTTTAAAAAATAATAAAATGTATTCAAAAAAATAATAACGTGTTTCAAATCACAAAATAGGTGAAATTTGTTCTAAAAAATAATATTTATTATCAGAAAAAATAATAAGATTTGTCAAAAAAATGAATAAATTTTACCAAACAAAATAAATTTTATTCCAAAAAAATGATTAATTTTACCTTTTTTGAGAATTGGGACACGTTATTATTTTTTTGGATAAATTTTAGTATTTTTTTTCAGTGTGCAATTATTGTTGGAATGTTTACAGTAACTTATTGTAATTATCAAAATATTCACGATAATTTAACAAAATTATTAAAATATTCTCATCGAATAACTATAATCCCAAGTATGATTTCGGTAGCCGGATTTAAAAACATAAAAGGAAAGTAATCAGCCTTAAAAACACAAAATTGATGTAAAAACTGAAAAAATTTATCCCATTTGATACCCATACAAAATCAAAATTCAGTTCCTATACTGCAAACGTCATTTAAAAAAATTTCACCCGAATTTTCTATATCTTCTGTCACGATAAGTACGCAGCTCATAAACTTTAGATTGTTTTTCTATAAATTTTTCATAATATCCATTTAGCTATGAGAATATTTCAAAACTTATACCAATGTTCTTTTTATTTCGTGTTTTTTTATTTTCAACGTCGATAAAACTATTGCAAAGTTTTACCCCTCCGCAAATATCGCCAAACTGAATCAATTTTTTGACAAACAATTTCGTTAGGGTTTAGAAATAAAACTTTTAAAGATTTTTAGTCTTTCGCCTCCCACATCCACCTCTATTTTTTTCATCGGCTTTAGCTTATATCTACGAAATGTCAAAAGCGAGAAATCAAAGTCTCAGTTCAAACAGACTTCTTCAATCAGTAAATACGTACAAGTATTTTTTTTTTGATTTTCTCTGCAGAGTTGGTGGAATATTTTTGGCCTAGTTTAATATGGTACGCGGTTTGGATTTATTTCTGTGGGTATTGTTCGACGTGAAGGAGGAAAAACTAAACTTGATACGTCATAATTTCAATATAGAAATTTGTAAAAACGTTCGTTCGGGTATTTTGCTGCGGTTGGTGATATTTGCTGCGTAGATTCGGGTTATTTTGAATGTCAAATAAATTCGAACATTTTACACGTCGTATATTTTTATACCCCTGCCATCCCACGAAATTTAACATTTTCATCAATTTGGTACTTTTAATTGACTTTATTCGTTCAATTTTCATAGTTGATGTGGTAATTTTAGTAAAATAAGACCAGATTAAGACAAAATTAATCCATGATTCTATCTAATTTCTCATTTTTTCTCGTTTAGTTCAAACGTTTACAATTTTTCAAAAAGTAAAAATTAAAAATACAAAATTTCACGATTTTCAACCAACATTCAATTTTATCAAATTTCTCTTCAAAATTTTATTATTAGCCATACATACCAATTTTGTTTCAAACTAAATTCAATTTCTCTTAATTACAAAATTCTCAAGTTAGAATTCATTTTCGCCTATTTCAATTTCCACGGTTTCTCTCCACAAATTCTTGAAAGACAATTTTTTTAAAATTTCCGACAAAAATGTTCCTAGACCTAGGTATCTAAATTATTCTATTTTTTTATTCAAGATTATTTTTTGACTTGAAAAGAAAATTTCCTTTAAAAAATTTCAATTTTTAAGAACACTTCAACTGTAAAATTTTCAAATTCTAGAAAAACCATACCAAAGTATTGAACAATAACACAGGGAGTCTGATGAGTAATCTACCATACATTTCATTTTTTATATGTATGTAAATTTTTTTTACAAATGCCTAAAAATGAATAACGCTTTGAAAATTGAAAAAAAAGTTCAATAAGTACTGTGAATTTTTGCCTAAATTTAAAATTGAAACAGCAACCAAAAAATTTAATCAAATAAAATTCTAAAAAAAATTAACTAATCAGGGGAATGAATAGTGCGTTACAAATTGAACAAATTTTTTGTTTCGATAATTTTTTTTCCAAAATCAAAATAAAAGGGAGATTTGAATTTGATTTTTTTTTTTTTAATTTTTGATATCAGGCAGAAAACTCTTTTGGAACGAAATATAGCCAGGCAATTTCATTTAACTCTCATAAAAATTTCATTTATTCTCCCAATTCGTTAATTTTTGATGATTTTTTCGATCAAAATTTTTTCACAGTCCCTTCGATTTTCCAGTTTGGCAAAATATCTTGAGCAGAATATTTGTTCAGTTTTCAAATCTATTCTCATGATACGTAATTGAAAAAAAAAGTTATTGTGTTTTTCTTTAGAAACAGAATTTTTGTCTCTTCAATTTTAAGATAGGTAGCAATATTTTCATCTCAAGAGTTTTTTCAGACCACTCTTACGGGCAACTCTGTAGTCTGTACGTACAATTCTTCGTACATTTCAAAAATTTTTCAATTTTCTGTAATATCAATCAAAAAGTTTACTTCTAACGATTTTTTTCTCATAAATAGTTCCTAACGAAATTATCAATTTTAGCTGAATACTCAAAACAGCTATTTTTCACAGTTTTTTTGTCACTTCCTCACTTCTCAATGAAATTCTACCAGAATTTGAATACCAACTTATAAATTTTGCAGCTAAACACTCAATAATATCTATAACAGTGAATAAATTTGTAATTTTGACAAAAAAATTTGATTATGTTTCATCAAATTATGAAAAAAATGTTCAAATTTTCAGCCATTTCAAATTTTTTTCTTTAAAACAAAATTTACAAGCCTTATTATGATCTTTTCAATCCCTTTAAATGGAAAAATTTTCATTTTTTTAATTTTCCCTCATTTTGATATTTTTTTAATCGCGATCAGAAAAAACTCTTTTGTTAGTACAAATCATTCCGCAAAATTTTCCAATTTTCACAAATTGCTCCAATTTCATGCTCGAAACCCCATCAAACGAAGTGAAAAACGCCGTACAGATAAAAATTAAAATTTCAGATTCTTCAAATTCTCTCGAGAGAGTTCGAGGGAGAGGGTCAGAATCCCACGAAATTATTTCAACATTTTCCAAGCTTTTCTCGACTTCAATGCTGCCTCTAAAATTAATCAAAATGACATCTCTTTTCACATAAATTTCTCAAAGGACGTAAAATTTTCCATCGCTGAAAAAACGCCGCTTATATGCCGAAATTCCCTCATCCGGCTAAAAAAATCTGTCCAAACCGTCAAGAGAATCTCGACGATAAAAAACGGTTGACGAACAGTCGCGCATAAAAATTCATAGAAAAATTATCCGCGACTCGGCGGAGTAGCGTAAAAGGCCGAATTTTTTACAAATTTTGATTTTTAGGTCAAAAGAACACGCCAGCTACGTATACGGGTCCGAGCCGACCGCACCGTTGAAAAGGCGTATATTTTATCGGACTGTCATCGAAGGTCATTCGATATCTATCGAAGCGATGGAGTTTTTTTTTTCCACGGTCGTATTTTTATACATACGAATGCGACAACAATAAAAAAGATTATCCCCCCGAATAAGTTTTTCATTTAAAATTTTCAAGGTCCAACATACTAATTTTCTTACTTTAGAGACCAATGCCGAGTACCCGGGATGGGGACTCCCCGTCATCTGTGCGTCGTTTCCATGGTTACATTCTTTCGGATGATCTTCGTTGTACGCCCCTCCGCAAAGTCATCATCTATACCCCGAAAATTCGGTCGATAACAAAAATAAAAGGGATACGTACCAAATAAGTGACCCGATTATCAAGTGTTTTCTTTTTCGACGTTTCTTAAACACCGTCTTCAACCCCCTCAGCCCCCTTCGCCCGAAAAAAATCGTACCGATATTATTCCATCTATTGCATGAATCATCTTTGGCAAAATTGAAAAAATTTTCTCCGGCTCATTTCTTATCCTCGGTATTAAATTACAAGCTGCGATAATGAAAAAAAAGCAGAGGGCAGGGCAGGGACTTTGACGACGATTCCTACACAAGACTCCCATCTCCGATCAGATAACTTTTAAAGACGTCGTTAAATTGCGAAGGGAAGAGATGACGACGATCATTGGTTTGATGGAGGGGAAGAGGGAGCAGAAAAAAAACGCAACGATATTGCAAAATGTCTGAGTCAAGGTCTAGATCAATGTTTCTTTACGTTCACGTTAAAAAGAATTCGTAATAATGAAGGAGAAACAGAACATTTTCTTTATAGTCTACAGCCAGACCATGCCAGACTGTCAAAAAATGCTCCAGAAATTTAAATCGGTATGATTTTTTTTATGAAAACTCATGCTATTTTCATGTTCTAGTGATGATTACCTTCAGTAAATTAACATAACACTATTTTAATAAAAATACGGTAAATTACCGTAAATATTTCGACCATTACGGTATAATATCGTAAATATTTTAATAATTACGGTAAATTATCGTGAATTTTCCAATAATTACGGTAAATTACCGTAAACATTCCCCAATAATTACTGTAACTCACTATAAATATTTTAATAATTACGGTAAATTACGGTAAATTATGGCAAATATTTCAGTAAATAAATACCTACGGTAAATTATCGTAAAATTTTTATTAATTACGTCGAAATACCATGAATATTCAATTATTCACAAATAAAATTACTGTAAATTATCACACATATTTCAATTATTACGGTAAATTACCGTAAATTATTTTAATAATTACAGTAAATTACTGTAAATATTCTAATAATTGCGGTAAACTACTGTGAAAATTTAGGTAATTACTAATTAACGTAAAATTTTTAATAATTACGGTAAAATACCTTAAATATTCTAATAATTACGGTAAATTATCGTAAAATTTTTAATAATTACGGTAAATTACTGTAAATATTCTAATTGGTACGGTAAATTACTGTGAATATTCAAGTAATGATGATAAATTATCGTAAAATTGTTAATAATTACAGTAACTACTGTAGATATTTCAGTACTTACCGTAATTACCGTAAATATTTCAGTAACTACTGTAGATATTCCGGTACTTACCGTAATTACCGTAAATATTTCAGTAATCAACCGTAAATCTTTCAGTAATTACCGTAAATATTTAAGTAATTACCGTTATTACCGTAATTACCGTAAATATTCCAGTAATTATGGTAAATTATCGTAAAAAATTTTATGATTACAGGAAGTTATCGTAAATATTTCAATATTTACAGTAAATTGTCATAAATATTTCAATATTTACGGTATATTACCGTAAATATTCTTATAATTACTGTAAATGATCGTAAATACGTTGGTTATTACGGTAAATTACAGTAATTATATTTATGATTACGGTAAATTATAGTAAATATTTTAATAATTACGGTAAATTACTGTGAATATTCTGATAATTTTTGTACATTATGGTTAATATTTTGATAGTTACGGTAAATTATTCCAATAATTACTGTAGAACATTTAATTTTCGTTACCTGACTTTTGGCCCTCCCTGTATTGAAAAATTTTTCCATACATTTCTTCAAATTTTTTCTCATTTTTTTAAAAATTTGTGCTACTTAAAAATTACTGAATTTTTTTTTAATTCTCAAATTCATAAAATTCACAGCGAGTAGGTAGATACCTAATCAGGTAGATACCTAATCATAATTAAAACACATTTTAAAAAGTAATAAAAATAGTAAGTAAGTTCAAGAGACGCGAACTTTTTCGAATTTTTGTGTGATTTTTTTTAATAAATTCGTACCTACTAAAAAGATTTTGAAAAAAATATTCAGTTCCTTTAAATTTTATGAATTCCTCTGATTCTCTCTTCCGAAATCGTCTCCGACTTTTATGAAATAATCTTCAAATCAGACATAAATTAAAATTTCATCCAATATTTTCATCTAGCTATTCAAACATATTAACTAGATAAATAAAATTGAAAAAAAAAAAACGAAAAATAATCTTTGGAAGATGGGAAGATGATTCTTCAGGTTTAAAAACTTATCATCACTTTCTAGCCTAATTTCAAAATGTTTTTCATATTTCCACGTTTAAAAAAATTGATAAAATTTTTCAGCTATTTGCCCTTTTTTCAATCCTTCGTGCCGTAATGTTTATTCGACGCGCTCAAAGACTCGAGAATATTTTCTGCGAGAAATTCCATCTTAAATTTTAGTGGGTAACTCGACAGTCTTGTAGCTGGAATTCGCGGTAAATTTTGAAAATAATGTCGAACAAGTTGCCTAAACGTGTGCATTCAAGGCTTATGGCATCCATTTACCCCTCTCTTAGGTTGGGTTTCCAACGCCGCATAAAAGAACCTGCGACCTTCTCGCCGCCCACGGACACCGAAAATGATGCCAAAGAAAGGCGAAATTTCTAAATTTTCTACATTATTTAGTCGAAAAAGTGCATCACGGTTCAACGTACACAGCCGGTAATGGTAATAGAATTTCTTTTGTACCCTTTAAATTGTCGTTTGTGTGTTTTAATGAAGTATACTATAAATAAACCGTTCGCCTCGGCTCGTTCAAAGCAAAATGTAGCTAATTTGTTTTGATAACGACAAAGAAATTATGTTGAGCCAGTTTCGTGATGCTGCTTTTTCCACCTTTTGCGAGTATTTCATTCAAGTGAAAATATTATTGGCTGATATCCAACAAACGTCTGGATGGGTTTGGGTGCTTCCACGGTGCTCTGCGGAACGTATTTTAGAACGAGATAGCTAATCATGTCTGACGTACTTTCATTTTTCAATTTTTCTCTACGTATGTTGTGATGTGTGTAATCTAATAATTAACATATTTCACCGAGCGTTGAATAATTAACAATGGTACCTGAGGAATGATTAATAAGTGTATAGTCTAGAATATGTAATTAGAACGCCAGACAGATTGATTGTTTTGGAATTATTTTTATCCTCGAGGAGGGTTTATTTGAGGGGTTGCATTTTTTTAGGTGGTTAGCGAGGCTCAAGGGGGTTCAATTTTTTTCTAGGATATAAAATTAGAGTGGCAGACAGATTGATTATTTTAAGGTTTTTTATTCTGGAGGGGAGATTTTTGGAGGGGTTGGATTTTTTGAGGTGATTGGAGAGGCTCAAAGGTGTTTCAATTTTTTTTATTGAATATGTCTAAATGTCTGGAAAAGATTTTTGTCTCTCTCGTTTGATGTGGTCGAATAGACTGGACGTCTAAATTAAGATTTTTTGGCAGATTTCCTCGTATATTCGAATGCGTCGTTTTAATTAAGTGTGAAACTATATAATTTAATGAAAAATTATGGCTAAAATTAAACCCCATTGGCAACACTGTTATAAATGAGCATCGTACTGGTGTCATTGTCTCGTTATAAACAGTAGGAAAATTACGCGAGTGTCGCGAGAGCATCGTACCGTGCTAATTGTATCGTATAATACGAATGTGTTGCTCACATTTGGTGTTTATTATTTACCAACTGTTTACGTATTTTGAGAGTTAGGTGTGGAATGATAAAATAGAAATAAAAGCTCCCGCGTGAGTTGGATTTGGATTGCCACTGGAATTGGTCTCGTTTCGATAGATATTTTCAAGCTAGTTTGATGATTCCGTAATTTTATACCCTTCCCTCTCTTCTTTCGAAAAAGAGGTAATTTAATTAAATACTCGATTGATAATTTTTTCAAATTTTATAACTTTCCGTGTTTTATAAATATTGGATTTCGAAGATTTTTTTACAATTTTTTCATCTCTTAGCTTTTATATTTTCGTGGATGTTTGATGATTTTTCGGGGTTTTTGATTTTTTAGGTAGGGTTTTGACTTTTTTGGAGCATTTTTGATTTTTGGTGGGTTTTTAATGATTTTTTGGCAGGGTTTTGTTTTTTTAGTGGGATTTTGACGTTTTGGTGGATTTTTAATGATTTTTGATGTGGTTTTAATGATTTTTTGGTGGAGTTTGAATTTTTTTGGTAGGGGTTTGACTTTTTAGGTGGATTTTTGATTTTTTAAAAGTAGATTTCTAAAGATTTTTTGGTGGAATTTGACTTTTTTCGTAACTTTTTGATGATTTTTTGGTAGTTTTTAGACTTTCTTTTGGAAAGGTTTGTTTTTTGGTATGATTTTGACTTTTTTGATGATTTTTTGGTAGTTTTTTGACCTTTTTTTTTTAGAAAGGTTTGTTTTTTTTCAAGTTTTTGACTTTTTAGTGGATTTTTAATGATTTATGATGTGATTTCAATGATTTTTTTGTGGAATTTGAGTTTTTTGGTAGGTTTTTGACTTTTTAGGTGGATTTTTGATTTTTCAAAAGTAGGGTTTTAATGCTTTTTTGGTGGGATTTGACTTTTTTGGTAACTTTTTGATAATTTTTTGGGTAGTTTCTTGATTTTTTTTGTCAAGGTTTTGTTTTTTTGGTGGGATTTCTGAATTTTTAATGATTTTTTGTGTGGTTTTAATGCTTTTTGGTAAGGGGTTTGAATTGTTTTAGTTGGGTTTTGACCTTTTTTGGTGGATTTTTGATTGTTTTGATGAGATTTTACTTTTTTGGTAGGTTTTGACTGGTTTTCAGTAGTTTTTGAATTTTTTTGGTAAGGTTTTGTTTTTTTTATAAAGGTTTGTTTTTTTCGGTGGGGTTTTAATGAATTGTTTGGTGAATTTTTGAAGATGTTTTGATTTTCAACTGTAGGTATAAATTTATTACATTTGAGAAAAAATCAGTTTTTTGGCTATTTGAAAAAAAATAATGAAAGGCTTATGAAATTAAAAATATTCAAAAATTACTCGTTCTTAAGTATCTACTACAAAAATTGACGGAAAAACTCGTTCTTTAAAAAAAAAATCAATTTTAATCATTTAATCAGACCTACTTACTTAGCTACCTAATGAAAAAAATGAAATGAAAAAATTTAAGTACTCAAAAAACTTCTCTCATTTTTTGCTATCTTCGAGGAACAAAAACGATTGAAAACTTACTTATCTGAGTTACGAATAAGTAAGTAATGGTACACATTACTTGTGAAATTATCTCGGTCATTTTATTTGGTTAGGTATTCGATAATAATTTAGTTGATCCAGTAAAATAAATGTAGGTACATTATCTTCACACTTTTTGTTTTCAAGCCGTAAAAAATAAACTGTCTTTGTTTTGGGTTACGAGAGAGACAGGCGTTTCTTTATTTAAAAAAACAACTATCTATGTGCTAATAACAAATAGGTACCTGGGTAATTTGAATTCTTTCTTCACTTTGCCCCTTGCTTTGCTCTTGCAGAGTTTGTTTATTTCATTTCGTTGCAATTTTCGTCTCTCTTGTTAGCTTTTAATGCGAGAAATTAAACGTAGTCTAGGTAGGTACTTTTACTTACTGCGTTGAATTCATTTGTAAAGTGATTAAAGGAAGTTTTTCCATTTATAGACAAATTTCTAATCGACCTTTTGTGTATTTGAGAGGAGAACGGAATTTTTTTCATTTGGGTGATTGATGTTGATTGACTGAATTGTAGAATGGGTTATTTATTTATTTTCCGTTCTGTAATTGAATAAATCTTAATTAGATTTGTTCGATTTAGTCCACATTTTTGTACCTATAAGTATTAAGGCATTTTTCTAAAAAGCATCATTGTGGAAATTTTTGGAAATTTTTAGAGTCGTTGTATAAATATTTCTTCTCAAGTAGGTATTCAAGATGTCAGAAAGGTGTAATAATTCGTTATTGTCAAATAAATTTATCAAGGATCATTTTTTTGATTTTTTAAACAATTGAAAAAATTGTTATAGTTCAATTTTTAAAATTTTTCATCGAGTCTCCCCGAAAAGTTTTTTTAAGGTTTGGAAATACACTCTCACCGAAGAAATCTAGTTAATTGAAAATAAGCTCAACGTTTTTCTAGATTTCAAGAATAAATTGAGAAAAAGAAGCCTAATCAACTTGTAATTTATTCTTATTAAATTTAAGTTTATTATTTCTTGACTTGAAAAACAAGCAAAAAATTTTCTTGGTCCCAAAATAAACTCAATTTCTTAATTTTTTTTTGTGGCACTGCTTCTTACTGAAATTCTATTAATAAAGTGAAAGTCGTTGATCAATTTAAACTTTGAAGGTAAATTTCTTAAAAGCCAAGAAATCTTCAAATTCTCAGGATGGTCAGATTATCCTGCTTCAGTCGAAAAAATTGGTTTGAATAATTTTTTTTTTGAATATTACATTTTTTTTTAGAGTTACCTTTTACTTTCATTCTGGTCAAATTCACCTCCCCACCTTTTTCTGATAATACGTAATTATCGAGTCTGATAAAGAATGAAAGTTAAATAGTGGTCTGAGAGAAGGGGGGGGGGGGAGGAAATCAGGAAAGTCATTGATTTTATATATTACATGGATAGCCGGTTGCTGTGTAAAAAGAAGTATTTTTTGAAGCGGAAAAAAGAAAAGATCAAAACTTTGTGCGCATGCTTGAAAATTTTATTGTTTTTGATACAAAATTCTCGTTTTTTTTTATAATTTGATTAGATAATTTGGCTTGTAATGGGACATATTAGTGGCTGGAAAATTTTTTGTTTACTCTCAGCATAAAAATTTTTAAATTCCAAATGATAGAAAATGTTCAAATTTGCGATTTATCAGTAATTTTTTGTTTGAAGTTTCATTTATTCAAAGTGAGCTGGTGGTAAACATACAAAAATCAGTCGAATTGCAATGTTTTTGGGATTCTTTTTTCTTTTGTAAGTAATTATTTAATCAACTATGTGACTTCAACTTCAATTCAAATACAATGTCAACGATTCACGAATGCGCTTCGCAATTCGGTCTTTTCTTTTTTCCTCTTCAAAACACCTGATACGAACGAACTAGCAATCCATGTTATATAATCAAAGGCTAAAGTTCGTAATGGATCATTTTTATAAATTTTTCTCCGGGGCAGAAAAATTATAGAAAATTTTTGGCAACTCCAAAACGTCTCGAAACCTTTTCCAAGCAATTCGGGAGCCTCGGGAGGTTGAAAATAAAATGTACCTGTATCAGATTTCGGCTTTTTTCGTTGATTATATAGGTCAATTTTCATATTTTTTAGGACGATGAATTATAGGTACCAACATAATTTAAAATTTTAAAACTTCACCCCAAAATTCAAAAAAAAAATATTACTTACTCCTTTTGAATTTTAAATATGAAGTTCATTTATACGAAGTACTTTCAATATTTTGGCTCGAAATTTTACTTCGAGTAGAAATATCTTCCTTTGTGACTAAAAAATTCTCAATTTTTCACCCATCAAATATCACCAACGTTTGCTCATCCCATCCACCCATATTCACGAATTTCGTAAAACAAAACTGCTACATGTTCGATGTTCACTTTCACCTTATTTATTTTTCAATCTCCCTTCCAGTAGCCATTTCCTGCAAAATATTCATCCTAATAGAGGTAAATGGAAAAAAAATCGTCTAAATAATGAAAAAATAACCTCGACAGATTCGTTTCCGCAATAATTAACTCGTCCCTAGAGTATAATCGAATAAAACCAGTCATTTTTAATCGATATGTATTGTATTTTATTTTCGGTTTTTAAAAAAATCCCAAAGGTCATTTCCCCCCTCCCCCCTCCTCCCCAATAAAACATGCGAGAGGTTTTCTAAAAGAGAAGCAGGTTCCAAAAACGATCTAAAAAATATTCTCAACCCATAAACAGGTGAATATGTTGGCCTACATATCCCAAGGCATTAAAAATATATAGGTAGGTCTAGGTACGAGTATTTAATCGTAATTTATCGATTATTGAATACCTACTTCTTCTTACAAAAACAAAAGTAGATTATTTTCTACATTCGTTTGCTTTTAAATATTCAATGTCGTTGCTTAAGGTGGTATCAGTTTACTCGCGAAAATAATACATTAAATATTATTCAATTTTACAGATCCCTACGAGTACCTACGTAACAAGATGCTGGCAAAAGTCGACTACGAAAAAGAGACGAGTAAATCAACTTCGACACGTTGAAAATTGACGCTTTACGATGAAAATATGCAAGTCTCTGATGGTGTTTTCGGTTTCATTGTTGATTTTGCGTAAGTAAATGATTATTCAAATGCGTAGGTTACATTTTCACGTTTTATCGTATTTCTCGATATTTCCCTCAATTCGTTTCGATTCACGTATCGTCTTGAAAAATTTCTACCTCGCTTTTTCCAAGTTTCAACGCAGGTATGTGGTCAAAAACAGATCATATGCTCGATGGAATCAATGCTCATTCTGTTTCCCCCTCCCTTTGCCATTTTAATTTCACGATATTGAATGCAAATCGTATCTATTCTGAGATATGTAATCGGCCCAGCAACAAATTACTCGCTGGTAATTTTTCGACGTGGATTCGTTAATCAGTCTTTCGAGTTAGTTGCCAAATTATGTCTCGTTTCCGATGCCTAGGCCGAAGTTCGTCGTTGGTTGAACATTGTTAATTTTTTTTATTAATTTTTGGACGAATGTCAAATCTCGGTGTTATTTTTTATTGATATTTATTCGACGCGGATGTATCTAGGGGTAAAATTTTCCGCCTATTTTCGAGTCTCCGGTTGAAATTGAAGTCCAAAAGTACCAAAAAAGCCTGTACCGTTTTACACGATGTTTTTCCCGTATCCAAGACGCAGACTTTATACTCAACCTCGAAATCGAAGATTTTTGACATGGGTCTTTATTATTCTTGCAGTCATCGTGATACTCATTCTATCGCTCGTGTATGCGATCGTCATGCATTTTCATGGAAATTTACGAGCTCAAAAAGAAGCCTATTTTCGCGAGGGTAAAATTAAACGTAAGTTGGTTTAGATTATTTTTGGATGAATCCGTGGCAGAATATCTAATTGGAGTTTGTGGTGTTGCAGCGAATTCAATTTTAAACGTGGTGCATTTGGATTTGAAAGGAGCGCCTCCCAAGATGGAATATTTGATCGATCTCGTGCCCAGATTTGTCAGCGCCGGGGTAACTGGGTTGTTAATCGAATATGAAGATATGTTCCCGTATGTGGGACCGTTGAAGAATATTACGACGACTAAGCCGTATACGAGAGTAGAAGTGAGTTGATGTTTGTTGGAATTTACCTAAAGATGTGCCTGAGGTCAGATTTTAGAGGTTTGAGGGTCTTAGCGTCTGAAGTGGTTGATTTTTGAGCCAGGTATTGATGTGAGGGGCACTTCTGAAGTGATTTGTGATTTTTTTCCATGTCTGGTTATCGAAGTTAACCGTTTTCGATTATTTTTCAATCTTCAGAGTTGCTATTTTACCAAAAATTGAATAAATTTTTAAAAATTCAATTCAAATTTTGAAATTTTGAGAATTGAAAAACGTACTTTTCTGAGCAGGCATCGACGTAAGATTATTTTTGAAGTAATTTATGATTTTTTTCGTCATGTGTGGTTATCAGAGTTACTTTTTGGCCATCGAAAGTTATTTCAATTTGTTTTCAGTCTTCGAAGTGATTATCTAATCAAAAATTGACCAAATTTTAGAAAATTCACTTCAAATTCTGAACTGCTGAAAATTAAGAAACGTATTTTGAGCAGGTATCGGCGTGATTTGATTAGGTTTCAATTTCCAAAGTTGCTGTTTTACTAAAAACTGACCAAATTCTAAAAAATTCGATTCAAACTCTGAAATGTTGAAAATTGAGAAACGTACTTTTTTGTGGAGGCATCGACGTGAGGGGACTTTTGAAGTAAATTGTTATTTTTTTTCTCATGCTTGGTTATCAGAGTTGCTTTTTGGCCATCGAAAGTTATTTTCGATTAGTTTTCAATTTCCGAAGTGACTATCTAATCAAAAATTGACCAAATTTTCGAAAATTCAGTTCAAATTATGAAATTTTGAAAATTGAGAAACTTACTTTTTTGAGCAGGCATCAGAGTAAGTTTTTTTTTGAAATGATTTGTATGTTTTTTTTTATGTCTGGTTACTAAAGTTGCTTTTTAAACTTAGAAATTTTTATCGATTTATTTTCATCCTTCGAAGTGACCATTTCATCAAAAACTGGCCAAACTCTAGAAAATTCTATTTAAAATCTGAAATATTAAAATTGAGTAACAAATTTTTTTGAGCAGGCATCGACGTGAGGTTAGTTACGAAATAATTGGTATTTAGGTATTTATTTACCCATATTTTTTCATCTCTGGTTTCTGAACTTACTTTTTGTCTTCAAAATCATTTTCGATTAGTTTTCATCAAAATTTGACTAAAAAGTCTAGAAAATTGAATTGAAATTGTGAAATGTTGAAAATTCCGAAAAGGTTCTTTTTTTGAACAATAAGCAGGCATCAATGTGAGGTTACTTTTGAAGTAATTTGGTATTGAGGTATTCATTTACCTATTTTTTCGTGTGTACCTAGTTACTAAAGTTAATTTTTATCCTCTAAAGTTGATGTCGATTATTTTTCAACCTCGTAAGCTATAATTTCATTAAAAATTGACCAAATTCTAGAAAAATGTCGAAAATTAAGGCAGGTATTTTTTTGACAGCATAGTTACTACAATTTGTTCTTTTTGTATTTTTTTGAATTTTTTTTAATGCCCATCTCATTTTACGTTTGGAATTGCAATGGAAAAATTTACTTTTTCAACTTGATAGTTGATAATTCCAAAATTTCGAGTAATTTCAAATTAATTTACGAGGTAAAAAATTTACAAAAAATATCAAGTTTTGTTCAAAATCCCATAAAAGGGTGTTTTTCAAATCTCAGTTTTGTGTGTTATTTAATGAAAATTTTTTCAGTGTTTTTCAAAGGTAGGTAAAATAAAAAAAAATAATGACCTCGATTTGTTGGAGTTTTAAAATTGCCTTTTCTGTATCTTTTTTTTGCATAAAAATCATTCAAATAAATACGAATTATTAAATTCTGAAAATTTAAAAATATGCAGTATAGGTGTCAATTTTTCTTTTTTTGGAAAGGAAATTTTTTCTGCTGCTTGGAAAATTTTCAGTATTTGAATCGTTTTTTTAAGGGAGGAGAAGTGAAAAGGAGGAATTTTTGACAAAAACAATATTTATTTGGAAATTTAATAACAATAGTTGAATCATTTTATAAAATTTGGCATGTAAAATTTTGGTCCTTTTGAGGAGGAGGGAGAGGGTTTAAATTGTTACCAAGTACGAAAAGTGGGTTGAAAAATAATAAAACCGCAAATATGGACTTGCTTTCAAGATTTTGATAGGACTAGATCAGATCAGCGAAAAAGTTGGAAAAACGAAAAGGATCAATTGTTTTTATTTTTTTGGGGGGGCATAAGCACTGAGTTACTGAAGTCTCTTCCTCTTTAGAAAATTTCACTCGATACCTATTTTTTTTTTCAAGAGTTCTTCAAAAAATTTCAGTTTCAATCCTAAACATCAATTGAAGACCCTTCGTTGTATCTTCTTTTCTTATGAGATTCAACATGAGATAACGTGATGAAAGTGTAAGAAATATTGAATTTTGGATTCGAAACATCATATTAGGAGGAGTGGAGGTGGAGGTCTTTGATACAAGGTTGCTATCTCCAGTAATTTCTCACTAAAATCAGTCGAAAAAGTATAGCGATTTTTAAAAAATTTAGTGATTTTGGTGATCTTTTTATTCTGTTTGCCTAGTCTGCTTTTCAATTTTCAGTAATCTTTGTGATTTTTGATGAAAAATATTTATTAAAAAAAATCGAAAATCAGCCATTTCTGGAAATATGTTACCAAGATCAGTTATCTATTTTATGTTATATGTACCTACTTGAATATCGTCAAGAAAAAAAGCAGTGATGAAAATGACTTTTCTAGAACGAGTTCAATGATGAAAAATGATTTTTGAATGACATTTGGAGAAAAAACAGTGATTTTAGTGATTATTGAACATTTTCATTGCATTTGGTGATTTTTGGTTAAAAACTGGCTGCAGATTTAATTTTTACTGGTGCATTTTTTTTTGTGGTCGAAATAGTAATTTTTGGAAATCTTGATTGACAACCTTGATCCTGAATAGTAAATTTTGGCCATTTAATTGTCGGAGCCAAAATTCATCTCTCCGTCAAAAAACAAAATTTTATCGACTCGTATTTTGTGATTTTATATAGGTAAATTTACTCTTTTTGCGTTATTTTTCAAACAGGAAAATGAACCACGGGAGGAGGGAGAGGGTGAAAACATGAAAATTTGAAAAAAATCTCGTGTTGTGCATATTTTTAGAAACATCCTGAATGGTGCAATGATTAATCGAATTGTAATTATCAATAGGTTTCGAGATTCCTGCAATACTGCGCCGAGCAAAACATCGAAGTGATTCCGCTGGTTCAAACGTTTGGTCATATGGAGCACGTTTTGAAATTGAACGAATTTCAGTGGTTTCGAGAAAGTAAGGAAGATCCCCGTGCCGTTTGTCCGTCGTACAGTCGAACGCCATTCTTAATCGAAGAAATGATCAGACAAGTGATGGCCTTGCATAAGGATAGCAAAAGAATACATATCGGTTGCGACGAAGTTTATGCCTTGAACCAATGCCCGCGTTGTTTAAAGAAGAGAATTGGCAAACCGTAAGTTGAAAGTTGAAATTTTTTCTTCGAATGTTATGAATTAGGTTAGACAATGAGCTACATCTAGATAAGAAACTGGTTAGTCTTCGATGACTTCTATAGAATGTTTGATTCTCGCTGTGAATGTTTGTGGTTGAATTTGTATATAAAGTAAATGTTTCGTCAATTCTGATCAGTCATCGGGGAGTCCTGCGCGAGCAGGATTGTCCGAAGATTCGATCTACCTAACCTGACCGAGTTAGTGTAGGTTCAGTTCGGACCATGGAGCTCGTCGTACCGGTTTCGTCCGTTTGCAGTTCGCTGAAGACGTGCGCACTGGTGTATGAGTCGACGAGTTCGTTTGGAATTCCTTCCGAACCCAAAGAAATTGATCGTATTCCGGAATGCTTGCATTTTAAAGCCTGTTGAATGTGAGACTCCGGATGGTCGCGATCAGACATTTTGTCTAAGTTTTTTAATTTGAGTGGAAATGAGGTGAAAAGGGGGATGCATGGTCAACAGCAGAAACGCTAATGTTTGATATTGATATATTTTGATTCAGTGGAACAAACTTATTGGAATTTTGTGATGTAAGTACAATGTATGAGGTCAAGTAGGGTCAAGTTTTGCACTTCAATTTGATTGTTTTGGAGCTATGTTGGCATTTTTTTAAATGAGTATACGTTTTTTTAAAGCACTGGAAGTATTGAAATTATCCTCTTCTACCCCTTCGAAGTTCATTAACAATGAAAGTTATTTATTTTTCGTAATTTTTTTTTTTCATTCGCAATTTTTGAATTTGGCTTTTTCAATTTGATTTACGTATGTGAATTTTAAATTTAAATTTTCAGTCCTTCCTCATATCATTTTTTCGTAATTATTATTTTTTTGGATGCCCTTTTTTTCGAGTTACTTACAGATATTATTTTTCCCTTTTCCCTCCATTCATAGAAAATATTGAAAATTTATAGGTACCTTAGGTGATTTTTTGGTCGATTTTTTTAATCGAAATTTATAGAAATTTAGTTTTTTTTAATGGACTTGGTTATAAGTTTTGTATTTTTCCCCCCTCCCCCAATTTTCACGTTATCTTTTCTACGAAAATATTTGTTGTAATTCATTTTGAAACGATGGATAATTTATAATTTTTTTCAGTCGCTGTTTTCTGTTTAACCACCCAAAATTTTTTAAAATTAATAATTTTTGCATATTGGTTTCTGATTGTATTTTTCTTAGGTAATTGAATTGTTCGTTTTTCTGAATTAAATTTTTGTTGAAAAAACAAAAAAGTTGAGTTTGAAATAAATTTGAACGTGGATCATCGAAGTTCCATTTTTGCCAAAATTTAGGAGTTCATGATTTCACAACGAAACAAAATATATGGAGGAAAGGAGAGGCGATGATCCACATCCAAATTTATTCCAAGCTCAACTTTTTTGTTTTTTCAACTCTAAATTTTTTCATTTATTTTTCAACTTTGATTTTTAATTTTTTTCGAGTTTCATGTTTTGATTATTTTTTTAAAATTTCTTCACAAACTACCTAGGTACTTATTGAATTACCTATGAAAATTCTTTAAAAAATGGAGTTGATTTTTTTTGTTGAAAAATTCGAAGTTTGATAAAATTTTAATTTTCAATTGGGAAGATTTCAGAATTGAAAAAAATTGAAGAACATTTTTAGTATGCATATGAAAGTGGAAACAACTGTCGATGTTGGAAAAATTATCAACTTTAACTTTTTAAAACATCTTTAAAATTTTCCCACTTTTTTTTTAAATTTCTTCAAATCTTTTCAACTTTTAATTGAAAAAAAATTCAACCTCGTTTCATTCAACAATCTTGTTCAAATTCATAAAATTGAAAAAAAAATGAGAAAAGTTTACACAAATTAATCGTTGAGAAAATTTTCAAAATTGAATCCCATTAGAAAAATTGAGTGAGAGTTGAAAAAAAAGAACTTGAAATGAATTTTGACTTGGATCGTAAAAGTCCCATTGACAATGAAATTATTTTGCCGCCTGCCAGTTTAATTTTTCTAAGGTTAGGTGACCCTCATTCCTCCTTCCCCATTTTCATTTAAAAGTTGTTTAAGTAATTGATTTTTTTCTCAAATTGCCTTCTTATGAATGTGTATTTTTTTCTCCGCCTTCTATATTTCCGTTGTGATATATTTTGAAATTTTTTCGGGTCACACTATTTAAAAAAGACAAGAATTTTTTGATTTTTTTCACCTCCAAGAAAAAATTTCATTTTTGAAAATTCCTCACCTCATTCCTAATTTTTCCTATTAGGTAATATGAATTTTTGGTTTTTATTTTAAAGAAGACAAGCTGTTCAAAATGCTCTACCCCTCCACCCATATTCTGTCTAGATTCGGCTTCGAAGTCACTATTACTATTAGCAATAAAATTTTTAAATTCACTTAAATTTTTATTTCGCTTGAGGAAAACATGCAGTTCAATTTTTGAAGATTTCCTATTTTTTTCACCTTTGATTTTGAAAAATTTCAGAAGTATCGTAAAATTGACGAAAAATTGTACTTTTAAAAATATTCGTTGTAAAATGTAAACAGAGAGATTTTTCATAGTAAAACATCGATTTTTGATTTTCAAAATTTCTCGTTACAAATTTTTAAGAACTCTTTTACAGCAGAAAAATTGATTTTTTTGATTTCAATTTTCTGGTGCTTTTTCATTCAGAAATCATTAAAAAAAAATTATATTACAAAATATCGATCATTTATTTTGTAGAATATCAATTAATTATACTTTTTTCTGTCGTTTCAACAGTGAAATGTTCTTTGAGCACGTAGAACAAACTGCCAAATTCATCCAAGAGGAATTCAACTTCAAAGTTACTCCGCTGATATGGGACGATATGCTGCGATGGATAACTTCCGAAAAATTAAAAAAAGCAAATCTACCCTACTACGTTGAAATTGTAATCTGGGACTATACTGCCAAATTGGAGAAACAAATTCGCAATCGTATTTGGGATAAGTAAGAGCTCTTCGTTTGATTTTTCATTCGTTTTCAAAAGCAATAATATCATTCATGTTCTCAGGTACGCGATGTTTTTCAAAAAAATATGGGTAGCCGGCGCATACAAAGGAGCCGACGGTCCAAAGGCTCTCCTGCCTACGATATCGATCCGTCATGAAAATCACAAATCATGGATGAAGTTCATTAAAACTAGATCTCCTGTTGATGACAATCCCAATACCGCCTCCTTCGTCGGTTTCATTTCGACCGGATGGTCTCGGTACGATCACTTCGCACCACTTTGCGAATTACTCCCTGCGTCGATTCCATCTTTGATACTGAATTCGCTGCAAGCATCGGCAGTATTGGGCCCCTATCGCGATTACTTACGCGATTATAACGAAATCATGAAATGCAGATTTAACAAAATCCCGTCATTTTCATTACGGAACCAAGACATTTATAACATGACCCACGTTAAATACTGCGATTTCCCAGAATCGGATCTTGTATTCAATATGTGGCGAATGCAACAACTTCAAACCCTCATTGAACAGTTGTACGAAGAATTGTACGGTAAGCAGGGCCGACTCAGCGAATACCAAGTGAAAACCAACATGATCCACCTTAAGAATATCGACGATCAATTTGATATTAAACATTTCAACGGCACGAACACGCAGTTTTTCGAAGTATACGCAGAGCTCAGTAACGAGATGGGGAAGTATTTTAACGAGATCACCATCACAGAGTGGTTCGAAACGCACGTCCAGCCGTATTCGGAGAAGCTGAAGTTTTTGAAAAATATCCGAGATGCTGCCACCAAAATGAACGTTTGGCCTAGGAGGAACCCTTGATCGAGAACTTGGTCAACTTGACGACATTCCGTATGTGTTACGTAAATAATTGGAACTTTAATTATAATATTGTCGAATAGACTTCTTCATTGATCGTCCTTTAGATGTTCCTGTGGAATATTTTTCATTTCCAGTCGTTATTTTAATATTTTTATTGTGTAATGTGACTTTCACGTGATTTATATTTATATCTTAGTGTATCTGGTTTATTATTAATTTATTGAATCGTATTTTTAATTAATTTATTTCGTTTCCAATTTTTACGAATGATTTTTGACTGATATTTGTAAGTTAACGTGTTCGAATTATTCTCTGGGAGTTTATTTCGTAATTTATTTATTAATTTATTCGAATATTTCCACTTTCCTTTTTTTTAACGACTGATATTTTTAATAAAACGATGAATTTGTTGAAAATCGTGTTTTTATTGTCGTTCAGTTGGTAACAATGGGTTAATTTGATCATCAGCGTTAATTAATGTATTAAAAATACAAATTCAACGATAAAATGGATAAAATTCCGATTAAATTAGACAAATTTTAGAAAAAACAGCGAATATACAACTCGGGATACGAAAAAATGATATAAGCAACGCCATCTATTGAAAAAAAATCGAAACTTCGTTCTGTTTTTAAAAAATGAGGTTGAAAAAATTTCGTCCGAATTCTAGATATGCACGTGGCGCTATCTATCGGAACATTAGAAGAACTAACGTCAAATTAGCGTCATAACGACATAACGACAATCGAAAAATTAATTCGTTAACTAGCGCTACGGGTAATTTAGCGGAGCTACGAGGAACTAAAATTTTCGGCTGATTGTCGTTTACCAAAATTTTAGTTTCCTAAAGCTCCGCTAAATTACTCGTAGCGCTAGTTGACGAATTCATTTTTCGATGTTTGTTTCTCGAGCTCTTCAACGCCAATTTGACGTTAGTTCTTTTAATATTCCGATAGATAGCGCCACGCGCATATCTAGAATTCGGACGAAATTTTTTTCATCCTATTTTTTAAAAGTAGAACAAAGTTTCGTTCTTTTTACAACAGATAGCGTTTTTTGTACGATTTTTTTTCATTGAATTCATTTGTACACAATTAAATGCACATTTTTTTGACGTATTTATTAGGTAACGATTAAAAATAATTACACAATATCTTCGTAGGCGATTAAAAATCGTATTTTCAAGAACTGGGAGTCCGTAAAAAGCGTACGAAGACGTATTTAACGACATGCAGAAGGTAAAATGTTTTAAAATTCGATTCATTGCATTTTTTCGATGCCAATAACTAAAAACGAAACAAAAATCATAAATAATAAACTTACTACGCGAATAATTCATAAATTAAAGTAACTGCTAAGCTAAAAATAATTACACCAGCGATAACGTAAGAGGGAGAAGACTGACTACGGGGAAATTAAACATCACGATTCAATACGCGTATGAAATGAAATAAATCAACAAAAATTCGTATTTTAAATTACAGTAAATTAATATTTAAACCGTGTGCTCGGAACACTAATAATCAAGTTTAAACTTCGTTTTCGTTCATCAACGCCAACTGGACGATTCTTCTGGTTTTCTGAGTGGTAAAAAAAGAAAAAAATCAATCAATAACCAAATCGAACGACGAACAAAACAGTAATTTCAATAAAAATTGATTAAAAAGGACTAATTCAACTTACCTCGCCGAAGCACCTCCGCTGCGCCAATTAGAACCCTGCAATTAAAAACAAACGAAAAATAAATTACCATCGTGACTTTTTAGCGATGAAAAAGAATACCTTCGGAGGGAATTTTTGAACCGATCAACTTACCCCTTCGGGTTTCCTATCACGATCACGATCTCGATCACCACCTTTGGAGAAAGCTGCTCTGCCTTTATCGTCGGAATCGAATCTAGAGGGAGGTTTATCAGAACCGAATCGACCTCCGAATCTCTCAGATTTCTCACGACTGACCCCAGCATCGGAGCGTTCGCCTCTTCTCCAGGTTGAGTCAGATGGTTTATCATCCATCTTCCACCTACCGCCACCGGTTTCGGATCGCGATGGAGGTTCGCGCGAAGGCTGATCTTCGCTTTTTTCGGTAGGTTTTTCACGCCAACTGCCACCGCCTCTCGGTTTTCTGTCGTCGTCGATTTTACGTTGTAACGGTTCTCTGACGGGTTTTCTACAAAATATAGACGATATTTCGTTTTATAGATGAAATTCTATCGATTATTAGAAGTGGATAAGTAGATTACCTGTCTTCGGTTCGGCTTTCGTCTCTCGGTTTTTCGCGCCAGTCTTTCCTCTCCGGACCGGGGGTTTTCTTGTCGTCGTCAGCACGTTTACGTACAATGTCGCCTTTTCTGTCGTCGTCTTTGAATTTTCTGTTGAGAAAATTGAAAAAAAAAAAAGGTAAGTACAGCAACATAATGAAAATTAATGGAAAAATAAGGAAAATAACACAGTCAAGTTGATTTGAGAATATGAATGATTGATTGGAAAAAATTGAAACTAATCAAGGGTACATTTTGCAGAGAAAAATAAGCTAATTTCAACAAAACCAAACCAAAAAATTGCAATTTTTCAATAAATCTTCCCTCAATTACAAAAAAACTTCTGAACATGGACATAATAACTCAAAATTCCAACCTTTCGATAGGTTTGTCATCGCTTTTTTCACCAGGAGCTGGTTTATTACGCCACGTCGAGGCGGATTTTTCAGCAGCAGCAGGAGGAGCTGAAATAGCCGAAGTCAAATTATGCTTCCTAGCAACTTCCTCTTCACGTTTACGAGCCAGTTCACTCTTTCTATCCAATTCTTCGCGTATTTTTCTGCAAATTTAATTTTCAATCAATTATTACGATGAGGAATTTGGCAAGATGAGAGAAAAAAAACGAGAAGTACCTTTCTTTGGCTTTCTCTTCTTCGAGTTTTTTACGTTCTTCTTCTTCTTGTTTACGTTTTTCTTCTTGTCTCTTTCGTTCGGCTTCTTCTTCGATTTGTCGGGCGTGATCAGCTTTGCGTTTTTCGACTCGTTCTTTTCTGCGTTTTTCTAATCTTTCTTTGCGGATTTTTTCTAATTCTTTGTTGAATTGTTCTAATTTCTCCTACGAGGAAATAAAGCGGGGAAAAATTAATAAGTCTTCTTTGGGGATAACAAAGAATCGGACGAGAGTTGTTATTTTCTGATCAGATTTTAGACATTTTCCATTCATAAAATGTTTTCATTCCATTTTTTTCAATTGCTCATTTTCTTCTTACATTTTAGAATTTATTTGAATTTAGGTCGGAAATTTTTTTGAAAAGCATAAAGTTGAAAATTTCAAATAGGAAAAATTTTATAACTGAAAAAAGCGAATAAAAATTTTTAAGATTTCAAAAGATTTTTAGAATTTTCAAGTTGCAAAGAAATTTTTCAAAATGTGAAGTTGGAAAAAAAAATGGAAAATACATAATTATATCAATTGAAAATATTTTCTACAGTTAGCTATTTTTATTCAACTGTGAATTTTTTAAAATTCAATATTTCTTAAACAATTTTCAACTTCGATACTTCTAAATTTTTTTATACCTTATAAAAATTAATTTGAAATTTTTTTCAACAATTTTGGAATTTTCCGTAAATTTTGTTCTTAAAAATCAAATATGAAATTAAAACACATTGTTTCAGGTTCAGAAATTGAAAGAACGGAACAAAATATCACTTCGGACGACCGTAAGTATCGTTCAACGGCTTCAAGTCATGGATAACAACTCTCGATTAAGACTTGAATAAGGTTTTTTTACTTTGAACGTTGATAAACGTTGGCTCTCGAGTTTACTCAAGTAGGCATTTTTATCGACATCCATACGTTTAAGACGATCACGATGTTGCAGAGCCAATTTACGTTCTTGTTTCATAGCCTGAATTTTATCCAATTCTTGTTGATGCCAAAATTTGCGATCAGCTTCCTAAAAATTTACAAAAAAATGATCATCAGAATTTTTTCGATGAATAAATTTTACCCAAAAATTTCAACTCACCTGTTTATCTTTCCAGGCTGCTTTCAATAAAGGTATTTCTTCGATACGTTTAGCACGTTCGAAATAATCTAATTTCTTTTCTTGTTGTTTCAACTTCTGCTGCTGTTCTTTTCTTTCTTTTTGTAATTCTTCGGCTTCACGAGCTGCGATCTTATCGGCATCGAGATTTTTCAATTCCTATTTCGAATCAAGAATACGAAAAAGTTGTTCAACATTTGAAAAAAATCAAGTTACAGTATCGAGATGAAATTGAACTTACGTCTTCTTGTAAATTTTTCAGTAACTTTTGACCGTGGGCGGTTAGAGAAATCTGGTTAATCTTTTCTTGGCGAGTTCGATCACGTATGAGTTGTAATTCGTTTTCTTGCCGTTTACGTTCTCGTTCTTCTCTTTCAATTTCTAATCGTTTCTGTTCGGCGATGGCTTGTTGCCGAGCGATTTCTTCGATTTTTTTCGCTTCTTCTTGTTCCTGGAATGATAATTGGAATTTAGATTCATATTTCAATTTTCTTTATTGTAAAAGGGAACCAAATTAGCCAATCATATATGTACTTACTCTAACTGTGTTCATTTGTTCAAGATATTCTTTACGTTCTTCAATAATTTTATGCCTGGCTAAAATACGTTGATGTTCGATATGTTTCAATTCATGGTAACGTTGCACCATCGTCTTATGGAACTGCTCCCGATCACCCTGCGCAAAAAATTGAAATATTGCTATAATTAATTTCAACCGATCTCGAACTAATCATGTAAAATCTCTACCGATAATTTACCTTGTGGAAATTGGGATTGATAACTTGCAAGCATCTATTCAACACACTATTCATGTTGACCAATTGGTTACGTATCTGCTCACTGGGCATACTTTGAATAGTAACGCCTTCCAATTTATCTTCACGATGGGACTCGGATAAATCGGCGCCGAAGTTGATGCATCCTTTACCATGATCGATACGAATTTGCATATCATTCTGACGCACACATTCGACTAGCAATCGTTCCATGTGGAATTGTGTGGCGAAATGAGACAATTGGAGGAGGCGAGGGTAGGTGATCGTTTCATATACTTGGGATACTTGACGGATAAGCGTGACTAGGGTGACGTCTCGAAGAGGAGGGATGTATTGGTCCGAATCCAGCAATACGTTGACGATATTGTCTACTTTGGAGCACAACACAAGCGGGTTGAAATTCACTTCGAGTAGATTGTAGAGTTCTTGGAGCGGAGGCGATGCCATGTTCAAGACGTTGTAACGAACCTAAAAAAAAATTAAAAACAATTATCAACTTCTGGTAAAAATTTAAAGATTATTTAAAATTGACGAATATAAATTTTATTGATTTTAAAATGAGTAATTTTTGATCTTGACTCATCAAAAGTGAAGAGGAACTTTTACATAATGTGTAATGTATTTTTCAAAACGAATAAAATTGCAATCCAAAGTTTAGGTCTTCGTGAAAAAAAAAATTCTGGCTTGAAAATGAAAAATTTGAGGTATTCAAAAAAAAATCAAAAGGTTTAACCCGAAGATTACCAATTTGAATATTTCTTCAAATAAAATATTCGTAATATAATTTACAATATGGAATAAAATCAACTTCGTTAATATCAGCTGCTCGAAAAATACCTCAATCTATCAGTCATTAATTATTGATGTTTGGACAATTTTTTAACATTTTCATGATTTTCACACCAACTCGACAAAAAGTTCCAAGACACTCTCAACGAGTTGAAAATATTTTTCTTTCAATTCAAGCCAATAATCTTACCAGATCTTTAAGAAGCGAAGATCTAGTAGGAGGTTGATTCAAAGTCAATAAAACAGCTAATTTTTGAGCTTTCTCCAGAGGACTTTTATCAGTTTCGATAAATCTGTCGAATTCGGGATGAGCTGATGGAAGTGGAACAGCCAATGTTGCTAGCAACACTCGACTTGCCATTCTAAAACACACATTTAAAAAAATCAATATTAAACATAGCCGTTGACGAGGGTTATTAAACTACAAAAAATTCAAAATAATAAACTAGGGGCTCCAGAATAGCTAAAAATGGGCAAGATATACCGCCCAGTGAGGCAGAAAAAGGATTAGACAATTTTCAATTACGTATCTCGAATGTTTTCCAATTAAACAGCTCTGTTCTACAACACAAAAATAAGGTGTCCGCAAGGAGAACGAGTCTAAGGTGGATTTTTTCGTTAAACTAGTCGAAAAAAATAAAAACACTTTTTTGCTGCTCAAATTGATTTGGACACACCAGAAAAATAACACTGAAGAAAATCGAAATTGCGCTGGAGGTTTCACATAACTGGAAACATTAGAAGTTGGGTTCAAAATTTTAGAATGTTCAAAAATTCATCAAAAATCGAGGTATCAATTTGGTCAGCAAATTCGACAATGGAAATTTCAGGACGTGCATTTTTAAAATTTGAAGTCTTGTTCTAGTCAGAACTCGTTATGAGTCACCTCGATCGGTTCCGAGAATAATTCAGAGACCAAATTAAGTAAGAATACCTTTGCAAATCCTCCTGTGTGATATTTTTCTTCATTTCCTTATTCAGTTGAAAAAGTTTGAATAAGGCTGCTGCATGAAACAGATAATAATTAGGGCCAGCCTTCCAAAATACCATCGCCAGCTTTTGGTAATAATTGGCCATCATTTTAGGAACCGGTGGTTTCTTCGACATGGTCATTAAATTATGTATATCTTCGGTTGCTTTATAAGCTTCCTATTTCGAAAAAGAAAAAAAAACATAATAAATACGTATAAATGAGAATTTTCTCAATTATAGAATAATACCCACCTGCCAAAGTTCCATTTGAATAGCGTAATCTAATTGGATAAGACGAGTTTCTAAATTATACTGTTGAGTTTCTGGTCTGGTTAAACTGACGTTTATGGCTTGGGGAGGTAATTTTCCAATATCTTCCAAATGCTTACGAAGTTTATCGCACAGCTTACGAAATTCTGTTTTCCTATTGTATTTCAAGCAGAATTGATATGCCTGCGAAAAATAATCCAATCAATGTTGAGTAGCAATACAAAAATAACACGAGACAAATGAAAAATCATACCATTCTGGCAATATCGTGATATAAAGTTTCAACCAGAGTATTTGTACGAAGTAATTCCAAACACTGACAATACGATTCCCATAAAAATTTGACCCACGGGGTTAAAATGGTACGATCACTTCGATCCTGAGCACCTTCGCCACTAACAGCACTACGAACCAAAATACACAAAAAATTAAGACATTGGTTCGACATGAATTTTGAAAATATTTCAATAATTTACCTCAAAAGTATACTTTCGGGGGTAGCCAAGTTATCTAAATCATCGATATCAATAACAGCTTGATGCGAATGTTCTCGAGCAGATTCGGTTTTCTCTTCAGCCGATCTCAAATATCCACGGATTACGTTTTCCAATGATCCAACGTTGACCTAAGATAACATCCGATCAATCATCAACTCATTACTAATGTAAAATAGAAGAAAATATGGCTAAAACCACACTTACAGTTTGGAACATATTTCTGTACTGAAATAAACCTTCTTTGGCGATATGAGATTTCTTCAATTCGACGCAAAGATCCAAGTACTTGAACATAATCGGTTCGAGGATACTCTCGCTCCAATTGTAAGCCCATTTTTTGTTACGAAAAACTTCATACAACGTTTCCAAAGCTCGAGCTGGTTTTCCAACTTCGATGAATTCTGTAACACAAGAATAGAAGAATTACTCTTGAGCAGCTGTGTAATAAATTTGTGAAACTCGAGTCTTAATCTAGAGTAAAATCATCTTCTAGGATTCTAAGCTCCATAACTGCACCAATCTAAGTATGGATAAGTATTACATAAAGCCGACAGTTACAGTTAGCGAAACTCTTCCGGTGAACAAGATCAAAGTTCACATCCAATGGTTAAACACAACACAGCGCAGAATTTGATCTCATACACTTCAATAGCTGATTTTTATAGATTAACGATATTCCAAACATATAATTATATTTAATACAATATTTCTTACCGTTGGCCCGTTTTAGGGCATTTTCTGGTCTTTGACCGTATCTAGCCATGATTGCAAAGTAAATAATGTGTTATTCCGGAAGAAGTATTAAACACATCAACGTTCCACGGCGAGAAAACAATTAAACAAAGATCACACAACTTGTAATTAACAATTTTGCGAAGAATATTTCACTTCTTCGCCAAAATAATGCAAATTTTTCACAAAAATTGCCTAATGTCGCGTGTACAAAAAATTCGTAAAACGAAAACAAGAAATTCCGTCGTTTTGATTTTCAATTTTACACAACCTGATTCATTACTACCAATCTACTTTTTTGGCTTTCAAAATTGCGGACGCGGTTGATTTTACAACGTTGCCAAATTTTTTCGATTGATTGACGCCGCAACGCTGCATCAAATCGTCAATCCGCCAAAAATGCCAACCAAACAATCAATTATCAATATTGATAATTTAATCTAGCGATAAATTATAAATAACACGAATTAGAATAGTGGTCTCGGTTGAATATAGATTTTTATTGCGTACATTATGCGCTCATACGTGTTTCGGTACGCGTTAAAACATTCCATTAGCATACTAGATTTTTTTCAACCGTGTAAATCCTCTAGATAAATGTTGCTACTGAAAATTTACACAGGGCATCCTATGATAAGGTAATATGATTTACTACTCTATCGTAGATAACATGGAGCACTAAACGTCGTAGAAATGAACGGATTAATGGTTAATTCCTACCACACCGCCTCATACAAATCACCGAAACACGAACCCGCTGAGAAAACCCCCATCAACCGGACTCACTATCATACATGGCCTAGAAAAAGGAAATCCTCCAGGAAGAGGAAAATATCACACATCATACAGCACATCAAAAAAGAACACGCCATATCGGAAATATGCCTGAATATACAAACACTCGACAATATCTGCTTCCCTTTTGACGTCACGAAGGATGATAGCACTAATGATCATTCAAATGAGATAAAATCCAATCCTGATAAATCGCAAAGGTCACCGAAACGTTTAGTAGAAGAAAATAATAATCAGTGCTCGGCTTCTAACGATTGCCTCAGTTATACTGAAAATCTCGATTGTATCGTTATCGATCATAGTCCCAGTGAGGATGTATTCAATGAAGATAATTTAGGAATTATTAAAATCCTCAAAGAGTAAGTTAGGGTGTGTTCGTTCGTTCGTTTTTTCCTATCCGTGATTTTCTAATACTTCGATCATTTTTACAGCTGGAAGGTCAATAAGAATAATCACGAAAAATCGTATAAATGTAGCGGCGCATTCAGTGATTCCATTAGTTCAATTAGTTCTCTGAATACATTTAACGAAGTGAGTACTGCATCGTCAAGGTTAATTTTCAAACCCGGAGGAGTATAATTCTCATTTAATTTAATCAATTTGCTACACGTTGGTGTTTTTTCTCTGCGTTTTCAGAGTGACAGTATTAGCTTTACTTCCGATATACCATATATTTCTTCGAGGGTCAGCAAACATCAAAACAATTATAACAAGATTGTTAGTAGTACGCATTTGATTCAAATGGACAGGCCATCTAATTTACCACCCAAACCATTAATTGAGCAAATGAAGCATCAGAAAGAGTACGAAAAAATGGTCGAAGCTATTCAAAAAAAAGGTTTCTATATGGTCAATTATGCGAATAATTTCCTCGTATTTGTAATTACAACTAATTAATTTTCCCAACGCAGAACGCGATAAAGATATTATGTTGAAAAAACGTCGAAACGATCGATTAAAAGAAGAAGAAAAATTAGCTCAGGCAACTTCAACATGGCTGAATGAAATTTTACCGAATTGGCGTCAAATGTGAGCTCAATAATTTTAATTATTTTATCCTGCGATCTAATCGGTACTAACGATGGTAAATTTCCATAGGAAAAATTCCAAGAAGACTCGTAATCTATGGTGGAATGGTCTTCCTCCTTGCATTCGTGGCAAAGTTTGGTCATTGGCAATCGGTAATAAGCTGGAGATCACCGGTGAAAAATACAAAGAATGCGTTAAAAAGTACGTATATCGTGCCAGGTGTAAATCCCACCTGAATACTAATCTGGAGCTTTATTTAGGTCGAAGGAAATCTTGAAAAATGGCTCCAAAGATTCATTACACATGAACGAAAGTTACGAGCATAGCGTCGAACTGATAAGACTCGATATCAGTCGAACTTTTCCTCAGTTGTGTATTTTTCAACAAGTATGTTATCGTTTATGCAATAAATTTTGAAATACGCGTATCACGACGAATATTAATTACCGTGCCATTTTTTTTCTCTACAGGGTGGTCCATATTACGACGTTTTACATTGTTTACTCGGAGCGTACGTTTGTTATCAGCCAGAAATCGGATACGTGCAAGGAATGTCGTTCATCGCAGCCGTACTGTTGTTGAATATGGAAGAGCTAGACGCGTTTATTTGTTTCGCAAACATGCTGGATATGCCGTGCCATAAAGCTTTCTATTCGTTAGATGTTCAAAAAGTAATCGTACGAATTATCTCGAGGGCAATTAACGATGATATGTTTATTTATATTTTAATTTTCGCTTCCGCAGATGAAGAAGTACTATCTTGCTTATACGGATCTCCTTCGTGTCAATATATACGACTTATATACGCATTTCAGCGAGACTGCCTTATCGCCGGATTTATACTTAGTTGATTGGGTGTATACTTTGTTTTCCAAGTCGATGAATTTGGATTTGGCGTGCAGAATTTGGGATATTATCATCAGAGATGGGGAGACTTTCATTTTTCGAGCTGCTTTAGGTATGGATTTTTATCGAGAATGATGAGAAATAAAGCACAGGGTTGGGTTTCAGTTTTTAAGGAAAGTACTGCCTTGAATTTGAGCCTAAATTACTATTTGAAGGACTAAAAACAGAAAATCAAAAATTTTGAACTGAAATCGATTTTGTTGTCAAAATTTGATTTTTCACATTTTTTCCGAATTTCCCTTCCGCTCCTACCTCTTTAAAAAAGAGGTAACCATTTTTGAAAATAATTTTCAAATTTGAAACTACTTTTTCATTTTTCCAATTAAAAATATAAGTTTTCTTTTATTGGGGGAGGGAGGAGGCATAAGCTGCTCCTTTCTCCCTGTTCCTCTCTATTAAATATTTAATGAAATATCCTTCCAGCCGGAAACATTTCGATCATTGGAAGAGTTGAATTGAAATTTTTTGTTACATTTTTACTTGAATTCTGAAAGGGAATTTAACCAAGAATCTAAAAATGTCGAGTGCTCTAAAAAAGTTGAAAATTTTTTTAATTTAAAGGAAACCCCAGGAATTCGAAAATGTTGAGCGCTTAAAAACGTTAACAAATAATTTTTAAAAAATAATTCAATTTTTTTTAATTTTAAAATTTTTGATCTCTTTTTTTTTAAAATAGCAAAATTTTGATTTTTTTGTTTTTAAAATTTTTGGATTCAAAGATCTTTTTGAAGTACGTGTCTGAGAGTATGTAAGATAATAAATTTTTTCAAATTCTCTGCAAAATTTCAGACTGAAGCCAAAATCAAAAACAAAAATTAAAATTTCCAAATTATTGGCATTTAAAATAGCGTTTTTCAACCTGTTGATGATGTATAATCAATTAATTTCAATTTTCCAGGAATAATGCATTTAAATAAAAACGAACTGTTGAAAATGGATTTCCTCCGAGCAGCTCAATATTTGACCAAATTACCAGACGACATTTGCCCCAACCAATTATTCAAATCGATATCCTGCATTAGTATGAGTAACGGTTCGTTCACCTTCGAAGACTTATTACAATACTACGAAGATTTAATCGCCTGACAATGAATTTCTCATCGAAATTTAAATTATTCTGTATTGATTGATTCATTTATACTTGTTGATTATTTAGACATTTTTACGATACGTTTTCATTTTCTTATTCCATTTTTTTTTTCTATTTTTAAATTGTAAGTTATTCGTTTTATGTATTTCCTTCTACACCATACAACCAGATAATCAAAGTAACTGAGTTATCATTATTGTCATTTTTGGTGTAGGTGATTTGATATTATATTGAAATACATACCTTATTATTTTTTAAGTAGTTCGTAGTAGATATTCCGTCCTGTATCGTTTTTCGTTATTTTTATTCCGTATCATTAGCGTGTGTTTTTTTGTTTGTTTTGTTGACCGAAAACAATCATGTCGTTGAGAGAATGCCGGGTGCAGAGCTCCAATGTTCTTATTACTGGACCAAGTTCATTTCATCGTAAATACATTTTATTACAATTTTATATACGTGCGTTTTCCTCGTTTAGAAATCGGTAGTAGAGACGATTTGTGCGATTAGATGTATTTAGATGATAAAATTTTGTTATTGGGAGTTAGATATGGTACTACATACCTATGATTATTTATGAAAGTGTTGGTGAGTTGGTAAGAAAGATTACTCGTCAATTTTTAGTAGAATTCGCATTCGTTGCCTTAGGATTTCAGTAATGAATTGTGAAGTGAAAGTTATTATTATGCTGGTTTCGTTTTCGTTTACTTTTTGTACCGCAGTGAGAAATGATTCTCAGAATCAACACAAATTTAGGCCTGACTATGAAAAGAAAAAGTCAAGGTGAGAGTTTTTCCTAATTTTTACATTGGATGGTGGAAAGAGGGTTTAAGGTTGATGAGAGTGAGAGAGAAAAATTAATCAAACGAGTATTTGATACAATTAAACATATTCACACTGCTATGGCCTAAAACTGAAAATATTTTTGTTTAAATTAAAAATACGGTTCGATGAAAAAGGAGGGAGCAAACACGTACGTCATTGGAAAAAATCCATACTACCTTCAAGATTTTGAGAAAATGAGAATGACTCTTTAGTATTGAAAAAGAACAATTGCTCAAGACGAAGAATTCAAAGAGAGAGACAGGATATTTTTAAAATCAATTTTCTTAGATTTCCTTCGGGAGACAAGGTTCGTGCAGCGAAAAAATTGCCTAGTTTTCAACGTTCTGATTTTTTTTTCAATACCTACAGATACTTTACCAATCAAGGACGAAAACAGTTGAAAAAAAGTTGCCTATGAGACGTCAAAATGGGGATTTTTTAAAGGTATTTTCGAACTTAAAAATCCATATTTACTTTCCGTCCTCCTCCTTAGATTTGTATGCAATGAACGATATTCTTCTGGCAAAATTATGTAAAATTTTCCAACATTACTTGAAAATTAAAAAAATTATGACCCGATATTGTTTTTTAAGGACAAATTTCAGACTCGAGTGGTCATCCTCGGCGGGGGCCAGGAAGCTTCTAAATTAGGTAAAAATTACCTGAGAAATGTTGTGTGAATTTTGGGATATAAGAGAACCCAAATTTGAGAAAAACGAGGCTGAAAATCCTCAAAAATTTTGAAAAATCTAAAACGAGGAGGTGGAATCAGAAATATTCAAATTTAAGAAATAGATCAGTCCATTGTATTTCACAATTTCGACAAAAATCGCTGAAAAAATTACTATAAGTAAACAATTTTCAAAATTTCAGGGCTTCGATCCTCAGTTTAAAATTTTTCTATTACGTTGTACCCTCAGAGTCCTTCGAACCAAAAATCACGAAGAAATTAAAAAATTGACGAATTCTCAAAATTTGAGGGCTTAGATCCCCTCCCCTTCTTACATTTTGGTCCTCCTCCTCTTATGCACAACCTAAGCCTAATGTTCTGATACATTGTGTTTTGGATTTAGAAGATGAATATTCTCAACAAAAAACAAACTGTTTCAGCCATTCTTGCCCAATTTGAGGGCCTCCAAAGTCTGAACCCCCCCAGATGACCCAAAAAAATTGAAAAATAAAACAAAATTAAGGTGAGAAAATTTGAGACAGATCTTCGTCTCAGTTCCTGCACACTGCTTCGTTACGCCTCTGCGTCCACTCTATTTCCAATCCTCCACTCAAAACAGGGGTCAGAAGTCAGAATTCCTCTCCACCTTCGAAAGTCCAAGTCCCTGCCACCTCCAAAAGTCCCCTCCACTTCTGGAAGTTCCCTTCCAACATTTGTAATTCACACCACGTCCATTCGAGGAATTTCCAAAATCGTAGGGAACAACGAACGAAACTGCTCAAACTTTGCGTAGCTTTTCACTGTTCACGATAAACAAACTACAAAGTGTCAAGATCGTCTTCTATCTTGCTAAGAAAAGTTTTTATGAAAAATTTATGGAAATTAGAAAATTTACTTTTTCAATTACATTTTAAATTTTTAAATTTTTCCCATGATCTGTACAAATTTCCTCAACATTTTTTTGAATAGGTACCTAAAAAATTTCCTCGAAATTGATTTGAATAGCCAATAGGTACTATTTTCAAAATTTTTCCGAATACTATTTCCTCAAAATAATTTAAATACAAATTTCCACAAAACAATCAGAATATTTTCTCAAAATTTTTTTAAATAGGTAAAAATTTCTGAAATTGTTTTCCAAATTTCAAGTTTTAGTTCAGCTTCAGAATATGTATTTTTATTTTCCAACTTAAAATTTTCTCGACTTTTTTTAAACTCAAAAATCTTTTCAGAATTTAAAATGTTTGTAATTTTCTAAAGGATTTTTTCGAGTTTATTTTTTCGTAAATTTTTTCCAATAAAACCCCTTCACAAGTTCTAAAAGTTCAAATTTTCAATTTTCACAATTTTTTAAAAATAGGTAAGTAACTCTTCCAACTCAAAAATTCATTTCAAAGTTTGAATTTTCACAAGAGCAACATTTTTCAAAAACTGAATCTCCTAAAAAAAATTTGAAGGAAATTTTGAAATAACTTTTAAAAAATGAAGCTATTTTGCTGGGAACACAGAACGATGGAAAGGAAAATTACAAATCACATTCGAAATTCCGAACAATCTCGTCAACTGAATCATCTGTAAGAACGTCTCTCCCACCTTTCTGCAATTAATTAAATCATTACCTAATTCATATCACCTCCGTTCAATTTTCAATTAAAAATAAAAGCTCATCCAAACTTCACCTGAATTTTCTCTACTTCATTCGTACCTCTTCGTGCATTTCCGTACACACTCGTCGAACTTGAATCAATTTTTATCGTGTCGTTCGTACATGTTTTGTTTTCCTTTTTCATTACCCTTGGCTGACGAATAGCGACTTGTCTTCATTCGTTTCTGTTATCAGCATGCACGTTCTTATCGCACCTAAAACTAATCGTTAGAGAATTTCGCGGTGCTATGAAATTCCGCCTACTCGTGCCAATATCCGTCGTTCAGTTTAATCTACTCTGAGTGTTTACTCTATAAAAAAATCTACCATCACAATACCGGTTATCGCGAGTGGAACATTCAACAGAAGCAATGTCATCTTGACCAAGTTCGTCGTTAAATTATAATTCGCACAACACCTCTAATTGTTACCAATTTTTCTACATAGTTTCAAAATGATTCGCGAAGAAATCGTACTCCTCATGTGCGGCAGCTTCAATCCAATAACGAATCTACATCTGAGAATGCTCGGTAAGGTAACATTTTGCTTTCATATTCGCTCAACTTATTATTTACACTAATGTGACATCTTTTCAAGTCCAGAAATCGCTCGAGATCACTTGATGGATCTAGGATTCAACGTCAAACAAGGGTATATCTCACCGGTACATGACAAATACGGAAAAGCGGACTTGGCACCGATTAATCATCGTATAAATATGATAAAAAACGCCATCAAATCATCAGATTGGATCCATTTATCGAGCTGGGAATCCGAACAGGCTGATTGGACACCCACTTATCAAGTTCTAAAACATCACCAAGTACGTAGCTCTAAATTTAACTCCAAATTCGACAAAATTCTAATCGAGTATCTTTCAGGAAAGACTGAATGGGTTATTGAATGATACGAACATCAATGGTAATTCATCTCACGATTTAAATGGCAATTCGTTCGATTACCGAGTAACAGTCAAATTAGTCTGCGGTGCTGATGTACTGAATAGCTTCTCTATACCTGGATTATGGAAAGATACAGACGTAAGTGATCATAACTCTAATCTTGGCCAATGTCCTATTACCCAACATGTTTATTTCTCGCCATAGATACAAGGAATATTGACTGATCACGGAATAGCTTGTATTACCAGGTGCGGCTACGACGTCGATAAAATTATTTACGAAAACGATCGATTGTTTGCCAATAAAGTAAGATTAATTACGTTTAAATTTTCGTACGTAATTCGTTCTCCTGATATCGTTTTATTTCGCAGAGACATATTTACAAAGTCAAAGAACATATCGAAAACAGTGTCAGCTCGTCTGGTATCCGAAAAGCATGCAAAAGAGGTTTAAGTATAAAGTATCTAGTCCAAGATGGCGTCGAACGATACATCAAAGACCACAAACTCTATTCCTACAATAAATAGTACGTATTCGCCTGCTAATCCAACCTCATTACGAACATTCTATAAACTAGTTTATTATTTTTAGTAAGTATAATTCTACGGTCGATGAGACGATCAGAATACCAGCTGAAATATTTAACGATTATAAGAAGTATCCTACGAATACGAGTAATTCTAAAAAACCCATTAACGGGTCCGATAAAAAGCAAAAGAGAATCCAACGTAGAAAAAACCCGGAGGTAAGATTACGACTGTGATGCTGACCTCACCTCAAAAATTCCACCGCTTCTAAAGCTTCCAGATGCACTTAGAAAACGTATCGATTAATTCGTCCAATCTGACCGGACATTCCGTAGCATATATTCGCACTTAGCTAATTTATTTTATTGCTTACTCGACTCCTCCAAGTTTTCTAATTAAACTGAATTCTGTTTCAGGAAGCACCAATTATCAAGAAAAGATTACGTAGAAAATGATCCAGCACTTCAGTTCCATATTCATCAGACAATATCGACTTTATCCAAAGCTCTCGTTATTTACTATTTTGTTGATTTTTATTGTTTTTTTCCTTCGTTATTTTGTGTACGAATTTTATTGCCGGTCGTATATTATAAATAATGTGAAATATGTATTATGATATCATTAAGAGAAATTGTGCCGGGAATATACCAGTTACAACATCGTCGAGTGTATTTATTTATACTGCGTTTCGATGGTAAACTTGGACGAGACGAGGGGCGAGAGGAAAATGTCCCTTCGTCATAGTCTTTAATATCACCTGCTTTTGTTATGTTACTAGGTTGCTTGGTTCTTCAAGTGTAATGACGGGGTGAGTGTCCAATAATGAGTTTAAATCCTCCCTTTTTTCACCCAATTGTTAGTCATGTCGGGTGCATTTACGCGTAAGGCTTCGAGCTACACTTTATAATGAAGTTTTACCCGAATGAAAAAAAAGAGACCGTAATTGTGCGAAAATTCGCGAAATTTTATTCAAAATGAGTAGTTTTTTTTCAAGTTGAAATGTCGTTTTATCGTATCAACCAGTAGATGGATATAGGTTAGTGACTTTTTCCCGAATGTAAGTTCATTTAAAAATATTTATAGATTTTAATAATTATCGTTAAAATATAATAAAGGTCATAAAAACCGATGAAGGTTATCAACGAATATTGAAAATTTATTAATATTATACAACTTCGTCGTTATCTTTTTTATATTAATTTTTGCCAATCGTTGATTCGCACCACAGGTGCTAATAATTTAGTTTCCAATTTTATTAGCGACTTGGTAACCAAACTATTGTTTGATTAGGTTGTCTAGGTGAGAAATCTGGCCAAGGTAATTGTTTTGTTGATACGATACTGTAAAATTGAGAATCTTGTGTGAATGGAGAAATGAAACACTTGCTATGGGTGTGATGTTCTGTTTTTTTAGACTTATAGGTAGGTATAAATAAAGGCGTGTTCATTTATTTAAGGAAATATCGTCGATTGATTTTGTCACTGGTCTTATTTGTATTGAAGTATCTAATTGAATAAGTACCGAAAGTGATATCATCAACTAAATTAGATTCATTGATGATAAGTAGGTAATCATATGTGGTGATTATTTCATTCAATTCGTATCGAAGCTGGCGTCACGTAACTAGGCGCTGATAATTTTTGATTAGAGCTCGAAAATCGATGCTGCTAAACAGGTGAAAAGAGATGAAATCTGTTATGGTTTGAAGTATCTAGATGTAGCTTCGATTGTTCTGATATCAAATATTTGAAGTATTTCGAGTTACCTGCTATTTTTTTTCAATAGGTACCTAAACCTATGTAATGAAATAACTAATAAAAAGGTACTAGGTGCCTGGAATTGTAGGTTATTTTGACTGAAAATTGATAAATTTTTTTGAAATATTACAACCTACGTAATTTAAAAAAAATATCAATGCAAAATATTTTTAAATGATAATGAAAAGCTCCAAAACATACAAAAAGATAGGTAAAATCAGCCATACCTCCAATTTTCATTTTAATTTCCTCAAATGATGTCTTTTGTTGCGAAAAAATTATGGGAAAATTTTTGCCCTCTCCCATTGCCCCCCTTTTGAAATTATAAGTAATCACTTTAAAAAAAAATCAGTTTTATGGCACAAAATTACGCCTAGTAAAGATCAATTTACGATACTTTTTTCGTCAATTTTGGCACACTCCTTCACTTTTTAGGTCGTTTGAGGTTCTCCAACGTAAAAAAATACCAAAAAAGATTTTGTAAAATTTCTTCGGGTATTCGGTTTCGATCATTACCACATCTTTGTAGTACGGAGCTAAAAATCGTGAAAAAAAAACCTTATCTACAAAATATTGTTATTTTGGCAGTTTGTTCGAATTTTAAGCATTTTATATGAAAAGAAATATTATAGAATGAAGAAACTAAAGCCGGATTCGTGTTCAGGAGGTCAAAAAAACTCGATAAACACATTTTTTTGAATCGTTTTAGGTACTTACTCGAAGTCTCATAACTCACTTTTTTCACTAATTTCTCGAGACAAAAAAAGGAATTTTAAGACTTTTTACGTAAAATGATTGCGAAACAGGGTGTTCAAGGGAATTTTTTTGACTCGCTGAGCACGAATTTGAAATTAGTTTTTTCATTTGGTCATTTTTTTCTCCAAGAATTTATACATGAGTTTGCAAATTTAAATCGACAGGAAATTGAATCAAGAATGAGAACGCGGAGTTGGGCCTGGGCAAGGTTTAAAATGAAAAAAATCTCAAAATCTGGATTTTGTACTTCGGATTTACAATCGTGTTTCGTATTTTGGACTTTAAAAATTAAATTTTTTCAAAATCTTAAAATCCAAAAACTAGCAAGAAATAAAATAAGATTAAAATTACTGATATCGAATGAATTTTACTCCAAATTGTTTTTTTTTGCGGAACCAGTTGACTTCAAAAAATGAACAGATATAATGGAACACTTTCAATTTATTGCACCCTCTCAAATCATCCAAAATAAAGATAAGGATTCAAAGGATGGCTTTTATTTGAACAACAAATTGACGTGAGAAATCATCTGTCAAGAGTTTCAACTCTTTTTTTTTTAAATGAGAAATTTGATGAATGAAATTCAGAATTTATTCGTACCAAATCTCTCTTTTTCGGTACAGTGGCCAAAATTATTTATGTAACCTTTGAAAACTTTTTTTTTTGGCAAAACTAATTGATCTTGACAACGAAACAGATATATGTAACCGCTGGGGAGAAAGGCAGTTCATGTCCAAAAATCAACTTTTACAATTTATGTATTTTTTTCATAGGAAATTTAGTACTTTTTCATAATTTTTTAAAAACACTATCCGTATTTATTCCAATCTGGTCACATATGTAGAGGAAAATTTTCAACGCACAAATAACTATGGTATAAAATTTCACTCGTCAAACTTCTTATGGATAAGAAAGAGCAGTGACGTCGGAAGCTTTTTTTAGGAAGAGTAAAAAATGAGAACGACTTGAAAAACCAGAAAGATTTTCTGGAGGGGAGAGGAGGGCAAAAAGGAGACTTTTCCCCGCACTTTTCTTTTTAATAATAGTTTATAATATAAAAATTGCGTTTTTGTTCATGCCCAAGCCAAGCGAGGACGAAGTTTTGAAAAAAATCGGCAATTCATTGCCCAAAAAACAGGGATCCTGGAGGGAGGGGTCTGGTCCCTCCGACTCTGGCTTCGAAAATTTTTTAAAAGTGCCTCCGGCTCCGACTCCGGCAAGGTTAAATAAAAAACAAGTCATTTTTAACTACCTATTGACGTAAGCAAAACAATAACGGACAGTTTGATAGTTTTTAGGGAAGAAAACCTGAAAAATTCCTATAGTAAAAAAATTAAAAATCAAAGGAGGGACCCCCGGAGCGAGGAACCGGAGCAGGTCCAACGTGGTCCCTCCAGCTCTAGCTCCAGCTCCGAAAAAATCGTCCGGAGGGGGCCCTCCTCCCTCCAGCTCAGCTCCAAGATCCCTGCCAAAAAAGACATTTTTTCATTGTTTTGATGCTTTGAAAATCCTTCTCTGATGTGATTCGGGGGGGGGGAGGGGGTGCAAATGATACTTGGATCAGTATTGGGGGTGCAATGCACCAGTTGTACCCCACTTTCCTACGCTATTGCGAAAGAGGATCATAACTCGAATAGGTTTTTGACCTTGGTCTCAAATTTTTTCAACAGGTTCTCATCGATAGCTTAATGAAGGAATCGGAGTCACATTAGTGGTCCTCGTAATTTTCGTAGAATTGAAATTTTTTGCGAAACGGCTAAACTTTGAGATTCGTATTTCGAAATTGGTTCGGACCCAGATGAATCTGTTTTTGCATTTTTGTAGAAAATTGAAAAAAGATTAAAAATTGATGATTACGATTTGAAAATTTCGAAGTTGAACTCATACGTGATATGCAGAAGCTCAACTTTCATCACACGCTTAAAAAATAAAGGCTATACCATTTAAAAATCTGAAAAATAACTGTGAAAAGAACTTTAATACGTTTTTTATCTACTTAATTACTTTTCATGATGATATTTCAACGCTCCTAAAAGGCACAACGGGCCTAAATTTTGGCCGAAATTCAAAAAAATGAAAAAAAAAGGTAAAATATCGATTTTTACCAATTCAAAAAGGCGCTGAGTTCGAATATATACTCAGTTTTGTTCATTTGACCTCTTCTGAACCCCGTTATCAGCCTCTGAAGAGATGAAGAGAATGAGATCAAAAAACAAAAAAAAAAAAGAAAAACGACGAGTGCGTTGTAGTTTGTCAAGGTTTTGAGGACGCTGAGTTGGAATATTAGCTCTTTTTTTGGATTTGGCCCTTAGGTCCTTCCTAGCCCAATTTTTGAGACAACGTCAGCAAAAAATTGAACCCTATTATCAGCCTTCATCCTCGATGAGCTCAAATTTAAGAAAATGAAAAATGACGGGTTCGGGCGGTGTCGTTTGTCAGGGTTTTGAGAATACTGAGTTTGAATATTATTTGCTTATTTTTGGATTTGACCTTTTCGTGCCTCCCTAGCCCCTAATTTTGAGACAATGCTGGCAAAAAATGAAAATCGCGTGTGGCATTATATCGATATCTACTAATTCAAGAGTGCTGAGTTCGATCACCAACCTACTTTCGCGATCAGTTTAACCTACGATGTGCCACACGACCCTTGAAATACGTACCAAATCTTGATTTTTTTTCAAAATGGAGACTAAAACTCTTGATAGCTGGTTTCTTTCGTCAAATTTTAATTTATAGGTAGGTAAGTACGTAAATTACTCAATGACTTTTTTTTGGATCTTTGAGAATTTTTAAAACTGATTTTCAAGTTCTAAAAGAATTGAAGGAGAAGAAACTGGGAAGTTTTTCACTGCATATGTTCCTTTTTTAAAGACTGAGTAGATTTTTTTGAAAAAATACGGTGGTTTGGACTTCGGATGATTTTAAATTTTGACGGGTTTTAACGTATGTAATTTTGAATAAGGTGTTCTTCTAGAACGTACTCTCAACATATGCATTTTTGTTTCAAGCTCAAATTTAGTTTCAAATTGGGATCCTCCCTTATGAGCTCGAAATAATTTCTTCGATTCTTCCCTTCTGCGCAAATTTAGCTCAAATTTTGATAGGTAGCGTTACTAGTTCATCTCTTGGAACATCGTAGACGAGAATTTTACATCTTCTCTAAAATAAACAACTCGTCATGAAATTGGTATTTTATAACTAAATCTTTCATAAAACAAAATGCATCATTGATCTAAACACACATTTCGCTTATCTTATTTAGAAACAGGTACCTAGCTAAATGTAAAAAATAATCATCATTTACTCGTTACTCATCCATTTCCACATTTAAAAATATCTTCGAACAACATTACGAAACTCAGCGATAAAAATATTTAAGTACCTACCAAATATCCAAATATTTCCAACACGTAGGTAATTTAAATTAAGATGAAGATTTCAAGGAAGAAAAAAGAACAGTAAAATATACGCGCAACGTTCCTATTTATTCTCGTTATTCCTAAAAGCAGAAAGTATTTTCACCCCTTTCTGGGAAGCAAGGATCAAGGCTCGAGTTTCGATTTTTCGGCTACAATAATTTCCAAAATCATGCATTTACGAAGAAAAAATTGGAACAAAAGTTATCGAAGAGCGTTAAAAAACGAACTATTCACTTATTTACAATTTTTCCTGGAAAGCAATAGGGAGGGGAGAGGGATGCGAAGCCTTCAAAAAGCACGCAATTTTGAAAATTTTTCATTAAAACAAATAATATCGCCCAAAATCGGATTAATCGACTCACACGAACGATTCTTCTGCATTGTAGGTACTTCCTACTACGATGCAGATTAAGAAAAACATAAAATGAAGGGTGAACCCTCTACAGGAAAATTTGCATTTTCCCCCAAGATTAGCTCATTTACAGTGAAAAATTTGAAAAATTGGCCCAAAAAAAACATTAGAGAGCGTTAAAAGACGAACAATTTACCGCAAGCCAACGTGGCCGTCCTAAAAATTTGGCGCCCAAAATTATTAAAATTTTTATCGACATGGTTTCCAAAGTTGCAGGATCGATTTTTGACATAATTTTGGTCAAAAACTGAAAAGAGACGCCAAGAGGGAGGGGTAAAATGGACAAAATTCAAAAATTTTTGATTTCAACGAGTGGGGTACGTATCAAAACGTATAGTTTTCGACATGCTAAGTTCATTTTCAAAGTTATTTTGACCGAAAATGAAAAACCAAAATATTCTGGAGGTAGGCACAAACCTCTAAATTTTTGAATATGGTGAATTGGTATCAAAATACATGATTTTCGACCTGCTCGGTTTCTTTCCGGAATCATTAAGCGAGCGTTGCACTTAATTGCGTAAATCACCAATGATAGATGAAAACACGTGAATTGAGGATGAATAACTTCTATTTGAAAAATTTTTATGGGAAATGACGCACTTTCAACACTATAATGTGCCATGTACATTATGTATAATTGTACTTAATATTTCCGGGTCCAAATGATTTCGGAAATGAACCGAACAATTCGAAAATCATACATTTTGATACCAAACTCACTAAATTCAAATATTTTGAGATTTGTTCTCTCTCAGGCAGTCACTGAAACTAAAATCAAAACCGCAAAAAAAAAAACGAAATAAAAATCAAAATGTCTGAAAAACCAAAACCAAACCAACAAAACGAAAAAAAAAAGAAAACTAACACGATTGGAAAACCAAAACAAAATCAAAACCACCACCTTTTAAAAACTAAAATTAAACCCAAAACCAATAACAAAATTCATTTTATTTCTGATAACTGCTCGTTGTCGTAGAATTCGTAATAACGTATGAAATTCTCATTTCTTTGATTTTTATTCCAACGTCAATTCCGGAATTTTCATACTTATTTTGTACACACAACAAAATCAAAACTAATAAAAATATTCGTTTTGTCTTTGATGACTAGGGAGCGGATTAATATGAAAACGCATATTTTTCTGTATCCAATAAAATTAGACATATTCAATGTACTTTTCCGTTTCACATCATTTTGAGAAGAATGAGCCCTATTTGATTTTGCATATTTTGCATATTTCACTCAAAAATACATATTTTTTTACATATTTACTCTGTTTTTAGTACATATTTCCACATATTTCTCCAATTTTCGGTTTTTTTAGCGCATATTTCTCAAAATTTTCATTTTCAATGTTTTTAGCTTTGCATCGGAGAAAGATTTTTAAAGCATTAAAACAATTAAAAAATGTCTTTTTTGGGCATTAAATTTCAAATTTTTTCAGAGCTTTGCCCTCGCTTTGCTCGGGCATAAAAAATTTTAATTGCACAATCCATTTAAAGCTGAAGTGCAAAAAAAGGCTCCTTTTTGCTCTTTTACCCCCCCCCCCCTCCCCCTCCAAAAAAAACCTTTCTGGTTTTCCAAATTCCAACTCTTTGTACTCATTTTGCTTCCACTCAAAAAAAGCTTTCGATGCCACTGAATCCAACATCAAAGGATATTATTTGGTTCAAATTCGCGTCTTTTGTTTCAGTCGATGTAGAAATTAGTTGCAGTGCCGAAAATACGATACAATTTTGCAATAAAAATATTTGATTTTACATTTGATTGACAATAACGGGTATTTCAATCAAACTTGAGAAAGTATAAGTGTAAAAAAGGGATGAATTTTTTCAATACCTTTCAAATGATACCCATAAAGACTTTGCATATTTCAGCATATTTTCGATTTTTAACGCATATTATATGGCATATTTTACGATTTTTGGAGCATATAAATCCGCTCCCTATTGATGACTGCTCTCAGGCTTCTCGGTCAAAATGATTTCGAAAATGAGCTCAGCAGATCAAAAATAATATCTATGGCTCAAACCGAGCGAAAAATGCGATTTTTGGGGTAAGGGGTCTGTTATAACACAGGGAAGAGAGTCGAATCGAAAAGTAAGTCGATATTCCAACTCTACGTCCTCAAATTAGTAATAATCGATATCCCACACGTTATTTCAATTTCTGAACATACTTTTCTCAAAAATCAGAGGACTAAGAGGACACCGAAGGGCCAAATTGAAAAAATAAGCAAATATTCGAAATCAGCGCCCTCAAATACCTAACAAACGACAGGTCACACGTTATTTTACATTTCTTTGATTTGACGTTTTCAATGAGGCTAATGGCGAGAAGGGGGTGTCAGAGAAGCCGGATGAAAAAACTGACTACATATTCGAACTCAGCACCTTCAAATTAGTAGAAATCGACACGTTACATTACTTTTTCCATTTTTTAAAATTTGGGTTGAAATTGTGGGCCATTGTACCCCTCAAGGGTCTGGAAATCCCATCTTGAAAATTTATAGGTACAAATAAGGTAAAATGAGCTACTAACTGTAATTTTTCCAGATTTTTTAATGGTAGCTTTCATCTTTTGCATTCACCACGAAAGTTGAGCTTTTACCATCAAATTTCAACTTTGAGCTTTTCAAAATGTGAGTATCGTTTTTGAATCTCCTATGAATTCTCTTTCAAGCTAGGTACTCAGACAGTGTTCCCTCAAGTGCAACTCATCTCGAGGTAGAAGCCTTCAATTTCGGATAATTCGGCAAAAATCGCAATTGTATAAAAATTACGAGGCCCACCTCAGCCTTCTTCAGGGTCTGAAGGGAAATAATCCTGGATTTATGAACAGGCCTCCAAGAGAAACTCGTAAAAAAAATTAGAGTAAAATTGGATGACTCGACTTCATTTTGGTCCGAATTAGTATCGAATAGCCCAGCTCGGTCTACACATACGTAATAATTTATTACGTTGATGAAAAATTTTTGAACGCCGATTTTTCTTCCTTTTCGCAATAGTTCAACCCCCAAGACCACGCACTCGATTTTTGGAAATTATTCATTTTAAAAGAAAATTTTCAAAATTCATTTTTTTCTTGAAGGCTTCAACACCCTCTTCCCCAAAATCACGTTCCATAGAAAAATTTCGAATAAAAAATTGTTTGTTTTTCAATGCTCTGAAATAACACAAATCGACAAATTTTTTTCTGCTCTGTATCTCAGTTCTAATGACAAAAGTATGATTCTAGAAATCAAAATAATCACCTCGCTTAATTCTGGCCTCCAAAGTTTACTTTAGAGGGGAAGGGGGGGGGTGTGGATCGAGTCGTCGTCAAAAATCAGATTTTTCGAAGGCAATAAGCACGAACATTGCAAAAAAATTTCAATTTTTTTTGGTTCAATCTTTATAGAAAATTTCACATCAAATCGAATTATTTACCCTCCCCCCCCCCCACCTTATGTCTCATTTCCGAAAATCATCCATTATTTTAAACTCCCTGCATTTCTGAATGCCGATTTTGAAAATGGTTTGGCATTTTTCATTAAAATCCATTATTCTATTTTTTTTTTTTTTTTTTTTCAGAATACACTTTTGATTTTTTCATTTCGATCATTTCCATATTTTTTCGTAGAGACACATCGATTAGGTATTTCAATTTTTTACGAGAACAAATTTTTTTGACAGAAATGTTTTGGACCTAAAAAATTTTGAAATTTTTTCCCCAATGCTCGTGGTTATTTCCCTTAAAAAATCTGATTTTTGGACTCTCACCCCCAAAAGCAAACTCTGGCAAAAAAAATTATTTTCCCCTTTATTAGTTACATAAAAGCAACATAAATTTAGCAATCGGGACCTAAACACAAAAATCATGTCTACTTATGTAATTTTTTTCGTAAATACCTAATTTCGAAAATTATAGCCGAAAACCCAAAATTTCAACCCCTCACCCTCCAAAAGAGGGACAGTCAATTTTAGGAAGTTCCAGCATTTTAAAATACATACCTCACTAAGCTTATATCAAGAACCTCCCCTATCTGCAAATTTTTTTCGATTCAGGACCTTTTTTTTCCAGCTGAAATATCCGTATTAATAACAATGAAAGCAAAACACAAAAAACTCGAAATAAAAACACTCGGTGCTCGAAACCTCACAACCCATCCAGCATAAGAAAAATACCCGAAAAGAACGAGCATCGCATCGTTGAATAAAAATTACCTAATTGTAATTTTAGGTATTACAAATCAACTCTAGAGGAAAAGTATCACCAACAGCACAAGGTGTGTTAGTCAAGTTGACACAAATGAATAATTAAAATAATACCCCATATAAACGCTATCGCACATCTGACAGATTAATTTTTTTCTTCTTCGCTCGCATGTTTAAATTCCATTTACGATTCGTTCGTTTTTTGTGCCAGTTGGTGAAAGTTACTCGAAAAATTAGTCATTTTAGTGACCTTTATGGTACCCGAGTGCCTGATCATTTTATTTATATATTTTTCAGATCGAAAATGAATTTGGTCATTTTTTCGGTGGCAGTGGTCGTCTGTTTACAATTGGCAATCATTCGAGCCAATGTCAACGATTGCAATAATATCGAAACCAATAAATATTATTCGATTTCTGGAGATGTTTATGTCGTGGGTAAGTACACTCAAACCTTTTCACATCACTTTCCTCATTTTAGATCAATTTTCGATCACTTTTTTACACATTTTCTCTCTTTTTTAAAGGATTTTTCGACGCCCATTCCGGCGAAAATTGCACAGATCAGAATCCACATAATTTGCAACAAATGTACGACGTAGCAGCAGTCGTTCGCGTGCTCAACAAAATTAAATATGTGCCCGGAATTTCTTTAGGTTAGTTTTTTAATTAAATTACGCAGCAATCAAAACTTTCAGGCAGCATTTCGCGACACGACGTTATTAATTTTTTATTTTAATCACCTGTTTATGATATTTCCTCACCTCAACTCTAAGACACAGCCAGAGAAGTTTTTCTAATACCGAATTTTCATTTAGTTCTGCGATGAGATTACGTTTAATGAAAACTCCTCATCACGCTGTGTCCTTCCCTCCTCCACTCCGTTTCACCGGTAGAATAAATTTCCTCAGCCTAAGTATCGTTATAACATATCCTGTAGCGATGCGCGTATGGCTGAAATTATAAATTAAATTACTTCGAATAATGTGTATCTTTGTAATAAGAAATGAACGCAGGGAAAGCTCGTTAAATCCGTTATGTAACGTAGTCTTAGTTTACGCCCGTTAGCAAATTAAAAACCTTTTTTTTTAGTGTATTTTTATAGCCAGGTTCTTTTTTCCTCGTTTTTTTTTTTTTGATTTAGATAAAATTCTTTTTAATTTCTATCTCGATAGATGACTGAAGGCGAGTAAACGAATTAGCTGCGTGGATTAGAGCACGTCTATAAATACTCGGATGAGATATTTTGTAGGGTACCTAGACCTACTAGGACAATTTTAATTAATTTTAATCGCCTACTCGTCGTAATAAAAATCGATATCGGGCCCAGGCGTCTTTAAAAATTGATTCGCAACGGTAATGTTTTAATAGTTATCTTTAGATACACCGTAAGCGTATTTTTATGCGATTTTAAAACGCCATCGAATGGTTTTTTTTTTTGCAGGCCTGTCTTTATACGATACGTGTACGTCGAAGGAAATCGCCGTAAAATCTTTTATTTCATCTTTAGTCGATGCCGATTGCAATTTCACGTACAATTTGGGTGAGTATATTGATGGTAAAGTTACGAATATCTATCCTGGATGCCGATATTTCACGAATGATTCGCCAATTCGTCTATTTTTGAAAGAAAGAATTCATTCGGAATTTAGGTCGATTAGTTCAGGGTAGAATTGGGATGACAAGATCATTGAAAATTATCTAAAATCACTGGAAAACAGTCAGAATTGCAGCGCAGTAATAAATCAATAAAAAAATTCAACTGAAAAAAAAATTGAAAAAATTGCTGAAAAAATCAATTAAAATTCACTCAAGTCAGTAAATTCGAAATGAGAGAGTGCAATGGTAAAAAAAAATCAGAATGAACTTTTATTCTAGGTTAAAATTCAGTTAGATTCGAATCTATTTTTTGGAGGAATTCAAGGAACAATTCGAAATCAAAATTTTGATTTTTGCGTTCTATTTCGATTTTTCAACAAAAAATTAGAATAAGGTAACATACCAGTTTTGGATCAGGCTACCAATTACGGATCATTTTTTTGAGGCGCTCTACGTCGTTCCGAAATGGTCACCAAGGATTGATACCAACATAATCGTGTAGTCTGAAGTCTTACCTTTCAGAAAATATGTAAACTTTGCATTTTTCGTGTTATCAAACCGCTTGTAGATTCATTTGAAAAAAGTGAGTCACATTTTTAGTTGAAATTTCGTATTTTTTGCAATGGCGATTGTTAAAAAGTGTAATTAGAGTTATTGATATTTAGTTTTTGATGCGGTTGCTGATTATTTCATGTTCAGGGAAGTACTATCGACACATTTTTCGCGTGATCAACCAGTTTTGCGAATTTTGAGTGTCATTTGCCAAGCATCGAAGAAAACGTAAATTGGCACCAAAAAAGTTGGATTTCTTCACCAAAATTGTCTGTTCCGAGATTTTCGTCGTGTTTTTATATATTGGGTGATTAACATTATTAAATCCACGCAATGAAATTCCAAAGTGAAAGTGATCCGTAATTGGTTTGATCCATAATTGGTAGAAAAATTTTCAATTTTCAATTGCGGATCAAAAATTTTCCTACCAATTACGGATCGATCCACAATTGGTAGTTTTTCAACTTCGGTTTTTTAACAATTTTTTGATGAAAATCTTTGAAGGCCATCTTTGTAATGTTGAAAATACAGTCAGAGTGAAAAAAAATTGCATAACTTAAATTTTATTTGATGATCCGTAATTGGTAGAACCCCCTAAAATGGCGTATTTTTCTGGGTCCCTTCAAGCCTGCTTGAAATCGTTTTTTTCGAAAAACAACTGCGCTAGTTTGTAGAAGAGAGGTCAACGTTTATTTTTTTTAAAAAATCACCAAAATTGGTTCATAAATAACGTCAGGGCATGAATTTAAGAAAAAGTGATCCAAAACTGGTATGTTACCTTAATTAGAATTCGCAAAAGATTTAGATTCTAAACCAAAAAACCAACATTTTTTTCAATGGTGATTGAAAAGATAACTATGAATACCTGAATACCATTATCTTCAACCTGTCAAAAAGAAATCGTCATTTGACGTTTCTTCGCCAATAGTAAGGAAAAAAATAGAGGAAAAGCAATGTCACTTCATTTCAGGGAACGATTAAGACTAAATAAAGAAAATGTCGAAAACATGATATTATTTATTTAAAAAAAAATTAAATTCGTGGATTTTAATCTGATTCGAATGTCCACCCCTCCCTCTCCTCCGTTTTAATTCGTGGTAAGCAATAAAATTTAAAAAAAATATTTCTACAGATTTCAACGAAATGATTAATTTTGAATAATTTTCTCATAGAATTTTGACTTTTGCAATGTGATATTTTTCTATAATGTGAGACATTTTAGAAGAAAAAGGTCAGGAAATGGTCAGAGTTTAGTAAGATGACTGAAAAATTGGGGAGAATTCAGACTGGCACATTTTTCTCAATTTTCATTAATTTAATGTACAATTTCAAGTTTAACAAAAACACATTTATTTGGCATGGAGATATTTTGAACGAAAATGGCCATTTTCACGCAGATTCAAAAAAATAACATCGAAAACACACGAAAAGAGATAGAGCTTTCAGATTTGTGTTGGCCCTCGACACCTAGAAATTTCATGAGTAAAAAAATTACTTCCGAAGCTTTTCACCTCCAAAGAAAAACCAAACAAATTACAAAAACAAAAAAAAATCCAAGAAAAATTAATAAAATTATTCAAAAAATTTGGAAAATGGTTTTCAACGAGGTTTCCAAAGCTTCTGAATCAATTTTGGGGATTATTTTGATATCGGGACAGAAATCGTTTCTCCAAGTAAGGAAATGAATTTTTCAACTTCTCGGAGAGCGAGCTATCGAAATTCCATGGTTTTTGAATCCCAAATCTATTCTGAGACTATTGGTACTGCTTTTCTGATATCAAAAAAAAGTAACGGTTTTAAATGCTAACTTTGCGTTGAACAGTTTAAAATTATGTAAAATACTGAGTTGACTCTTATTTCCTTGAAACATTGATTTTGATGTCTTATAAAATGAAGCCCGAATAATTTAGATTTTATTGACCTCACTCCTCCTTCCACTATGCGGGTACTCTTTTCGAGGAATTAATTCAAATTCATACCACAAATGGACTCAAAAAATCAACATTTTGAAGAACAAATACTGAAAATTGTTTTTAAAATTTAAACTAAACCACACCTTTATTCGAAACTTTTTGTTGTTGTTTTTTTTTAATTTTAATGATAAAATAAATCATAAATTATCAAAAACAAATTCAGTGGGTTCAAAAAACATTGAATTTGATGCCTCACTCAATAACCACTCATTTTTCGATTTTGTTTCCACCTTTTTCAAACCGGAAGATCAGTTTCTAGGTTTCGGGGCTGAAAGCTTTCGTGAATACATTTGTGAAAAAGGGACAAAAGTCACGAATTTTTGACATCTTATGTTCAGAAGTTGAAATCCTAAAATCTTGATCCCACACTCCACATCAATGACTCACTTTTAAGATCGAGATAGAAAAGACTCTTAAAATACGTAAAGGTCAAGAGACATGAATTTCGATTCCTGTCTCAATTTTGGTACCTTTTAATAAGTTGAAAATCTAGACTTTTAAATTTGAAGTTGAAGCAACCCTGAAGATGGATTCGACAGCTTCCAAATTCTTTTCAAAATTATGTTTCACTCTTTTTCGAATCTTTTTTGTTTTTTCCCCCAATTTTCCTGTCACATAAATTAATTTGGATCACCCCTTATCCTGAGGAGAGGGAGATTTTTTAATTAAAAAATGCATTCAACATACTCGATGAGAAAAGCGAAATGACATATTCCGATTTTTTTCATCTCATATCTTTTTCTCTCTCCATTTTTCATCCCTTCGACATTGACAAAAAGCTGAGAGGGAGAGAAAAATTCGAAGAAATGAAAAGTGAAAAAAAAAATTTAGGAGAAAAGCGATAGTTTGAGGAGGAAAATACCGCAGATTCGAAACCTCGTATTTTTGTGTGTGTTTTTGGGGCAATTTAAAAATTCAGATCTTGTGAAACTGCCGGAAAAAATGGACTTTCCACAATTTCTCATCATTTTTACATCAACGCTTGTAGAGATTCCTATACTTACTTACTTACATTGAAAAAATTGTAGAAAATTGGTCACATTGGTATATATTTTTTTTAAAATGCTCATAAAAAATCTCAACATCTCTCTTCAATCACATTTGCAAGAAAAAAATGAATTAAATAGTTATCTTCGTTATCGAAGTATTTTGAAAAATTAATAATTTTGAAATATCCTCAAAAGTTCGTATTTTCAACAGAAATCATAATGAAATAAGAAATAAAGCATCCCAAAAACATATTTAGCAGGGGGGGGAGAGACCAAATTCATTCCTATACCTTCTAAAAAAGAAAAATCTACTAAATACAATAATTCAATTTTTAAGAAGCACAATTTTCAAATTCACCCTCATTAGCGAAATAAACGCGAAAAATTGATTTTTCGAATACCTCCTTCTTCCCCAACAAATTTCCTCGTCACTTAAAAGGCTTCTAATCGTCGGCAACTTTCAATATATAGGTAAAGGTGACGTCCTTGGCCATCAGACTTGTAGATACAATTCAGTTCGATAAATTTTCTCGCAAAATCAGGCTTTTCATAGCGAAATTCACGTTTGCCGGATAAGTTGCATAATGCAGCCTGAATTATTCATATCGACAAGTGTTCGATGTATTGCATAAGCAGTTTGCCCGAAATACGAATTTTACAAAAAAAAAAAAAAATCAGCCATATGCCCACCAACTCGAATAAATCTTCTGTCTACTCATAAATATCCAATTTGAATTATTTCAGGTTATTTTCCATCAAGCATAAACCATCCATAAATTTCTTTCGCGATAATGATCAATTTTCGTAAAACTTCGTCGCACACGCACCAATCAACCAATTTTTTCCCTAAATAAAAACTTGAAGAACGACGACCAAAATGATTAAAACCCCCACAATATTAGTCGGTCTCTGGCGAGAGATTGGCCGAAGTCTTGGTTCAATTAGAAGATAATTTACTCCCAGTTTTTACTTTTCCTTTGGTCAATTAGAGGTATAAAGTTTAAAGTAGAGACGGACTCGCTCCAGAGATTCGAGAGGTTTTCACCACATCGCAGCACGTCTTTTCACTCGAGATTTTCATCAAGTTCATAACTAATATTACTGGCGTTGATATTGTATTTATGTATCAACATCGTTATGACATTTCGATTCGATTCCGCGGCCTGTCTTGAATTTTCTTACAGTAACTTTTTATCGAGCTATGTTGAAACTAATTCCCCCAGAGATGAAATAGTTATTACTTTTGTTTCTTTTATTTCCTTATTTTTGTTACGAACAGGGGTACTTAGCACGAGTTCGGCGGCGTCGATGATTCGTAATTTAACTGTCGTGAAAAATATACCAATTTTTAGCCTGGATTTCAACCCGGATACGAATATTTTATTGGAAATCGCGGCCAAATTACTTTTGGAATTGGAATTTTATAATATCGACTTGGTTATATTTCCGTCGAGCGGGTTGTTGAGTCGGTTCGATAATATTACCATGAGTAAGAACATTTGCGTGAAAGAATCGACGCTGTTTTCACATTATCACGGGTACGTAAGTATTCGATTTTTTACCAATTTAATTTGATTACAGATGCTCGTAAGCTTCGTTGATTTGAATGAAGTGTACACGACGAAAGCGTAACTTTTACGAGTAAAATGTGTGGAAAAAGCTCGTACAACGTTTCATATTGAATATAAATTGAAAATTTATCCAGAAATTAGTGCTCTTTTTTTCTTTACGAAAAGCAATCGAGTCGACGTGAAATTACCGAATGGGGTTTAATATTGAATTTTAATGGATATTTATTATATCTGCGAATCGAGTATAAGATTAACTCTAAACTAACGAGGTTGTTTTACCAGATTAATTGATAAATTTTACCTGAAACAGGGGGAGGTTTTATCTATACGCGAAATTGGAAACGGTGATTTTTTGATAATCATTTATCATGGTCACTTATGGAATTGGCGTTTATATCGAAACGAACGTTAACTGGATGAATTTTCATTTACAGATCATGTCCGGGAAACGATGAAATTGTGGTTATTGCGATAACGTCTTCGGAAATGAGCTTTTTATTGAAATTAGAAATGGATTGTTTATCAACGTTCGTGATAATTATTCTAGAAAACGACATCGATTTATCATCAATTACAGGTAAATATTTGAAATTGCCAATCACATTAAAGCAGTGGTGCGGCCCCGAACGATTTGGGGTTTGGGTTTCGGGGCTCAGGTCTTGGGCTTTCAAGTAAAAATATATTGGGGCTTGGGCTTGGATTTGGGCTTGAGAATTTCAGGTTTGGGTTTCGGGGCTCACTGTTTGGGGCCTTAATGAAAATGTTCGGGGCTTTTCGGGGCTTTTCGGGGCTTGAGGCAAAAAATTGCTCTGAAATCAGGAAATAATTTTAAAAACTCACCTTCACCTCGTTTCTCGTTTTAAAAAGCTGTAAGTAAAAAAAAAAAAAAACCATGGAAAAAGGGAAAAAGGACAACGAAAACTGCATAATTGAAATTTATTATTATTTGTTGAAATTCTTTTGAATGATGAATGGTTTTCAAAAGTGATAAAGTGAGTCGTGTTTTTCAGATTCGTTTGATTTTTCACAAATCAGTTGAAAATTTCCAATTTCAAGAATTTTAAAAATGAAAAAATATACATATACCTACGGAATGTTATTAATTTTTTCACTTCGATCAGAACTCATTTATTTCTCAACTGTAAAGTATTTTCTTAATAAGAAAATATCGGATATGAATGGTGCTTGATTGAACAAAAGAATGAATGAATAATTTTTTCATTACTTCATCGCCATGAATTAAATAACCAGAAATCGAAATCAAAATGCACAATAAAGAAATGTCAGTATGTCACAGATGAAATCAATGAGAATTTTCATTAAATAACGCGTAATTACCTCTGTATTTACACAATTTAACATTTTCATAGAAAGCCCGGAAAAGCCCCAATCAGGATTTGGGTTTCGGGGCTCACGTTCGGGGCTTGGTTTTCAGTAAAAGGGTTTCGGGTTTCGGGGCCGAGCTTTGTAAAGTAAAATTTTTAAGGTTTCGGGGCTTGCATATTGGGCTTCAGAATAAAAGAATCGGGGCTTTTTCGGGTTTCGGGTCCCGGTCCCGGTCCTGGGCCGCACCACTGCATTAAAGCAGGTACGCAAGGGGGAACCAGGGAGAGAAAAAAGTACCGCATTCGAATCGATTCGACTGTCACAAAATGACATAAATTTCACATTTCATAGATTCGTCGAGGACTCGCCGAGTGGAAAAAATACGAAATAATTTCCGATTTTCCATATCGCCAAATAAAATAAACGAATGGGATCTTTTTTTTTTCGTGTGTACATTAAACCCGTTATTCATTTTAGATTACGGGCTGGGTATGAAGGTATATGAAAAAATATTCCAAACGAGAAATCAATCTCCGCCATAGGATAAAATGTACATATACTCGTACGTGGGAGCATATCACTCAAACTTGAATTCACGTGTCATCGTTTCGTTGAAATTTGATAAATGTAATAATTTTTACCCGTGAGCTCGAATCCGTAGGGTGTTTGGATTTCGGGATAGCAAAAGTGGTTCTTAATTCTATTAACGTACGAAGCTCGAGAAATCAAAATTTTCGAGAATTCATTATTATTGGATTCGGATTGATGGATGGATTGGATTTGACAAAATTTCAGCATTGAAACTGAAATAAAACGTAGAAAAGTAATTATTTTCGAATACTCGGTATTTTTTTCAATGGAGGGGGGAGAGGAGATGGGTCTACGTAATATTTACCTAAAGAGCATATTCAGAGCTTTAAAAAAATCATCAACAGTTTTTTCAATTGAAAGTTCGAAAGCCAGAACCCCCCAAATTCAGAAAACTTGAAAATTTTTAATTGAAAACTAGAAACCTATAAACCTCGTAAATGTTGCACTTTCACTGAATGCCATCTATCCTAAGGTCACTAGATTCAAAGGTTAGATGACACACAAAGTTTGAACGACATTAATATTCAAAGATGATGAGATGAAGTTCGAAATCAAAAATAACTTTTAGAAATAATTTTTCAATAGTCAGATACCTAATTTCATTTCCTACTAAAAAAGTCATATGATTCAGGTCACTGACCTCAAAACTCAACAACACATTCAAATTAGATACAGACATAAAATCTTTAGTCAACCGAACAGATAATTTAATGATTGAAAGGTCATATCATCAATTTAATATCATGATACGGTCCATTGTGATATTTTAAAGATCATATAGCTCAGAAGTTGGATGACCTTTCTAAGGTCAAGCGGCATCACAGAGGAGAAAAAGTGATATCTGTAACTCTATCATGAAATTCTCGATCAAAATATCCATTCAAACTAAAAATTGAGGTAGTTCAAGGTCACATGACTTAAATTTCAAGTAAAGTGACCCAAAGGTTAAATCCAAGGGTTACTTGACCCCAGATAATACAAATGCAATTTTTGAGAAACATGGTATATCCAAGTCAATAATGGAATGTTACATAATAAAACGTGATTGCTCATGTGATTTGGCTATAACATTCAATTTTTCGGAATGGTGACCCGAAGGTGAAAATTGAATAGGGTCATCTGACCCCAAGGTTGTTGAACCTTCAAAGTTTGATATATGTGTTCAAGTCGATAGTAGAAAAGTTCAATATGTGATTTGACCATTACATTCAATTTTGAGGTCAGATGACCTGAAGGTGTGAATAAAATAAGGGTCATCTGACCCTAAGCTTCAAAAGTTGATATATTTGAATCAGGTAGTAGGAAAGTTCAGTGCAATGAAAATTTATTCAACAAATAATTAAGAAATAGCTTGGATTTGAGGTGTGACAACCTACAGGATTAAACCAAAATGTCACCTGACCTTTCCGGTCATTCAGTTTTTAGGATTTTGTGTACCCGAATTGACAATAATTTCTTATCTTGATCTTATAATCTGACAATTAGTTATGAAAATTGGAGGTTGAATAACTTGAAAGGTTGAAAAACAATTTGACCCTAAGGTTGTCTCACCCTTGTAGTTTGGCACACTCTAATTGATAATTATGAAATTATATAATAGAGATTGATTGATACTGTGAATATTAGAATGAGGTGATGATCTCAATGTTTGATTTGAAGATGACCCCAAAATTTGAATTGAAGTGTCACTTGACCTCATATTATTTATTTGACCTTTAAGATTCATTATAGCTGAAATAAGTATGAATGATAAAGAAAGATTCTGTCACGTTATCTGGTAATCAAGTTCATGCATTTAAAGTCTGCTAACCTTGAGGTTAAAATCAGAATGCCACTTGACCTTAGGTTCCTCAAAATTCACAGTTTTATACACTTGGATCAAAAGTAAAAAAGAACCAACTGAAAACCAATTAATCATGAGATTTCGCCGTTTAGATGCCTAAATTTGAAGTTTATTGACCTGGATGTTTAAACTTGAATGTCACCTGACTCCAGATTCAGTGGCGTAGCCAGGGGAGTCCAGGGGGTCCGGACCCCCCCTCATGAGGTCAAAAATTCACGTAAAAAAAGCGCCTTTTTAAGGCATTAAAAATAAATTTTTCTCAAAGCTTCGCCCTCGCTTCGCTTGGGCATAAAAAACCTCAATTATTTGAATTATTTGCAATGATTATGCGAAAAAAGGCTCCATCTTAGAGTTTTAAATCTCTATATCCACTTTCTACCTTCCCAAAGAAAGCTTCTGACACTATTGCTTGAAGTTTCTGGTTATTATTTTCCTTTTTTAAAGTCAAAATGATCACTTTGAAAGTTGCTTATTCCAAAATTACACCTTTATCGAAGTTTTTTCTCTAAATATTTTATGCAAATCGTGATTTATTGATAAATTTATGAATGAAAGTGTTTCAAATTATGAATTTACTGTTCCCATAAGCCATTTTTTGGGGGGAGGGGAGGTGAGGGGAATGGTGAAAAGTGAACTAAAAATTTTTCGAAAAAATTTGGAAGTGTGGACCCCCCCCCCCCATGAGAAATTTCTGGCTACGCCACTGCCCAGATTCTTTGACTTTTGGAAGTTGCATTCTTTGATTAAAAAAAGAAATTTGAGAATAACGAAGATTAATCACAAAATTTGACAATTTTCAAATTTGAGATTTGGTGACATCTGAAGATTTGAACCAAAGAAAAGGTCCCTTGACCTCTAGGCCGTTCAACTTTCATTCAGGTATTAAAACATAAAATCTATTGTTTTTCGTTGCATAATTGAAACTTCAATTTACTACCTCAATTTCAGTGACCTTAATTTTTTAGCCACATGACACCCCCCCCCCCCCCACATGTGGCCCTCTGAGATTAAATTTCAAATCAAGTGACTGCCTAATGTGTTGTTAGCTTTTATGATTCAAAAATTGCCTCAATCAAAGACTAATGAAAATGAACCTCGTAATTATATTGTGATCCAAAAATTAAATAGGTAATTTGAACTTCTCAAGATCTGAAAAGGTACAATGATATTTCAACTCATTTACTTTCAATTTAGGTACTTACTATCTTAATTTAAATCAGTCAAAAATGCCTAAATTGGCTGATGAAATAGAGAAAATCAAGTCACTGATAATCAGTCAAATTTCCCCAGTTAATCAGCGTCATTTTACTGCCAATCAGTGAAAAATTACCAATTCAAATAGTGAATTTCGATTGTTGAATCAGTGAAAATTAGTTGACTGATTGAAATCAGTAAAAATTTACTGATTCAAATCAGTGGATTTTCATTATTGAATCAGCAAAAAAAAATTCGCCGATTGAATCAGTAATTAATTAACGATTGAATCAATGAAATTTTATTTTTACTGATTCAGTAAAGAAAATTCACTGATTGAATCGTGATTTTTTTAACTGATTCCTACAATGACTTGATTTTGTCGATTTTAATCAGACATTTTTGACTGATTCAAATTAAGAGAGTACCTGTAATTTCACCTTGATACAAAATCTATCAAATATTTTTCTAATATCAATTTTTCAATTTTTTCCAGAAAACTTACTCTTGCACAACGTCTACCTGGTAATCCCATCTACAATTTGGCCAGAATTCGACATCTCAGTCGAGGATAACTTCGAATCGATCGTATCTCTAATCGAGGACAACTTATTACACTCAAACGTCACCATGAACTTCATTCGCACAGCATCTACAGTCATTTCAGTTGTCGACCACTTCAAATCAAAACTCTCCAGCGAATGCGAAAACTCAACTTCAACCCCATGCTCCAATCTGACAAATTTCAAAAAATGCGACGAAAACTTAATTTCGCACGGATTCGGCAACGTATCCGATTTACTCGGTGTAGATGATCGTAACGTCCTACACTTCCTAATCCTGCGGCTCAATCTAAACCACGTCGAATCTTTCGGCAAAGTTCGAATATTCAATAACGAAATATTAATCGAGTTCGCAAACAAGGCCACCCCCTCTGAAACAAATCTCTGCGACTTGGACGTGGAAAATTGTAAAAATTGTTCCAATTTTATAGAATATGATCGCGAAATCCACAGCCATACAAAAATGTTAAACGTAGTCGACGTGGTCCCACTGAGACTAAGATCAAACAGCTGGGTATCCTCGGTTCTCACCATTTGCATTATCGGCCTTATATCTTGTTTTTGCGTGTTGGCATTCATCATAATACGAATTTACAAAGAGGATATCTTAGAAGGTAATCCGTGTTCAACATTTTTACTCATAGTAGCCACCGTGCTAACGTATTTAACGGTGATACCGTTTTGCGTCGAGTTATCCGAGAGAAAAGCACTATGCGCTGTGAAACTTTTCAGCTCGAGTTTTTGCTACTGCTTCATTTTCTCCATTATATTATCTCGCGTACTCATGATTTTAACGTGCGACTACAATGGTAGCTTTATGAGCCATATAAACGGTTACTTGCAAAGTTTCTTGTGTTTTTTCATGTTCGCCGTGCAAGTGGCGTTGATAATGGAATTTTGGATTTTCGGATGGGTCCTTTCGGATGTGGATTATTGCTCGAAATTCATGAATACTAATTTATTCCTTTCTTACATGATGTACGATACGTTTCTGTTGATACTTATCGCCGCGCTCGTACCGTTCGTTACCAAGAGCCGGCGAAATTACAAGGAAGGTTTGACTTTCACCGTTGTCACCGTGTGCTTTATTATAATTTGGATTTCGTGGAGTTTCGCATATTTTGTCGCCTCTCCCGAATGGAAAGATTTCTGCGTCGCTTTCGGCCTGACCGGCACCGCTACCTCTGTCGTCATTTGTATATTTATACCCCGAACGTATCTAATTGTCACTGGTATCGTCCGAGATCGAATTACAAGCGCTATTCCGACCACCGTTTCTAATATAGTCGATATGAATTATAGGTCTACCCAAGCTTTATACGATAGCGTTGATTTAGAGAGGCAAAAGAAGGGAGAATGTAATATGGGATATTACGACGATCCTAATGGCTCCGGGTCTACTTCTAGATTAGAGGTACCGTTGCCTGTCAGGAAGAAATCGCTAGTGTCAACTCATAGCATGGAGAATAATTATGAAAGCTGTGATATACCTCATTGCAATCAAAAAATTACCAAGTTTTAAGCCAGTCAAAACTTTTTTCAAAATATCGTGATTCAAAGTTGAAATTCTTTGGTTTTTTCATCTCACACAAATTTCATTTTGAGGCGTGAACTTCAAAAATAGAATTTTTTGAAAAAAATAATAACTTTGATGTACAAAGAAGTTACAAATTGGGTATTAAAATTTTCAACATTATAAAAAATAATTCAAATTGAGAATCATGGACGATTAAGAAAAGTACCATATTTTGTCAGAGGGAAAAATTTGAAAAAATTGATTGAGCATGCTCTCTCATTTATAAATCAGTGAAAATTATCGAAAATCACTGAAAAACAGCCAGAATTGCAGAATAGGAGAAAATCAGTGAAAAATTTTCACTAAAGACAAAACAGTGAGCAAAATTACAGGAAAACCAGTGAAAATTTTCGAAAAATCAGTGAATGAAAAATCAATGAATTTCGCAGATTTTTCCTGTGCTGTAATTCTGACTGTTCATCAGTGACTTTTCACTGATTCAAAATGAGAGAGTGGATTTCCCACCTTTGATATCATCATTAAATGATCAACCCACTTCCTGCTCAACTTTTTACAAAAAAATCTAAGGAATTATGAATTGATTTTGTCTATCTTATTCAGTCTGAGAGCTGAAGTCACTGAAAATGGGTGGAAATGATTTAGGGTTGAACCCCATTTTGAAAACTGCCAGTCTGCCGATTTTCAGCTGCCATTCTCAAGCACTGCAAAAACTCAAAAAGTTAACAATTTTTATGATGAAAATCGTGTCAATTATATGATTTTATGGGCTGAATTTGAATATGGAAAATTCAAAGATTTCAGGAAAAAATTTCCATCAAGGTAGCATAATTAGATTGAAAAGGATTCTACACCTTTCCAATATAAAAATTTTGTGAATTGTTACTTGAAAATCATCCTCATTTTTGAATACTACTTACAAAGAATTTTTTCCAGCTGGAAATAGAATTTTGAGCCCAAATAAAAATTAATTTATAGTGCATCATAAAAGGACCTCACATCCAAAATTTCAGGAACTAAAATTCATTTCTCGAATTTTGGCAAATTTTTGTATTCTGACCTCTTGAATCGATTGGAGGCGGTTTCACGACGAGACTTTCGGAGTCTCCAGAAAATTCTAGAATTTTCCAGTGATGGAGAAAAGCCAATAAAAAATGGTGCATTTGAATTTCCGCAGTTATAATCGCAGATTGACCAATATTGGAGACCTATCCTATTTGATTGTTTAAAGAAAAAATTTTTGTGTTCAAATCTAATTTTTTGACAGAAAATTAAATTTTTTCATGGAAATTGTCAGTCAAAAAATATGAATTTGAAGTCAGAGTTGCGAATTTCGGAAAATTCAGAATTAATCAATTAAATAGGTCACCAATATTAGTTATCCGCGATTATAGGTGCTGAAGTTCATAATCGACTGTTTTTATAGATATTTTTCCAGCATTGGAAAATTCCAAAATTTTCTGGAGGCTTCGAAATGTCTCGAAATCGCTTTTAAGCGATTCGGGAGGTCAAAAAGTAAAGGGCATTTTGGTCAAGACCTACTCACAAAATATCAAGTTTTTTTTTGTCAAAAAAATCCTACTTTGGTTTTTTTGCACTGCCTTTTAGCCAAAAACGGCTCCTTCCATTTATGTAACTTTAAAATCGTTCCAATTTCAAAACTAAAAAACAAACATTTTATGGGTGGGGGAGGACACTAATTTTTTCAGATTTTTAGTTTTGAGAAAACAGACGAAAAGATGGATTTTCTATTCAAAAATAACCAATTCGTCATTCAAGCAACTAAAAAATGTCAAAATTTATATGACATGAACAGAGAGGGCCAAATCTACCCTCAAACTTGAAAATAATTGCTCCAATCCTAAAACTAAAAAACAAACAATTCTTTCTAATTTTTGAAATTAGCCATCAGAACATAATTGAGACCTCAAAAAAATTTAGGATGCATTTACTTCCCCCCTGCCTACAAAAAATTCGAGTTTTTGTCAAAAAAAATCCCATCTAGGTGCCTGATGAACCAACGTTTTTTTGATGCTCTCTGGGGCATCCCACTAAATATGAATATTTTGTGAAGTTTTAAAATTTAAAATTTCATTCTGATTCTTGAGGAATATTTAGAACTAGGTACGTATAAATTCATTTCAACTCAATTAAGCTACTTTTATTAAAATATTATCTCAAATGTGTAAATTTTTTAAACTTTCTTCTCCTTTTACTGTTTGCCAACCAGACTTATGAGTTTTTGAAATAGGGGTTCATGCATCAATTTTTGGGACCGGTCCCAATTTTAAATTTTTTCAGTTGGTTCGGTTCTTGGACATTGGACAATTATGATTTTAAAATGGAAGATTTGCAAAAAAAATGGGATCCTTGGGATCCAATTCTGGGTACCCAGTGAATAGAATTTAGTAATATAAGTGATTCATTGTATCTTATTATTAGATATCAATTTTTATGCATTTTTCCTACTTCTAGTCAATCCGCTCTAGTCATAAGTTAAACTTATCAAAGTTTTATAGAATTTTTTTTATGAATTACAATTAAATACTTATTTTTTTACAAACATTTGTTTTCATATAATTTTCCAAATTTAATTGGTAAAGTAAGTATACTTCTGTAGGTAAAAGTCTTTTTGGGACTGAGGGACAGGAGCGAGAGTGGGGGTAAAATAAATATTAATAATTTATAACTAGTTACAAGTTTCCAGAACCCAAAGTGCAAAAACAACACAGAATCGGGAGAGTAATAATTATAAAATTTATCTTTCGCTTACAATGCACGTAATTTGGCAACACAGCTACATAAAATTACACTCGGAATTCGAATAATTAGCGGGTGTACCTACGCCGATAAAATATTAACGCTGAAAATTGAATTTTCCGCTATTGTAACTTATACATGCTAAAATGTACGCCGATAATTTATGTTTATCTAAACGTATGTACTATTTGATATTTCGGAACCTCTGGTACATAGCATATCGATAGAGGATGAATTCGTTATATACCAAATTTGAAAATTGTAACGTCGTTTTCGGTTTCCGATAACCGTTTTCGAGTAAATTCGTGGGATGCTTCTTAATGTTTATTTTATCAATCGCTATCTTCTGAGTTACCCAGCGAATGATAATTTCGGTTAACTTTTATCGAAATTAATTTCATCGGTTCGCCAATTGGCTCGTAAGGCGTTTCGTACGCTTCGGATTTTTCCGCCTGGAAATCGAAAATATGTAGTCATAGACTTTGGTAATTTTTTTACATATGGCGAAAGCTTTGTAAAAACTCGACAATTTTACAGTGTTTTTTTCCCTAAAGGAATATCCGATTTTATAATTTTTCAATTTTCTCACTTGAAATGGTCCCCCTTGAAGTGTTCAATTTTTAAAAAAATTAAATATTAAAATTCTTGATGTCAAAATTACAGATGTTTAACTCAATTTTTTGCAAAATTTAAATCTTTAATTCAAAAACTCAATTTTCAAAATTCTTTTTAATTATCTTAATTATGAAAAATTAAAAAATTAGAACAGATAGTGTAGGCAAATTAGCGATATTTTGAGGAAAAAAAAACATTTTTAGCCAGCCAAGGTTTTATTGCGAAAAATTGTCGGGAGTGGTCCCCTGACTAACCTCTAGAAAGTCCGCACCCCCTAGACCCCTTGCTAAATTTTTTATGGAGGCTCCACCCCCCTCAAAAACGGTTTTTCGCAAATAACTCCTCAGGGTTTGATTTTACAGCAAAAATAACTTCGTATTTGGATTCTACACTCAATTTCCTACAAATATTGTCCAGAATTTTTTTTTGAACGATCATTGGGGAGGAGGTGGAGGGTTCTGAACGAGGGTGGTTTTAGGAAACATGCTATAATACGAGATTTCTCGCCTGAAATCATTGCAAATGGTGAAGGAAATTTATTTTATGAAATTCATTTATGGTATGAGTCCCCTTTCTGAATTTAGTGTAAATCGCAACCCCTCCCCCTCCCCGGCCCCGGTCCCCGCCCATCATTTATGGAATTATTTCCGAGAATGGGACATTGTTGGTGAACATCTTTTCTCTCGAATTTTTGCGCAGTCTTCGATATGATAGATTGACGAAGTCGAGTGCATCATTCCTGTGGGGGTTATACACCCCCTCCCCCCAAGTTTCTGTAGATTGAATTGAACATTGGGGGTGGGGTGAAAGAAAACCATACTATCTTGGATTTCGACCAAACTTGGTTGGGTGGTTTAGTTTAAGTGGGAGACCTCCTAAAAAAAAATTGAGCCCCCAAGGAGTAAGTGGAGGGGAGCAGGGGGTGCTCAAAGTGCACCTTTTTTTGAAAAAAATACTGTTTTGTGCTTTTTTAGTCAAAAAAAATGTGTGAGAAGCTGTTGTAGCACTCAAAGTTGCGATTAGAGTTTCTTCATCTCCATAAACCATCGTCATCCTTCTCCGATCGAAACACAGAGCGCTACCAGGGGGGTTGAAAAGTTGCGGATTTGGAATATTCCAAACATACGAAATTTTCACGATGCTGGATAGATTTTTTTTCATCGAATAATTGAAGGGAATTTTTTTTTAATCACTGAAAGTGAATATTGATGAAGAAATTTGAAAATTTTATACACCAGTGCAGCCAGCAGCGAATCGTAAAATTCCAAAATACGGAATTAATATCGCGACTTTGAATAGATTATTTTTTCTCCGGAAAGAATTTTTTTTCAATCAACAGAAGTATATTTCGGAATTTTTTTGAAAAATTTTGTGTGTCAGCGCAGCTCTGCATAACTTCTTCAAAATGTCTCAAATAAAAAATTGGTTCAAATGCTTGATAAAAAATTCATTCGAGTTCAAAAAATCAGAATATTGTAAACTTACAATATTCTGATTTTTTGAACTTCCGTATTTTGGAATTTTACGATTCGCTGCTGGCTGCACTGGTGTATAAAATTTTCAAATTTCTTCATCAATATTCACTTTCAGTGATTAAAAAAAAATTCCCTCGTCTCACCACCGATACTTTATCGGAAGAGGAGGAGAGAGTGGGAGGAGGAAAAAGAGAATGAGGAGGAGAGGAAACAAAATATGGTCATTATTATTGACAAAAATCAAACGTCAGGTTAGAAAGACAAATTTTCAAAATATAGGGAAAACAACTACCTTTTAAATTTCTAATTTTGCTTAGTTAGGTAATAGGTATTTTAAAGTTTGTTCTACAAATATGGTTTAAAAATGCTTTCTCAAATTCCCCTATTAACTCTTCAGACCACACTATGCATAGAAAGCAATACCATAAGCCAGCTCAAAATTTACTCACCAATAAAGAATATTTATTCCCACACAAAACGAATCCAATAGCATATGCAATATTCAAAATCCCAATAATTCTCATCACGTTGGAAAATCCAATAATGTGTACAAATTCACCACCCAGCAGAGCACCTATTCAAATCACACAAATATGTTCAAAAAACAATCTAAATTCCTACTACAAGGTGTCCATAGTATTTCAGAAATTATTCGACCAGACTTTTCTGTTTTTCAGACTTTCCAGACTGCCATTTACACATGATAGATATTTATGAAACATGGGAGGGGGAATCTTGGATTTTCTCAACGGTTTGAAAGAAGAAGAATCAAAAATTGTGTTTTTCTGAAATTAAGATTCATGTTAAACACCTACAGAAATTAAAAATCAAATCGTAATCCCCGAATAACTTTTTGCTCTCTGGCCAGAAATAGAAATCTTTTCAAAAATAAATTATGGTTGTTTTTAAAATTTTTCAAATCAAATTTTTTCAAATTTTATAAAGTTTTCATGTACACAAGAAATATGACAAGTAGATAAGAACAGTAGTGATAAAAATATGATCTTCATACTTATTCAAATTTTCGAGGAATACGTTTTTTTGAAAATCTTCCGCTTCAAAATATTAACCTACTCGTAGATTTCTCAAAGAATTTGTCACCAAGTTTTTTTTTGTTTTTTTTTTTGTAAAAAGTTGAATGAATCATTCATTACCCGAGTGAAAAAAATTAATTTTTTCAAGGAATCATGCTTAAAAAACAAGGTATGTGACCCTGTCAGAAAGAAGGGCCTTTGTGTAAAAAAATCTATGTCTCTTTCATGTTTTAGGTCTAAATTACACCAAATTTGGACCAACCACATACAAAAAAGACATTCGATTTTTTTTTTAAACATGGGCCCTTCTTTCTGACAGGGTCACACATATGAAAAGGATCAACATTGTCTCAAAAATTCTAAAACCGAATTTTTGTGACAATGTTGACTTTTTTTTTAATAAAGAACACCTCCCTATTTTTTCGAATGAAAGCAGAAATACAATCTTTCGAAACAAAATACTCAACTTTTTTTCAATTCTTCATTCCAATTTCAAATACAACACGCTGCGCTGTATAATTTCCTCACTAATTGTTATATTTTGTCCAGTCCAAACGAAGTAAGGGAATTTTTTTTTGAAAAGGCATGTTTGAAATCTAATACTTGATTTTTTCAAAATCTCACAAAGTCAGTTCAGACTTTGGCAAACGAGAAAAAAAAATGAAAAAATTACGAATTTTCGGTATGAATTTTTTGTAGGTATGCTTTTGTAAAACAATAATACAAGAGTAAATATTACACCAGAGCGTATCGAAGGCAAATTTTTTCTGAAAAATTTATACTTCAAGTAAGTACATACAAAATTTTTTTATTTATCTAATATGGTTAAAAAATGACGAATAAAAAAAAATCAGATCTATCATCAAGGGGGAAAAATTTGGCCTGAGGCAACACTTTTTCGAAAAATTATCACCATAGGCGGATTTAAGGAAATTCATCGTGGCGGAGGGGAGGGAAGGAGGCATCTTCGGAAGCTATTTTCGGAAAGATACAAATGTGGGTAAAAAGACTTGAAATATGTACTAAAACAATTTTAGGAGGGGAAGTAAAAAATCTTCATCGGCACTGTGGTCTCGACGAGCTCATATATGAGTCTGAATATAGAAATCACCCTCAAACCATCCTTAGGTGTCAAAAATTCTTCAATTCCACTCCTTCTGAAAATCCCAGAATTAGTATAAACTTAAAAACCATTTTTTACGCCCAAGGTCCAAGGGTGGTTTCTTATGGACCGTTTTCCCAAAGCCTAAATTCCGAACGGAAATTTTTCCGAATGGAACATTTCACGAAAAAAATTTTCACAAATCCTTTTTCCCGAATACCAAAATCCCGAATTTTTTGTTTCCCGAATAGAGAAAAACGGTAAAAATTACTTTTTTGCTTTTCAAACAGTATTTTTTTTTTCAATTTCGCTCGGGCAGTATTTTAATCATTTTCTTTTAAAAATTACCTCTTCTTTCAATAAATTCCCAATTTGTCTTAAAAAATTGATGATTTTTGACTGAAAGATCAGTGAAAAATGAATACTTTTAAATTTGACCCCCTTCCCGTATTTTTTCTCGACTTTTCAGCCCCCCTTAAATTATTTCTGGATGCGACTGTGACTACTGCAAACTGAAAAAGTTCACTAATCTGAATCGATATTAATTTTTGAAAATGAAAATCCACCACAATTTCACCATCGAAAAAAAACCTGTCCATATCTCAGACCAAACGACCCCATAGACTTCGACATTCAATACAGATAACTTTTCCCAATTTCTTAAACTTATCAAATCCCACGAGAAATCGTGGGATTTGATATTTTTGCATTTTCGGGGAATTCGAGAATTGTATTCAGGGAAAGGGATTCGTGAAAAATTTTTTCGTGAAAATGTTCTACTCGGTAAAATGTCCGTTCGGGATTCAGGCTTCGGGAAAATGACCGCGAACCGGTTTCTACATCCAGGATCACATTATATAATGGAGATCTAATTTACACCCGAGCAAAGGGAGGGCAAATCTTTCAAAGAATTAGGTAAGTATTTAAAACCCAAAAAATACATTTTTTCATGTTTCAAGGATAATTACAATCATTTGAAAATGTTTAATAATTAAAACACTAAAAACCGAAGGAGGGGGGTAATTTTACCTATTGGATGGTTCAGCCCTCTGGACTCAAAACCCACCCAAAATCCGCCTATGGCCATAAAATGTACCAAAAAAAATTATTCCGAATGATTTACCCTCGTGCTGGATTTTTACAAAATTCCAGCGAAAAATTTCACAATTCCCTGACTTCTCCAAATTCTCAAAACAGTGAACACCCTGTACAATGGAAAAAACCAAGCAACCTACAGCTCAGCCAGCGGCATCTCAATTTAAAAATAAGTCTAAGAAAACGTAGCAGGCAGGTAGATTTAAAGAGAATGACGTCTGTACTGCAGATGAATTACAAGCAGAAGCAGAAAAACTTTTAGATTAAATGTCCTTTTGAGTTTCGCGTTTGGCATGCATTTAAAATTACATTTGGTTTACGTTACAAAAGAGCAGATAGCGTTTGACTTGCACAAAAGTGGTTTGTAGTAGGTACTTGGTACGTTTCTCATTTTGATCTTAAAATGGTATAAAATTGGTTGCTGGAACGCAAAAGCCTTGACATTTCTTAATAGGTACGAACGTATACGTCTACGTAGGTAACCATATACCTAGTACATTGTAAAAAGAAAACTCTAAACACACATATGGGGATTGTTACCGCAAACATACGCCGTACTGGTAATCACTTGCTGTAAAGCGTATACAGAACCGTAATGGATATTCCGTTGCAAATCCACGTATCTGGCTAACAGCGGAATTAAAGCGCAGTCTGTTGCTCCGATACCTAATCCGATACCAAAATGTGGTAACGATAGTTGCACTAACGATGTAGCATTTGGAATCTGCGAAACGTTGAAACAAATCTCACACACATACATAACAGTTGAAATTTGTTTTTAAAATTTCGCGACTAAACGGAGCAGTATGCGGGAGCACAGCATTACAACCATCATTAATCACATTTTATCGTACCGCTGCGTTCGGGGAATATTTGACAATTTTCTATTAGGCTAAATATGGAAATATATACGACTCTGCAAGGCGAACTGTCCAACGGGTGAATTTATACGTACGAACTACCATTCGTTATACGAGTTTCAAATATCTTCAATTCTACCATTTTTCTGCACTATCTTAAATGATAACCCCAAAGTTATAAAGTTGCTGAACTCATGCCGAGATACTTTATGTATCTGTAACGTACCTACGAAGTAATTTGCGCTATTTCCAAAACTCAGGCTCCTCGTTCTTCGTTCTTTAACTTGTACGGCCTTTGGCCTCCAGTGAAAAATAAAACCAACTAAGGTTTCAACGTACCTAATATTGAATTATGAACGACCCTGGCAAAGTTTACAATTTATAAGTTTACGTCTTCCAGTTATAGCTACTGTGGGCGATAAAAAATATCCAGTTTTTCTTTTCATTCGCGTTAAATTATTCATCAACTAGGTAAAATTTAACTCGAACCATTATGGCGCAACATCCGACAATAATCAATGCAACAATTGTCATCTTCCATCTGCCAAATTTGTAGGCGAGAGTACCACAAGTACTTGTGCTCAACAGGTAGCCAAAGCTGTCTGGCAGAAATATCAAACCGGTTTGCCAATCCTGAAAATGTACGGTGGAATTTAGCTGAGTCAGACGAGTTGTTGCGATTTTTTTTGGTTAAGTATGGATTATTCGAGTCAATATGATTTTTTAGATGGACAATGAAGGTTCGCACCGATCAATTTTTTTCCAAAGTTCACCGGGAAATTTTGAATTGAGACAAAGATAGATCGAAATAAAATTCAAAAATATCCATCTCAATTCAAAATTTAAGGAACAAATAAAATTACTCTTTGAATTCGGTCAAATTTTCAAAAAAAAAATCTAGGAAAGTATCTCAGCTTGAACCAAAATTATGTGCTGAAATCAAAATAAATAGAAAGTACCTACGTCACAAAATCAAAAATTTTCAAAAAATGCTAAAGTTCATTTCTGGAGTTTTTAGGAATTTTGAAATTTTAAAATTCATCAAATTTGATCCAATCATTAAAAAAAGCCATTTTTTAGTAAATCCCATATTTTTACCCCCCCCTCCTCCCTTGAATCGATTGAAAAAGGTTTGAAGAGGTTTCGACATCTCCAGAGAATTTTGAAATTACTCCAATACTGGACAAATGCTTAGGTATAAAAATGATCTATATGAACTTGAATTTCTTCCAGAAAAATTTTCTGTCAAAAAAATATAGATCTAAACGTGCAATTGATAATTTTGGGAAAATTAAGCTTCAATCTATCAAATTGGCCAAAAATGAGGGTGATTTGCGATTATAATAGGTGCTACTAAAGTTCATATGGACCATTTATGGTTTTTTCTTCAGTGCTGGAAAATTTCAGTTTCCAGGAGGTTTTGAAGAGCTTCGTAACCTCTTTCAACCGAATGGAGGGGGGAGGGTCAAAAATAATATTGTATTTATCAATTTTCAGCATTATTTTCAATTTTTTCTGAGAAAATTTTCTGCTAAAAAATAATTATGGGTCAAATAGAAATCAATCATTTCACTAATATAAATCTCAAAAGTAGAATTTCATTAAAGACTGATTCAGATCTCAAAAATTTAGGTACATGATTATCAGCAATTTTTTTGTTGGTAAAAAAAATTTGAAGAGCAAAAAATGCACTTTTTAGGGTGACCAACACATTTCAGAAATAATTTTTTCTGACTTTTCTAGGTTTTCTGGACCAATTTTTCAAAAATTTCCAGATCTACCAAACTGTGTTATTCCTGATGTTGGAGAAGAAGGTGATTTTTTCACGGGATGAAATTTTGCGGGAAAATGATTAAAATTCATTATGTACTTTTTTTTCAGAAATCATTACTCCTTGCGAGATTTTTTGAATAATCACTTTTCCGGCTACAAAAAAGACTTGAAATTCAATTCTAAAAATTTTGGACGCCATCACCCATCTCTCTCCCAACTTAGTACAAAAACTTGAAAAATTGAATTTATAACAAAAAAAATTCAAAAAAAATAAAAACTTTGGTGTAGGCCAAATTATGAGGAACTTTAGTAACTCCCACACCAATTCTGTATACTCCACGGAAGTACAAACGAAAAAAATATGGGCAAAATGGAGCACAAACAAAGCACAAACGATCGACCTTAAATTTACCCTCTAAACCTTTTTACCTAGGTTTCGAAATTCTCATTATTTATGGGTGGGGCTGAGGAACTTCAACTCCTTACACACACTCTCCGTGGGAGTACACATGAAGCACAAACTATCGATCTTAAAGAGCGTAAATAATCCCCCCGAGCGGAACGAGTGGATTTTTTTTTTTTAATTTACAATAAAATGAACCTAGAAACTTCAGATAATTTATTCTGGTTCTGGATTTTTACAAAATTCCGTCGAAAATGCAAGAAATTTCAAAATTTCCAGACTTTGGGTTTCCAAAAAATGAATACCCCTATTTTATATTTCTGTATATTGTAACTATGATTTTAAAAAATCCTATTTTTAATGCCTTGGGTGGAGAGGGAGGGTTCCAGCCTTTTGAGCCCTCCTCAATGGGTTCACTTTCGTTCCACAGCAATCGATCGAATACAAGTCACCACTACAGGTAATCTGTGACAATACGTATACTGAAGTTCGAATAGTCCATTTTTTATGGACTTTTCTCCAGTGCTGGAAAATCCGAAATTTTTTTGGAGGCTTTGAAACATCTTAAAACCACTTCCAATCGATTCAGAAGGTCGGAAAATTAAGTATGTATTGACTAAATTTAAGATTTTTTTGTTGATATTGAATTTTTAAACTTTGCAGGACGATGAGGTGATTTTAAAATTTCAAAAATTCGCCAAAATTCGAGAAATGAAATGGGCTTCATTATCTAAAATTTTGTATATGAGGGTCTTTCAAGACGTACCTAATTTCGAATTACATATTTTCATTTCGACCCAACATTTACTTTGAGTTGAAACAACTCCTTTGTGAGGGAAGGGACAAGCGTCAGAAATGGATACCGAAATATTCATCAAGATGCTTCAAGCCAGTCAAAAAACACCATCTTCAGAAATTTTTGGAATATTTTTGACTGATATCGAGACCAAAATTGATTTATTTGAACAGCAAACTTTTTCGTCCAATAGAATGGCAAGGGATTAATTTATGTCGTTTTTTTTTTTACGAATTTTTGCCCACCTAAAAAAGTCAAGATTCAAATGATTTTTGATTAATATATAAAAAAAAAAAAAAAAATAGTGAAAATTTTGATTTTTTTTTTAAATAAATAGGTATTCTCAGAAATTAAAAAAACATCCATACATCTTTCATTAAGTAACAAAAAGAAGAAAAACGAAAATTTCTACATCCTCCTTCATTTTAAGCTTACCTCCAAAGAAATATTTTCAATTAACCAATAAGGCAAGCACGGTTCTAAAATCGCAACCGTCGACGACGATATAAAAACCGCTCCCAATATCGTCAAAATAAACCCATCTTCTATTAAACGACACCATTTGGAATCACCGATAGCAAGATGGCAATTACTGTTCAACTGAAATACAACCGCGTTGTTTTTACACAGCACCGTACATATAATCGAATAAGCCAACGTGAAGCACCAGCATCAAAAAAATAAAAGCCAATATTCTATGGTAAAAATAATCGATATGCTCATATATTACGACAAAACATAAAAATATTTTATCATGTTAGCAAAAGACACGCCTTCGCAGCATCGTCGTATAACGAACACGACAGTATTTTTCATACAACAGCAAAATCCGCCCTTTGGTTTATAATTTTATTTTTAAAAACTGAGAAAATAAATTCGACATAAATGCCACAAACCATTTGAATATTCTACCACATTAGGCGTTCGTATCATTTTATCCGAGTATTTTTTTTTCGAATACAATAAATTTGACTTTTAGATTACAGCTCACGATGGAGAATTTCACACAGAGAAATTCATCATCCGCGTTAATTATTCCGTCAGCTTTTAGCAAGTTACGTAGGAAGACGAATTGATAACTTTTCGAAAACAATTTTTATCCCAAAGCTGAGCTTTATTGGTTTTATCAGACCTTCCTACACAGGCGGTGAGAAACTGGCAGAATATCTCATCCGAGATATTTCCAAAATCCCTTTTTAAGGTCAGAATCAAAGCTAACAAAACCAATAAACCCAGGTGGTAAAAGTCGCCGTAGAATTCCAACATTGCCTTAGACCTTTAGCTCGGAAATTTCTCACATACGAGTATATTTCTTCTGATAAATGTTTACTTCTTTTCGTAATAACGCTCGGATATCGGATATGAAAAAGAATCGTAACAAATTTATCCGATCAATTCGGTAAATTATTTTTCAAAATTGGGTTAGCCTAAAATGAGAAAAAAAAATACGATTGAAATATTTATCAATTTTGTAGAAATAGGTACCTATTTTTCCCACTATTTTCATATCATTTTTCATTCCAATTATTTGAAGTGATTAAGTATTTAGCAAGGGTAATTTTCTAGAATAAATTTTAAAAATTAAAAAAAAGATATTAGAAATTTAAAATTCAAAGTGCTAATTTATTAATGCAAAATAAAGCGAAAAAACTAAAAAAAAAAAAAAAAAAAAAAAAAAAGGAAAGGTTTAGTAATCTAATTTTTCCATTGAATTAGGTTTCTTTCAGTTCGTCAATATTAAAATTTTTCAATTTATATAAAAAGGTCTGTCTTTAATATTAATGCACGTATCATTTGGTGAAAAAAAAAATACCAAAAAAAACTTTTTTCATTCCATAGCTAATTTACCTGAGCCTTTGTAATCGATCCCTGGTATAATATAAGCAAAACTTCAAACAAAAAAAAATTATAAAATTACATTAAATATTTATAGTCGAATGAAACGAACAAGTTTAGTTTGCTTGCTTTCTCTGCTGCTTTTAAATAATTCAAAATCCAATACAGAAAATATACCTAGCTGAAGGTACCGCTATTATTACGAGTGATTTTCGAAACTACCCATTCGCTGCCCAAAAAGTTTCCATTATCGAAGTTGAAACATAAAGTAGGTCATCAACTACTTCATCAGCTTGGTAATTAAATTCGCCGAAAACTGACATAAAAAAAAGGTAGGTAAAAATGACTCGTGAAGTAAATGCCATTTCAATGAAATCTCGAGCCATTCTCATTATCGAAGAAAACACCTCGCTCGTTATAAACTTAACCAAACACGCCGCAGCCCACACGTATCTTCGGTGGGCTTTTATTACAAGGGAAGTTTACTCATCTGAGTATTATCTGGCAATATCCCGAACCCATTTAAGTAACTGGCGAAAAGCAACTCAGCAATTATTAAATCTGAGGTCAAACTATTAGAAATCATTGAACAATGTAGATGGTTTATGCATTCGCCATAGGTACGTACCCATACCCGAAGGCATTAACTTTAAGCTAATCAAAACACATGGTAAATATTACGCAGATTTATGAGACTAGGTACCTTGAAAATACACAGATACGATTCCTAAACCAGATAATTTAAACGGATTACGTTGTTTGAATTTTCCTTCCAAGATCGATACGGATTATTAAAATATCTATCTTAACCAACGGTACCGTTCCCCGAGCTGCAGAAAGGGGATGAATTTTTATGACGAAATGAGAAAGCAAACATAGACTGTGGATTAAAATATCGCGATTCTACGCTTAATTCACCAGCATACAATTACGTACCTATATTCGACAATATTACTAATCCGGTACCAACAAACGGTGCAGATTTTCCGAGAAAATTATACGTAAATGCTCCAAACGAATACCCAACAAGAATACCCAGAGCTTCGCTGCTCAAAATTATCCCCATGTATTTACTCCTCAACCGTTCATCTTGGTAAAATATCCTCGCACAAATACACATTCCTGTCATAGCATAAAATTAATATAAAGATAAAAAGCACTCACGTATATTTTCGAGCCAATCAAAACTTATTACCGGATAGTGTAATCATCACGGACGCAATACCATGTAATCCTCGGCAAAATACCAACACAACGAAACTATTCCCAAATGCAAACACTATAAAATAATAATAAAAAATACGAGGATTAATTGTATCCAAGTTTCCTGTACAGAATTACTTTCGATAATAACGAAGATTAGTTTCCAATAAGTAAATAGAATTTGCCACAGGAAATTCGATAGGTAGGAGTAAAGCTGCGTTTACAGCTGAAATTTCTATACACCTTCGGTGCCTCGAAAAGGTACACAGAGGCGTTTTAATCTTCGCCAAAATAACAATATGTCGTCGTTAATTTGGTATAGTTTTGGGTGAAATTCGCGACGACGATGAAATATACGAAATGGCACGAGGTCAAAGCAACCGTGAAATTATTTATTGGAAAGTAATCGTCGTTTGATAAGATAATCAAAATACTAACCGAAAGAAGTCACTAATAGTATTATGTTGCCTATTAATAACGACACATAATATCCTATTTTCGAAATGAGCATCGCAACTAGCGGATTTATGGCTAGTTGGATTACCGATTTGGAGGATAATAAAAGCGCCGCTTTTTCCGTTTCTGGTGGCAGCATTTTTTTCATTGATCTATAAAAATAAACGATGAAAAAAAAATCTATAATAGCGTTTAACGTAAATATATATTTTGCAAAGTCGTAAAAAAATTACGATGAAATTTACATCGGCGAACGACGAAGGACTTTTCAGAGCTGTTTTATACATTTTCTTACTTGTAAACCAGATCCATATAATGTTTCGTATTGTTAAACTGCTGAATTGTATTTTCTGAATTTTCAATCGTGTTAAGGATATCTGGCAAGACTGGCACTGGAGAAAAAAATCAAACAAAATAAATTCAATATTGAAAATTGAAAAGTCACATCAGCTAACTTCGATCTTATTCCATTTTCACTTAATATTCTAATTATACAATCTTCAACTATAAAGATACAGCTCAAGAGTAGATTCAAATTCATATAGAAACAGACACGCAGAGAAATTTCATTCGAACAAACATGTAGATATTTCGGTACGCGAATCCGTATTGAGAATTCTTTCTCATGTGTGATATGAGATATAGTACGTATCTCAGCCTACATTGCCTATAAGATTCGGGTTATATTAGAATGAAGCAATTTGAGCGTGATGTTTTCATGTACGAAATTCATTCGAGTATGAAACTCGACGCTTCAAAGCTTGATGAGAATACTTACCAACTGAAGTAAGCAGTACATTGTTGAGAAACATGGATAAATATACGACTAAAATTGAAACATACAACGTTCCATCCATCCGAGTTATTTGTTCAACGGTATCTGCAAAAAATTACAACAATTAGCAATGAGAACATTAGTTTACATATTTTGGAAACTTTACGATACGACGTAGAATCCTCAAGGCTTTCGCGAGTTCAAACTAAGTACACGGTAAATGGAACCCAAGTATGAAACTTTTCCGCAGATACGAAAAAATTACAAAATTCCGGCTCTTTTAAAAGGGGTTAAGTACGCGATTTTATTAAAGAATGTTGTCAAATTAAACAACCGCTTTTGCTGTGAGCTTTTTCCGCGGCATCTGCGAAATTCTCGACGCATACGATAAAAACCTAGTTTACTGTGAAAACAAGAGCCCAGTCCGAGCCTGAGGGATATTCTCGTTTAGTATAAATTTCGTAAATTCATCCAAACAAACTCTTAGATTACGTTTGTGCGTTGATGAAACAATGCAGATATAACTTTCCAACGCGCGGTTTATTAAATAAACAAATTAATGACGCGACGTTCTAAAAGTTGATATTTTCTAACTTTTTGGACTATCGCCAAGTTTTCCTTTTCTTCGTTGATAAACTCGAAATCGATTTGTTCATTTTTCAGACCGGAGTTGGAAAATATTCTCGACGATTATCGTACAATCTCCGTACGGGCTGGCGAAATGAAATTAAATCATTATAAATGGTGGTTTTATGAGCTAACTGAGATTACACCCAGAGATTTTCGAGGGTAATTTTTGTATACTTACGTAAGATATTAAGCAGTGGAGGATTTGCAAGAGCAGATTGTCAAGTCGTTATTCGCAAGATGATTTAATTTCAAACTCGTTATTTCAAACAGATTATGGGGTAACTGATTCACTTATCCATTGAAGCATTGATTAATTCACTTGTTTGAAGATGAAATGAAGTACTTATTACAAATAAAATCGAAATTATAGAATGAAAATGAAAAACACACTCGACAAAACCGCGACAGAAGACAGAAGAAAAAATTACTTATGCGTTTTGATTTTCATTTCTAATTTCACAAGGAGGTGCAAAATTGATCTGCGATACCTCCTCACAAAAATAAAACCGTAAAATTGCTCGAAGTAGCCATTTTGATTATTGATTTTAATTTTTTTTCTGTGATCTGTGATTTATTTATTCTGTGAAATGATTGTTTGTTGATTTTTTTAATTTTTAAAAAATGGCCACAGATAACAGTTTTATTGTGAAAATTCAGAAAATTGAACGAAATAAGGTTTGTTCTTTGTAATAATTGCATCCTTTTTAATAATCGTGCTTTAAATTCGTTACTTCAACTTATAATTCATCGTTCCCAAGCAGTGATTCTCGCCTAGAACCCGGGATATTTCCAGAATCGTCAACTCAAAATTTGTCAACATCGATGAAAGTCCAACTCCGGTGTCCAGAATTACAACGAATAATTACTATTGATAACAAATAATTACTGAAATTCAAAAGTCAAGTGCGAGAGATCATTTTGAAATTCAATTCGCAGTATTAGGACAGCGTGAGTATCATTTTATACTCGACATGTACCATACGTACCGACATATAGTATAGAAATTTTCTAGTGTCAAAACATCAAGTTCGAAGCGAACTGAAAATGGTAAATAAAATCGTATCACGTTCCGACGATGTCAAAATGTTCTAAAATCTGAAGTGATATCATTTCGATTTAATCTGTTTACACAGATCATCGTACGAATGAATCAAGGAGCAGAAAGACGTAGGATGGAAGCAGATAGTTCCTGCTTAAAATCAGCCTCGTTGTAAATTATTATCATGTCGTTAAAATGATCAACTTCTACTTCTGAGTAGATGAATTTCACGAATATTTACTCCATATTTTTTCGTAGGTGAGTATTTGCTATTTAATAAATTTAAATCGTTATTATTCCTTACCACTGATATGTGCTTTTATTTGCTCTTTACCATTCGCCAACTTCAGATGCTCTGGATTATTCATTATGGAAACTGCTCATAAACGTTCAACTATAACCCGAATTGCTCATATTCTTCCATTATCTACTATTGGACGCAGTTAACACATTATTCATCGTACCACCGAAATGAAATCCTTTGCAATTCTCAAACACGTGTTATGAATGAACCCACGCGACGAATGCTACAGATAGCAATATTTTCCACTTCTGTAAACGTTATATTTCTTGATTTGGTAAGTTATTTTCAGTAATATCAATTTTTTCATATCACTTCGATAAATTACCGCCAGCAAAAAACACAAACTAATAAAATTCTCATACTTATAAACAAATAAGACAAAGTAGTTTTTATTTCGCCGATTCACGTGCCACATACAGTTTCGCAAAACGCACAACGAAAATTAATTTTCATAATGTGTTTATTATCTTATAGCATTGTTCCAAGATAAATACATTACGGAAATGTTTCCAAAAAAAGCAACGCTTTTAAGATGAGCTTTCCAATGAAAAAAACATCACATATCGTTTATCAAATTGTTTTTTCATACTCTCGGCGAATTATTCGAGGAAAAAAATTTAAATTAGTTACACACACGTGGGCGAGGCTACGAGAACTTTCACTCATGTTGTAGAAAATTACTTATATAGAATTTTGTTATTTCGTTTAAGTAACTTTATACTCTATTTTTTTGTTTTGTTTCAGTTTTCTTCTATGCGGGCGAAACGAAAACCACATTATATTAAATGCTGAGAAAATTTACATAAAACTAACCTCGGATGTTTATACACACTGAAAAAGTTACTTCGTAAATAAAAGATAAAATCGAGAAGAAAATGGTAAAAATCTACGTTAAATGATCACTATAATACTCCGAGTAACAATTCTCACTATCCGAATATCTATGTACTTGCTGTTTAGACTGCGGTAAAGAGAAAAAAGGGTGAAATATTTATGCTCAGGTAGTAAAGGGCTACTCGAGCGCTTTTTTTATATTCTTTTTTCGTGCAAGAAAAATGTAAGCTTTTAGCTGCTTAAAATCGAGCGTAAAATGTAGTACTGAAAGGTAAAGATTCTAATGATTTATTCTTTTTCATATCTACAGACAACATTACTCTCTTCTATGTAAGTTATGTAAACTGAAAATTTTCCACTACATTTCGTCCTTATCCTTAAATAAGCTTAGCTCATTAAATGAATAATGACTATTATTTTTTATAACATTTTTACTTTTTTTAACTACTGGAAAGTGTATTGATGAGATGTTTCATTTATTATGTTACAGTTGGCTGAATTTTTATGCTGCTATGGGCTCAATATCCACCGTTATCTGGATTTTTTGCATCGTTCGCCATCTTAATATATTTTATTCGAAGAAAATGGATCGTTCGAGGTACACGTCGCCTGGGTATCGAATTTCTTCCGATTTTTCCCCCTTCGATAGGTGTGTTGGATTTTATGAAAGGGATAGAATCATAAATCTAAGAGTAAGTTGGGTTATTTATTTTGAGAATTATTATACTTCGGATGAGCACTCCCTTTTTTTTCTGAATATCCGTTTACCGACCTCGTGAAATTACCTCATAAGATGGGGGGGGGGGAGGGAGAAGGATGAGGAGAAAGAATGAATTCTTTGAAACGTGTAATTAACTCTTATCTTTCCTTTGGTCCTAAACAAGTGAATTTCAAATTCAAAGTCTTTTAATTCAGCTTAATAAATTTTCTTGAGCTTCTGTGATCTAATGATATAAAAAAAAAGAACCCTACTAGAAAAAAATTGTATAAGCCATCGTTCGTTTCTAATTTCCAATTCTCTTTGGAATCTATGAAATAAAAAGCTCCTTTGAAAAATTTACGTCTGTCTGCATTTTCAAATTAATCCACCTTGAAGCTTGAAATTGGAAAAATGCTCATCGAAGTAATAAAATACTTATTCGTTTGTCACCTCTGACACGTATCGTTTTCATTATGGAAATTAAATCTATTTTCGTTTTTCAGTCTATCGTCAAACGATGAAATCCGGATCAACTCGTAGAATCATAGTAAAGATCCATCAACGAATCCGAATTCAAAATATCCATAAAGAAAGATCCATTATGCAACCCGAAGTACACTTTCGGCCTTCCTCGACCTCTTCTCATCCAGAATATCACAAACCAGGTACATTTTTGGAATCATCGTATTGAAAAAAATTATTCCGAACGAGGTAGTAAAAAAAGCCTCCGAAACTTCGCACCGTAACCGCCCAACGTACTCATTAGCTTTGAAAAATAACCCTTTTTTTTGTAGCATTCCGCGTTAAATTCGTATCTGCGGCGAAGCTCGTTTAGCTTTGAAATTATTCTCCATTTGTGGTACGTGTATCGTATGGAACGAATTAGAGCCTGAAAAAAAAAAACGTGCAAATCTGCTCCATGTTGAGATTTCATCGGTTCGAGAATTTCCTCGGGTTTCCATCGCTGGTTCTTCGTGACGCGATATCCTATCGAAAACGTGGATAAATTCGGCTAATACGTGTACTCCGGCGCGATTTTTAATTCGCACGAGTCGCCGACGCTGTGGCAATTTAGTATCGGCGCGAGAAGATACGCAAAGGCTGGCGAAAGAAACATTGCGGCATTTCGCGACGCTCGGTTCGTTGGCAAAAGTCATCTATTCGCGGATTTCGCGCACGCCGTCGTTTTTTAAAAACCTTCAAGTGGTAACCCTGCTTCGGTATCCGAATCGACGGTACTTGTATACGATTCTAAGCCCAGCAGCGTAGATAGTTAGCAATATCTTGGCTGACGAAGTGTTTTATCATACGTTGCGAACGGTTTCGGCTTCCATCACACGTAAACAAGTTTTAATATTTATATAACGTGTTCTATCGTTCATTACTCGCGTTTAGCTATCGTCTCAGCATTATTATGTACGATACGAATTAATCGTATTATGTAATTTGGCACCGGCATCCGTATAAGGTACGTTCCAAACTCTTTCACATTCCATAAATGTAATTACCGATCGAGATTTTATCGAAAATTCATCCTAGTCAGCATATCCACCCAGAGTTTTTAATTAAATTAAAACTACCGCATGTCTAAGCCGAAAACCAGACCCACGTCAAGTGTTTAGATTTCGTCGTCGACTCGTCACCGCAGAACTAAAAGTACAGCTTCGTTGTCTATTTTCCGGCGTCGCTTCGTAATTATTTCAAATGCAGTAAAAAAAATTAAGGTTATTTGAAAACTTGTTACGTAATTGGCCGTCGCGACCGTGGCAAACGACTCCTGTGTGAATATCTAGTCCGGTTAATGCCCATTCGCACATGACTAGCCGAGGTGTTATTAGAAAATTTGCGTAATACGTTCACGTTTCGTATCTGTATTCACGTTCGTGTACTTTATGCTGGTATTTTACGCCCATGTGTCGTCGCCAACACCTCTTTAAAAAACTTATACCGCAACTTTATAATTGTTATCGGTCGAGTAAATACACATTCGCCAACTTACGCTTTCGCTACTGATAATACCGCTGATAACGGAAATCAGGCGATGTGCGGCTTTCGTCTCTTCAACGTCGTCGAGTAGTCTGCTGACGTGAGATTGTTCCAGACGTTTGAGAAGTTGAAATGGGTTTTTATCTTTTTGCAATTTTTTGGCGAATGGTCGGTATCGAATGTGAAAATGTTTGAAAAATGTGGGTAGTTTTCGGTTTGAAGTTTTCTTGCTTTTTTATTCATGGCTCGTGTCCGAAAATCCGTGAAAAGTTAACCCCAAATGTTTCCGATTTCGTGTGTTTGAATATTATTACAATATTGAACTTTTATTCGAACTGAACTGGCATTCTTTGTATTCAGGATTATCAAGTTTTTACTTTGAGAAAAAAATAAGAATTTTGGAATTTAGGATTTTAAACTTGAAATACGTCGATGGAATATTAATAATGGATTGTCGAAAAGTTGCAATCTGCCACAACCCAGAAAGAGAATGGAATACACGTGAGGGATGAAAAAAACAAAAAGAAAGAAGAGGAGAAATATTGGCGCACAAAGAATCAAGAAAAAAGGATTACAATAATGAAAAAGGCACAGAAATAGAATATTGGTTTGAGAATCTCAAACTTATTTTTCATCTGAGAGAGGGAAGAGAAATATCGTTCTAAAAATTTCCTAAAATAGTTTATGAGGACTAAAACCTCTAGAAAATAAAAATTTCAGCATCATTTGGTAATAATATAATAGCTAAATAATCTGCAGTTTGATTTGATTGAATTTAAATAAATACATATTTTAATGACCTAAGAGACCCCTCCTTCAATTTTGATCCATAATTAATCCCTTTTCAAGTGTGAATATGAGTAGTTTGCGACCAAAAATCATGAGTATTCGGTCTCTTTTGTCAAGTTATCGATTATTTGAATAAATAAGAATATTATATTCAGTGGAAGATTAAAATTATTAGGTACGCAATTTAACTGGCAAATGAACAGGTTAAATAATTAATAAAATAAATTCTGAATTTGAAAAATGGATCATCGTTTATAGTCAATTATGTTAAATTATTTATTTTCTGATTTCTTCTTTTTTCTCAAATTTTGTCAACTTTTCATGATTTAATATTAATTAACATGGATATGTTTTTTCTTCTGGGGTGGGGGGTCATTTTTTGTATATTTTTCGGCGGGGAAAGGGGAGGAGAGTAGAATGATGATGGAAATTTTGGCTGATTTTTGTAGATTTTTTGGAGCTGTATTTTCAGGGTATCATCATGATGGTTCCAGGTTCTCCCCTAAAATTTATTGCCAGAGGGACGAGCGTTCAATAACTCTGAATTTTAAAAATTAGCCATTTTGTAGCCATTTATTAATTTTTTGAATCAGTTTTTCCTACTTTTCGTCGCTTTTGTTGACTTTAAATTTTTGTTAATGTTTGAATTTTTTTTATGGTGGTGCAGAGAAATTCATTCTATCGTGATATTCCGGAATAAGGAAAGTAGAGTGATACGTTTGCAAAAATAGTAAGTGTGTGTGTTTTTGAAAACTTTTTGGAGCTATATTTTTAAGATTTTTTAGTATACTTATATTTTTTTTGGAAGAGAGGTGTGAAGAGGAAAATTATACCTACTGACAAGAGCTCTAAATTGGAAAAATTGACCTATTTTTGTAGCATTTTTTCGCTTTCTCTTCATTTTTTATGGTTTTTATCATTTTTCAAAATAATTTGCGTTGATTTTTGATTGAAAAGGGAGGATCGTTCGATTGTAATACTCTGAGAGTATTTCGTGACATCGAATAAGCTCGTAAAAAATCTAAAAATTGACCAATTTTTGAATACTGTTGACCTTTATTTTTAATGTAGTTTATGATTGTTATAAAAATTTCCATGTTTTTTTTGCAATTTTTTTAACAGGAAAAAGATGGGATTTTTGTCGAACTCTGACAATACTATCGATCTTTCAACTTTTGTAGACTTTTTACATTTTTCTCGACATTTTGGCAATTCTTGAGCGATTCTTCGACCATCTTTTTCTGTTTAGGAGGAAGGGGGAGAAGGGACAGAGAAGATATTGAATGATAGATGGAGTTTATCAGCTCGACTGTTTTTTTTTCTTTTTAATGAAACTTTCTAAAGGGTACAGGGAAAAAGTCAGTCAGTCAAAAAATCATAGGTACATTAGAAAAGGTACCTGGTTATGAATTTGAAAAATAGATTCTCAGTCCCTCCCTTTTCTATATACAATTTTTTGATTTACTTATTTGGATTCTTCCTGTACCCTTCATTTGTTCTATTTCTCGACAAAATTTTTACCTATTTGGCTATTTTCTTCTCTTTTTTTCGTTTTTGTTAATTGAAGGAGAGGAAAGAGAAGTTGAACCGAAAAAGGTGATTAAAAATTACAACTCTGAACATTTTGAAATTTACTCTAATGCAATTCATAACCAATTTTTGAATTTATATGTGCTGAAAAATCAGTAAAATCTCCGAAATTTGCTGAAAAATCAGAAATTTTTAAAAAAAATTAGTAAAATTCTTCAAAAAATCAGCGAAGATGTGCTGGAAATTGAAGAATTTTGCTGATTTTCTCTGTTCTGCAATTCTGACTTTTTTTTTTAGTGATTTTTCTCTGATTCGAATTCAGAAAGCAGTAATTTTTTTCAATTTTTATAAAAAAAAGAAAAGTTGAGTGATAATACATTCAGTCAATCCTCAACCACAGCAATGCTTCGATGAATTTCACCAATTAGCTCTTTTGCTGAATATGAAAATATTAAATTGAGTTTTAGAATAAGGAAATTGAATCCTTAAAACGTTGAATAAAAGTTTTGAAATTGAATAAAAATTTCAATCGCTTTTTGGGCATTAAAAGAGGAGACTGAGGTCTCTTTTTTACAATCTAGGTACTCGAAACCCTTTTTCTTTTCATTTGGAAAGCAAATTTACCTCAAAAAATAAGAAAAACTGCCGGCGTACCTTCAATCGCGAAAACTCCAAACACATTTGCATAAACTTACTAACAATTAATCAAACCGCAAATTCAGTTTAGCATTTTGTCCTTTCTCTTTGCCTCGTAAAGTTCAGTCCATCTTAATTATCCACAAATAAGGAATAATGCGAAGAAAAAAAGATCCAGGAATGTTATATACGTCCAAATATTCCTCATTTAAATTAATTTACATTCATTTCCATACTTTTGTTTTAATTTTTTTCCGAGTAAATTAACATCAAAAACTCATCATAATAAAGATTATACATAAGGTACTTAATTCTCGAAAAAATTTCTATTTCACTCGACTTTTTTTTTCGAATTTTTAAAACCTCGCCATGTAAAATCGTTATCGTCATCGATGTCCAGCTGCGCTGAAATCGCTTTCACTATGTCATGAGTGTGTTCTCAATGCATTTTCACTTTTTCGAAGATTACCTTGGTACATGATTCCCCAAAAAATTCTACATTTCACTCGACTTTTTTTTCGTATTCAAAAAACCTTGCCTTGTAAAATCGTTATCGTCTTCGATTTCCAACCGCGCTGAAATCGCGTTCACTATGTCACGAGTGTGAACATTTTTCAATGCATTTTTACCCTTTCCAAAGTCTCTATTCTTGGAAAAATTCTTCATCGACGCGATTATACGATTCTGGCAATAATTTCACCGTCGAGCGATACATACAAATTGTACAGAATTGGAAATTTATCTTAATTCCGAACGTTGCGGTGGCTCAATGGCTTGTATGTATTTTGTATGGAATTTGTAATATGTACATACGCGCGAGAATAGCCGATTGGCGGCGGTTCGCGGTGCTAAGTCGTCGCGAACGTGATATGCAAGCGTATTTCCAAGAAAGAAGTTGGTAAAATTGTTTATCTTGTTTTCGTGTTCAAGTTCAAGCCGAGCCACTTTACATGATAACGATGTGGTGATATAATGACTGGCTCAAAAATTGAAGTCAGCGTGTGGAAAATTGGTTGGCAGTGATAATTTCACGCTTCTGTGCACATGTTTTAAAAAGTACGCGAAAATTTTCGCGCGCCTCTATCGGTTTCAAATAAGGTTTTACGTATTAGTACCTACAGTTTGCTTTATTGGGCGCAGCTTTTTACTTTTAAATAATATTTATAGTGGTAGAGTTCTCAACTTCTCAGCTCTCACCCTTTTTGCAAAGTGAAGGCGAGCAAAGGAACAAAAGCGTGATGGCAAAAGAAAAAGGTGGTGAAACGAAGGGATGTTTTTGTAATAGGTCGTCTCTTTTAAGTGGTATCTTCGAATGTGCCACCGCGACGCTGCTCCTGTTACTGATGTTGGTGTTTGGTTTGGTGTGACCTATTTTAAATTTCGTTCTGGCGGTTTTTTCTCTCTCGAAATACCCCCAATTCATCGATTTTTCAAACGTTTAAATAATTAATATGTGTAGAATTAATGAAAATTATATTTCGAATCATTGAGAGAAGTTTTGAAGGGTTTCGTGAGTTTTTTTACGGGTTCCTTTTGTCCCATGATTGTGATTTTTGATTTTATTGCAACCAAAGTATTGGAATTCATTGCCGTTTTGTATGATATTGATATTTTAGTAGCTGTATGGTCTCGTTGAAGGTAATTGAAAATTGTTGGTTATACTCTTTCTCAATTATTTCTTTGCTTTTGGACATCGGAAGAAAAATACGTTTTTTTGCGAGAATTGTGAGTAAAAATGGAGAAATGTTTAGAAATCCTTAATACAAAATAGGTATAAATGGGTACCTACGAATTACTAAAAATTTAAAAATATTTCGCAGTGGTATTAATTTTCAATTTTGACTTTTTTTTAAAAAAAAATAAAAGAGTACGCTAATTTTCTGATCTGAAGTCCACCTGGATAAAGAAGGGAAAGAGTTCAAAATTATTCCTTTTTTTGTTAATTGGTTAGTACGATTACCTAATTATTTTTTTCAAAATCTATTATTCATGTAAAATTTTATGTCAATATTTTTGAAATTTCCCCGAAATTTTGCATAATTTATCCCTAGTGTTATAAAATTAATGGAAGGTTTGCATAGCTTTGAGGTATACGTCTTTCTGTTGAAACTTTTTTTTTTTTAGTCGTTGCCTTGATTTTGTTGCATTCTTAAAGCATGATTTAATTTTTGTAGGGTTTTAATTTTGTGAGATTTAACGAGAAAAGATTTTCTGATTTTCTCAGAATCACAGATTTGAAAATTTCATTTTTTGGACGGGGGGGGGGGGTGGTGGTGGTGGTGGTGGTGGAAGAGGAGGGAGGATTAAAATCGATGATCTCCGACTGAAATGGAATTATTTCTGATTTTCCTGACTCATAGTGTCGAATTTTTCTCATTCTTTACACTGAAAAGCCATCTTCTTTGTCTTGCACCAATTTGTTTCGAGTCTAATTGTGTCTAAAAATCGTGAGAAAATAGTGAAGAAAATGAAAAACGAAAGGTTTTGGTTACAAATTATTTCACTTTATGCTAAAAATTTATGTTTGCATTTATTTTGAATGAATCGAACTTTTTTCCTTTTATTTCGTCCAATTAAATCAGTTTTTTCATTAGAATTTAAACATTTCTGCAAAAATTGAAATTTCTAGTTCTTCAGGTTCTTAATGGTAACTTTTGTTCTTTTGTTGTTCCTTTTTTTCTGAGTAGGAGGAGGAGGAGGAAGAGGGGAGAATCGTGGTAAAAGGTTTTGGAAAAATGTTTTTAAAAGTCCTGTTACAATTTTTTTGTAGGACTTTAATTTGATAATTTTGTTTTATACTTAAAAAAATTACATTTGTTTTCAATTTGGAATGTTTTTTTCAATATCAAGTAGGTATCTCATCTACCTAAAAATTCAATTTTTTAAAAAAACAGACTGATTGGGGGGAAAGGCGCTTGTTGAAAAATTAATACATTACATATGTACTAATTATTCTAATAAATTTACGTACCTAATTCATCTATAAAACATACGTATGTACTACTGAAATGATTTCAGGAATAAATATTTTAGATCCATATGAAAATTTTCCAAAATTAAACCAGGGTAAATTGGAGAGAAAAGGGTTGAATTTTTTTTAAATACCTAACTGAAAAAAATAGGAAATTTGTATTTTTTATTACAAAAAGTTCATAAAATACCATACCAGAAGTTCTGAAATTTTCTTCAAATCCCATAATATTTGAATTTCATAACTTTATTTCAAAAATTGAGACCAAATTTTACTGCCCACATCTTTCAACGTCCTGAATTTTTGGTCAAATTTAATGATTTTTTTAAATTTACCATTATTTTTCACCAACTTTATTCGTTCATTATTGAAATTTCATGGACAATGTTTATCAAATTTTCCTCCAATCAGCAGCGTTTTTGGTATTTTTTTAAAATTAATTTTTTTGTAAATCCTCCACTTCCATTTTCTGTGCATTTTCATAGTTTAATTCTCACAAATTTGTATGTCTTTTCTTACTGTCAACTTATTGAGTTTAAATTATGTTCCAACTTTGTGAATATTTTGTTGATTTCGTTACCAGGCATAGAAAGAGGAGAGAGGGAGGATTCACAATTTTTCTTGATGACTGAAATGTTGAAGAAAATTATAAAATTTCATCTTTCGATATTTTATCCGGAGAAAATTTGTCCTTGCTTCACTGGACTTCAATAAATTCATTCGTTTAATTAATAAATCAAAATTTTCAATTTTTTCGAATTATTTTTTCTTGTTACGAAAAATTTCAATTTTTCCTGTTCAATTACGCCATTTTTTTACATTTAGATAATTCAAATTCTTCAGTTATACTGATAATTCTGAGCATAGACGAAAATCTTTCCAAATTCTGGCCCAAAAGTACCCAATTCATCAAATTTTACCGAAATTTTCCATTTTTCAAGTTCTAAAAAAAAATCCCAAACCTTTTCCGCCGCGATACCTTCGAATTTCGCCACCCATCTCTAAATAATTCTCGAATTTTCAGCTATAGGTGCGGATTTATACGTACGTTAATTCCTTGGCAGAATTAATAATTAAACCGTCGCAGATGCGAGTTCGTTTCGAATGTAAATTCGAACGTGTTTTAAAGAAAATTTTCACGACAGCTATATCTTCGTCGAGTCGTCTCTGTCGCTCGTCGACGTTTAGAATTATCATTGCTCCTATCGCGTAGGTTAGGTTAGGCTAGGCATATTCTCATATGCAAAGGTGTACTGCCAAACTGCCATACCTACATTAGAAGAACGATCGTACATATAGGAGGCGAAACGTACAAACACAGGAAGAACACTAAAGGGTAATTGAATTTGGCACAGTTTTAAACGACTCGACGACTGAGTTGAATTTTCATCCTGAGGTATATACTTACCTACGTGGATCTACATAAACGTATATCACTATCGTTAGCAAGGTATAAAGCTACCTATTCTAGTATCTAACCTAGAGATACGATAGCACATAACGATTAAACGTCGGCTTCGGCGACGACATTAAAATTTAACAGTGCGTGGTTGGCATGGTACGTTCGTGTGTGTAGTTTAAAGGCAGCTTACCCAGAGCTTTATACATTGTAACCGGAACTCTGGCTCCATTTTTGCAATTATTTAGCCAGAGAATAGCATTCGTATAATTTTCCATCGGATTTAAAAATCGAAGCGAGATGCAACGACGAGGTAATTTGTTAATTCATGGTGTTTACCGGGAATAAAAATCGTGAAAAACATGAAAATAGCATGCATTTTGTTCATTTTCCTCAAAAAGAATGAATTTTCTACATTTTCCCCTCAATTTTTAAATTGAAGAATTGTTTTTGATTTGAATCATTTTCCAACTTCATTTTTTTGTAAAAAAATTTTACGTCCTTGTTTCGCTCGGGCAGGGCTTAACCAGTACTTTGGATTCGAATAAAAAAGGCCAAAATTCGAATCAAACGGTTGATAGAAATAAGACAAAAAAACAGTGGCTCAGATTCAAGTAAGTAAGAATAAAAATCAAAATTTGAATCGAAATGAAAATTATTTGGCGAATAATTTCAAAATTAGAATATGTTCAATAATGCATCGTAATTATTGAAATATTTACTATAATTTACCGTAATTACTGAAAAATTTACGGTAATTTACCGTAATTATTTCAGTATTTACCATAATTTTTTAATTACTGCAATAATTATGGTAATTTACTGTAATTATTGAAATGTTTACGATAATTTACAGTAATTCATCATGATTATTAGAATATTTGCAGTAATTTATCGTAATTATTAAATTATTTACTATAATTTACCGTAATTACTGAAAAATTTACGGTAATTTACTGTAATTATTGAAATAATTACTATGATTTACCGTGATTACTAATACATTTACGGTAATTTACCGTAATTATTTCAGTATTTACCATAGTTAAAGAAATATTTACGGTAATTTACTGTAATTATTAAAATGTTTACGATAATTTACAGTAATTTATCGTAACTATTAAAATAGTTACTATAATTACCAAAACATTTACGGTAATTTACTATAATTACTGAAACATTTACGGTAATTTACTGTAATTACTGAAAAATTTACGGTAATTTACTGTAATTACTGAAAAATTAACGGTAATTTACTGTAATTACTGAAAAATTTACAGTAATTTACTGTAATTACTGAAAAATTAACGGTAATTTACTGTAATTACTGAAAAATTTACAGTAATTTACTGTAATTACTGAAAAATTTACGGTAATTTACTGTAATTATTGAAATATTTACCTTAATTTACTGTAATTATTAAAATGTTTACGATAATTTACAGTAATTTATCGTAATTATTGAAATATTTAGTATAATTTACAGTAATTATTAAAATATTTATGATAATTTACCGTAAATTTACTGTAATTTACAGCAATTATTAGAATATTGATGGTAATTTATCGTAATTATTTACTATACTTAATTATTGAAATATTTATTACAATTTGCTGTAATTCAAAATTTTTACTATGCCGTGGTGTCTATCGGGCATAAAAATCATGAAAAACATGAAAATAACATGAATTTTCATTTTCTCAATCCATCAGACACCATGTAATTTAATTCGATGGTTGTTGAGACGCGACGAGCAAAGCGAGTTAAAATTCGATGTATAGACATTCTAGGTAAATATTTACGCCTCCTGGATAATTTTTCTTAATTAAAACTTCATCCAGCGATCAAAACTCGAACCAAGTAGTTCGTGAGGGGGGAAAAAAGGCCGAAACGTATCCGGCAGCAGATACCTTGGTAAACTATAATCTACATCAAGTTGATCGAAAGGTTGTTGCGTCTCGGTATCGGTAATTTATCATTTTTATAATACGCTTTTCGAACCGCCAGACGTTGATTTGATTAAATTTTTATCCCGTTCGAGTACTTACTCTCGGCGTGGCGCCTGCAATTTGTTTTCATTAACTTTTCCTCTAATGAGATAATTTTTAAATGCTTGTAATTTAGATAAATGCCGAGCATTTGCGCCGTTTCCAAATCCGCGGGGGGTATTTTGACGACATTATCTCGCGTGTATGGTTCTATCGAAATTCCAATATTTGGAAGCCGAATTTCAAACCTATCTGCGTATTACGTTCTGGGTTCGGCGTTGGGCTGTGATATATCGTGTACGTTGCATGTATTACGTGACACGATTAAAGCTCAAAGAGTAGGAAAAAGGTCATCCGGTACGATCGAATGCGAATTTAGTCGAGAGAGGAAAAAAAAAAGGTCATCTGGTTGTTTACGTCGCGCAAATTCAGGTGCCTACGATCGAGTCTCTCTTTTAATACGTCAACCTCGCCGGCCGCGTGAACTGGTTTTCATTACTGTTACCTGTTCGGGTGTTTATCTCGAAATTTTTTCTTTTCGAGTATTGAAATTGATCGAAAGTGCGACACATTCACCGAAGATATTACGATATTAAACCGTATAGAGATATAAATCTTATTTGTAGTCTGAAAAATGACATGTGTGTTTCGACTTGTGCCAGGTTTTTTTCTACCTCTCTTTGCTTTTTTCAAAAGTCGTATTATTAATAAAATTTCATTGCGGGAATCTTCATCTTTATTCGATTGTCGAAAAATGATATCAAACTACTTAAGAACGATGCGAAACGAGAAAGTATCAGTTGAGGGAATTTTCCACCTATCTATGTACTTTTTCGCTTTTTCCCGCCGTGATCGTATTGCGTGCGGTGGGTATGCTGCGAATTATCTAGGGAATAGTTTGATATATGAATGGTTGATAAGCCGAGTAAAAATATTTCTGGATGTAATCCGTATATTCCTGATACATGTGAAGCTCGAAGGTCGTTTTTTTTTCAAATTTCCTTGTTTTTTTGAGGGTGGTTGAAGTCGTACGAGGTATATTTTATTTTCAGATGGACTGAAATTGTGTAAAAAAGGAACGCAATGTTATGTAAGAACCATTACGACTATTTCTGAAATTTGTGTTCTCACCTGATGGGATTTTTTCGCCAAAGTGGCTAGAATGAGCAAATCAAATTGCAATGACGTTGAATATTGTTAATTTGGAATATATTTCTTTTGAATTCAAGTTCAGCGTTTTAAAATTGGGTAATTTCTTGTACAAGGAATTCAACTGGCGATGCAGGGCTGAAAATTATTTTCAAGAAGATTGCATTTAAAAAAAATTATAGATATAGGAAATAGCTGAACAATTTCTCGGTATCAATATTTTTTCGAAATTGACCATTAGGAATTAAGTTTAAAAGGAAAATATGTTGAGGAAAATTTTGAAATTTTTCAAAAAAAAAATACATATGTACATTTTTACGATTACCACAGCTAATTTTTTTTTATCGAGATTCAACTGAAAAATCTCGAAAAAATTATTTTTTTAATTCACCTTGGTCTACAAATTTTGATAATACATGTTTTAAAATTTTATAGGTAGATAATCTGTGACAAATTGTCTCTATTCAAATCTCGACTCATTTTGGCCGAGAATCTGATCAGTTCAATCTCTACACAGCCATTTGAATCCAGCTCAACAATAATTCAGAATCAAAAAAATTAGTTAATGTGTGGAATGGTGCCTAGATCCAAAAAAAGAATTATTTCTAGGTTGGTTGAGAACCTGGACCGTCATTCACCCCCCTCCTCCAATTACTTAAAATTGATTTTGCTATCAATTTTTTTTTATCAATTTCAACTTGAAAAATTTCATAAAAATTGCAATAAGTACATATTTAAAAATTTAAAAAATTTCCAACTTATTTTTTTTTCAATTTCCAATTTAAAAAATTCAATTTTTGTAAAATTATTGTAAAAATCTGATCTTTGAAAAAAAATCCAGCTTATAAAAATTTAGAGAAAAATCTTTTTAGAGCAAAATTTTTTTTGAAAATCTCTCCTTAGAAAAATTTCAACTTTGTGACACATGAATTTTCCTAGTTTGAGTTTTTAAAAAAATCTTTCAATGTTCCCAAATTCAAATTTTTACGCCTTTTCAAAAAATTTTCCATTTCAAAAATGTTTTACAGGGTTTAAATTTTCAGTTTCATCAATTTGTTGAAAAGTTGAATTTTGAAAAAAAAAATAAACAATAAGAATTGTAGGTAGATATCTGTTGGAGAAGATTTTGATGGAAAATTAGTAGAAATAACTCTACCAGTTGCCTGAAAAATTCTATCTTTGTGTTTGGAATTTTTATGTTAAAAATATTATAATTTGACAGCTCTGGCTTAAAATTAATCCGTTGAACAATCATAATTTCACATTAATAAGTGAAGAAAAAAACAAACATAAATATTTCACATTTCTTACGTTTAAATACTGGTACAATTTACTTCGTTCGACTTGTTTTATAGTTATTTATTACTGTGTTTTGCATTTTATGCGCTGCCAAGCTGCAATTTTTTAGTTTGAAAATTCCAGGTGGAGGAAACTAGAATTTTTCGGGCATCTAGTATCCCATTAGGTGCAAAGCAACTATTTTGGCATTTTTGTGATTCAATTTTTTTTTAAATTTTGATAAAACTTGAGATAGTAATCATCTAAGTCGCAAAAAACCTAGAATTTTTTATTTTTGACAATTTTTCCAATGTTTTATTAAAATTTTAGATGATTTAGCAAATTTTTTGCCCCGTTACATTATTTCAAAACAATGTTATGAAAATTTAATCACGTTTTTTTCTAAATTTTGAGATATGATTTTCCAATCTTCTACACTATTTCTATACTGATTTATAAATTTTCATCCTTTCAAAAATAATTTGACCAATTTTGACCAAAATTTTAACCAAAATTTTATCAAAATTCGACAAAACAAAAATTCTTGGTAAAACTTCGATTCAATAAACTCTAAATCCTATAATACATAAAATAAATCACTGCAACCCCTTTCTAGGCTGAAAATAGGCAAAAAATCGCACGTAGCAAACTTACCGATCAGCGCAAAAAGGTTCATGCCAAGTAAACTAATAATATTTCAGTAATTTCTCTCCCTCATTCCCTTCTTCCCTTCTCTCCACAATTGACCATTTACAATCCCAAACAAGAAACAACGATTAATCCTTAAATAAACCCCACGTGGAATTTCCAGCTCAATAACGACCACGTCGCCACAACCTTTCACATATGTCACAAAATCAACGCTAAAAGAAACGCTCCAACGTTGAAACTATTACAATTAAACTTTCGACGCGGGGTTACCGCTTTCGTGGGTTTGGGTAGCGAACTTTGAAAAAATGATTTAACGGGTTCTCCGAGAGGAAATAGGTATTTCCAGTGGTAAAGTGAGGAATGGAAAGAGTAAGGTAATTAATTGGATTTCATGGTTCATTTTTCATTTGTTCAGAATTTAGAGTTCGAATGAGACAAGTTCTGTTGAAATTAAAATGAAAGTTTTCAAAGTGATTAAATAAAGATGGGTCATTCTTTTTTTTAGAAAAAATTAAAAAATGTAAATTATTTTTGCAAATTAAACTCCATCTCGATAAAATCCTCCTCTCCAAAAAAAAGAATTCAGCCAAAAAAAAAGGCCTCAAACCGAAATTCCATCACAACTACCAATTAAAAACCGTAATTAAATATCTCCCTTTATTCCTCACCTTCCCCGAACATCCGAAAAACTCGACTTTTATCTCTAGAAATGTGACATTCGAAGACAGCCAGCTAACTAGTCGAATCCTAAATCAAACGTAACATTTTGCCCTGCGGACGTATAATCTTCGAAAATCCATTCCATTTGGCAGGTTTTCCGTCAAATCGTCTACAATCGAGTTAATTTTTTTCATTCTGTTAATCCTTATCTTATACGCCATTCATCCGCAGCTTAACTCACGCCGAAACCTTAAGGTCAAGATATATCGCAGCCAATAAAGCACTCGGGCAAACTGCGGTTTTTCATTAAACATGACGATTCGCAGAGGATGAAAAATGATTTAGCGAAAATGTCATTGCGAGGGGCGTCCAGGGCATAGAAACGTCTCCGGGGCGCGTCATTTTATCGGATTATAACACACCGCAGACGTCGTTTTCTTTTTCTATTAACACAAATCGTCGAAAAGACGGCTGCGGCGCGACGTCGTAACTTTTCAATAACCAACGTCAAATTCACCATCGACCAGAGTCGAAGAGAGGGTGGGAAATAAATTTCACCGGAGGACGTAGGCGGCGTATCGAGCCAGTCCGCAGTTTAATTATTATTTTTCAATGAAGCGGCTCGTAAAAAAAAAAAACTGTTAATAAGCGTTGTTCTGGGAAGGGGGGGATTGAAAATTTTAATAGAATTATTATCGCAACACGACGTTAATCAAGAGGTAATTCAAGAAGGTAATCCGGGTCTATAGTGTTCCCATCCTTTATTTTTTTCCATCTTTTATCGCGTCGAACTAAAAAGCTTTTTATCAATGCTTCAGAATGAAACGATTTTTTTTGTTCCATCATCCTGAATTTTAAAAAAAATTATTAATGTGTTTTTTTCGTTTCGATCTTGCAAACTAAATCGAGAGTTTCGTTCTCATCTGTTTTCATATTATTCGATCCCTGAACTTTTATTTTCGTTTCATTCTCATCTCATCCATTTTTTAAAGTTTATTTTTCTTCCATTCTTTCAAGTATGATTTCCGTGTGTTTTATGAGTGACAATGATTATGTTGAAATTTTCAAAAAAAAATTACTTGTTTTCCTGAATTTCAATGAAAATCATTCTCAAAAGGTTCCGGTACAAGCATAAAATTTTCTGATGAATCTGCTTTGGCAAATTTACTATCAAAATGATAACGATTTTTGGGTTGGATTTCATCTAAACTGGAAAAATGATGGAAATTCTTGAAAAAAAAATTCAAGTGTGTGATGATAATCTCGCGGTCGGGCTGATGGAACAGAACGTCAATTTGCTCTCGTCCGTTGAGGAACAAATTATTTTTAAAATGAATGAGTCATTTTGGTGTTTTGTTCTTTTCTATGTATTTTCCTTCAAGTTCATTTGTTCTGTTTCAGTTTCCAATTCTAAGTTTAAAGTTTGAGGTATCAATTCCAATTCTTTCACTTCAGTTTCAGTGTAATTTTTTCGAAAAAGGTCAACAAAATTGACGATTAAATATTCGATGCATCCATTGTCATGAACTGGATAGAAGCTGGGAATTTTTTTTTAGCATTCAATTTCACAAATAGTTTTGAGCTGATGAGAGCAAAATAAATGTACCTATGTTCTTTGTTCTGTTCCACCAATTCTGAATTGAGGATCAGTTTTCAACTTTTTTCTATCCTCTGTGCCACATTTTAATAAGAAAAAATTCTATTTCTTTCCCAAGAATAATTTGAATGTTTTAAATAATTTTTTGAGCATCACTAGTGAGGAAGTTGGTTGGTATTTATTTTTCAAATGCGTGTGTAAAAAGCTCAACATTTTTTATTTGATTTGCAAAAAATTTTTCATCGTCATTGTACATAAATCTCCAAATTAGGGGATGAAGTTTTTTTTTCTTTAAATGAATTGAAATTTGGTCCAAAAGTAATTAAATATTGAAATTCTTGAAGAAGATCTTCATTAGTGATCGAGATTTATTGGAAAAAAATGCTTGAAAAAATGATCAAAATCTGAGAAAAATTGTCAAAATATTAAATTTTTATGAAAAATTTCTTGTAGAACAGCATTCAAATTATGTACCTGGTACATGGAATACTATTTAAAGAATTTCTAAACTTTATAAAATTCCAATAATTGAAAAAAAAACGATTAAATTTGTAAAATTAATGCTGAAATGTCGAATCTTGGAGTAAGAAACTATTACAGAGAGAGTGACGAACTATATGGGATGGTTTACCGCTCTAAAATGTAACATTTACAAAGAAAACTAGATCGCGTTTGTTTCAAATTCAACGTAAAATCGGTTTATTTCGCATACCCGAACCAGTTCTATGCACCTGCTATCTTCTTTCAGTCGAAGGGTGGTCTTTTTTTTACCCCATCCGATAGCCTTTTTTCTTTTATATAAGAAAAGAGCAGGTCAGAAATCTCATTTCGAGGTTTTATTTGTATAGAAACTGTTCTTCAATGTGCATGCATAGCTGCTTTTTTTTTTTTACTCGAGTTCATTTGGATTCCATTCCATTATTTTGAAACTCGTAATATTCGGTATTCACTGAGAAGGGTACAAAGGAAGAAGAAACATTGAATTGATGATCGATTCATTGTCATTTCTTTCGCAATCTTTTTCACTCTTTTTTGACTTCGAAAGCTGGATGTTCACTTTCTGGAAAACCTAAAAAAAAACAAGGATATTCAAGAGTTTAGGAAAGTCGTGAAAATTTGAAATTTTTGCTGGAATTTTTTAAAAAGCTTGGAGAAAAATAAATCATTTGTGAAATATTTTTCTGGTCATTTTATTATAATTTTTCTGCTTTAGGTTCAATCAGGCTAAATCTTATCTACCCTTATTCTATGACTGATGCAACTTTTTTTATTTGAAATTTTCTAACCATATGGAACCAAAAAGACTGCTACACTGCAGCTTAATTATCACACAGAAGTCATATTTTGACTAAAACTTGTAATTTTATCCATTTTTCTTCCGTTTACATGAGGCCAAAAATAATTTGTGAATTGTTTGTGAAAATGATCATTTTTGGTTCCAAACATGTTTTTCCTAAAAAAATTTCTCCAAGTTTTGATCAGGTGGTCGATTTTTTTTTCAAAAATGATTTTAAAAATATAAAATTGTTCAGTATGTTTATTTGGAGTTGGAATGAGAGCTAAAGAAAGTGGTTTCGAAAAATTCCTTTTTTAGATTTTGATGTGATTTTTCAAAAAAAAATTGCTTTCGCTTCATTCAGGCCCTAAATACTTTATTTTTGATATTTCTCGAAAAAAATTCGGAAAAGTATTTCAAAACTCTCAGTAAATGTTTCAAGGGAGATTTTCAAAAAAATTCACACTTTATCGTTACGATTTTAAACTATACCTAAGTATACCTACCCTATTGTGAATCTAGATTCTGGAAAATTCTTTCAGAAAAACTCATTATATTTGATTCTTCTTCGTTCAAATCATTAAAAATAAAAAAAAAGATATGAATGAAGATTTCGCATCCATTGTAGAATCTTTTGATAAGTCTGGTTTGCTAAAAAAACCATCCTTATATGAATTGAAAATCATCTGAAAATCTTATAATTTTAAAACAACTCAAAAACCAAGTTTTGACATACCTAAAGGTCGTCCCGGTACCCAGGCTCATTTTTTTATTTCAAAAGATGTTCATAAAAAAAGTCATCCTTCTGTGGCAGAATTTGAAAATCCCCAATTTTCATAAAAATTATGTACCAGGAGATGTGGAATATTCGGGAAAATAGACTGGAAAACCTGAAAAATTCGAGAAAACCCATTTCTTAAATATTGTGGTTGGTTTCGTTCTATTTCGTTTCTCTCCCATCAAAATCATTTCGTTCCCTTTTCCACTCCGTTCTTTTCGTTCCGCTCTGAAACCTTGCTTTTTAAATAAATTATAAACTCGTAGTTTATTCTCGTTACACACGTACCCGGGCCAGCGAGAGACACAAATCAAAAATCTCGTCGTCGTAACGCTCTTTTATATTACGTTTACACACATAAAAGCGTCGTCGCGTATACGACGTATCGTTTCTACATACGCTGGCGTATGATTCTCGATACCATCAAGATTTATTATTCCCTTACCATGGCCCATATATTCGTGGCTTTTGAATACCAAATGGCGAAATAAAATAATGTCTATGTCTATTCTAAAATTCTATTATCTCGAGACTTATTCGAGCAAAAAGCGACGTAATTTCCAGCCGACGACAATTTTACACCTCACATGCTCCGTTTTCGTTTCGAAATATCTACACAACAAACTTGGTCATCAATGAAAACTATATTCGCATTCGGATTTCCCTCTTTCTACCTCGCTCTGCCCATCTTTACATCACAAATAAGCACGAGCTTTACATACCGAAACCATATTTGAAATTTGCTTTCAGCCGAGTAAAAAATATACCTTTCGACGCGTTACAAATTACTCGAGGCGTCGCAAAACGCAGATTCATTCCTATACTTCACCTATCTCTCATTCGAAAAGCAAAAGAAATAAGCTAAAAAATATACGCGACGACGTAAATTGGAAAAATGCTACTACCTCGCGTTGTTTTTTACGCTCGTGTGCGAGATGACGACGAAGCCGAGATTTTTTTTCACTCTTGTACAATTTAATTTCCAGACCCAGATATTGTTTGTTTTGGTTTCTCGTAAATCTACGACGGCAATTGAGAAAACTTCCAGGGGTTCGTTTATTCGCTCTTTTAATGAATTTTCTGCTTTCGTGTAGTATGCCCGTATACAATATGCGACGACGTCGACGTGTATTTTAATTATTAATCAAACAACATCAAAAGCAAAAATCAACAGTTTGTATTATTTTATTCAATTAAATCAAATTTAATTATAAATTCGCCGTTTATGGCCGCCTTCGTCGTCTCGTTTTCTTTGAATCGAACCAACGTACGTAAATATTTTCCAAGACTTGGTAACTCGCTTTGAACGAAGCTTGGTAGGTATATAAATATACCTACTAAACGGCGAGAGAATTATTTACGGGTATGATGAAGGGGAGGGAGGGGGGCTCACATCTTTATTGCTGTATAAGACCAAGAGTAAGCAGGGAAATATCAATTAAATGGAATTTTAATCAAAATGTCCTAATAGGCTCTCTTTGTAAATTGGAGTACGCTTTGACACCCACTAGCGCTGTTGAAAATAGATAAAAAGCGTTGGTTTCGATGTACAGGGTGTGCTAATTATAGCACAGTGCCTTTTGATTAGTGATTCTGCAGCTCTATCCATACAAAAGTTTTGAAAAGGATATTTTTGAGATATAGAGGAAAAATAAGACTTTGACAGGATTCGTTTGTTTGTAAAAATCATCTCATTACTGGAAAAGATACACATTTTCTAACAGAAATCATACTTTTTTCTAGTAAGAATTATCTACTTTTGCTATTTTGAGTAAAAATTACCATTTTTGATGAAAATTTCAATTTTTTGAATAAAAATATCATTTTAGGCAAAAATTACCTACTATTTTTGGTAAAAATATTAATCATCTTGAGTTTTTGGCTACTGATGTCAAAAATAACATTTTTTTTAAAAATACCAAAATCATAGGAAAAGTGTCAACGTTCAACTGTTTTGGCTTTTTGCTCTATTCTGGACTTTCTTGACTCAACCTTTGAATACGAGTATTTTGAAACTTCAACAGCTTTGGAAAATTTATATTTTTTTTTACCATTATGGCCCAAAAGTGACCTGTTGCTTGAAAAGAGGTATCGTGATCCGGGAAAATATCATTCTATGATAATGAATTCGATTTCACACTTTTTAAAACCCTTTCCGATGATCCACCTTTATGCAGAGAAATGAAAATTAAATTTCTTGAAAAAAATAGGTAGTACATATTATTTTATGAGCATGTAACGCTCTGATTTTACCCTTACCTCGTCATTATCGTACTTAAAATCTAATCATGTTCAAAAAATATCGTTTTTTTTTCAATTGAAGAGCGGTTTTCCAAAACGCATTATTGACAATTTTTTCGAAAATGGGTTTTTTGCGCCAAACTGTTCAGAACAACATACTACACAAAATGTACCACTTACCTACCCAAAAACCTACTTAATCTCGGTGTTATTCAGCATAAAGCGACATCCTTAATTCAACATATGTTTTCCAAAAGTGGTAACACTGATTTTAAAAAAATCGCCAAAAAGGTCACCAAAGGCCCTACACAATGGAAAAAGTTTCAACTTTCTACCTATCATAGTTTTCGAGTTATCCACGCTCAAAGTTTACCATATCTTGACCATATCCAATTTTGCCTCAAAACTTTAAATGCTCGTGGCTGCCCTCCAAAAAAACTTTGAAAGTCGCGGTTTGCGGTATTCGTCATCTCTCATCGAGGTCTATCCACATGAAAAATAAAATCAGAAAAATCGCCGACCCCCCTTACCACTTTACGTATTAACTGAAATGGAATGATTCCAATCAGTTTTCCAAAACGCATTATCGCCATTTTTCGATGTCCATTGTGGGTAGGTAACGATCTTTCAAACTTTGATATGTCACTTAGTGGGTTGAGGACCATCTCCATAACCATGCTAAAAAGGTTTCATACCGAATATACTTGTTTTACTGGATGAATAAAGTTTTTCTCGTTTATCTCGAAAACACGTTTTTGTCAATAATGCGTTTTGGAAAACCGCTCTTCAATTTTAAATGAAATTTTTGAAGAATTGAAATTTTTTTGAAAAATCTGAAAAGATAAATTTAAAATCGAATCTTTCGAAAAATTTGAAAGAATTTTTTTTTGGAAATTATAATGGAATATTTTTTTAAAATGATTTTATGAATTTCTGAACATTCTCTTCTTCCCTCCAACCATAAAACACCAGACACTTGCTCCTCTTTCAACCTGCTTCAGGTATCTTTGAGAAAAATCAGTCTTCCATAGTTTTTTTCGTGTTCAACAGAAAATCGAATAGAAATTTCTAAAATGTAAGATGACTGCGATTTTCCAAAATCTTGTCAATTTTTAAAAAAGTATTTTTCATGTATTTCGATTTAAAAAAAATTACCTGAAGGGGGTGATTAAAAAAAATATCACCGATGATTTTTAAAAATTACCTATGACTTAATCTAAACGAAAGTGGCTTCATGCACGAAATTAAAAATACCCTGCGAATGACTGAATCGTTTATTTTTCAACTGTATGATTCAAGTGGTCCGCTTGCTTTTATCCAAGTTCGAAATTTTTTATTTTTTTTCAGAGTTCGAATTTTTTATTTTTTCTCGATTATTTTTTTCCAAATTAATTTTTTTTTAAAGTTCGAATTTTTTATCGATTTTTTTTCCAAATTAAAATTTTTTTCTGAGTTCGAATTTTTTTTCAGAGTTTAAATTTTTTCTCGACTACTTTATTTCAAAATTAAAATTCGAACTCCGAAAAAATTTCAATAAATGATGGAGAAACAATTCAAACTCTGGGAAAAAATTTTAATTTGGAAAAAAATGATTCACAAACAATTCAAACTCTGAAAAAAATTTTAATTTTCAAAAAAATGATCGAGAGAAAATTCGAACTCTGAAAAATATTTTAATTTTGAGAAAAACTAGTCGAGAAAAAATTCGGACTTTAAAAAAAATTCAGTTTGGAAAAAAATAATCGAGAAAATTTCGAACTTAGAAAAAAGCAAGTGGACCACTTGAATCATACAGTTGAAAAAAAAAAAAACGATTCAGTCGTTCGTAGGGTATTTATAATTTCGTGCCTGAAGCCTCTTTCGTGTAGATTTAGTCATATGTTTAAAAATTAAAATATTAATTTTTCTACTTATGGGTATTATTTTCAAGAAAGACTTTTTAAATGAATTAATAGGTACTTTGCGCATGAAAAAAGTGATATTTTTCAAAGACACTTGAAATTTGGGGTAAATATGAGAAATATTGCAATGTTTTGTTTTTTTTAGGAAGTAAATTTTTTTAATTTTTGAAATTTTTTTTTAGGCATAACTTATTTTAAAGTTGAATAAGAAAAGAATACTAAGAGTGAAGCAATAGTGAGGAATTTTCATCAGGTTGTTTTGAAATCTAGACACAAAATTGTAGGCCACCTTTATTCAATTTTTGGAAGATAAAAAACTGGTTCCCCGAATGCAAAATTGAAAAAGTTGTAAATTTTGTAAATTCAACATTTCCTTCGATCAATTTTGACTCAAAACAGAAAATTAATAAAGTTCCCCGCACCTTGAAATCTGTTCTTGGGCAAAATAATATCGTCTATCTGTTTTGCTGGAGGAGTCTTACGCAAAATTATATCCAACATACCATATTTTTAATTATCATCACCTTCAAACCTCAGCACCAGCAAAAATACCACACACATGTCATATATATTGCATAACACCATATTAGAAGGAGGTAAACAGCATCAGAGACACCCTGCATCCACATCTCTCTCTTATGTCTACATCACATCAAATTCCATAAACCACCATTTTATTAAATTTAAGCAACTCGAATAGTTTTCAGGAAACCCAGTTTGCAGCTGGAAGTCTTATAACCGTGATTTTCAATTTATGAGAGTTTTCAAAGCTCACCGAAAAACCAAATCGTGCGAGGGAGTAGAGTTATATATATTCGAACATAAAATGTGCTTTATTCGTTCTCTATCGAATACCACAAACCACAATTCCAACGAGCTTAATAACTCGTACCTATTTCGATACTAAGTGATGTAAAACAACTCGAAAATTCTAAGCCGAAGTTGACTTTTTTAGACATTGCGGTTAGTTTCGTTTGATGTTTCTTTCCGGATCTGGCAACATCAAAAATACACTTCGTAGCCTTATTTTTCTCCCTAAAAACTGCTATTTTTTGTTTCAAACAGGGTTAGCAAATTTCATCGATTGTTTACAATTTATTACGTAACATTGAGAAATACCAACACGGTGAAAAAAGGAACCTATCATTGGTACGTTGTTATTATAACATCACTCAATTTATAATTGAAATTTCTCAATTCATAAGAGCTAACATATCATAAACTTCTTACGATATTGTTGTTATATTATAGAAAACTCTGCGTTTTTCGAGAGCCTTGTCTTGCACATATACGTGTAATCCACACCGTAAATATTTACCAAAAATATACGATACCATCCAATTTAGTATATATGTAGTTCACACAGTATACTTACATGTAAAGATCGTTAAAAATATTTTTCACTTTTTCCATTTAGACTATACGGTTTATACACAAACGAGTAGACTACAAGTACAGCACAACAATGGCGATGTCTCTCGCTGTTACTTTCAATTTATTTTTTTTCCTCCTTTCTTTTTCCATACTTTCAACTCACTTCTTAGCTTTACTGTATTTTATACGCACTTGGTATTGTATTAAATAAGAAAACTGACATCCTTAACGTGATAGTTTTTCTTCTAAAATGTCACGTATTTCGTCAACTTTTTCATTCGTTTATAAAAGTAACGAACAATAGCTCATATCCCAAGTTGAAAACATAACGTTGGCGAAAAAGGAAAGGATATTGTAGGTGGAATAGGGGGGAAGAGGGGTCGATTTCAAAAACATGATGAGTTACCTATCGGGAATGGTCTTTTTTCTGTTGTTTGAAAATTAGAGTTTGAAATTTTGGAAAAATCATATACTTAAGTAATAGTATTGGTACTTATCTCTGGAATTAAAAATGTTTAAATGAATATGCCTATTTTCAATTGGATATTTTTTCGTTATTTTTTTATTATTTAAAATTGGAAGGTCATGGTGATACCATTCCAGCTTAATGACAGAATTAAAGACATTTTTTTAGTACCTAAGGTACTGATTTTTCTTTTTTGATGAAGTGAAAGACTAAAAACACTTTTAATTTCGTATTTTAAAATTTCAAAAAATTTAGAAAAATCATTTTTGCTGGGTAGGGGAATGCAGAAAAAAATTGGCTACTAGATGATCTCATTTTGAGTAAAATATTGTTTTTGAAACAATTTTTATTGAAATTTTTTCAATTTATTGGTAATTTTTGATCAAAAGATTGAGTTTTTTAAACATTGGATGTGAGGAAAGGGAAATCTTTTGGAGAAAGTTTGGTAATTTTTCAAAAAGTTTTCCATACATTTTTGAAGCACCTGCGTTAGAAAAAAAAATATGTAGTTTCAGTCTATTACTTTGGGAATGAAGATCATTTTAAATTTTGAGATATCTACATTATTGGTCATAAATTCTTTGTATTTCTGAAAAATTTTCCAACCAAATGTTTAAAGCTTTTACAAATATTGGAAAGTTATAAATTTTTTTAAGCTCTTCAGTTGAAATTTAAAAAAAAAACACGATTTTTTTGAGCAACCTTGGATCCTTGGTCACTCCCTAAAAAATTACGATTTGAGTTTTTATTTTTCAAATAGATACCATTTTTTGCTCCATATCTGGGGGTTGAAAAATTTAAAATCGCAAATTTTAGGAATTTCATATTCTTACCAAATTCAAATCGACTACCCGAACTCTGCAACATCGAAACAAATTTTTTGGTCACCTATTAGAATAATTTTTGATAAAATTTTTGAAAAATAAGCCAAAAATTTTTTGATTGTTAAAATAAATTTAAAATTATTTTTTCGAAATTTTTTATTAAAATGATGCCAACTACAATTTTTTAAAATTGTTCAACTAAAAATACAGTTGGCAATATTGCTATGAAAAATTTCAAAAAATTATTTTGGTGACAAGAAAATTTTCTGGCTCTATTTTAAAATGTTTTATCGCAAAATTTGAATTTGCTAAAAATCGAAATTTACTTTTCAACCCCAAGTCAGAGGGGGAAAAGTGGGATCCAATTTCAAGGCCAAGAATTGTAAGAGGGGGAAGGAGGATAACTACGGTTCCCAGTAGATGATGCTATTCAAAAATAGCAAAAATTAAGTTTTTTTTTCAAAAATTGCCTTATTTTGAAGCGTTTTGCTCAATTCTATAGGCCAAGAGGATCAAAATTTTTCTATGAGATTTTCCACTTAAATTTTTGTCAGCACAACACTCGTGCTTTTTTGAGGGGGGGGGGCGAGTTTCCCAATAGATGTAGTACTCCACAGAAGTGGTATTTTTTTTTTTTTTAAATGATGCCATGATGCCATTTTGAAGTTTCCTGGCCAAGTTCCATTCTTGGTTAAGGAATCAAAATTTCTCTAAGAAAGTTTCTCTCTCAAATTTTTGTCAACATTCGTGATTTTTTTGATGGCTCTAGTTTACTTAATGTTTGTACATACCTGATACCTGCATACCTACTCACCTGATTAATTATCATCAAATTGCCATTCCTTAAAAATAAGGTTGAAACTTTCAAACATTACAAAAATTATATCTATTTGACATTTTTTTGATATTTCGATTTTCTGAACAATTTTTAATTCAATTTTACCGTATTGGAGAAATTTTACGTCATAATGGTTGAAAACTGACGTCATTTAAATTGCACCAGTTTTTATATTTGCTGTATTTCATTACAATTGAAATTACATTTAAGCCATTCAATATTTTCAAAAGTCAAAATTTCCCATAATTTCCAGTAAAATAACCCATAAAGTTATTTTTACCTTTCTAAATCATGCCAATTATTGTAAATATGTTCCATAACGGTAGAATAACTTCCAAAAATATTATTTTCCCCATTATATCGCTGTTTTCTCTCCCAAAACACATTAACATTAAAAATAAACCTTTCGCATTATAAAAATCTCGAAAAAAACTTACAAAATTGATCCAAGCCCATTTCCTGCGATTCTGTCATTTTATTTTCAGAACTCGAGTATTATTATTTTTTTAATGATGGAACATTGTTCGAATATTTTATTCATTTTTTTTCAATTCCCCAAATCGACCCAGCTCCTTGAATTTTCTCCCTCGTTCGACGCTACGCTCGTGCTCATTTCCGAACACCTCGACGAGATGTGCCAAAAATAGAACTAGGTGCTGGGGAGAGAGAAAAAAGACCAAACAAAACGTCGAATATTTGAAGCGGGTGCGAATCGAAATTCAGACACCAGCATTATGTTACTGTCAAATTAACGTAACAAATAGTGTCCCCTATATCGATATGTTGTCAATAGTGGAAAACCAATTTCGTTAAATTTTTACATTAGTATACCACTTGAAAACGATGTCGACACATCGTTGCCGTTTGCTGTGGGTTAAACCTCAAATTAGTAAAGCACACGATAAAGTTCTGCCACGGCGGTGACCGCTTTATTTGATGTAATTATAGTATAATTCAACGAACGAGAATAATTCATGGTGTGAAATGTACGTATATCGAGTGCATCTTATACCGATATAGGTATTTAAGCTCGAATTGAATGTATTTACCGATGGATCCTTGTAAAAAAATACTATTTCCTGGACATTTTTTATCGTTTTCCAAGTTGAGGATTTTTTTGGTCGTTATACGATGTGAAAAATCGACCTGCTCAATTAACGTAATTACCTACTCATTAAATAATCTACAATTTTGATGAACTTTTTAATAAAGAAGTTGACCTTTTTAACTGGAAATAATTGGCGAAAGAAAAAGGTTCGCTCAGACCAAACTGATTTATAACTTTCAACAATGAGCTGTGGCATTTGGTTTATGGCTAAAAGTAGGGCATCCGGAGACGCGATTTTCTCACCGTCACGTGATGGTGCCAATGATTCGTTCGGGGCTTTTACAAATGACGTAGGTACCTATACGATTTTTTATATATACAATAATGTCAAAAACATCATTTTTTGGCCTAGCTCGAGTGTCGACCTTTTTACCAGACGTTGATTCATTTACGAGAGATGGTAATGTTTACACGACACAGATTGACGTTAACATTCATACTTATACAGCTACGAATATGAAGAAAATTTCGCTGTCGCGAGGCCGACAAAATTCTGATTTAAAAAAGATGAAATTTCCGAACGTAGGTATTCGCCATTGACGTTGTAAGTATTTTTCATTTTCGCGAAGACATTTTTACCCCTCGTAGACGAGATTTTCTGCCGGCGAAGACGCCAAAAACGTGTAATTATTTTTGTAATTTTATCGCGAGCTCGAGTTTTTGACATTTACATCGACGAAACGTCTACTCGTCTCGGGCTCTTCCGATGGCACCGTTGCGTTGTAGTCTTTATATTTTTTCCTTTTTCATTTTTTTAATTTCCGTCGCCGTCGTGTCGAAGTATTCTGTTTTTTTTTTCGCATCGCATCGACCACGCGAATGAAAAACGAAGGTGTTTTTATGTAAATTGCAAAATCAATTTGGCCATTTAACCGGATTATCCGGCGTCGTGGCGCGTTTCACCGTCAAAAATAGCACCGAGGTGGGTAAATTGTTTTGTAGGGAAGTTTTGCGAGGAGGGGACGACAATACTCGCCTTGGCCAATCTCATTTAACAATTTGATGAAATTTTGACTATAGGTGGGATGTAGTTTTCAATCTGTTATGAGAGTGGTTCTTTTTCAAATTAATGTCTCAAAGGTCATAAAAGTTTCGGCAAGTTTGGTTGATTATTAATGTCGAGAAAATTCAACGGAATGAGGAAACGGAGCAATTTTTGTTGTGATTGAAATTCGGAAAAGTCGATAAATTCATTAAAATGAGGCATTTTTTCACCGTGGAGTTGAAAGTAGAAACTTGGTTGACCTGGTTTTAAATTTTTTCGAATTGAACGTAACGAAGAAAATATGAAAATAGGCAAGATTATTTAATAAGGTTGGAACTAGGTGGCAAAAAATACAGGTCCCAAAATTTAATCCAAAAATCTCCTACTGTATTTTCCAAGTTTTTATTTTTTAATAAGTTTTTAAAAAAAAAGTTCTGATGAAAATTTTAATTCAGATAGATGAAATTGGAAGCAGTGGTATTTTTTCCATAATGGCCATTTCGTAATCTGAAAATGTTTTTTTGCCTTCATTTTTTTTTTTTTTAGAAAAAATGACACAATAATTTTTCGAAAAAATTTCGAGTAATAGTTTATGATCTTATGAAATTTCAAGAAAATTATGAAAAATTCTGCGACACCAATGAGTGGTTTTTCATGACCGTTCAGTGGAAACTCGTTCTAATAGATGGTATTTTTGGGAGGGAGGGTGGTAGGGTGGGGTGATGGGGGAAGGGGAGGGGAAAAGAGTATTTCATTTGAAATAAATATTTCTAAATTTTTTATAAATCAGACATTTTCAATTCTGAAAGGAAAATTGAAAATACAGCTGTTTAGTGTATCAAGTTATTTGACTTTGTTTGAGCCTTGTGTTAATTTTCCAAAATACCAAATTATTTGTCAATCTTTCAATAACATGCCTATCTCCTCTTCTCAATTAAAAAAATTGGATTTTGAACTTGACAGCTGAAAAAAAAAAACATTTGAGACGGGCTCCTCAAATTTGATTCTTCGATTAGCTTCTAAAAATGGAAACATTCTAATCAAAATGACTGAATGCACTGGTTTCGACCTGGAAATCACACCGAAGGAAGATTTTCTTGATGAAATAATTGAAAGAAGACGAGAAATGGATTTTTGCTTGTTTTGATTAATTTTGAGGCCTTCTGGAAAAAACTGGGAAATCTTTGAGAAATCGAATTTTGCTGTAAGTTTCTGAATGACCAAAAAGGGTCAAATTTAAATTTGGACCTAAAATCGAAATTTGGTGAAAGTCTTAAATTTCAAATTTGATATAAATTTTTTTTTCAACAATATTACATTTTTGTTTCGTGATTTCAAGAGGTAGAAAAAAAGCTAAATTTTAAATAAACTGATCTGAAGGAATGTTCCAACAATGATCTCGGAAATGCATCCCAATTTTTTCTCCTATTTTTTATTTCCAATTCCAGAAATCTGGAAAAAAATTATTCAAAAGCTATATAAACCGTATCATGGTATCATGCTTCCAAATGCTCTAAAAAAAAAGTCCCAAATCTAAAATTTTGAAATTTTAGGAAAAAAAGTCTTTATTTTTACATTTTTGGGTTTTCAGCTTTTTTTTTGGAGCACTTGCAAACATGAAGTGTGCAACCTTCAACCAATTTTTTTGAATTTATAAATTTTCCAAGCATCAAATTAGGATCAATATTTTTGAAAATGTTTGCAAAGTGGTAAGAGCTATAAGCAATTTTCTAAATCAGGGTTTCGTTGAAAAATCAATTTTATAATTTACTTTTTTACTTAAAACCTTGTTTCATTTTTCGGCTAAAAAATTCAAATTCCAAAAATTCTTCAAAAATTGAAAATTCAACTCAGGTGCTGAATTTTTTGATGTGTGGGAAGGAAGATCTTCCAAAAATTCGCTCATGAAAAATAATTGAAAAATGAAACACGATTGACTTGCAACTTTCACATTCAAAAATCCATGTTACCAAATTGAAACTCGCGGAAGTGAATTCCAGATAAATTATTCTACAAAACACCTCTCTCACTACGGTTTCCACTCGGCAAAAAATTATGATAAAAATTTAAAAAACGTACCCATCATCGCGTTACTTTTTTCCTCACACAGTAACCTTTTGCAAATATTTTAATACAGAATTCTAAGCAGGTACATCAAAGTTGAAAAATTTTTATGTCTTTTTAATCCATAAGCTTTTGAGCAGAAAAACCCTACAGCGAACCCAGGTGTACGTACGTGTATCTACGTATTATGCGGATATTATACATGTGCACATAACTCGAAACCCAAATTATATCGCGTTTTTTACCCTTTCAAAAGCCAAGTTTTTTTCCAACTTCGATACCGACGAGAGTTGTTTCAGAAAAGATAAAACGTTAAGGGAATCACAGGCTATGGTTTTTTTTTTGTCATCGTTGATGAAAAACCCTATTCGTGGTATTTTTTTGTAGCTTTGGCGACGACAAATCATCTCCGACGAGGCTCTGTTGTTATCATCGCAGCAGTAGAATGTACAAGTACGGATATCTGACACTGATTCAAAAGCTAAAATGATACGATGTGCGGTGACGTTGTACCACACAATCCTCCACCATCTCTTTATAATTACCAAAGCTTGTTTCGTACTGGTAGGTATACCGAATTACATTGTCATACCATTGTCCGAAATGTAACACTGGTCCCAAGAGGAACACGTGTATTTTCGGCGGTGGCGTTGACAAAGGGGGTAGATTTGCCCAACGATTCGTCGAGTGGTTTTTAGTGTAACGTTCGAGACTTAGGACAGATGCGGATTTGGAGAAAAATTTTTGACATGATTTTCATGTCGCGTGATTTTCTGTACGTTGGATTTCACTAAAGCTACATATGTTTGTATTTTGGGTGGAAAATGTTTTAATGGAAGTGACTGACAGATTTAGTGGGAAAATGAGATTGATACTGGTGTTTGGGAAAAAATTGCCTGAGAGTGGGCGAATGTATTTTTAATGGATTGAAAAGACCTTTTGTCACGTTTGAAAGGCTGGATTTGGACATTGGCAGTGAAATTAGCTTAATTGCGTATTTCATTGATGGAAAATCAGAGGTTTTAGTGTTTTGTTTTAAAAATTAGGTATTTAACGAATCGTTTTTGACAATTAAAAAAATTGAAATTTGATTATTTTCATTTACCCGGATTTTCAGAAAAGAATAGGAGAGAAAAGTAGAAATTCTAAATTTTCATTAAGTATTTTAAGGAAGTTTTATCAAAAAAAATCATAGTTTTGTGCGTAAGTACATCAGACAACTGGAATTGTTTTCAATTCAACAAAGTTCTATTTTTCATGAGTTTCCTTGTTTCAATTTGTAATTTTCCATTTTTAACAACTGAGAGGAAGTGAATGGTAAAATTTTTAACCACCAATGTTTTTTGCAGTGGCTAAAGGGGAAGGGGAGGGGGTCACGAAAGAAATTTAAAATAAATTATTAAAATTTGTTATCTAAGGAGATATGAAAAAATACTTCATTTTTACCCAAAATAATGAACTTTTATTCCAAAAATGATTTTTTTTTTTTAGAAATTGCCAGTTTTTCTGCCCGCTCTTGGTCTTAAGAATACCTAAGTAATGATTACTATTATTTTCAGAAAATGGTAATTTTTGAATTTAAGTACCATATAGTTTTGAAAAATGGTTGTTTTGGGGGCAATAGTAAAAAAAAATTAGGAAATTGGTGAATCGTTCACTTTTTGAGAAGACGACGTATTTTTCAAAATCAAGCCCGAAATCTTCGTGGTCTAAGATGGATCAAAATCAAAACAGTGAAAAATATTTTGATTTTTTTTTTGTATTTTTAAAAGAAATGGGGGTCAAAAAATAAAAATTTTCACTAAAAATTATAATTTTATTCCCAAGATAGGTATCTCAACTCAAAGTAAAATGGCGAATTTTTGAAGTTTCAAAATTACCGCATAGCCTGTAAATAGAATATCTTACCAATTTTCAGTTTTTCTCGTTCATTGGACCAAAATTTGATATTTTTCAGGCTATGAGGTAATTTTGAAATTTCAAAAATTTGCCAAAATTTGAGAAATGCACTTCAGCGCCAGAAATTTCGGATAATGGAGTTCACTTGAGGTATATTTTCGATTTTTTTTTGTTTGCTTTGAAATTTTACTTTGAGTTGGAATTTCTCTCTTATCATGAAATAGAAATCTTTTTGAAAAAGGCAATTTTTACCCCGTGAAAATTATGATTTTTTTCTGAAAATGAAAATTTTTACCAAGAGTGATAATTTTTACCAAGAATGATCCATTTTTTCCAAAAAAAAATTGATTGCGAAAATCAACAATAAACTAAAATTTGAAATATTTAATCATGCATGAAAATAATAGATTTGAACAACTGTGTTTTTTTACAGAGGAACTTTTTCTATAATTTGAATAACCACTACAATTGAAATCAAATTTATACCTGAATATTCTTTTAAACCATAAAGCTAGTTTGAGATTTTAAAAAATGGAACAAATAGGTACTAAAAATTTTCCAACAATTCAAATGAAAACATTTTCTTATGATAATTATCATCGTACAATATTCGAATAATCATTTTAAAACCAATAAACTTGGAAAAATTAATACCAATACATGTTTCAATTCTAGATGAAAATATAGATATCTAGAAACAACAACAAAAAAAAAAAAAATGAAAAAGTAAACCTCTTAAATTCAATTTTGAAACATATCATCAAAAATAGAACATAGGAACTTTTTTTTTCACTTATTGAAAAAATTCAACAATTGAGATTTTTTAAAAACTAAAATAAAAAATATGCTCTTCTTATTAGGTACATTGGTATTTTATGAATAACACAACAAATTGAAAAAACTTTTGGTGTAAAAATATTTTTAAAAATTGACGAAAATTTTGAAACCTAAACTTGGTATCTTCGAACAATTTTCTGATACGAAATTTCACAGCATAGGAAACATCGAGACCTTCACAGCCTAAAAACTATTACGAGAAGTAAACCTGCTAAATCTCGTGAATTCTAATCAAAATCTCACGATGAAGCTGGCCTATTCGAATCAATCCAGCTCGTTGAATTCTGACCACCAGGTCTTCTATTTCGTACATTATAAGGTACAGTATTATTCCTAGACGTATTCCATCTATGGCCACCGAAAACAGGACGTTCCCCAACAAATGGAAATCTTGGACGAAGACCCGAATTGAAAGTTCGTGGAATGAGCATATGTGATGGTGGCTGCGTATTCCATTGGTTCATTCGGTTCCCATAGAAATAAGGACCTGGCTGGGATATTGGATACGATGCATGGGCTGTGGACGAGGCAAAATTACTACTTGGATGGTGAAATGATCGCCTTAACATATAATCTGTGTATATATTCGAAGACGAATAATTCGTGTGGGTATCTTTGCTAATGCGAAATCTGCTTATACCACGTTGCAGTTTACGAAATGCAGTCTGGTGTGATCGACGACGTTTTCTTGGAGTACGTTTGGTCGATGCGATACCTCGTCCTCGTCCAGGGAAATTTTGTTTTTCTTCGGATGCCTTGGACGACTGTAATTCTTCTAAAACTGAAGACCAAGTTGCGGAGGTTGGTTCGATGGTTTGGTTGGATGATTGTTCGACACCTTCCATAGAGTCTAATTTTACTTCTGTATCTTGAATCGATGATATTTCTGGTTCCATATCGGTAGAAATTTTCTCCGCTGAGTTAAGCTCGTTCGTTGTGGATTGGTTAACTGATTTTACCCAAGGTGGTATCGATATCGACGCTTGATTTAATGAGGGGTCACCAGGGCCATCAGTTGTATCGATATCTGTACCTGACGACTTCAATTCGGTCGATGGAGCATCAAGTATCCGAGTTTCACTCTCAGCCACATCTGATGACGTATTCGAAACAGACTTTGTCAGTTCAGTTGCAATTACGTGAGTTTCACTCTCAGCCACATCAGAGGGCTGATTCGTATCAGAAATTGGGATCGATTTAGCCACCGATTCCTGCGACTGGTCCGAAACCGATATTAAATTCGAAGAATGCGAATAAACTCGTGTATTTGTCGGTTTGAGCAAATTAATGTTGTTGTTTAGCCATCGTACGGTAGAATGAGTACTCACGTTTGAAGTATCCGTACCAAAGGACGCCGATGGTTGTTTGAATGGACCAGGAAAATTTCTCGGTGGTTGTCGAAAACGTCCATTGTACTCGCTCGGTCTCCTTAGAACTCTCGGATACTGAGTACGACCGCTAAGAGACCACGGGCCAGGCCCACGAATCAATGGATTTCGACCGAAACTACGTAGATCGCGAAACTGATTATTGTAAGGGTACATTGCGAAATTATACGCGATTCTGAGCACTGGAATTATTTCTTTTTGATCGAAATGGAATATTAACAGAAGTTACGTAAGAGCTACAAAGGTACAACAACGTGTCACATATTTCGGCGAATATGAATTGCTAGGTACAGATAAGGGTTTCAATTATTTCCCAGATTGTACTCTAGTTTCGCACTTTATCTTATTATTTCGAATGAAGTGACGTAGAATTTCACGTATCAAAATGTACCATTGTTGAAATATGATAGGTAGACGTTTAACCGAAACCGAAAACCGGTTGTGTAGGTATCAATTTTCGTCGAAGATTCGAAACTGTCGAATTTTTACGTCAAATGTGCCCTTGCACGTTGTGCTTTGTTGTGCTTATCTCGAATAGGTACCGTTATTGTGCATAAGATCGATATAAACTGATAAATTAATGAGATAAAAAATTATAAATTCTTGAATAATATGGTCGTATCGAAATGTACCCACTTGAAAACGAGTCGTGGAAATTGCGAATGAAAAAAATAATATTTGTGTGATTATTTTTATCAAAATTTCCGCATTGGAACAAAGAGAAAAAATTGGCGAAGCAGTTACGCACGCGATGATGCTCTAGTTGAATTACCTGTGTACATAAAAATATGCCCAATTCCGAATGTTTACAGCTGCGTTCAGTCCTCCAATGTATTATGTACGTAATACGTATTATTTATGTATGTATTACACCAATTATGGAATGCTTTACTATGGGACACAGTTGTTCATTCCGTAGAATTTTTTCTTCTATTGAATCAATATTTTTTATTTATTTTTTCTTCTTCGATAATATTCAATTTTTTTTGGAAAATTCAATCTCGATTGACTATTTCTGTATTATATTTTTGAGTTTTGAATTGAAATATGTACCAGTATAATTCCCATTTTAGGAAAAAAACTCGTTTTATGGATTTATTTTGGTTTCTAACTAGATTATTATTTTTTTATTAGGTACAGATCATGAATTTCGCCATCGACATGTATACTGTAAAGAACCGTGAAAGCGTGAAAATAATGCAGATATTTATTTTACGAATTTCTAAAACTGACTAAAACTTTCGATGTTTTCGAAAATAGTGAGATGACGGGAGGGGTGAAAATGAATTGAAAATTTTAATAGAAGTTTGCCAACACTTTTTTTTTTCGAGGGAACAGATGAAAGGTTGACAAAAATAAAGAATAATTAGAAATTTAGTAAAAAATTGAAGTTGTCACAGAAAGATTGAATTTTTTGCTTTTGCTTATTATTTTCGAAGCCGGCGAAGAAAATGTGAAACTACATTCAGTAAAACCGTTTTTTTTTCTGGATTTTCCTAATTTGAAAAATTTTTCTTCTTATTTTTGGTCAAAATCATGACTTGATTTCAAACAAAAATCACGTCTGACCAAAAATTACGGTTTTCAGCCAAAAATTTTGATTTTTTGGTCAGAATTGTAATTTTGGGTCACAATCACCACTCGGACTGAAAATAATTGAGTACAACTTTGATCGAAAATTACAACTCAGACCAAAAAATCACAATTTTGATCTAAAATCATAGCACTGGCCAAAAATTACAATTTTGACAAAAAACACAATTTGGACCAAAAACACAATTTTGACCAAAAACCCACAGCTGACCAAAAATTACAATAATTTTAAATTACTACCTACTGTGACTAAAATTTACAATTTTGATCTAAAATCGAAACTCTGACTGAAAATAAATCAGTACAATTTTGACCCGAAAATTACAACTCAGACCAAAAAAATCACAATTTTGTTATAAAATCATAGCACTGACCAAAAATTACAATTTTGATCTAAAATCATTACTCTGGATAAAAATAATTAAGAAAGTATAATTTTGATCAAAACTACAATTTTGACCATAAATCACAATTTCGATCTAAAATCACAACTCTGACCAAAAATAATTGGTACAATTCTGACCTGATCTAGAATTGCAATTCTGACTGAAAATAAATGAGTACAACTTTGACCAAAAATTACAACTTTGACCAAAAATTATAACTTGGGTTCAAAAAATCCCAATTTTGATAAATAATATTATAACTCTGACCAAAAATCACAATTTTGATCTGAAATCACAACTCTGACTGAAAATAATTTAGAAAATACTATTACAGTTTTCACCAAAACTAGAATTTTGATCAAAAAACACAATAATTTGACCAACAATAACAATTCTGACCGAAAATCGCAATTTTTATCTAAAATCACCCCACTGACTAAAAATTACAATTTCGATCTAAAATCACAACTCTTGACTATCTTGACTAAAAATAATTAAGATAGGTATTACAATTTTCATCAAAAATTACAATTTTCACAAAAAAATCACAATTTTGACCAATAATAGCAGTTCTGAACCAAAAATTACAATATTTTGATTTAAAATCTAAAAATAATTAAGTAAGTACAATTGTGACCAAAATTTACAATGTGGGATGAAAATTAGAATGACAAATTCCGTGTATCTAGATCTACTTACTTACCTTTTTTTTTTTACTCTAAAGCTACCATCTGCAATATGTCACTCAAGGAAAAGCTTACTGAATGCCATTTGTGAAGAAAAATATTTATTTGCGAGATGAAAACTGAAAACTTAATAACATTTTTAAAAATCGTTTGATAAATTATCGATCATTTGAACCTCGAAATCATAAAAAATTTTAAAATGGAAAAATTATGATGGAAAATGAAAATATCGATTGAATTTCTTGATTGAGCACTACTTGTAAATATCACGAACCTTGACCTTCCGGTCATCAAATATTCGAAAATTGTCTTTTATTTACGTAGATATTAAAATTAAATCCTACAAAATCAATAAAATTTCATTTCGGAAGAAATCCAATTTTCATTCATTAAAATGAAGATTTCACCCATAATTGAAGGCTGGATTCTGTACGCAAATATCTAAAATTTCCATTCTCCATCCAGCTTTGTCTCTTATTCCACCTCAAAATACCATCTCGACTCAAAAACAAGCTCGAAAAATTCACCTCGCTTTCCATCCTTCATTCGAAACGACCGCTCGTAAACAGTATTCGCTCTAGAATCGGTAAAACGCCCTCATGAGACTTCATCTCTCGCACCGTACTTTTACGACAGAGATAGCTGTGGAAACTAATCAATAAAATAATTACCGATTCTATAGAACGTATATACGAATATAAGTGAACATTAAGCACGGGTTAAAATTGAAATTGAAGAGCAGCAGACCGACGATCGACGAGTTAATTTCGAATAATACGCAGTACCGTAGGTGGAAGTGGAACGTATCGCGAAAGATGTGTTTCCATTAAGCGGCCAATCTTGCACGCGGACCCGACAAAACAACGGAAATTACAATGAAAACGGTTAAAGCCCCCCTCGTCCTTTCTCAATATCGTACCATTCCCTTGTATAGGATTTTTAAAAAAGCTAAACCCGCGACGCCGCTTGGTATAGTTTTATTTTTTTTTCAGCGAGATTAATTTCCCGCGTGGTTTTCTTCTCCGTATCTGTAGCTAGTTTTTTGTTAGAAAAATTCGCCCTTTTACGATAACACACGTAGAAAAACGCATCGAGGGGGAAAAAGAACAGTGAAACAAATGAATAAAACGAAAACAATTTCTCTCATAGGCTATATAGGTACAACCTAAGTTCGCTTTGTGTATTTATTTCAAATGAACGTGGAAAGAAAATCCTGCTCGCTGCTGTTGCCTAAGCAATGTGGGCCCAGCGACGAGGCTAATTTATTACCTGTAGCTTTATTCGGTGTATTTTGTTTACCGATTCCAATTTTCTAAAATTGCCGAACCGAACCCTTATACGTAATTTAAACTCTATACCGCGTGTATATCGTTTTAAGGTAACGCGTGACTGAAGTTTGTGCTCCATCGTTCATAAAAACCTACCTATCGGTATACTTTTCATTCCAGTCTGTATATCGCCGCTATACACACCTGAGTTTTTCAAATACTGTTGCAAAATCAATTAATGGCACTGGATACGAATTTTTCACTGTCGTGGTCGCGTTAATCTCGTATTTTAGCGGCTTTCGTGTGCTTTTTCGCGCCCACCGCTAATGGATGTAAATTCAATTACCGAGTTGATAAATTTTTTTCTCGCGTTCAACAAACGCGTTTCCAAACTGGGTAAAAATGGATCGCGTTGAAAAGCGTTCGTTAAAAAGTTTATACGATTTTTTTTTCTTTTTTCGTACGCCGGAGTTTCGTCGTGTTTAGTATTTAAACCGTTATGTCGGTTTCCATTTGCCATGTACCAAAAACGAGCTAAATTATTAAAACGCTGTCGCGATGAAATTTCCGCCCTGGGTTGTCGGCTCTATTGGTAGTTGCAGAGTGGAAATGACGTCGATTAACAAGATGTTTCCAAAAGGTACGCGAGCTTTTTGATGATTAAATTGATTTCAAAGCGTGTGAAAGTACGGGTATTTTTAGATGATGGATGAAAGTTGGGATGTGAGGGAGAAGGGGGAAAGTGGGGTTTGATTTGTTGGAACCTAAAAATGTAATCTCTCTTCGGATTTATGTAAATGAAAATTTTCTCTTGAAAAAACACCACGTATGTTGAATTATTTTTTAAATTAAGTACATAAGTAGGTTAAAACTTGTGGAGCATAAATGTCTCTTTTTTCAACTAATAAATCGATCAATTTCGATATTGTCGCGAGTGATCGCTTGTAAAGGTCAATAGGGGGACAAGAAAATGTTGAGATTCGGATTTTTTTTTTTACAATTTTACGAAAAATTGAAATCCTGATTTATAAATTAATGAAAATTATCGAAAACCACTAGAAAACATTCAAAAATTGCAGCACAGTAATAAATTTTTGAAAAATGTAAAAATTCACAGAAAAGTCAGTAAAATATCTCGAATTTCTTGGAAAATTAGCGAAATCAAATTCTCAAAAAAAAGTAGAATGGAAAGAAATCCTGGCGAAATGAAGAAAAACTGAAATCAAACCTGTATTCTGCACTAAAAAGCAGATTAAAATTAGAATTACTAATCAGAATCGATTTCGATGGAAAAAATTGTTGAATTGCTGGCCTATGATATTTCTGTTGTTAAAAATGGGAAATTAGAAAGTGGTTTGCCACAAAAAAATCAATTTTCTGGAAAAATGAAGTCTTAAAAAAAACATGGATTACGAGATTTCATTTTTGAGATGTTAAACTTCCCCAAAATGAAGGAATTTATTTGCAATTTTGATAGCATTATCTGTCGTTTTAATTAAGGAGACAAATTTTTATGAATTTTCAAGTCTTTTCAGAACATTTTGAGTATTAAAAATTGCATTTTTTGAAATAATTTTTTGAAAAATTTATGCATCATGACTTGAAAGCGTGTCCATTTTTATGAAACCAGAGGCAATTTTATAGGGTAAAATTAGGTAATTTTTGACAAATTTTATGCAAAATCCAACTTTTTGAGAGCGCTATATCCGAATTTTTTGAGCAATTGGAGCGTTATTTCGAAATAAATTTTACATTAGTTAAATGGCGCTGGTCTAGGGACCGAAGAAAATTCACGTTATAAATGAATTAGGGTCATAAGCGGGAGCCTATTAACGAGATTTTACTGTATCTCGAAAACTAAGTCTCATAAGAAAAAACCAATTAGAGACCTAATCAGCGTTACCAACTTGAAGAAAGAAGCTGGTGAAAATTTTCAAGAACTTGTTGAGGAATTTTCAAGAAATTTCGAAAAAAAATTAATGAAAAATGAGTAAAAAACATGCATTTTCAAGGTCAACGTTCTTCTTTTTTGAAATTTTTGTCCAATTTTGGCTCCAGAATGGAAAAAGTTCTGGTTGAATTTTTTTAAAATTGAAATTATACCTCTTCGCAATCCAATTGCTCATAAGCTCAATTTGCATTATTGAATTTTTAGTCATCTTTTTTGTGAGAAAAATATGCGAAAATCTCTGAAAAAAAAAGGTGATTTAAAGCAAAAATTATTCAATTTTCACATTTTTATTTCATTTTTTTTTTTCAGAATTACACATCAGGGTAACGTTTCAAGGGACATCAAATATTGTAAAAAAAAAAGTTGAAAAAATTCTAAAGAATTTTGATCAAGAGGATTTTAGCGAATTGAAAGAATGTTCGAAATTTCGGTTGGCAGCACTGTTGGTTATCGTGGAAGGGAAATTTACGCTCTATAATCCATGCTCCATTCATTTTTTCTCGGTGAAGCCTTCTTTTGCTCAAAAAATTGACTTCAAGATTTAAAAGTTATTAAAACGCGTGAAAAAAGTTCAACAAAAAATTCAAATTATAAAAAATACCTTGATGATAGAATTTCTTTACCATTTTTCTCGTGATTATAGCGAAAAATACTATAAAAACCACTTATTACATAAATTTCAAACATCATTTCAATAGCGCCGACGCGACATATCACATGTATTTCAAAGGCAGAAAATATTAAGAAAATAACATTCACTCAATCGATATAAAATTTATTTAAAAATCTCAAAATTCGTTGAAAATTTCTCTCAAAAGTAGAATTTTTCCAACAGCAACGTTGACTCAATCGATAAAGAATTTGGAAAAAAATTTCTCGAAATTTCATGAAATTTTTTCCTAAAAAAACATAAATTGATTTTGTTGAGAAAACAACACATCTGAAACACATTATCTCCTTCGTTCGATATACGAGCTTGAAATTTGAAGCGAAAACAGAACAAAAGTAAGGGGAACATCGAAAGGCAAAAAAATTGCCGAATAAACAAATTCGTTTAAAATTGCTCCTTGAAATTCGACATATGCAACTTGTTCGATTGGCGAACAAAGCATTTGGCCTGGCAGCCCCATACGGCGGAATTTATATCCAAACACGCAGCATGTATTGATGAATACGATTCGAAACCTCCCTCATTTACTTTCGCTTCTTGTACTCAAAACATCGATGGCTGGATGAGCGGGGTCGCAAAAAAAAACAAAAACTCGTTTTAAAAACGTTTTACAAAGAGCTTTCGAGCAAACAAACGAAAAAATAATACCACCAGAAAGGAATATTCGCAACATACGCGCTCAATTGGAAACGTATTATGCAATAAAACCCGTACAAATTGATCAATACGATGTTTTTGTTCGCCTCTCCGCAGCGACTTTTAACGCAGCATGGGTAGGAATACCAAGAATGGTACACGAAATCGTACCATACGCGTTACTGGTTTACGGTACGTTAGACGGAAACCGACGATACGGAAGTTTTCTCCTCGGAGCTCCGGAATCTCGACTCGTATACTACAACGGTTAGCCCGAAATGTTTAACCGACCTTTCAAGCTCTTTAACTTTATGCAGCAAAGTAGACTTTTCTCGTTGACTTCGGTTCTGGCGTCTCTCTCGCCCAGCCTCCCTCTTTCTCACTTCGCGCTAATCCTTATAGAACTTTTAATCTTCGACTAACTTAACCGCCGAGCAAATATTGCTGACAGCTTTATACACGCCTATTGTTGAACTTTCGATTTGAATTCATTATTTTGCTCGTTCGTTCGCGTTCGGATACACTTACGGGGTCCCTTCACGTCCCCTCGGCTTAGTGGCTTTTCCCCATCCTTCGACGAGTCTCCGATATCATTCTGTTGAACGTGTTAATCTTGGCGACGTTGTTCTTATAATCTCGTTGTCCGCAGACTCGATACCATAATTTGCTCGATTTAAAAATTAATCCCTGGAGGATTCGTACGTCGATGCGATAAAACGATACGATGGTGTGAAACTTACGTTATACGAGTTTCTTCGGAAAAGGTATTAATGGGTTATCAACAGGTTTTGAAGAAAGGGGCAAAGAATATGCTTTTTTTTGGGTGGTTTTTTTTTGAAGTAGCAGGTCAGATTTTTGGGAAATGACGTTTAAAAAGCTAGTCGAAGAACTGAATATGGGTCATTCTATGTCAGTTCAACCACAAAGTGGAGAGCGGAGTCGTCGATTTTTTTTGCATGTGTGTAAAGCTCGATGAGAGAGGACGAATGACGTAAACTGGAGCTTCCAAAGTCTTTTTGAAGGGTAACTATGACCGCTCAAAGTTTTGAGGTGAGGTTCGATATGGTAAATTTCGAGAGTGGATAACTTGGAAACGATGATAGGTAGAAAGTTGAATTTTTTTTTAATGTGTAAGGTCTTTGATGAGTTTTTTTTGGGCGATTTTTATTTTTTTTACGCCAGAAAATAGCTGGAAAAGTTGAAAAGTTGTATTTTTGCATGAAGGACACCTTCAAAAATTCAAAAAAAAATGCGATACAATTTTCTGTGCTGAATAATATATAAAAAAACTGTTATGACGTTATTTTTTAAACTCGTTTAAAGGTTGAAATAAGCTCACGTTTTTTGTTGCTCGGGGTGTCAGTTTTAATTTTTTTTTTCACAAACTTCCACCACTTCAAAATTTTCAAAAATTTTATGGTATACTTATGGATAAATAGCGCTCAATTTTGGGGGAAAAATTTCATTACACCTCTGACCTTTCATTATGAAAGGGGTGTTTAAAATTTTCAATAGGGCGTAACTCAGAGAAAAATTGTTCAAAAATTTTAAAATTATTTTCTGGGGTTCCTCTTACCCTTTAGAAACTATTCGAAAAATTAAAAAACGCGATTTTTTTATCTGCATTTGACGGAAAATAATTAAGAAAATTACAAGAGAAAACACAAATTTTGGCCCCTTCCTCTTAAAATACTTGAGCTAGGGGTTCAAAATTGCTGCTAAAATTTTTTTCCAGAATATGGGAGCTTTTTAGGATAGGAACGGTCTGATGAAAGGAGGGGAAGGGGGAGAAGGATTAAAGTGTGAAGAGACTGGTAATATCTGAATTTTTAGTCATTATTTGAAACTTTTTCTATTAGGTACCTATAAATTCAAGGTCTCAAGATTTTGTACCAAGCTGGGAGGGAGGAGGAAGGAGAGAGATGGCGTCAAAAAATTCCAGAATTGAATTCAAGTCGTTTTTGTGGCTGGCAAAGGGAGCATCTAAAAATCTCGGAAGAGGTGATGATTTCTGCAAAAAAATTGTTGGGTATTATGCATTTTAAATCATTCTTCTGCACGATTTTTTCACGTAAAAGATCATCCCTTTCTCCATCCTTCAAGAATAACATATTTTAAGCCTGGAAAATTTTGAAAAATTGGGACTGGGAAACCTGGATATAATGGACACCCTGAGATTCATCCCCAATTTCAAATTTTTTGAACCTCTGAACCTAAACTGAAATAATGTTAGTTCCTATTTCGGTTTTAGTTTTCAAAATTTTTTAGTTTCAGTTTTCAGTTATTAGTTTTTTTTAAATTTTGTGGTAGGTACCTACAACCAAAATCCATTTTCTATTTCTACTCAAATTGAATTTATTCATTATCCTCTTTCGATTCGTTGCAAAAATTTTATCAAATATTTTGTATGCAGGTACTCAAAATTTTCTAATCTCGTTGTTTGATATTTTTTTTTATCACTGTTCGATAATTCGGGATAACGGATTTGGGAAAACAATCTTCGGGAGAAAAGCATTCGGGAAAATGATTATTACATCAAAATAGTATAATTCGGGATAATGAATTCGGTGGATTGTCCTAGAATCAATTTATCCACTCTACTTTTGGATAAACAAATTTGATCAAGACATTTTTTTCCTTATTTACATCGGTAATTGTGGGGGGGGGGGGGGGTCAGATGATTTTTTCTTTTCAATTATAAACTGACTGGGATTATTCCTAACGAACTTTTTCGCATCTTGCCAAACTAGGAGGCCATGTTAATATATCTAAAAGGTCTAGATTACTCCAATCTTTGGATCGACCATGACTATTTGTAATGATTTGAAATGGGCAGGGCAGCAAAAATAGTGAAATTTTGGTTCTTTTTCGATTCTTGTTCCCAGAACATTTCATTAATTGGTTTCTTATCAAAAATTGTTGTTCTTGTTTTTGTTTTTGATTTTCATTTATATTTTGATGAGATTGCTTCATTTATGCCAAAACCCTCCAAGTTCCACAATGATTTTTTTTGTTTTACAGAAGAGCTGAAAAAACTCAACAAAACAAAATTTTTGGACTTCTAGGGCGAAGTTGAGGTTTGATTAATTTTGGTGGCCTCTCTATCTAACGTAAGTCTATTACAGTTTTTTCTGAAAAAGTTGATGAGAATTTTTCGGCAGTTTCACGATTTTAGACCTAGAAATATTCAAAAAATTGACACCTAGCCAGTTTTAGATCCAAAATTTTTCGAAAAAAAATATGAACTGAAAAAGCAACCTGGTTGGGGCTGTAATTGAACATTTTTAGACTTGCATTTTTTTTTTAAAAAAAATAGGTTGCTGATTTAGTTGCCACACGAATACGTGGATTTATTAATGAGATTATTTGTACATTTCCTATCTCATTCGTTTATGTATACCCCTTCCCCACCATACCTTAATTGTTTACTTTTCGTTATTGACGTTTTCATCGGTGTTTATTTCATTACGAACGCAGTTGTTTGAAATGTTGTTTTCATATCATTAACTCGATGTATCGAATTGTAAATTTATTTCGCCAACGTCAAAGCAGCCGAATGAACAGCTAAATTTTTAAATTTGATTGATCGATTGATTGATAGGTTGTTTTAAAACAAAACAGCGACTTGGTTTCAAAAATCACGTTCCCCGCCGATTTAGCCATTTTCGCTAAATTGAATAATAATAACTTAATCGAAACGTAATTCGATGAAATTCTCACCTTTCTCGGTAAGCACCTTCACTCTGACATGACGTTGCTATAAAAAAGGAAACCGATAATATTTTGACATTTCTGGAACCCCAATCGCTTCGCCTTCGTGGAAGAAAATTTATCGATGCTTGAAATATCATTACGTACGTATTCACTAAATCGACCCCCCGAGAGAGAAGATATCAAGTGAAAAAATATTTATTTCGAGAACGATGGCTAAAGAGAGAAAAGGTACAACTGATATATTTTCCTGAAAGAATCTCGCGATTACATCGGGGTTAAACGAGACTTGATTTCTTTATTGGAAGAAAGACATCTCGAACGAATTTTGTTAAAGACTACATAAGATATTTTTTTCCACGATGGAAAATTCTGCTCGGTTGGAACGATTTTTCTGCGAGTAATTTTCGTCGAACGACGCGAATTTCGACGAATTTTTTGCTCGATAAGAAAGAGAATCTGCTTTGGCGAAATTTATAAATAAAAAAGTTTCTTCGTGGAGTGTACACTTGGAAATATTTGCGCTTTGTTTTATACGCTTTTAAGGAATTATTCTCGTTTCGTTAGTATTTTCGGTATAAGTACGTTTCGCTTGAAATAAAATATCGGTTTGATTGTCGAGAAAACAGAATGACTTCTGAAATACTTACGTATATTTTTCGTTGCCCCAGCGCTTTTAAACGATTACTCTTTTCGAACGTATAAAGGAATATTTTACCTCGAGAGTTGGCGGTGTTTTCTCGAGGCGAATTTATTTAAGCCTTGGTAAATTTTACGTTCGGGGAGTTTTTTTTTCTAGGGGTAAAAATTTCATTTTTTTAAAGACGTGTTTTTAAGATGAATGGCGACCGAAATAAAAGTGATTTTTTGTTCGTTCTAATTGATTACTCGTGGTATGAAAGTCAACGTTATTCGTGTCGAATCTGTCATTTAATGGTGGCTTTTGACGTATCGTCGTCGAGAAAAATCGTATCGGTGCGTCGGCGACTTTTGAAAACATTCTTAGGGGTTTTTTCGATACCTTTTTTTTATTGATGGTATTTGCGAAGCTTGTGGATTGACGATAAAGGCCGGAATTTATCGAGTAACAAATTAATAACGAAATGTCGTAATGTGACGAAATTGTTTGCTCGGTTCTATTTCTATCAGAATTTCAGATATTATGTTATGTAAGAAAGTACCTATTTTGAATTTTTTCAAAAAATTTTCAATATTTTTTACCTTGCTATTTGTGGTAAATATAAAATTTACGAAATAATATTCAAAACAAATTTGAGAAATTTTCAAGTGATTATTGGTCGAATTAATTATACTTGTCTAAAAATTCCAAATTTTAAGCTTATAAAACTTACATTTATTATTTTTTTTAAAATGATCTTTCGATGACATGTTTCATTTAGGTAATTCAATAAATGATAATCAAGTGAATAGAAACGTGCGTTTTTATTAATTATATAATTTTTTTCTGTGTTTCAGGTGAGTTTGATTTATAATCAAGATCAAATTGTTCTCTCTTATTCTTCATAGGGGAAAGTAAACTTACTTCAATTCTCTGAACAAAAGGTAACAAATCAGAAATTACAAACTCTTTATTTTCGTTAAAATGTCATAAAACTGCTTGCAAGGGAGGTAGCCCTACCTGCAGTAAATTTTTGGATAGAAAAAGCGATGATATCGAAAGTACATCATAAAAGAATCTCATAACCAAAATTTCATGGCCTAAAGTTCATTACTCGAATTTTGATTATTTGTTCAAAATTTCAACTTACTCTACATAAAAAGTTGAAATTCAGATTTATACCTTATTTTGACTTTTTGAATCGATTGAAGGTAGTTTCAAGACGTTTCGAAGCCTCTAAAATTTTTTGGAATTTTCTAGCATTGAAAAAATGTTTATAAAATGGTTCATATTACTCTTGTCTCAATACGTGTATTTTAACCATATTGGTAGTCTATTCGAAAGATAAAATCACAGTTTTTCAAGATTCATATGTGACCTTCCAGGAAAAAACCGACCTTCGGTCCGAAAAAAAATTGAAAAAAAAATTTCCCAATCAGTCAAAAACCAGGATTATTATTTGTTTTGGATTGATTGGGAAACTTTTTAAATTTTTTTTTTTTTCGGACCGAAGGTCGGTTTCTTCCTGGAAGATAACATATATCAGCTGGTACAATTTTATATTTATTTTTTTGGCTGAAGAATTTTTAGCAAAAATTGAAAAATGCATCTTTTGAATCGTCGAAACTTCCCAAACCACTCCCATTTTATTTGAGAGGTTCGAAATGAGGCATATTTACTAAATTTTATTGTCTTTTTTGTCGATGAGGACGAATTATGATATTTCACCTGATTTAGCTGTGGATTAATTTTGAATTTTTAATGAATTATCAAAATTCAAGAAATGCACAGTATTTGAAAATGCCCTGAAGTAATTTTTTCAGGTCTGACGTTTCAGTTCATCGTGTTTCATTTATTAACAATTTTCCAAGTTTTTTTTTTAAATTTTGGTAAAATATTTAGCCTTCTTTTCTAAAAACGCGATAAATCTATAATGAAATCCTAAAATTATTCACTCTTCACGTTGAATAATTTGATAATTTTCCTTTCTTTTCATTTCCTTTTCTTTATTAGTAAGATTGAAGTGTTGATTGCATAATTTTTTATTAGATTATTTTAATTTGTATGATGAAAATGGAGGTCGCGTCGCCTGGGTCTTGCTTTTTTCGAATTTTTGATGCCTAATGCATGAAATAATTAAATAGGATCTGCCAATAAATTCAGAGCTAATTTGTCATTTCTCATTTTTCGGCCGATGCATATTTTAATGTACCTACTATGAAGTGAAATCGAATAAATTCCATTTTTTTTCTCTTTTCAAGAGTACATTTTCACTTGAATGTACTTTTTATACAATCTGGAAACCTGAAAAAATCAGAGAATTTAAAAATATCTGGAATAGTCGAGGAAATCTTTTAAATTTCCCCTAAAATTTTTTTAAAGATCCAAAAAAGGATAAATTGTAGACATAGAAAAGTGTTTGATTGTTTCTTTTTTTTTAAATAATTTTTTTTCAAATTTTCATTTTTATTCCACTCGAGCATAATTTTTATACCTCGGCTGATTTTTTTGTTTTTTTGTTACTTTTTTGTTGACCTTGATGCACCAAAAAATTAATACTTGTATTTATCCATTAAATAATAAAAGATTTTTTTTTTAAATTTCAAACAATTTTTTTTGGAAACGTGCTTTTTGACAAACTGCGATTAGAAAAAAAATATTATGATGTCCCTGGCTATGATGTTGATATTAGAAGAAGGGGATGGAAGAGAATTCAAAATTAGTGGCCATGTTTGGAAAACCTCGAGGAGAAAAAATTACGAATTTTTCATTTTTGAAGTCTCTTTTCCCCAAATTTCTGCCCTTGCTTTGCTCAGACTTAACACATTGACGTATTCCATATAAATGATTAATAGTTTACCCCATCGATTTTTCATTTAGGTATTAGGGGGGGATTTTTTCGAGGAGGCGGGGGGGGGAGGTTCGATCTAAAGAAGTCCAATTTTTCTCACATGAAATGGTAGACACCGTGACATGAATTGTTTCATTTTTCAAAATTATTATTTTGCTTTAAAACAGCTTTTTTTTTTTATTTGAATTTTTTGTAATTTTAATTGAATTTCTCAATTTTTTGTTTAAGGGAAAAGGACAATAGAGTTGAATTTGAATCTTTTTTTGGTCGGAAATGGTCATCAAAAGATGTCAATAAAATTGTGATTTTTTGGAGATAAAAAATTTCAAAGCACCATAAATTTCAAATTATTCACTCTTATGCATAATTTTGGATTTTAAGTACATTTCGTCTGAAAAATTACCCTCTTCTCTCCATTCTTCATCAATACCATGTGAAAGGTGTGAAAAACTTCAAAAAAAAAGTCTGGAAACCCTGGAAAAATCAAGGAAAATTATTTCTGAGATATTATGGACACCTTGTCCATCCTTGTTTTTAAAAATGAATATAGAAATAGAAATTTTTTCAATTTTTACCCCCTTCAAGAATCCACTCCCTCCCCTTCCGTCCATTCCAAAATGAACACAAAAACAAATTCGTATTTTGCAACCTCCAAACATAATGTGCTTAAAATGGCACCGGAAAATTCAAACAGTCAACAATTTCTCGAATTAAAAACATTTTCGAATACCTTCAGGACCTCGTGCGACGTCAACAATTCAAATTCATCGCTCCATAATACAGTAAAAGCGACGACGGCTCCGAAACTCGCTTCGATTACGACTGTTAATTTTCATTCATAAATATGCAAACCGAGTTTACAAGTTTTAGTGACGTTTGACACCGGCGTGTTGCAAAATATTGTAAAACAAATCGTACTCTACGTGTAACTTTGTTAGCATACGAGAGCACACGTCTGTCTGGAAAGAATTTCCGCTAAACTGAACCCATACGTAATAGGTACTCGTACGTATCTGTATAGGTGAGCCAAGGTTGACAGAAAAGATATTCTCGCATACGACAGACGTTTTTGCTCGACGACCAGCAAGAATAATCGTTTTAGGGAGAAAAGTTGAAAAGGAAATTGCGAATAATAAGTTTTACTCGAGCGAATAACGACGCCCAAGTCCGAAAGGGATGTCAGCTTTGGAGAGATTGGTCGCGCCTGGACCCGTTCAGCTGTTGACGTTTTGATGGACGGAAAAGTCATTAAATCGGCGGCTTGGAAAAACAATCGAGAAAAACATGCTGTTTAATATTACCGCACGTTTATTCGCCCGGTCGCTCTTCGTCGCCAGAAAGTTTATGCAGTGTACCCAGACCAGGGTCGACGGACACGATGGAAAATTCTCTTTCTTTATACGACCAACAAGCCATCGCAATTAGCTGCGGTCTGTGTTTTTATACGTTCCAAAGACCAGACTGAAGTCCTGAGTTGACGTGAGAGCCTTTTTTCCCTATATCGAGCTGTGTGCTCTTTGACTCGATACTCTTACCCTTTATCTACGTGTGCGAGTAACTGAATTAAATCGAAAAGTTTTCTCTTTCCTGCTGCTTTTTTCGTAGAGAATTTTTTAATTTTCTATGCATCCAAAGCCATCTTACCTGCTCGCCGATGGAAAAAATCACGTTTTTAGAAAACCATGACTCGAGCACAGGCGTAATTCAGGTTTCGTATTTCTCCTTCGTGCTGCCTTTTCGTTCTTACGGTATAAAAGAAAAACCCTATCATACTTTATAAAACGACAGCCTCGTTCGCGTTAGCTCGATTTCTTCTTATTTTAAAAGAACGGATAAGGAAAATTCGATAAATCAAGTGTGCTTTTTCCATCTTTGAATCCCAAGCATAACCCCCTCCGTGCCAATTTACGATGCCTTTTTCCTCTCCTTCTTTTTCGTCTATCGTGTTTTGAAAATTGTGAATAGGCTTAGGGAAATTTATACCTTTGACAATCCTTTCACCCATACAAAGAATTACAAAAGGAAAGATTCTCAAACAAACGAAATTTTTACAGAATTAGAAATGATTTTCGTAGGCACCGTGTGTATTTGGGGATTCGTTTTGATGGATTTGTTATTCCAAGTTATAGGAGATACCGGTGCGTAGATTTATAGAATATTCACACTCCCAGCTCAAGTTTTGTAACTTGTTGCTGCCCTGTAGTTTGCATGAGGTAAGCTCTACCACGTGTAGCATAAAGTTTGTCATCAGATTAATAACGAGAGATTTTCGTGCCAAATTTTACGTTTGTTTGAACAGTTCGATTTGTCGATTGGATTTATTGAGATTAATTTTTGTTCGAGTGTGTTTACATTGTATTTTTTTTTTCACCCTAGGTCGATTCATATCTCGTCGTGAATATTTCGATGGCTTTGGAATGTATTTCGTTCGTGCGAACTTGCGGAATTTCAGGCAGCTTAGAATTTGTTCCGTACAATTTTTTCCATCGTATGGGAAAGGTCATAGGTATTTGGAGATTATCGAACAGTACCAAAAAAAAGAGAGAAATTCAATTCGCCAAATTCATTAAATCTAGATCGATTTTTATAATGAAAAAAGTTTAGATATTTTTCGATTCGACTTAAATTCACTTCGTTTCATTTCCTTTCGAGCCGTCAAATTTCCAACTCGAAAATTTCGTTCGTTGCTGAAAAAACTCGCATACTCGCGAATAAAACGAAAATAAAATGTGCGGCGGAAAAAAAATCGTCTGCGGGCTGAAAATTATCATTTTTTGTTTTTTCCCCAAGTGCTGCGAAATTAAAAAAGTTTCGAGATAATTTTAGAAAAATTTTATTCTCAATTTTTTCATATTTCCGTCGCGAAAATTTTAAATTTCGGGTGAAATTGCATCTTCTGGTGGAATCTCGTTGGATGTGGAAAATATTATATTAATTCCCGTAAGCCTCCGTACCTGTTCGTTACACAGCTACCTACGCAATTTCTATTACGAATATTTGATTGTTTTTTTATACGTAAATGTGTAAAGGTATATTGAAAATTTTAACCGAAAATTTCGCTGAAAAATTCAAACAAAGGTACAAAGAAATTGTTATGAAATAATCTCGATAAGAATAATTTTTCAAAGAATCAGCAAAGCCTTGCGTAAAATTTTTAAACCAAACGCCACATACTTAAATCCTATTTTCTTTTGACGTTGTTTGGAAAAATTTATTGGAGAGGGAGACACGTGTTGTCCGGATTTTTTTTTTCGTTTGAAATTTTACTCTAGATGCCATTAACGAAATGAAAAAGGGGACTTTCTTAAAGAAAGCGAAAGGTAATTCTGAAATTATTGTTTTGAAATGAGCAAATTGAAAAGTTCGTGTATTTTCGATTATGTATCTTTTTTTTATTATTTTTGAGTGATATTAACGATTTGTGAAAGTAATGGGAAAAGCTGAGCATATGCTTGAAAAATCAAAACAAGATAAAATATTTTAATCAATAGATTTTTTCTAAATATTTGACAGATATGGCTGGGCAACTTTTTTACATGAATGGTAATGTTGTAATTTTTTCAACATTTTTTCATTTTTCTGGGAATAAGTGATTAGGAAAATATATAATTTCAATCAACTTTTTTTAATAGGTAAAGATTTTTTTAGAATTTCAAGATGGGAAAGGAGATCTGAATTGATGGAAAGAAAAGATGTCACTTTTTTAAAAAAAAATTGAACCTAAAAACCTGAGTTTGACTGAGTAAAACAGAAAAGTGGAAATTTTTTATTTTTTGACCATTGATGAAATAATTGAAATGATTTCAACAAAAACTTATCCTCAACTTCAATAATGACAGAAAAGTGTTTTTAGTTGAACCTTTTTATTAAAAATTTTCATTTTTGTGAGGGAGTTGAGAAAAATCAAACTATAAGTCAGAAAATTTCATTTCAGTCAGAATTTTTCGATTTAAATTTAATGCGTTTTTCTTGATAGTTTGGAAGGATTTTGTTTCTGAAGGTTTATTTTTTTTTAAAACGATTTCTAACTAATTTTACAATGAGATCCTAATACTTGAACTTGGTTATATTTTCACTCATATTTCAAACGTTTTCGTGGTGTATATTTTCAATGATTTGATTTTCATGAAAAGAGAAATATCCAAGAAATTTAAATTCTGCCCTCCCCAACGATTTAAACTTCATTTTGTCCTTTACTTTCTGTAACAAAAAATTTAAAGTTTGAAGTCAATTTTCAAGTTTTAGAACATGAAATCATCTACAGTCGAATTTGGGAGGGTTTGTAATTTGTATGTACTCAAAAACTACCAATTGAAAAAAAAACCGTATTGAACTTCTTCACATATTTTAAATTCTGAGGCATTTTCAGGAACTTAAATCTGATTTTTGAAGGTTTTAATATAAAGCCACTGATTTTAAAAGAAGTAAAAATTCATTTTTGGGTCAGATGGTCCTTTTAATTGAAAGTTTGTTAATTTTAGATTCTGAGATCTGAAGCCATTTCCAGCTGATTTGTATTTTTTTTTAATATTAAAATAGCAAAAAAGTTGAAAATGATTTTTTGGCCAGATAATTTCTGTTTAATGAGACCCTGTCACATATTTCATTTTTGAAAAAAACTGGCTTCGAGAATTATCGTGGATATCTAGATCTACTTTCTTGTACATGGAGATCAAATGATTACTGCAACCCATGGTTTTCCCAAATTTTCGAAGTATGCATAATTATAAGTATATTCAACGAATACCTAATGAACTCTCATTTTACTGCATACCTGACGCTCCTTTCTCTTCAAAAAATATGAATTCATCCCTCATTATTCACAAATCGTTGGAAAACTTCCAATTTTTGCTCAATAAAAAAAAAATGCATGTCCAAAATTTTGAAAATTTTTCTAAATTGTAATATTTAAAAAACAATAGTTGCACATGGCGGATTTTTGAATAAGGATCAAAAATCATCGAATGCAGATTTCGCCTGATCAAAAATTTGAAGGGATAAAAATTTACAAAAAAATCAAAATTTCATGAAATTCGTAACATTGCATATTTCTTTCATCTCTCCACCCTTTCTTAATATTTTGAGTGTGGCATTTGTGTTTTCCCTTAACTACCTGAATATAGGCAACCCTTCGTACAGGCCAGCAGCGTAAAACAGGGAGAAAAGATTCCTTAAAAAAAAAAAAAAAAAAAAATTGGGAAGCAGGATTTTGGGTCACTCGGTAACTACAGCTCTTGAAAAAATCATATTACTATAATTCCGTTGGGAAAATAAATTTCATCTCAACACACGATAAAATCATCTACAAAAAAATGGATATCTTTCTACCTCTAAACAAAAAATTCGCAATCCCTTCTTTGATTACCAATTTCTAGATCCATCGAACCATAAAAACACCTCCAATTTTCACTCGAGCGACTCGACACCGACACAAATTCATCACTAATTCACAACTCCGTAATTCTCTAACCTTTGAACGTTCAAAAAGCTGTAAAAAAAGACGTAGACGAACGATCTCATAAAAAAATCACATTGTCTTCGCTCCGAAAAAACAAACCCAAAGTGACACGATACCTATCTAAACTAATACCTACCAAAAAAATTTTAAAATTGTTACAGCAGCGTCATAAAAACATAAAAACCTACGAAATTCTCATCTTCATCTTCAAAAACTCTTCTGCCTATGAAATTTTAACGTCTCACGAGTACCCGGCCAAACGACTCGTTTAAAAAATTGATCAACTGTCAAACTTCGACTTCGGCGTATCTGGAACTTGGAACCAAAGTATGAATTTGACGAGTCGAATATATCTCTCAAGTTGTCGTCAGCTTGTCGTCTCATCTCTCCTCAACTTTCCCTTCCCACACACGGTTTCTTCCAATTGGCGCGAAACTAATTACAGTTTCAATAATTGAATAAAGTTAATGTAACAGAAAATCGACTCGTTGGTAAAATTAGCAACTGCTTGCGAATGCGAAACGTTCGTATCTAATCGTACTACGTTTTGAATGCGAATCGAGCTTCCATCCGTACCGCATTGATATTGAAATTGTTCGCCAATTGCGTTGATTTGGTTATACACATTCGAAATAATGCATACGAGGCGTTTTTGTTATAAAAGGCGACGAGAATTTCAGCTCAGATGATTATCGTGGTGAAATACACGTCACCTATCGGTTATCCCATTGTCACCTTGATTCGGTTCGCTTTTCTATCGTCTGATAGTACTAGAAATTTTCGGAAATCGTACCCAGCTCTGCGTATCGGTTGGAAATGTCTGTTGTAACGAATCTACGGAACGTTGGGTCGAGAGAGATACGAAGTTGTACCGAGCGAAATATACAAGAAAACGGAATAGCTTCGTTTATAATCTGGACACGTTTTCAACCTGCTGCGTACGTTTGGCGTTTTCCCTTTTGCCAATTTTCGTGTACGGATGGCATTTAAATGCGTGGAGATGAGCACGTCGTCTTGGTCGAGGGGGCAGAAGGGTTTGCAAATCGTCATACAGCCAGAATCCAGAAGAGAAACATCCGAGCGAGAACGAGCTTTTACCAGCGAGCTCGACTGTCACGGCGATCATCCCTTATCACCCCCAGCCATCCCTCTGTCCTCATCCATTAATTCATCATTGTGAACGCCGTCGTCGCCGCGACGTCGACGTTGTATCCGTTTCTACATCCATTATCTAGGTCTTATCACAGCCGCAGATAATGAATGAGGCATTTCCTAATGCTCTTATCTAGCAAAAGACTTCATTAAAGTGAAGGGAAATTAACGTCGTCGTAAAAGGAAAACTTTGCCCGTTTTCTTGGTACCCGAGCAGGGTTCGTTTTCGTGAGAAATATTTTCGCATCTTTAAAACGCCTCTCGCCTCTTGGAAACCTCTTCCAGCAGCCAATGGCCGAGCTTAATTATTACACCGATTACAACTTTCTATACGAGGTCCGCAGAATTACCCGGAGCTCCCTTCTGGCGACTTTTTTTTACCCCATAAGTCGAATTTAACCATTGAGCCCCCCAGTCGTAATTGAAACTACCGCGTAATGTTCCACCATCGAATCAAAAATACCCCCTTTGTGCTCAAACGACTCGTATATTTAACGTTTAATAAGTTTGGTGGGTTTTTTTAAAACAGCCCATAGCCGTACTTCGTAATCATTAAACCCATTAGTGGCAAGTTTTTGGAAGCTACGTTGTTTAATTTAATTGCACGCTAAATCGGTGCCAGTGATTTTACTTTTGTAATTCAACCCTTTTTCAGTATTTTACTCCTCTGTACCCCTGCCAACCGAATGATACTCGTATCTCAAAGCTACTACATGTTTCCAACCCACTCATCCAGCTGCCAGGTATAATTCTTTCAAAAACAAAAATTACTTTATTAAAATCGTTCTCTGAATTTTACCCCGTTCTACCATCTTCTCCTCTTTATCGTTTCCTTTACCTTTTTTTTAACCTTTACCCCCATGTAAGACACTCTTTACCTTATCCACGCTGAAGAAAAACCTTGAATTTTGAAACGCAATAATGAAAAACATCGTGGTTTCTACTTTCCACTCGATAGAGTATGCTTTGAAATTATTATATTGTTTTTTTCTTAAAAAAAAAAAAAAGAAAGAAAGAAAAAATTAAGGTGTTGTAAACTTTTCTCTCCTGACTAGGTTTTGTATCCGAAAGATGTTTTGCGGGAAGGTATTCTTTTTTACGTGCAGGCGTTTTTAAAATTGATACTTTTTTGAAAGTTTTTCCCCTTTTGTTTCTTTTTTTCGCCGAGAAATGGTTGGTAGCCGTGCTGTGGTCTGGATGCTTTCTTTTGTTTAAATTAATTTATTCTTTTTTTTTAGAGGTTTCTTTTTGGTGAGGATGGGTGTAATTTTTTTTCTATTGTAATTTACGAAGATACGGGTTGGAAAAATTCTTTCGCAAGTTTTTCAATTATCGAAGAATTCGAATTATTTTCATATTTTAAAGTTTCGACTCGATCGAGCAATAAATGTACGGATGCTGTTTTGTATATTTAATTAAAATTTTTCAAAAAAAATGAAATGAACTTGGGCGTAGGTAGATGAAGAGATGAATTGTTTTTTTCCTGAAAATTGAAGAAAGATATTGAAAAAAGTTGTACGCAGATTGTAGAAAATGGTTGAAATTTTAGGTGTCTGACTTGAACCCTCCCCCTACTACCATTCCTAAAATAGATTTCAAAATTTAATATTTTTCACACATTTAAATAGGTTAAAAAATTATGTACGAACAAAAGAAAATAATTTTTTTTACTATACCAAGCAAATCCCCGAAGTCTTGTAATTGATCTCAATTACGCTGATTTTAAAATGGTCCTCAAGATATCTCATAGTTAATTTGCAAGTATTCTTGACTGAGGTTCAATCAGGGACCGATTCATCTTGAAAATAAAAACAAATGTTTTTCCTCCCATTTTTGAGTGGTGAAATTTGAATTATGTGCTTAATTTGACCGAAATTGAATTGTAATTTTTTTCAATTTTCTCTCAATCGAACATCCGGCTTTTCCAACTTTTTGAATAACGCTTGGAAAAATAATGCCAGTATCAAATTCGTGTCTGAAAACCTCAAATTAATCAGAAACATGTTTCACATTGTCCTGATGAGTGATATGTTTTTTGAATATATTTCGGCAATGCAGGTTCAAGTTGAAGAAAAATATTAAAAATTGATTTATGGAATTCGAAATGATGTTTGTGTGGTTTTTTGTAGAAAAATTATTCGCAAAGTTACTTTAAAAAAAAATATTCTTTTTTTTTAGAGAACGTCAAATTTTATAATAAATTTTTTAAAACCGAGAAAAAAATAACCAAAAATAGTTTTTCAGTAAGAAGTGAAGTCGTTTTCAAATTTTGAGAAAACTTCAACTTCTATTCTAGATATTTGAACATCTTGAATTTCATTACAATATTTCGGATTATTATTATTTTTTTATTTCAGCAAAATCTCTTTTTTGGAGGGGGAGGGGGAAATTGATTTTTTGGAGGAACCAAATAACTTGATTTTTAGCTGCTTGAATAAATTTCCAGATTTTTTTTAGAGAAGTTCTAAAATATCGAGATTGATAAGTAATTAAAAGCTATCAAAAAACTCCAAAATGGCTGGAAATATTTTATAATGCTGTTTCAAGTGATCAATGTTGATAATTTCCATCGATTTTATTTTAAAAAGTATATTTCTTGTTTAAAAAGATATAATTTTTATTTTTACATTTATTCCAAAAATTAAAGAATAAATTTTGAGAGATCAAATTTTTGGTAGAAAAGGTTTGGAATATGTTTTCCAACGGAAATCTCTAGTGGTATTCTTATCAGTCTTTTCATTTTTTTTATTATTTTTTTTTGTAATATTGTTTTCTGAGAATGAATCAAGAAAGCCAAAAATGTATGCGAATCTCTCATTTTTCTAATGCAGAAATAAAAAATAATGTGTAGACGACCTCAGAAAACGCATGATTTGGAGAATGAGCATTTCGCATATCAAGAAATTATTCAAGAAAAGAGTCGAGAATTTGAGAAAAAGTTGAAAAATTGTGAAATTTTTTCAACAACCAGCCAATGTATCTCTTTAAATCTGAATTAGTTAAATTCACTTGTTTGAATTAGAGAAATGAATTTACTAGCGGAAAATTCGGTCTTGCAGTCAAAATTATTGATTTTTTTTATTTTTTAAAAAAATCTTGTTTAAAGAATGAAGAATGCACTTTTTTTCACTTTTTTTGAAATAATTTTTTTTTCGAACTTAAAGGAAAGCTTTAGAACTCTGAACCTCTCTGTGCTCTTATGCTTTGAAGTGATTTATTGCGATTGTGATCTGAAATAAAGGTGGTGATGAGACGTTGACTTGATGTTTAAAAGAACTTCATTGAATCCTTTCCAGTATTTCTTCGTATTCGTGTTCTTGTGAAAAAATTTTCAACTAAAGATTGAAAAAAGTATAAAAATTGTACCTTTCAAGTACTTTACCTTCTAAAAGATTACAAATTTATCGCAAAGTTGTGTAGGTAGTTCCTTCTACGTAACCCTTCAATCACACAAAATCCGGAAATCTTTCTTCAACTTACTAAAAATTATTTCTTTATAGTTGTCCTCGCTCGTACTTCATCTGATAATTTTTCAGACACCTCTGACGTAATTCTGAAAGTTCATTCGACAAAGTTTCATTCCTCCCACACCCCTCTGCATCACTTTCCTCCGCCACACAACGTCATAATCATAAAATTCTATTTCACGTTTTACTTCTGCAAAGTGAACTGAACTTTTCTCTTATTTTTTTCGCTTCATAATTACAAACCTTTTAGAAAATATTAACGGAGAAAGAAAACGTGCGGAAGTCTTTTGGATTAATTTTTTTCGGTTTGTTTGTAACATCGAAATTATCCTGGTGGAAATTTTTTCATCATCGGATTTAGCAAAGCTTTCGTCTCTTTCTTTCGGCTCTCGAAATAGCTACGAATGCTTTCATGTAAAAGGTTTATTTCGAGTTATTTATAATTTGTTGAAGTTGACTGATGATTACGTTAAGATTGCTCGTTTTTTGAAATAAACATCGTTTCATTTTTGTAATTCGGATTTGTTTTCAAGACTCGGGGATCAAAAAGTGAACCATCTCGTTCGTATTCTCTCGTTACTTTGTGTAGCTTATTTCAAATCAAATGATGAAATCGTTAGAGGGGAATTATTAAAATTAGCCACCGATGTAAAAGATATCGTTATATGAAACTTGAAAAAATACTGCGATATCTGATACTGGTGTTTTAGTAACTTTCCATTGATTTCGTTTCGAAAATAGTACTCGCGGAAAAAAGAAAAGAAAAAAAAGGACGAAGGAAAAAAAATTAAATTACCTTAGACTGGAAACTTTCACGATGAGAAAAAAAAAAGAAGGAACCTGGAACAAAACGTACACCTGAATTATACAAACGTGGTAATTTCAATTCGACTGTACCACCTGTTGAAAAAAAATCCAAACTCGTAAAGGTTTCGCGATGGTTTCTTTCGGACAAATTATCAGTTCGAAAAACCCCAATGTTTAATTTGATAACGAGGATCCGATTAATTAGGCATTTTCCGAACCGTTGTAAAACTCGTGTCGGGGTTTCCAGGGAAACAAAAAGTTTTTCAGCGCAGACACAGTGTACCTTTAAATTCGTGTTTCGTCTTCGGTAAAAAAGGAGAGACGATGACGAGAGTGATTCGAGTCTACGTTAAGCACCTATTTTTGTCGGTTAATTTAAAACGAATGTATGGTACCTTTTCCATGTTTATAGCCTTTTCCGATCCGGTGTAAAATTGATTTAATGCGAAAACCGTGTCGACTCGGGATTCAAATTCCGCCATTTGTTCGTCTCCTCGATTACGTCTGAAAATCGAGTATCAAAACATTCGATCGGTGAAAAATCGAGTAAATTATAATCCTACATGTAGGTACCGGATTCTTGTAAAAATATACCGTCGTCTTGGCCTAAATTCGAGTACACAAAGGAACGCGACTCTAAGGGAAAAAAAAGTACAGTTGGTAAAACGAAGGCGACGATTGGGGAAAATCTCATTTTAATTCTCGTCTTCTCGGTTATCATCGCGAATGAACAACCCTATTGACAAGGAAACTCGCTAAAACGCCGGCGTTTACGCCCGCGTTTTAGCAGAAAGTGTCACTTTTACGCGGTTTAAACGGCGAGTTTACCTGCGTTTTTTAACAAAACGCCTTCCCGCCAAGACAGTTGAATGCGTATACGCCGGCGTATACGCACTGTTGAACCGGTTTTGTGGACGTCGACTGGCGACATGTACTGCGTAAAGGCGTATACGCGGTCTTCTCTAGCGTATACGCATTGAAAAACGCTATGCGCTGTATGGAAGAAGAAAAGATACCAACAAGCGCGTATTTGAATGGCGTAAATGGAAACCCGCTATTCAACGTTTGAAATTTGTTGAATGTGTTGCCTATCTTTTTTTCTTATTTCCAATATGACTGGGTAGATAGTTTATAAATTTTTCAAAAATATGAGTCAGCAAATTTCTCCTTTTCTTTAAAATAATATTGAAAAATTGGTATTGGTTGGCAATTTTTTTTCAACCACACAATTATTTTTTTCCCAAGTTTCATTCTTGATTCTTGATCTTTTAATTTTTAAGTAGATCTTGAAATGGTTCTATTTTTTCCTTTCAAATTAACCCTTTGGTGCCCGGCAAAAAACTGATGGATGAAATTGAAAAATTTTCAGTCTGATGAAATGCCACAAAGACAAATAGTATAACGCAAAAAATAAAAGGTTTTCTTCGTAGGAATTGATTTATTTGGAAATGAATAATTTTTAAAAATCTTTGAAATTTCGCTATATTCGTTTCCAAATCTATAGAAGCTCCAACTGAAGTGAAAATTGCGCGAAAATTTTTTCAAAAATAAGTGGAACCTTTCCGCCGGAAATATCTGAACTTGATCTTGCTAGAAGCAAAATTTTCCGATATAAAAATACTTTGTGAGAAAACCGAGACATTTACAGAAAGGAATTCATATAAGTATTTAATAATTTTTGGAATTCAGATTTCAACATCGCACTGAGGCCCATTTAAATGCATAGAAAAATTTATCGAAAAAATGAAACATTTTTTCCGTTGAAAATTTTCACTCTTTTTTAATTAATGAAGAGTTAACTTCGGTAAGAAATGAATTTTTTTACAAAATATAATTACATGATTTGGAATAACAAAAACAATTTTTTTGGATTTTCTTTTTTTGAAAAATATTTATCAATTTTTTGTCAAATTTAGCCTTGAACCTCAATTTCCCACCCGAAGCAAATATTTTTTTAGCCTTCAGCTATTGGTCTTTGGTGTATTTCAGAAGCGTGAAAATTTTTCAATTACATCCGTTAGTTTTTCGCCGGGCACCAAAGGGTTAATAAGAGTTGAAAAAATTCAATTTCTGTAAAATTTTTTAAAAAGTTGTAAATTGTATACTTAGTATTTTTTTCGGTCAAAACCAGTGGTAATCACTAAATTTAAAATTAAAAATTTTTGAAATGCCGGGGAAGTTTCTAGAAGTTGAAATATTTAATAAAAATTAGTTTTTTTTGGGAAAATAGGAAATAAACCTAGTTGTTAATTTTCTTGGAAATTAGTTGGTGAAATTTGAGGGGCACCCCCAACACACATTACCTCGTGACGCCACTGATTGATTACATCATAGGCGCACCCAAGGGGGAGCTCAGGGGGCTCGAGCCCTCCCCCCTTAAGCCCAGAAAAAATGATTTTTTGCTTCAAAAATGAGAGAAAAGTCAATTTTTTTGCTCTTCAAAGTATATTTTTTCAAAAAAATTTCGCCCTCGCTTCTCTCGGGCAGTATATTAGTGCTTTTATTTCAAAAATTGACAATTTTTGATTGATTTTTCAGTCAATAATCACCATATTCTCAATAAATTCTCTGTTTGTCAGAAAAAATTGATGATTTTTTATTGAAACATCAGTGAAAAATGACTCAATTTGAAATTTGACCCCTTTCCGCCGCTTCTCAATCCAACCCTTTCATCAGTAAAGAAAAAATATTGCCAAATTTGTATTCTACGCCCTCAAAAATTTGATTTAGTCGTATCAGTGGAAATCAAGTGTAAAATTTTTGATTTCTCTGAGTTTCAGTATTTTTTCATAATTAATAGGGTATTGGCTGTTGACTGGAGGGACAGAAAATTGTCAAACATGCTTCAAATGCTTACATTTAATCATAATATTAAATAAAAAAATTTAATGATAAAATTTAATCAGAACTGAAAAAAAAAAATTTCGGACTCCTTGTTTAACTCGTCAAAGTACTGTTTTCTACACCTAACATTCAACCTGATGTGGTGGCGTGCTCCTATAAACTTGGTCGTTTGGATACTCGCGGATGGGAAATTAAGGATGATATTCGTTAAACCGGTTTTCTTTTATTTTTTTTTTGTACGAGGTAGATTCCAAACAATTCCTTGCAAGTGCGAATATGCAACTTGTTTCACACCAATACGCCATCTGAAAAACGCCTTTTACGAAAACCGCCTTTTAGAAAAACGCTATTCTGGAGGCGTATACGCTATTCCGCCCCCATTTGCGCCGGCGTAAACGCGTTTTTTGGTAGTGTCATATTTACGCCGGCGTAAACGCTGCTCTGATTTTGTCAATAGGGAAAGCTCACAACGAGGGAGGATCGCGTCTTAAAATATTTAGTTTTGAATACCAAACGCCTTCGCCATTATTAAAACATTTGCACTAGGTTTATTTTTGTTTTATTAATAAATCTGGGCGGCGTGCTTTTGTTCAAACTTCATGCCGCCGCGCAATGCCACGATTTTTCTTTTCTGGCTTTTTCATTTCCGCGAGTGAACTTTTTTTTTTCCATTGGAACTTTCAACATGTCGAAATGAGATCGTTACGAAGCGAACATTAATCATAATTGATTGTATTGGTTGGCCCCCAAAAAAAGTTCTCTTTCAGCTTTTCCGACGTAAACGTTATCACATATAGTTTGACCGAAGCTATGATGTATTACGATGTAATCAAGCTGTGGAATTAGAAAGCCCAGAGCTTGACCGGCCGAGAAAAACGTGAAATGTTTTTTTGACACCTATTACTTGTATTTTGGGGCGATGAAAGATTCGAAGTGACGGAAATTTAGCAAAATACGCAGACGATGTTTTAAAATTTCGAAAAATATTAGAGGGTTTGCTGTGCATTTTTATTATAATTGGCCATAACTACTGAAATATTTACGATAAGTAATTATTGGTAATAATCAAAATATTTACGAAAATTTATCGTAATTATTACAATATTTTTTGTAATGTATCATAATAACTGAAATATTAACGGTAATTTACCGTAATTAGGAAATGTTCACTGTAATTTACCATAATTACTGAAATATTTACGGTAATTTACCGTAATTACTGAAATATTTACGGTAATTTACCGTAATTACTGAAATATTTACGGTAATTTACCGCAGTTATTGAAATATTTACGGTAATTTACCGTAATTATGAAATGTTCACTGTAATTTACCATAATTACTGAAATGTTTACGGTAATTTACCGTAATTGAAATATTCACGGTAATTTACCGTAATTATGAAATGTTCACTGTAATTTACCATAATTACTGAATTGTTTACGGTAATTTACCGTAATTGAAATATTTACGGTAATTTATCGTAATTATGAAATGTTCACTGTAATTTACCATAATTACTGAAATGTTTACGGTAATTTACCGTAATTGAAATATTTATGGTAATTTACCGTAATTGAAATATTTACGGTAATTTACTGTAATTATCAAAATATTTACTGTAATTTACCGTAGTTATCTAATTATTTGCGGTAATTTACCGTAATTATCAAAATATTTACGGTAATTTACCGTGTCATTATTAGAATGTTTACGGTAATTTATCATAAATAATTTAATAGTCTTTTGAACCTTTTAAGTTTATAAATGTTCAGTCATTTTCAGAATTAAAAAAATCAATGTTTTTTTTTTTATTACAAAGATTCTCACTCTTTGGCTATCTTTCTAGTGACCTCACTGAACAATTTTATGGTTTTTTAAGCAATTTATACGATTTCAACAATTATTATGGTGCAATATTAAAATTTCGTATACTTACTTTGTTTAATAGCACAGAAGTTACCCCGGCCCTAACTCCGTTACCTATCTATTTTTCCATTTTAATTTTGATTTTTTTGTCAAAACTCCCCCAAAAATTTCAGTATTGAAATAGTGGATTCCCCTCCGCATTCTTTTTTTTTGAACAATAAAATATACATTATTTTTGGTTTAGATTTCCCAAACATTTATTTTTGGTGAAAGAGAGGAGGTGAAGAGGAGAAAATATGGTTTAAAAAATAGTCAGAATAATAGCCTTGGCATGGACATCTTTGGTAGGTGGGGGGGGGGGGTGATGGGGTGTCGAAAATAAATTTACTACTATAAATGCTTAAAGCGTGAAGTTTAAAATTTTTACGTCCTGAAAATTTTTCCAAAGTGAACCAGTTACAGAAAAATATAGAATCAATCAGGATTAGCTAGTACGTAAGATTAAAAGAACCAATTAAAAGAGAGAAAAATGGCTCCAAAAAAGATTTTTTCTCGCATTATTTTTTCAACATTTACTCATATTGAATGAAAAAAATTGAAACCAACTAATGAATAATTTATTTTCTCTCTTTGTTTCAGGTGAGTTAGAGTTGGGTTACCAATGCGAGTAGTTCGTATAATTTTCTTCGTTGGTTAGTATGAGAAGTATAGATGAGTAAGTCGTTAATTTTTTTGTTACTTACTTGATTCTCGAAACAAATCATATTTTACCTGCTTTTGCTTTGATGAGTTTTTTACTTCAAAAACCATTTTTAAAAATTTTTGTTGCCAGTTTTATTTCACCTTCAAAACAAAAATTGATAGTAAAATTCTGACATCAACATACATATTTTTCTTGGAATAAGCTAGAGTTTTAAAATTAAAAAAAATTTTCATGCGTTTTTTTTTTTAAAAAAAAAATTCAATTCCTTTTTGGAGCCGTCCATCATATTTCGTCGTTTTGAAAAATTAGGTGACTATACCGTTTTTATTTCCTTTCTTCATTATCGATTTCTTTTTTCGGAGATAGCCCATAAAAACCGGGTTCCTGGTTCTGAAGTTGAAGTCAGAACGATCCTAATAAAATTCAAATTTCAACTATTTTGCAATTTTTCTTTGTACTGGGACGGGGGAGGTAATCCAGCACCTTTTTCATTGTTGAACCTCTGCAATATTGTAATTTTTTCTCGGTAAATTTATATCAATTTCGTGAAAATTTTTAGGCTTATTTGGAATATTTTCCAATTTCTCGGCTCAAAACCATTTTTTTCAATTTTTTTTACTCCAACGCTTTTCAATTTTCTTGCTCGAGTTAATTTTTCTCCCCTAAAACTATAATGCCGAATCACCGAGGACATTTTGGCCCTATTTCCTGCCTGATTTATGAAATTCGCAATCTTCCACCCCTGTTTCACAGAACTTCTCCAATCTGCACATAAACTTTAAATCATCTCGAGACTTCGCTTCCACCGCAAGCGAATTTCAAATCCCTATACAATTTCGCTTACCGAACAAAAATACACCTACCGGCATTAAAAAACTTTCTAATTGCCCAACATCGCAGCCCTGTCACCAAAAAGTTATGCAAATTATCGCACACGAGTGTAACCGGCATAAGACACACGTACCTATTTCGCCTTTAAATCTTGGAATCGGCCAAGTTTGCCGACACTAGCGTTATTTAAGTTGCAGTATGCCATATGGAAGGCAACAAACTACAACCAAAACAGCCAGTATGTTGGTAGAAAATTATCTCGTCTCGAATAATCCCCACAGCAGCGAGTTCGGTTCGCGAAACCGTCCTATCTTCTACCAACTCTCGCTGTATCGGTCCATTTGTTATACGCGTAATTGAATTGTAAGAGCTGGTGGAAATATCGTACCGTTGATCGGATGAGAAAAAGAGGAAAAAAATTATAAAAAGGTTCGATTTTAATTAAAAGCAAAACAAAAAAAAGGAACGGAAAAAGTTTGAAAAAATAAACAATCCATCAAAGTCGCGAAAAAAAAAACGAGACGGTTTTAGCGGTACGAAACGGGTTTTTATTTCATTTTCATTATTTGCACGATCTCTTGCGCCGAGTGTACCATTGGACGGCGTGTTAGTTTATCGGAAAACGTCGTTATTGTGTGTAGAAGAAGAAAAAACAACACTAAAACAGAGTTAACTAAATAATAATAATGAAAAAAACAGAAAGAAAACCCCATCGGATCGGAAAAAAAAGGAAACTCCTATCGAGTGGGTCTGCTGATATGAAGAAAACTGCTACGAAATATGACTGGTGCGGTGCGATGTGGTGCAAAGGGGGACTCGTTATTTCCATTAGATAAGGGCCGCAGGTTTATCTCGGGATGCGCCGTGTTGCGAGTATATTGATCGGACGGAGTCGGGAGTTTCCTCAAGTTTTTCCTCTATTTCGCATTTTGCATGTCACCTCTTTTCCAAGCCGGTGTCGGATACCTTGCGAATATTTGGGTTTACCGGACGGCTCCGAATTTGCAGGTATCACGCCGGATGATTTTGTTCTTGGAGGGGAAAAAATAAACCAAGATTTTAACGGTGTTTGCATAAAGCCGAAATTCTAACTTTATCCTCGATATCGTCGACGCCATTCTTGGTTTTTATCCTTTTTCCCACCTTCCCAAACGTTCTCGTTGCCATTATACGATGAAATTGTATCTATATCTGCGTGTAATCGCGTATATGCTGGTTAAAAATAACTCGAAATTTTTCTCTTCGATAGACGAGCAATTCGGGTCGTAGATTTGTTTCGTTTTTGCTCGACTGGCGTCAATATACGAGTGTCTTTTGTAAACAAACTACGCATAGATGTACGTACAGATACAGATACGAACCAAGACGCCGAAATTTGGGCGATTTTTAGTTTTCCAAATTAAAATTTCAACTTTTCACCCACGCTCGACGACGTTCAGCTTGTCTGCACAGCGAATTCTCGGGCCTGACATTCGTCCTACTTTTTCGAAACTTTTTTCGAGCGTATTTTACATCCGAATACCCGGCTTGGCGTATCATATCCCTTGTCTACCCCTCGGGCCTGGTCCAATGACAATATAATTCAACCTAAAGGCGAGCTTATCGAAGGATTTTTCTCCATTTCTATTTTGAAAATAATATTCAACGTCGTTGCGCCTGTATTGATTTGCAATTTCGTAAATTTTTTTTCCATTGAAAGATATTACGTTTTGGAACTTTCGATACCTTTCCGCCCACTGTTTTACCATTTAAACAATCGAAAAAGGAATTTTTGTCCTTTTTTTTCGATATCCCTCTTTGTCATTTTTTGTTTAAATTTAAAGGGTATAGATTTGTTTTACGAGTTTTCGAGTGGGTGTAGTATAAAATAAAGGAATTTGAAGATCAGGGGCTTGGGGCGTTTACTCGTAATGGAATTTTTATTGAAAGTTTTATTCGCAAAATTACCATTATCGTTTTGTAATAGTTTTGTTTGGGTGGAGTATTTTCGAGCTTGGAAAATTTCAAGATTGGTGGTTTTCCTTGGGCGATTTGAATTTTTTTAGATGATGCGATTTTAATATTTGGTGGAAATCGCGTAAAATCTGGTAAATTCACCAAATGCTACTATTCATTTTTTTTTTTTTTTTTTTTTTTAGAAAATATTGAACTGAATAGAATTTTAGCTGTTAAGTATAAGGTTTCTGCTCGATTCAAATTTCACTGATTTACTTTGATTTATTGTTCACTTCAAAATATCTTGTTTGAAAGCTCTTGAAATACATGAAAAAATTGGATAAAATTTGAAAACTGTCCAGAATTGGTGAGAAATCTGTTTATTCAAATCAAAAAGTTCAAATTTTCATTTCTGAACCAAATTTTTATAGCTGATCATCAATTTAAATGTTCTCAACAATTTGGGAGTTATGAAAAAAAATGTTTGGAGGTTCCAGAACTTCCAGAATTTATGTTTATCATGTCATCGTGTCTGAAAGTTATGTTGGGTCTTGATACTTACTTAATTTTTATTGTTTAAATTCGATTTTAATTCATTTAGATTTTTTTAAAACTCCTGCATAGATGAAGGAAAATTTTTGTAAGCGTACGAATGGCAGGAAATGAGTTAAATATAGTTGGAAACTATTTCTTTGCATCTTTTAGTACAATTTCATCTGCACGAATCAATATTAATTTATCTTAGAAAATTCCTGAAAACGTTGGAAAATTTTCTGAGGGTTTCAAAATTACTGAAAAATATTTTAATCGTATAATATGAAAATAGGCTCACTGTTTCCAACTCGATTTCGTATGTTAAAATTCAATTCGGGTAATTTTGGAAATTTTTTGAAAATTCTGGAGTGCTGTGAAAAATCTTTTGGGACTCCAGAATGAGGAAATTGATCGTAGGTACGTCTAAAAAATTAATATTTTTTCTACAACCCAAGTTTCAACTGCATTGTTTTTATTTAGATTTCATTTTGATACACATGAAAAAATCAATGAAGTAAAGTTTCCTTTGAAAGGAAATGTTGAAAACATGGATATGTTTTTCCCTCTCATCTTGAATTCTGATATCCAGTTAATTTTTAAAAAATATAAAAATTTGTTTTTAAAATTTTTTCAGCTCTTTGATATTTTTCCTGTTATTCTGACTTTCTAATATCAAGTCAATTTTCAGCCTCTGACTTTTTAGAGGCTACAAAAGAAAATTTCAGAATTTAGATTCTACCTTTATTTGATACCTAATGTTTTGGAAATTTTTGAAAAGTATGATAAATCTTCTGGAGGCTCCATAATGGCTGGAGAAAGTGTTTCTTATCTGGATACTGATGTGATGTATTTTTTTAGTCTTATTTAAATTTTTAAATTAATTTCAGTTCAAGTAGGAAATTTTTAAAAGTTCTGGAAGAGCATGAAAAATTTCTAGAGGATCCAAATGACTGCAGATATCTATAATTGGGTACTTTTAAAAATCGGTTCCTTATTTTTGTCTCCGATCTATTCAGAAAAATATTTGAAAATTTGGGATAAATACGAAGATTAATCTGCTGATTCCGAAGTACCAAATAATAATTTAAACGATTGAGTCTGAAATTTCATACCGTTAAAAATCTATAATTCTATCTGCATAAATCAAGTAGTTGTACTGCATTTGAGAAATTTTTTTAAAAAATTCTGACAAGTAGTGGGAATGGAAAATCTGTTGAAGGATTTAGAATGGCTAAAAAATTTTATTTTCAGTTTGAAATTCAATATCATGATTGCCCCTGAATTTGAACTGCACGAATTTATTTCGATGAATTATTTTAAAGAAATTGGGAATGCTGAAAAAATTGATGAAATTCTGAAAAGACATACCTCGATACCGAAATTGCTTGAATTTTTTTCTGTCAAGAATTGGGAATTGAAAATTCTTAAAATCGCGCTTTTTTTGGCTCCAGAGATACAAGAGAAATTGGAAAAATATTCACACGAATAGTTTTTTTGAGTCTGGGAAAGAATGAGGAGTAGAAGGAAGAAGATAAGAAGAAAATCGATCACTTGTGGCGAAAATAAACCTCATTCATTTACCCTCCTCCTTCCCCTTGTACGAAATTAGTTAGATATTTTTTCCATCCTCTTTTTTTTTCTATAATTCATCAAATAAATTTTAAATATACTTGGAAGTTATTCTAACGAGTCTCTTTTTATACCTCCCACATGATAATTACGATACTTGTTGCCTTTCAACGTGCTGGAATTAGAAATTCATGTCATTGCGGCTTCACCCTTTCCCTTCATTTATCCAGCCCCTTTGACAAAATAACCGTTACAATTTCCTTAAAAAAAATTATACCGTCAAAACGAGGGAAAATAACCCCAAATGATCAATTGTATAGAAAAATATAACTTGGCAAAATGACTCGAATTTTCGTTATCAATATATTCGTACGACAATTTCCTCCAAATTGTCAACTTTTCTGCTTCCTTTGCGTATCTAACGTCTCCCATAATAATTTTGATTGCGCATTCGAGCTTGATTTAGTTACACATCGGAGAAATTTTTTATTCGCGACGACCGACGAATAAAATCGAATATTGCGCTCGGTTTTCTTTCAATAGACTCTTTAATTATTGAAGAAGAAGAAAACGAGGCGACGAAAAAATATAGGAAAGCTCAAGAGAGTGAAAGAGAAATGAGAAAAAAAGTAAGAGAAAAAAATAGCGAATAAAAAAGTTCGCTTTTTTTATAATTCAAAAGCGCAACTCGATGGAAGAGTAGAAAAACAATAAAAAATGCTTTAGATGTCTGCGCCATCTGTAAAAGTTCTCAGTGTAAAGACGCGAGTAATAAGTATTTAAAAAAAAAAAGACAAAACTTACACAATAATGTTTTATGCGGTGGTTTCGTAAAAATGAATTCGTTTCGCGAAATGAAATTGAAATCGGACCGGCGAACCGAGCAGAAATTTACCAAGTTGTGGCATTTTCAAGTTTGCACAAAATGTTTGATCGAATTGGGGTAGTTTTAATTTCGGCGTTGGTAAATCGAAGCACGATCGAGTTTGTAATTTTTTTGCCTTGCCCGGTCGCGAAAATATTTACCTTTGAAAGACCCCGGAGGACTCGAAAGCCACTCGGAAATAGAACGAGAAATACGACCAGTAACGAAAATCCTACCAATTTTCATTCTCCATCGGATATCGCCGGTGATGCGAGATTCTCGTGCCGAAGAAAATAAAAAAAAAAGTCCCGGAACAATGTTACACTTATACTTCTTCAAATGAGAATATGAAATGAAGCGTTAAATTTCTATACGTTTGCGAAATATATACGAGAAATACCAGCTCGACTAGAAAAGAAACATTGCTAGAATCCGAAAGTACGTTTATTTGAGTAGCATTGCGAATCCCTGATGGAAATCTAAATCTACGACTGTACGCTTTTGTTTACATTTTTCTCGGTTTGTTTGCCATAGTCCTGCGGTAATAAATAAACAGAATGGGTATTGGGGTAGATGACAAAGAAAGTATCGGAAATTAAACATCCTATTTTAGGCTATGTACATATTTGAAATTAAACGAAATTATCAACTAATTCGCCGGTACGTCGTCGGGTCGCCTTCGGAGTAATAATAAAAAAAAAAAAAACTCGATGAAAAAATCGTGCGTGACGTGTGCTCAACGTGCATGAGTTTGGCGGTCACGTCAACTCTGGGGTTATCATTTTTCGCCCTTTTTAGAGGTGTTTGGACGTGAATGTGTCGTTTTTACGGCCAGATGAGTCTGATTAATAAACGAACGCAATGATTTAATATTTTATAATCTATTTTTAGCGTAAAAGTGGGCTGTAAGCTGTCGAGATTAGTGAGGGCTCGAATAACGTCAATTTCGCAGTGTATTTTTAATTAAAATACTCTTCTTTGTTTATTCAAAAACATAATCAGTGTCGAAGAAAAGACAAACTTCCGAAAAATCGAGATAGAAAGAAGGTAAATAATCCGAGGAGTTGGGAAGATACAAAATCAGTACACATTTTGAAAAATTCATTAGAGTCGTCGAAATTGATTTTTGTCAGTTATAGAAGTTTCGACATTTTCCTAATATCACCACCATACAAAAGCATCTCAGATTTGAAATACTTACTCGATTTTGATATAAATAAAAATCTCAGGAAATTTTTGTAAAAAATATCGAAGCACCAAAAAATTTAATTTTACATTGATGTAAATTGTTATTTATAATGCACCTTTTTATTTTTCAATGTTTGCACTCACTTCGCTCAAGAATTAAAATACTTATCTTTCTGCATGTATTCGAAAATTTTAGTCAAAAATTGATAACTTTTCAATTACTCTTTTAAAAAGAAACGAAAAATCATTAAAAATTGATAACAACTGAAAACAGTTGACTGATGACTGAAAATCTTTTCCAAATAAACTATGCTTTGAAGATTTGTTTTTATTGATTCCCTTTGAGAGTACATGTGGCTGTTGGAAAAGGTGTCGAAAAAATATCATTTTCCAATATTTCGAAGTGATCGTTTTTAATCGATTATTCAAAAACGATGAAAAAAATAATAATTTCTTGAGTTTGTAAAATGGCTGTTTCCGATCGTTGAAATTAACTATTTTGCAAAAAAAAAGGAACTTGATCAAATTCTTAATTTTTAACGAGAAAATCAAAAACGACGATTTTTTCAGTGTAGTGAAATGGTCGTTTCTGATTGTTTCTTCAAAAAACGATGTAAACAATCATATTTTTCAATATTGTACTTGAAATGGCCGTTTCTGGTCGTCAAAAAAAAAATCAAGTGACCATTTTACAAAAAAATTGAACTAATTGTTTTTTTAGGTTTTTGAAGAAAAGATCAGAAACGACCATTTTACAAAATAGTGAAATTGACATTTTTCATCGCTTTGAAAAAAAAAATTGGAAAAACTGTTTTCTAATGTTGTCAAGTAATCGTTTCTGATCTTTTTTTTTTCAAAAATGATAAAGAATAATCAGAAACAACTATTTTACAGAATTGCAAAATAACTGGTTTTGTCGTTTTCAAAGAAATGATCAGAAATAATACTTGAAGTATAAAATTGACTTTTTTCGTTCCTGTAGTGAAAATTCTGCTGAAACACGATGAAATTTTATTGGGCTTGTTGATAAAAACCTGAAAAAATTGAAAAAAATGATTTCGAAAACTTGAAAAAGTCAAAGAAAATATTTCTAGAAGATACAAATACAAAACTTATGAGCCATGTTCTGTGAATGCTTCAATTCTATTAAGAGAAATCGTCTTGAAATTATTTTTTTTGTTCAAATACATATCTTATATTGCACTATTTTTGAAATAGATATCAGCGTCAGACCCAAAATTTCATTAAAAAAAACAACATATTTTCGAAATATTCGTCAGCGTTAGAAAAACTGTATTTCTTATTAATCTTTAAAACCTCATTTCCTTGTACAAGAAAATATTCGAAGGCTAGGGATTTTTAGGTTTTGGGAAGTTTAGTTCAGAGGTTGTTATTTTTTTTTACCAAAAAATTTGAAAATTCCAAAAATAAAATAAAAAATTGAATTTTTTTTCGAAAAAATATGAACTTGAATGAGCTCAATTTTAGATGAGTCTAAGGAACCCAAGTTGATAGGATTCAATTCAAAATTTTATAGATTTTCAACTTAGTTTTCAATTTGTAAAGTTTTCAGGATCCATTTTTGGACATTTGATTTTTCTTATGAAATAAGTTCAAAAACGTATTCAAAAAGTGAAAGAATATAGATGTTTCACAATAGTAAAAAATTTCACAATATCCTCAAAAAAAAGGAAAAAAAAATCTCAAAAAAAATATCGAATTTTGGAGTTGCAGTCAAAATTTCTATTGATATAGATTGAAGACTTCGAAAACTTTTTCAGATTAATTTTTTAAAAAAAGTCTTAAATATTTTTATATGGACTGTATTAAAAAATTACTAAAAATTGAACTATTTTATAATTTTTTGCCAATCTCGTTGGAACTTCATAATACCTCACACCTCTTCCGATTTCATTCGTCCATTTTAATCAAATAATTTTTCTCGTAAGAACTCGAATACTCGTTAAAAAATGTACAACTCAACGATTTCGTATCTCCGAAGAAAAAATTCTACACTTAGTCTGTAATTTACCCCATAAAATACGCCACATTGTATAAAAGAAACACCGCGTACGTTCATTACGGGATAAAACTTGAGCCATAATTTCAAACAATTCGTTGGCTCGGAATTCCCTCGGAGATAAAAATAGGCAATTTTTTAAACGTACGAGTAAATTAAATGGTCTAAAAGCGCGATTACTCGGTCGCGTATTTTTCACGTTGGCCCATCTGCCTAGGCAATATCGGAATTAATTTTTTTCAATTCGTCGGAAATTCTTTATTTTATTTTTCTATTTACATAATAGACTTATAAACTCTTGACAAAATAAAATTCTTTTATCGGTTCTTACCATAGTTTAGAATTTGCCTGCTGGAAATTTTCAAAAACTACGGTCGTAAAAGTGGATTTCTCGCGGGCGTCGGACAGAATCGAGGGGAAAAAAGAGACCGAAATTCGAAATGGCGAAATTTCATTACAAAAACGTATCATACATTGTTACCGTAGCCGAAACAAAAACGATTTATGGCAATTGGCCCGAAAAAAGGACCAACTTCTATGTCGATTTGGTTTTTGAATAAGTTAGCACCGAGGGTCGTGTACATCTATGCGCAGAAATTGAAAATTCTTTTCATTGTAAATATTAAAATACGAGTTCTTGGCGAAAGTTTCGAAGTTGGATGGAATTTTACGTTCTATCGAATTCGATCCTGGCTGTTGAAAACTTTTTATAGGCTGTGTAATATCTGACCCTCATCCGTGCTACCCCAAAGGCACCTCGATTACGTCACGTAGTACACGTAAACCCTACAGCTAAAGAATGCCTTTGATTGATATATTCAAATTTCACTAAACGTGTAATTGCTCCGTCGAGAGTGTAATAAAATTCGATACTTTCGTCACCGTCGTTTACCTTTTGTTGTTATCGACGTTAAAATGACACTGACGTTATTTATTCGAAAGCTCGTGTCACTATATCCACACACGAGTCGTGTAATTGCTGGAAAAACATGTATGAAAATCCACATGAATACACAGCGATGTGTATTTTTTTTTCCTAGAACGAATTTATTTGTAAATATGGTCTGTTGGTGCAACAAACGTCAAAAGTATTCCCATTTTTTTATACGTTAAATATTTCAACCTGGGAAATTTCTTTAGGCGGTGTTTGAACGTATATTCAGCATATTTAAAACCAAGCAAATATCCAGCTTGGTGTTTAAATTTTACGTATGTACCTCATTTTCTACCTCAGCCCTGTACGCCTTTCTAAACAAACTCCCAGATGCAGGCAAAATAGGCACCATGCATATGCTTACGACTTGCCTAACTACCTAATAAATTGAAAACACATCGTGTGTTCGGTGTTCACCATTCTGTAGTTATACCTGTAAATTTTTCTCGCTACTGGTGCCCGAGCGGTAGTCAGTGTTTGCTTGTTAATTTATGTTTAGGGGTTTTACCGTTGCGAGGGAAAGTTACCAAAGTACGGGTCTACTGTGTTTCAGGGGTTTAAAAATTTATAAAGAAAACAGACTAGAATAAATAAGTTTTCTCATTTTTTAAAAACCGAACCCGTAATTATTCGTAGGTATAGTAGGAGTATGTGAAATTGGAAATAAACCAATGGTATTGTTTGCTCGAATTGCTATTCGATTTTCAAAACATCGAGTTTATAATTATTAGAAATGGGTTATAAAAAATTCAACGAATTGAAAAATACGTTGTCGAGTAGAAGAAAAATAGGCAAGGTTGTCTATTTTTTATTAATAAATTATACCTACGAAGGTTGTGATGAAAAGCTGTTCATTGGATTGTCAACAGATTCAAAATTCTTTTCAATGGGGTTGAAATAGACGATTAAAATAAAAGATCTAGGAAAAAATGTGTGAAATTTTGACAAAAATAGATTGTAAGAAAAACAAAAATTTATATTTTTTATAGTTAGAATTTTGGTACCAATTTATTTAATATTCTCAATTTTTACTAATACCCTAAGTACATCAATCTAGAAAAATAACATGGATTTTGTTTTTGAATGGATGGAGCTCTAAATTTTTCTTGCATGATTGATGACATAATGACCTCTTTAATTGTAAAATATAAGGCTCTGGTGTGGCAAGGAGGTACTTTTATCTCAGGTGGAATTTGGTCAAAATTTTTATGAAATTTGATTTGTCTCAGTATTATGATGATTTTAGGGTGCATGAGCGAATTTTTATCTCACCCCCCCCCGGGGGACAGGAGCCCTAAAATATGTGATTTTCAAACTAAATATTAAAAAATTCTATCTTCGCGAGTTTTCAACTGATTTTTTAAAAACTTGGCATGAAGGTAGAGGTACTAGAGGAGAGTCCTCTAATTTTTTTTTAGATTTTTTCGACCACTATAATGACCTCGAATTTGACTTTCAGAAAATTTTTCATAATTATCGAGTGTATAGTATCAAAATCCATGTTTTTTTTAAACCATGGGTTCATGGGCAGGTGGTAGGGAAAGGAAAAATCCGAAAATTTTCTCAAATATCGAGTGTGGTCAATGTTTTTTTATCTGTGGGATCCGTTTCTGATGCTATTTCATCGAAAATCCCAAAATGAGCAGATGAGGGAGTTGGTGGGGAGAGAAAAATTGATAATCGTTCATGGTTATCTATTTTTTTTTGCTCTTTCGTAGGCTCATTTTGAATTTTTTCAATGAAATAACATTAAAAATGGATCCCACGGATGAAAAAAACATTGATTTTGATACCACATTCGATAATTGAGAAAATTTTCGTATTTTTCCCCTCTCTACCACCTCTCAATGAGCCTATTTCATGATTTTTTCAATAAAATGATGCCGGAAACGAGGTCTCCGAATTAAAAAACATGGATTTTGATACCACACTCGATAATGGAAAATTTTTAATTTGACTCCTCCCTGCCATCTCTCCATATGGACCCATTTTGGGACTTGATTATAGTTCGAAGCCAAAATGATCTCAGAACTGGATTCGAAAACTTTAAATTCCTCCTGGAATTCTTTTTCTCTGAAAAATCTGTTTGAAATATTTTAATTCAATTTTGTTCGTTTGTTTTTTTCAATCAAACTTTTTAATATTCTCAAACATTGGGGGGGAGTGAAAAAAAAACATACTCATCTTAGATTTTGATCAAATTTGGCGAGATGGTTTACTTAAAGTGAGAGACCTCCCGAAAAAATTGAGCTCTCCAGGGGTATGGGAAGAGGTGCAAAAGGTGCTCAAACTACATCTATTTAAAAAAAAAAACACACACACTTTTTGTGTTTACTTTTTTAGTCAATCAAAATTGTGTAAGAAGCGGTCACAGCACTTATAAGATGCGATTTGAGTTTTGACATCTTCCTGAACTATCACCATCCTCCTCCGATCAAAACTCAGACTACTATTAAGAGGATTGAAAAGTTGCAGATTGAAATATTCCAATAATATGGCATTTTTACTAATCGTAAGCTGAAATGATTTTTTCTTCATCGAATAGTTGAATAATTTTTTTTTCAACCACGAAAAAAGTATTTTGCAAAGAAATTGAAAACTTTATACGCCAGTGCAACCAACAGCAAATCATAAAATTCCAAAATACAGAATTTAGATTGATATTACATAATTATGAGCTCGAATGCAATTTTTTTTGTTAAGTGATTGAACCAATTTTTTCTACCAATCAATTTATAAATATTTTTACAGAGTTGTAAAATCTATCCAAAAGTTGGAAAATTTTTTGGCCGTCTCAAAATTTGTGTTTTCTTGGGTAATTTGAAATTTTTGAAATCAAATTCAAGTTCGTTGGCCGAGAAAATCTCTAAAAATTTCAGAGTACTTCTTTCTGGTGTGTCTAGCTTCGTACCAAGTTTTTAAAAAATCGGTTGAAAACTCGCGGAGACAGAATCTTTCAATGTTCAGCTTGGAAATTTCCTATTTTGGGGCCTCTGCCCCCCAATGGTGCGATGAAAATTCGCTCATACGTTTCAAAATAATCATCAACTCTGACAATTGGAATGAAATAAAAATTTTAACCATTCCACCTGAGGCCAAATGACCTCCCGTCCACTCTAGAGTTTTTTAGAATTTTTTCAGAAAATATAAACGATAAAATTTTACCTCGGTCGCCCTAATCTGGAATAATCACCTTCAACTTTTCGAAACTCACCACCTCACTCGATCGAACTCGCCTAAAACACAAAACCACATCAACGCCAAAATTAGAAATATGCCAAAAAATACTCGACACAAACGGCAGCGCCGATTTTTAAAAACATTAAAATGAAAAATCGCCCAGATAAAACTTCAACTATCCATTTTAATATCCGGGAAAAACATAAACAAAAGATACAAATACACGAGCTCCGATATACGCGCAATTTTTTAAAATATACGACGAGGGTAACATAAAATTGACCATTTTTCAGATTCTGATTATCGCCCAACATTTATTTCTTTCAACGAGAGTGTTTTTGTTAAATCACCTCAGCGTATAACCCCGCTCGGCGGGAAAAAAATACACCGCCGTGGATACGCATCCGAGCACATATACGAAGGCTAATTGAGAATTCACCAGCCAGACCCTAACACGTTACACTAGCCGGAGTAAAATTACCTTCATATAGTATAAATCTTCGTCTAAATTCCGAGCACTTTCATCTCATCCGTACCAAACGGACCAAATCATCACACTATAAATTCCAACGTAGACCCGTAGTCGTAGTAGCTCGCGAATCCTAATAAAATATTAATTTAACGATATTTCGTTCTCGGCGTGCCAGTGTCTGTGCGCGAAAGCTCGTTCCAAGTTCACTCGTGTACCACAAACGAATCAAATTAACGTCGTCGTGCACCCTGCGCCACGCCGCCAAAGCGTCAGACAAAATGGAATTAACATGCGACGGATTTCGTCGTTACCCGACAAAAGACCGCCAAGTATTTCAAAATCTAAGTTTACAGCGGTGAATTTAAATCAACGAAATTAACCACCCTCGTATCGAAAAATCCACTAAATCGAAAATAATCGATTTTATTGGTACGATCGGTCGAATCTCAGAATACTCATTTTACAATCAAATTGACCAATAAATGGTAAAAACAATTTTAAAAAAAGGGTAAAAATTAAAACATATCTGTGGCAACACAATGGAAATTATCCCTTTGAGTACGATTTGCAACATTATTTATCATGACCTTTTTCCCTCGGCTCGCTTTAATAAACGCAACGGCCAACGTTTTATTCCAAATCGTTTAGTTTTATTTACCAAAATTAAGATTTACTAAACAAACCCTGCGCTAATGGTTTCTCATCCATATTCCATTGGTTAAAATGGTATCGAATGAAGAAATATTTGATTGCAGGGTAAGGACGAGTTATTGTGAATTTTGAAATTTTATTCGGTTTAGTAACTCACTTGAAGCGTCTGTCTAAAAAACAACCATAGTCCAAAAATGGAATTTTACTGGAGAGTGAAATTGTATGCTCAAAACGTTTTTACGATTGAAAATTAGATTGGTGAATAAAAGTTGATTTTAAAATGTGGATTAAGAACCTACAGAAGGTTTGACCGTTCAATTTTCCTCCAAATCTCAGAAATGGAAATTAAAAATTTTTCCATGTGTTTCTAAATCGCAGGTCTTCGAAGTTTTCGATCTTTTTGTTTAATAAACAACCAGCTAAATTCTGATTGGTAGTTCACATCCAATCAGCATCAACCTCATGGCCTATGGCTGTTTTTTAAACAAAAAGCTCGAAAACCTTCAATTTAGAAACACAAAAAATGGGTTAATGTCTTTTTTAAAATTTGAAATGAATAATTCCATTGTTTTTTTTTCATTAAATTTATTCCGAAACTACAATAAATACCCCCCCCCCCAATTTGGGCGAAGGTTGTTTTTTAAACTGACGCTTTACTTGTATTGAATTTTCTTTCAAAAAATATAATTTTTTCAAGATTTTTATAATTTAAACGTATGAAAAGTGCAATTATTTATGAATTCAGATGCCAATTCTTATCTGACTCACTACAAAAATTATATTTTGTAACAGGAAAGAACAAAATTAGAAATTTTGAAACAGCAATGAGATTTTCGATCCATGTTTTGCAATCCAATATCACAAAGTTTTGTGAGGAAGGGTTCTGCGCCAGGAGGGTCCAACTTTGAACAAAATTGACAATTTTTCAACAACGGTGGAAATTTCCGATTCATGTTTTGCCAATCAATATTGAAAATTTGTGATTTAAGTTCTGCGCCAGGAGGATCTTTTGAATATAATTGAAAATTTTGCAGCAACAACGGTGGAAATTTCTAATTCATGTTTTGCAATCTAATATTACAAATTGGTGATGAGGGGTTCTGCGCCAGGAAGATCCAATTATGAATAAAATGAAAATCTTGCAATAACACGCTGCAAATTTCAGATTCAAGTTTTGTCTTCCAATATCCCAAATTTGAGATGGGAGGTTCTGCGCCAGGAGGATCAAATCCTGAATAAAATCAGAAATTTTGCCATGGCACGGTACAAATTTCTGATTTGTGTTTCGCAACCCATTGATACTAATTTGTGATGAGGCGTTCTGTCTTCTGGGGCCAATTTCGAACAAAAGTGAAGAGTTTGTAACAACAGTAGAAATTTCCAATTCATTTTTTGCAGACCTGTATTGAAAATTTGTGATGGGGGTTCTGCGCCAGGAGGATCCAACTTTGCAGAAAGTTGAAAATTTTGCAACAACAGCGATGGAAATTTCTAATCCATGTTTTGCCAACCAATATTAAAATTTTGTGATAGGGGTTTTGCGCCAAAAAATCCAATTTTGATCAAAATTATAAATTTTGCAACAATAGTGAAAGTTTCTGATTCAATAGTACAAATTTGTTATGGGAGGGGGATTCTGCGCCAGGAGGATCCTATTTTGAATAAAATTGAAAAATTTGTAAGGATGGTGGGAAATTCCGATTCATGTTTTACAATCTAATATTAAAATTTTGGGATTGGAGTGCTCTGTTTTCAAATTTTCATTAAAATTTGGCGCCTCCCCCGGTTTTACTCTTATTCTCAGTCCTCCGTTAAATCATTTTGGGTCTGTCTATTCTCATACGGAATGAACAACAAAATGACCGAACTGTGCGCAATGTCGTTCATTTTTTTCGTCATCATCACTGCTACATTGATCATCTCATGATCTCAGCTGTTAACTGTACCTTTTTGCAAAATGTTAATTTTTTTCAGCTGTTGAAATTTTTCTCATAATATCAATTTTTTTTTAACTCCTCCAATAAATTTTTCCCTCCACTAAACTTTCTTCTTCAAAATTTTTTCTCAGCTCCGAGATTTTTTTTTCAATTTCTTCAATTTTTAACTTTGCTAAAATTTTCATTTTTTATTCAATATTTACTTGAATTAACACTGTGAAATCCTATTCTTTGATTTAAAAATATTTTTCAAGCCAATTTTTTATCCTAAAAATTTCAGAGCTGGAAAAAAATTTTTGAAAAAAATATGAGCTGAGCTTCAAAAAATGGAATTTTGAAAAAAAAATTGATAGGTGTAACAATTGAACTTGGAGAAATAATTTCGGGATCAAAAAAATTTGAAAGAAAATTTCCAGAGTTAAGAAAATGAAAAATATGTGTTTTTAGAAAAAATTCAAATTTTTCTACCTACCTGAAAAAAAATTGAAGGGAAAAATTTCAGAATTGGCAAAAATTTATTCCAGATTAGAAAATTTTAGAGTTGAAAAATATTTTGAGGAAAGGAAATTAAAAGTTGAAACTATTTTGAGAATAAAAAAAATTGGGTTGAAAAATTGTTGATTTCGGTTTCAAATTTAAATATCTTACGATTACAAAGTTATGGCGCGACGTCACGAGGCAGGTTGAGAAACTGCGAGTCGAGCGAACGATTTACATTTTGTTATTCTCCGTGTGAGAATAGACAGACCCAATAATTTTTGTTTACGTTTATGCGTTCAATGTGGAAAAAACTTGAATTCTATTAGGTAACTAATTTGTCCAAAATTTAGCCCCTTCCCTCCCAGAAAAATCGGACTCATTTTAAAAATTTGTCTCTCACAAGGCCGATCAATGAACCACGTTGGAAAAACTACAAATCAACTCAAAATAATTTTACATTTTTTTAATGATCTCTCGTTTTAAAATTTTTCACTCGTCTAAGCTCATCATACCAATGACTCGTTAAACTACCAATTGCAAGTTGCAAATTTACCCATTGATTTTATTCGACGTTTTCGTTACTCTCAATTTCACAACTTTGTCATGACACCGTTAAGCTTGATTGCTCACTGCTCCAGTCTTCTGTTAACTTGTCCAAAGTTTTCCACTAAATAAAACTACAATGTATCACGTGTTCGCTTCGTCTATACAGTTTAGATATGCAACCAGCAACGCGAACCCATCGCTGTACATTTTAGTGTACTCACGTATAACGTGATTCCAATACAAAGTTTTCTGCTGGCTTTTTGGAATCAGTGTTGTCCTTACGCTTCAATCAATTGAGCTCTGTGAAAAGTTACATCCATTCTGCGGTACGTTCGCGTCGAATATGTTTGTGTAATTTTCCACAAAGAGTAATATAATTTCCAAAATGATGGAAAAAGTTGTTCGCACGAGGTTCACGTTCACCTCAGCTAAACGAAAATACCTTCTACCTATTTCGTACTTCACAAATGACTTTTCGTCTTCTTGTAAACAAAGCTAAAGCGAATTAAGGTACCCGAGCTTAGCTATGTTTTAATTAAAATCGTATTGTGTACTGTCTTAGCTGGAGGATTAAAGCCACCTCATTAATTTTAACTTGTTATTATTTGCATTTAATTGTCGTTTATGACTTTCGCCTAGGTGTATGGGTACCTTATCTGCTACATTGTGTTTGGGCAAATTTTAATACCTGCCAAAGAATGGGTCTCTCATTGGATCTCCCTCGTCTCCCTGTGCTCATTTTCTCATTAAAACCAAGAATGCATTTACGATTAGATTATCGGTGTAATGAATGGCAAAGTATTTAACGAGTGAATGCGCGTAATTAACTTTATTATACTGTAACGATCATTCGCATAAATCGCTCGTTTGATGGTAATAAAATCTTGACGAGGAGTTATTGAATATAAAATGCTGACGAGCAAAGTTATATCGGTAATTTGGAACATAATCAAAATTTATGGCCATGCTACTGTGTTGTGACGATGGCTCCTTAAATATTTCAAAATAATATCCGAAGTATTAATTATTTCAGGCGTTTAATTTGTTTTATTTAATCGTTTGTTTTTTTTTTTACTTACGTAGGTATCAAATTATTCGTTTAATTGATAGGGGTATTAAGAAGCTTTTACACGCAGAGAGAAAATTTCTGACTTTACTAATATAGGTATAATTTTTCCCTTTGGAAAGGAAAAAAAAAGGTTTAACTAAGCCATACGAGTTAAACTGGCAAAAAAATGAGGCACTGTTGAAAAAAAAATACCTACTCCTATTTTTTTTTCAAGCAGCCAAACGTACCAGCGAGTAAAACGGTCTGAAATGGTTAAATATGAAACGTCGACCATGCTGAAGTGATTAGGTGAAAATATGTGGCGGCGTTTAAGTAATCGCATTCTGTTCTCGAGTTTCTCAAGTTTACTGTGTAAACAGGAAAAAAAAAGCAACGTTTTCAGCTACACACTCAATGCCAAGTGTTATTCTGGATGACTTTTTCTCCATTCTTTAATGCGTTCGTTTGGTTTTTCGTAAAAAGTACCAACGTAAAATGGTTTATTGATGATGTGCGGCAAGTTTACTTTGGCATGTGCGTCGTCTTCGTGTTCTCGACAAATGTTATGTCAAGTTGTGATGCATATTTTGTGGAGCTAGGATGAAGTCGAGTTGAGGGTGGGAAGATGTAGAGGAATGAGAGTTATTTTGGTGGCCAATTTTTTGAAAAAAATTTCAGGGAATGTTTTTAAAAAGTGTTTAGAATTTTAAGTGATCGACCTTTCTTGTTGTTCTAAATCGAAGTCAATTGAAGTTGAAAGACTGAAATTGTCAGAAAAATTTGGGTAACTGTGATACATATTTGCTTACTCCAAATTTTGATTAATGAACATGCAGGGCAGTTGAATGGGACTGTTGATTTAAAATTTATAAAATATCTCTAAAAAATTGTTTCAGGTGCAGCTTAAATTTTAAATATTACTTCTCGATTTTTTTCTGAAAGGGAAAAAGGCATTTTCTCAAAGAAAGTGATTAATGAATTTTTTTCAGTGTTTTGTTTTGTATAATTTTTTGGCCAATTTATGCTGACTAAATTTTCTCAATAATAATAACCTATCTCCAAGAAAATGAAAAAGTGGAAAATAGTGTTTTGAAAAAAAAAAAAAAATGGTAACGTTTTTGAATAATTTTGCTACAGTTTTATGATACTTCGTAAAATAACTCAACCTTTTTTTTATCAAAATGATTTGAAATTTTCAATCAACTATTTTGCCTATTTATTTTTTCGATTATTTGAAACAATATTTTGAATTTTAATATTACTTTCATAGTTTCAACATTTTTGAGCGAATTGCCTGTACTTACTTTGGACAATTATTTTAAAAAATTACTGATTTTTTAATTTTTTGAGAAAACTTTGTCTTTGAATTTTTTTGATATTCGCACGATTTTTTTGTTAAAATTTTTCAATTTTTTTCATTTTAAGATAAGTTGCGTAATACAATTCATGATGCTTATTTTGAACCATTTTCTCAAAAATTTTTACAATTCTTGCGTTATTTTCGATCGAGTTTCAAGAGCAATAAACCTGCTTAAAACATTTTAAATTCGTAAAATTTGTGAAAAAATTGTTGAAAAATTGAAAGTAGCACATTTATTTTTTTGTGACCCCGCGCCCCGTCGTAAAGAAGGAACCTTGTAAAAAAAATCGATGTCTTCATTTTTGTGTGTTTGGTCCAGATTTGGAGTCATTTGGACCAAAAACATGAAAAATGAGAAATCGATTTTTTTTTTACACTAGGTCCCTTCTTTTCGGCAGGGTCACATCTTCTAAATTTTGGTTCCTTTTTTTTGCGAATCTTGAACTCTTGGAAATATTTTTGTTCGATTCGAATTAGAAGAAAGTTTAGGGAAAAAAATACCATAAAAATGAGCTGATTTTAGTATTGAGGAGGGATGGGGTCAAATTTAAATTTTCCATCCAAGATGAAAATTTTTCATTTTTTTGTCCCAAAAGTAATACTTTTTCTAGGAAGAAGAAGGCAGATCTTCGATCAGGTCATGAAACTAATTCCATCTGAAATGTTTTGTTTTTTGGGGATGGGGAGGGGGAAATTAAAGTAAAGCAGTGCGATATTTTAAAAAAATTTTTTTCTAATCAAGTTCTGTTTTTCAAATTTTTAATAAGATTTTTTGAGTTCGAAAAGGTGACGGCATTGATGTTTTAAGGTTCCATTTTCAGGGTCTTGGTACTTCTGCATTTAATTTAATCATGCAAAATGCTAAGAAAAAGTAATGATTCATTCTAAAATTCTTATAACGTATTAATATGGAATATTTCGTTTGAAAAAAAGTGGAAGTTAGCTGTGAGTCAACTCAGAAAGTATTCTGTGTTATCTGCAAATTCTAAATCCTGGATATCACTTTTTAGATCAATTAAAAATGACGGTCTTAAAATGGAAGAAAACATCTAATTGATTATGGTATAAAATTTTCCTTTGTTATAGACGAGGATGAGGTATGAAATTGAAATTTGAAATATGTTTGTACATAGGTAGTCCATTTTTTCGTATTCTTTCATTTTCGCTAAAATTTTTAAATTGGTTTCTTTCTAATCCTACAAATATTTATATTTATTTTCATCCTATATAGACCTAATTTACGAACATTGATCTCATTTCATTCATTTGATCCGGCTCAAATAAATAAACAGATTCGACAAACGAAATCCAAGTAGAATCAGAAAAAATCCCAATTTATTTCCTCGAAGTCTCACAACTTCAGATATGGCTCCCCCTTCAACACCTCATCTCTTTTAAATCTCGAAATAAAACTCGTACGTAGAAAATGCGATGAAAAAAATTCCGGAATCAGTTTCGACTTCCGTAAAAATACGATAAATAAAGAACCTACGATAACCCTGTAAAAAAAAAGCGTATCTTTAACATAAAGAAAGCACATTACTATGGGTTAAATATCGCGTATAGCTCACCTTCCCACGTACTCCCCTCTCACCCCCTTTACCTCTTCTTACATCGAAAAATATATCTACGAACCCCTGATTAAACATCGCGTCGATTTGTATTCATGGGCAATCGATTGGCGAAAATTTACGTCTTTTGTATAAGTGAACGAATATGTTAGTCGGGTTGAAAAATATCCTCGTAGGTGCTTATTTCAAAGCATCTGATATCTTATTGGAACTAGACGCGAGCCTGGGCAATCGAGAAACAATTGCTGTGCGAAAGAGAGTTGAGTACCACTGGGGCGATTTTTATTAAGACGCGTTTAGCTTTTGAAGTATCGCCATTTCCTTTTTGAAATAATTTTTACGTTTTCCTTTATTATTTTTCTTTTATTTATCGTTAACTTGTTTTCTTTCGGTTATTATTTTTTCTGCTTGGTTGTCGGTTTGAAAATGTTGTAAATTGCGATGCTGCCGAGAGATCGTAATATCAAAGTACGCGATGCGCGTGAAATTGTATAATCTAGTCGTCTTCTTCGTCGTAATACGTTACACGATAAAACCGGGGTTGATTTTTTTCCCTATACATTTGCACATAAAAGAAAACACAATTAAAAAGTAATTTTCATGCAGTAAACATAAACAGGACGTTTGAAGGTTTCTAGACCGAGGCTTGTTAAATTAATGGGTATTTTCGTTTTGGTTGAAGACTATACGTTGCAGAATGGAGGTCAATGGGGAATGGGGATGCAGGAGTTTTGAGATTTTCTTGAAAAATTATACGGCATGCAGAAGTAATTACGTGTGTGATCCTGCTGCGTGTAGCCCGTCGCGTCGGTCTGCATATTTAAAAGATACGCGAGCTTTTTCGCCGTCGCCTCCCGAGCTCGCCATTCATTCGCAGCACACCATTATGAAAGCTGCTTTTGTGGTGGGTGATGTCGGTGATTTATGTCGGTACAAATATTACAGAGGCGGCGTATAAGAAAAGCGAATTTTGGGTACTTTATGACGCCTCGTTGCCAGACACTGATAATAGTTTGAATTAATATTTATAATGATTTGGAGAAGCGGATACGCAGATTCTCAACGAGCCGGAATGGACGCGAGGGTAGTTATAAAACTCGCCCGGAGAATTTTATCGTCGTAAATTGGGTGGGTGTTACTTTTGTAAAATTTCTGTCTCGTGAGGGACAGTTTTATGTGTTTTATCGTTTACAAGATGTTTTTATGTTACCACCTTGGAATTTGGGTTCGGAATAAATGAGGAAGAGTTTTGGTCTCGGAGAAGTATCGATAGGGGATGAGTTACTAGGTCCTTCCTGCTTCCTTCCATGGAGATTTTTTAGTATTCGGTTAGGAAAATTGACCATTTCTAATTACATTTTCTTTAGTTGGAAAAATTTTCATAGATTATAAAATCGAAACATTTATTATCATTTGCTTATACTTTTCCTAATTAGGAGAAGTAAACACATTTGTACTTTCGGTACTTTCTTTTTTTTTTTTTTTTTTTTTTTTAATGAGAAAAGCAAAATTGAATGATCATTTTCTTGAGGAAAATTTATCATTTATTTTTGTCTCTATATTTTCCCCCTGGATTTTTTTTTTGATGTTTGCGAATCAAAATTTTATTTTTAAAGTGTAACGTTTGGTCCGGCTGACATTTCTGATATTTTGTGAAGTTTGATAAATATTGGAAGCAATTTGGATAATCGCTGAAATAATTAAATTTTGTTTGACTTGAACAAAAATTTGACATTTACACAACTTTAGGTGACGATATTTCTGTCAGGCATACTTGTTTTTCAGAAATTATTTTAAAAATTATGAATGAAGAATTTAAACATTTTAAAATGTTTTTTCCAATTTTTTTGACATTTTAAATTTTTTTCTGATATTTTCCTATTTTTCAAAGCATACTCTTAATTTTTTGATTTCTTTTTCATTTGTCTTTTGAATTTGAACTGATTTTTCTTTCCTAAATTTTTTCATTAGATGCATTTTCTATTAGGTACTTTTTTATTTTTTTAAATATTATCCTGTTTTTTCATAGGTACAAGATAAATTTTTTATCATAAAATTTTACTTAAAATTTTTTCATAATTTTGGTGTTTAAACTCAAAAACATGAAAAAAAGAACGAAAAATGTTGTGAAAATGAACAAAAAGCATTTCCTGATAAAATGGTGAAATCGGCCCTTGACTCGTTGGGGACAAAAATTACCCAAAATTTTGGTAGTGGTGAAAAACCGCCCCCAAAAAATTTTTATATTTCGACCCCCACCCACATCCGAGTTATGGGGCTATAATTGCTCAAAATTCAATAATTTCTATCTCTGGAAGGGCTGTGAACTTTTCATAGATTGTAAATACTGCAGAGATATAAGTACGTGAATTTTTTTTCAAAAAAAATTTCTCGAATTTTCCAGAGTTTTTCGAGGTTTGAAAATTTTAATAATTCGTCAAAAAATTGGGGAGGAGGAGCCACGAATATTTTTCTCAAAACTTCGGTTACACCATTTAGTTACAACATATATATAAATATATATTTTTTGGGGGATTCAAAAGTGAGTGGAATATGGTCAGAAAAATAGAACGTGATAAAAAAACACCTTTTTTGTAATATTTTGAAAGATTTTGGAAGTTTAAAGCTCAATTTTTTCCACCAAATTAAAATTTTTCGCAAATTCGCTCAAAAGATACATAATAACTTCTTTTTTCGTGACCAAAAAGATCGAACCGACAATAATACACGTCGTGTTTTTCACCATTTTTGTCCGATTACTCACTTGATTTTTCCCAGGTGCCAACAAATGACCGGTAAAATTTGTTGATGGATGGGTGGAGGGGGTTCTGATAGTGAAAATGAATGAAAGTTGAAAAATTCGTAAAGAAAAAGGCAAAAAATTATTAAAGATAAAGACACCTAATATGCATTGTTTCTCCATCTTTATCTGCCTTTTAATTGTATCATAACGAGTGAATTTCGAATTGAGATGTAGATTTCTTGAAAATTTTTTGGGAAATAATTTTTTCAATTTTCAATGTTGGATTTTAAATTTTCATTATTAAATTTACAATGTTCAGTGTAGAATTTTAAATTTTCAATGTTGAATTTTCAATTTTGAATCTTCCATCTTCCACAATCTTCAATCCATAATTTTCAATTTTCAATATGGATTTTGCCTCCAAAGATTAGGGTTATGGGTCTACATTGGTCAAGGTCACGGTTTGAAAGGTTTCGTGTTGAATAACACTTTTTTTTTGGAATACATAAAATGTATTTCTGATAGTTTCACATTTGATACATACTGAAAAAAGAGCATTGCGAGAGGCTTGGCTTAGGTATTAAATAGATAAGTAGATTGAAAACTCTCTCTCCCTTCATCAACTTTTCTCTCTCCTGACAAAGTATCTACCTTCGGAACGTCACTGTTTGAACTTTTTAATGAAAAAAATTATCCATCCGCAGAATTAATAACTATAAAAAATAAAAGGTCTGCGAAAAATAAACCGAATCGTGATCTCGCAAGATTACTTATTTGAAAAGCGTAAAAAGTGCTTAATATAAAAGTAAATAAAACAACATTGCTTTATTGGTTATCTCGAGTCGACGTGCCGAACAAACCAGACGGATCTGCTTTTACAGTTTATTTTATCGTTGGCTCCTTTTGATGGATTTTTTTTACACGTTGTCGGACGACGGGACGACGCTGTGAAAAAGCTGGTAACAAATCTCGGCTACTTATTACATTTTAAAACTTGTATCTTATGACAGAATTACCTTGTTATTGGATAAAAGCGTTCTTTTGTACGAAATAAAAACCGAATAGAGAAACTCGAGTACGCTACGTACTACGTATTGCAGCTTGCGCGTTAAAAAGCTCTTTTCTTCCTCTGCGTACTTCCATCTCGGTTGTAGAATTACGTTTGAAGATGGGCAATGTGGCGAGGAGAGGGATAAAAGCGATGAGGCGTGTGTTGTGAAAAATGATACGTTAACCCTGTGTGCGTATACAAAAGAAAAAGAAAACGTTTACAATCGTAAATTTAATAAAGTCATAAACCGACCTTATAGTTTTTATTAAACTCGTGCACCAAAAATCAGCTGTAAAATTACTCTTATATTGTGATTTTTTTCGTATTCTACATGGCGATGGCCTAGAGCTTTCGGTGAGCATCGAGGCATATGGCGATGGCGTATTTTTACACGAATTTTTATATTTCGTACGTGATTTCGTTTGCGCAGGGGGACCAGTGAGCCAGCAGGCATACGGTTTGAACGATGTGTGTACCAAGGTGACATGTACGTGATATGGGAGAATCATCGCTTGTGCCTGATCTAGATCCTCAGGCAGTGGAGCGATGGATCGTGGAAAAAGCCAGCCCCGAATTCGTCGAAAGGATACTTAGATTAAGAAATCAGAAAACCGAAACGTCCAGTAATTTTTTGGAAGAAATGCCGACCAGAAATAAACGCACGTCGGTTACTTCGGAGCTGTTCAATACGTGGATTTCGTCGTCTCCGTCCAAATCTCCCACGTTGAAAAGGTAAGCGATATTTGAATGGAATCTAAGGATTCAAAAAAAAAATCAGTGAAATCTCTAGATGATATAATTACCTACTCATTTCTAAGATGAGTGTCATGGACAAATTCTTTTTAAATAAGGAAAATGAAAAATCTGGTCCCTCGAGAAAATTGAATTGTATTGTATCCGGAACAGAAATTTTTAACGAGTGCTTATCTTGAAATTTTTTACTTGAGACCTAGATATATTTGGAGCGGGAGGGTGATAAATATTTTTTTAAAGAATTACTCAATCCAGAAAGCGTAAAAAATGCAATTTTAAGTACCATCACGTCTTTTTGAACACTACACTTAATCCTGTTTTCCAAATTTTCGAGAAAAAGTAAAAAAAAATCACCTTGAATTTCAAAAAATTCAGAAGAAAAATTGTTTTTCAAGAAAAAAACGCTCATGAAATGAGTTGAAGAAGAAATCAAGTTTCATCTCTAGAGACCAATGAGAGTTGGCTTATCAAAGGGAAAAATATTGTAAGGAATTTTCCGCAATTTTTTGACTCAAAACTCAAAAGTGTATATTTTTACTATTTTTTTCAACTCGAAATTAAAATTCTATCGAAAAAAGTCAATTTTTTGCCTTAGAAGTGCACCATACGTAACTCTTTTTGGATGAATTTACGCTCCTTAAATTTTAAAAATAGACAGGTGGTCGAAAGTTTCATAATTTCATAAAAATTGTTCGAAATATCCATTTACAATTTTTTGAGGGGGTTTTTCTGTTTCAAAACATGTTAAACTTTCAAATAACTCTTTGCTGTTCAAACAACGTATGCGCAGAAAATAACTTTGATCAATTTTCTTCCATTAAAAGTAGGTACCTATTTTCGAGTAATTTTATTGAAAAACGTTGATTTTCAGAAACAAAAAAGAAGGGATCTAATATGTAGTTTCTGCCCTGCAACTGAAACTGGCTCTCCTCGAATTTGAACTAAATTATTTAAGACCACACAAGATGTGTTTAAAAATATCAAAAAAATTTCAAGTTATGAAAATTTCAAAAAAAAGTAATAAATTTTTACAACTCTAAATTAGTAACCACCATGAAAATGTTTGGAAATTATTTTCAACCACGTAAGTCAGGTTTTTTGAAAGTATTGGCGTTTTCTTTTATTAAAAGGATGAATCGAGGAGAATATCTTGAAAGATTTGAGTCAAAACTTTCCTTATGGAATAAAAGTTGATCAAAATTATTCCCCCAAAAAATGTATGATATGCACCTTTCTTCCTGAAGAATTTGAATATCTTGAAGGAAGAGGAATTTCACTTCACAATCTTCAAACTTGAAACTTTTTTCCATCCCTGCAAAAACAGTGTATTATTCCCCCAAAAAATGTATGATATGCACCTTTCTTCCTGAAGAATTTGAATATCTTGAAGGAAGAGGAATTTCACTTCACAATCTTCAAACTTGAAACTTTTTTCCATCCCTGCAAAAACAGTGTATTATTCCCCCAAAAAATGTATGATATGCACCTTTCTTCCTGAAGAATTTGAATATCTTGAAGGAAGAGGAATTTCACTTCACGATCTTCAAACTTGAAACTTTTTTCCATCATCCCTGCAAAAACAGTGTTTTGCTTTGATAAAATTAATGAATTGCGTAGAGGCAAAAATCGTAAAAATCTGGAATAAGTATCTTGATTTTGGAAAAAATTAAAACATAATTTTTTCGATCTTTTTTGAAGGGCAGGAGGGGTTATGAAGGGTAAATAAAGTTCATTATAAATTTTTAAATGGGTAGGTAGTCGAGAAATTTTATTTTTGAACTTTGGTACACAAGATACTTACTTCGTTTTAGAAAAATAATTTTTTGGTGTTTTTATGCAATTTTATCAAAAAAAAAAAAAAAAACAATTTAAAATGAAATTGAATTAGATTTCATTGCCATCAAGTTTGAAAATTTTTCCAAATTTTGCTACTTATTTTTAATTACAGATGCAAATTTCAAAATTTCAAAATTACTGATTAATTATTGTTGGACAATCTAGATACTTGAAATGTCGAAAATTTTGCAAAACTTCAACTTTTTTGACCATTTCATTAAATAATTTTCTAATGCCTACCTATTCAATTTTGTAAAAATTTATTGATTTTGCCAGATTTTTTTCCAGTTTTTTGTCTTGTTTTCGGATCCCTTGACTTTAATTAATCCAAAATTGATGCAAATGAACTTTTTGTAGCTCACTCTCGTCAGTTTAATTTTTTGCGAGTTTTTCAAAAAAAAAAAAAACAAAATCCAGTCAAAAATTAATTCGTCTACGATGGTATCTAATCTTCAAATGCTTACAGTCTTTCTTGCATCTTATGATTTCTCCCTCTCAAATATTTTAATACCATTAGTAATTTTTAATTAAGAATCTCAAAACTAAGCAAGCAATTACGTAGCTCGAAAACTCTCGGCATTTTATCGCGATTTAGTTTGAAAATATGTAATAAAGGTAAAATCTCTTTAATACAGATGCATCGCGAAAAATAAACCCGCTGTAACGAGAAGTTTTTATATTCCGTGTTTCGACGCTTATCCGCGCTATAGCTACGAGAAGACTACATAATAATAAAAAACTCAGAAGGGAAGAACATTTCCGTGTAATAATTTAGAAAAAAATGCGATTGCATTTAATTTGAAAAGTTTTTTAAAATTCACGTCAAGTAGACGAAATTATAAAAGTAATGTCGGACGAGGAAAAAATATACGCAAAGACCGACCGAGCCACTCTTTTAATTGAATTCTTAAACGTGAATGTAATTTACTAAATGGTTAAACTGAACTTTTTTTTTTGCGAAATAATGATATTTTGGGATTTTTTTGTAAGAGATTTTTCATTAGTTCGATTAATCCGTCGTATTTTATATTTTTATGGCGGTTAATTTTCTATTGGTAATTATTTATCGTTTTAATGAATCTATTGTGTGTTGTGAAATGGGAAAAATTTGATGAGAAATGGAATAAGCGCCATGAAAGGTTTCTCTTTATATTAGAAACTTTAGTCTTTGTGAACTGATGTTTAAACTTTTACGGTATTTATTACCTACCTATGTTGAAATTTTCTGTGATTTTATTGTAAATTTTTGTTGATTTTTGATTTTTTTCCCTTCATCTTGCAGTACCAACAACATCAGCACGGCTGTGGTATCGAATGTACCCCGTTCGAGCGGAGAATGGAAACGCCAAATGGGTCTGCTAGATGAAGCGGATATGTTCATGGAATTAATCCGAGACGTGTCCAATGAATTGGATATCGACGTGCTGTGTCATAAGATATTAGTTAATGTCGGCTTATTGACCAGAGCAGACCGAGGGAGTCTGTTTTTGGCGAAAGGACCTCCGGATGATAAATATTTAGTAGCTAAACTGTTCGACGTTACGGTAGATACGGGTGAGTATCCTGCTGTATTAATTATTTACCGTTTTACTCTTCGGTGTACGTATTTGCACCGAGTACGTGAATGGTGGTCGAGTTGTGTGTAGAGCTTATAACGAAGCCAATTAATTTACAGCGAGCTCTGTCGCGAAATGAGGCCATCGCGCAAATTAACGTAATACCGTGGGGAACTAGACCAATAAAAGTTATACTGGTTGAGTGAATCTTGAATTAAATTCCATTTAATGGTAAAAAGAAAACGTCAATTTTGCTTTTCAAATTGCCACGTAATTAGGAGAAAAAACACGATGCGTTGAGGGAATTCTCTTACTATTTTTCGCCCCCAAGTTCGATCAAGTTGTCAGAAAGTGTCTTGAAAATGAAAATTCTAACGAGAGTTTAACCGTTGCGAAATTCTGAGTGTGGAATTTGCTGTATATGTGGGAAGGATTTAGCTTCATTCATGATAAAATACTTTAAGTCAGAGGAGCTTATTAATTATAAATGTCAAGAGGTTGAAGAAAGGTGTAGAGGAAACCTAAAAAGGATGAAAAGAGAGTAAAAATTTAATTTTTGGCAGGTTTATCAAACTGGTTTTTCATGAAAGTTTGTGAAAATGTTGTTATAGCTTTGAGAGAAAAAAATCAATTCATGTTTTCAAACTGAAAAAAATTGACTAATAGAGGCGCCTGAGCTTAAGATTTGAATTAATTTTTTTGGCATTATTATACTTTCGAAACCGGTTCAGTGATGAATAAAATTATAAAATATGAGATGTGTATTTGAGTTGAGTTTATCATAGTCATTGTTTAGTGATGTTCAAAAATGTCTTTAAGCTTTCTGATTTTTTTTTGGAAAGTAAAAAATAATTGAACCAGTTTTTAAAAATTTATTACTGGAAAAATATTCATTTTCAATTTTTCTACGTTTTTATTTGCATTTTTTTGTTCTCATTTTTCAATTGTGTACTAGTTGGAGAATCATTGAACCGGTTTTGAAAATGCCCAAAATGAGCAAAATGGATGATGTACTGTACTTGTTACAAATCTTCTCTCGATATCATTTCTAACCGGTTTAGAATCATTGAACCGGTTTCGTAAATTCACGCAATGAGTGATTTATTTTAAACGACCATAGCTGTTGTTCTAAACATTTTTCTTCAATTCAAATTTTTAAAAAAAAGTGATAAACAACCGGTTAAACAATTGAACCGGTTTCAAAAATGAAATAAAACAGAATTGATTTTTATTGTTACTTTTCTGTTGATCTCCCTCATTGAGAGTCTTGTTTTAATTGGCTAAGAACCAAATAAACTGGTTTAGAACCAAATAAACCAGTTAAGAACCAAATAAACCAGTTTAGAACCAAATAAACCGGTTTTTAGATACGTTTAATCATTTTTATTTTTCAAATGAAGAAATTTTCAACTTTTCTGGAATCTTTCTCTTGATCTTTCCTACTTGAGAATTGATTTGGGAACCATTGAACCGGTTTCAAAAAATATTTAAGAAGGTTCATCTTTTCAATGACCTATAACATTTGTTTGATATTTACTCTTAGGCTCAATTTTTTGAAAATTCATTGGCAACCGGTTGGTAACCATTAACTGGTTTCAAAAATACACTCAAGAAGATTGATCTTCTACTAATCTACAACTCGTGTTTTGAACTTATTACTCGACTTTTATGAATTAGGAACTGATTTACAACTGGTTGAGAACTTTTAAACCGATTTTCAATATTTTTTCAAGAAAAATCTCACATGTAATATCTTTGTTGTTTTGAATATCCTCAATTCTGAATTTTCGGAGACATTTTTGCCAGCTAGTTAGGATTCGTTTAAACCGGTTTCTGAGTGATATGGAAAAATATTATCCAGTTTTATTTTCCAATAGTGATCTATGAATTTTTTTAGAAACGTTTTCTTAATTTCTATTGATTTTGAATTTGTCGGTAACCGGTTTAGAAGCATCGAACCGGTTTCAAGAATGTATGAAAAAGTGATTATCGCTTAATTTTTACGTGCTTTTTTTTCAACCTATTTCTTTTCGATTACTAAGCATCGGAAACTTATTACCGCTAATTTTGGATAACATTGAACCGGTTTCAAGAATGGATGACAAATTTAATAATTTTTTGTGTTATTCCTGATTTTTTTTTAAAACATTTTCTTTAATCATTACGCATTGGAAACTAATTTCCGGACGTTTTTTGATCACATTAAAACCAGTTTCTGAATATTTTTTTAAAATTATTGTCTGTGTATCAAAATTGTTTCTCTATTCAAAAATGATTATGCACGACAATTAAAGAAGTTGGTTGAAAACTCAAAAATTCGATTTCTTTGTGAAAATGGGAAAATATCAATAATGTAGAATTATTGAGAGACCTCGAGCTTGGATCATTTTTTTTGCATCAATATTGAAAGAAGTCCGTCGTATAAATTCTCAATCCAATATTGTATAATTTTAAAAATCATTTCTTATTCGTTCCTTAATGAAATCAGGTTGAGATGGGAGAGAAGGTAATACAGATATCGATTTAATTGATTCCCGACGATAAATCCCTGACGGTATTAGAGAATAGGTACGTCATATTCGGTTAATACAAAAATGAAAAATAATAATAGGGAGAAAAAAATAAATAAAATACAATATTTCGACAAATGTTTACACGAGAGGTGCTTTCGGTGAGAACGTTTATCGGAATTGATTAATTTCCAACACGCGTTTAATACGATGAAAGCAACTTGTTTATATTAACTGTCTCGAGAGATGAAGAATGAACGATAAAACGAAAAGAAATGAGAGTATTGCGAGAGTACTCGCGTTCCGTGTACACACACGCTGAAATTTTGAATTATATTGTTCATTTGATAAATGAATTCGCGTTCGTGTAAAGTTACTAGTGAAAAATGGGAAAAAAGGAGAAAAAAGAAAACAACTTCGGTGTACAGATAGTGTTTTCATTATGATTGTTGTGTTGCGAATTGAAGTGTCAATTTTGTACATTTTGACGTCGGTACGTCGAGTTGCAGTTTTTTTTTCTCTCACTTGTGTAACGTTTTTATCGGAATTGTACAGAGCGCCAATTTTATGGTATAAAAATCCGCCACCTTTGTGTACCTATGTACGTATTTTTGAAGCGAGATACCGTACAAAAAAAAGTTACTCGGGAAAAAAATTGAATCGTTTTTTAAAATACCTACGTATTCGAGCTACGTATACTTACACACGTAAGCTGTTTGCTAAAAATTCAGCTACCTTTGAAAGAATTGCCGCATAGACGTACGAGAAAAATGACACGTGTGAATTACGCCTCCTCATTTGAATATCCATTCATGTCAACGTGTAAACTACTCTGATGGTTGGGAACTATACGAAAGGTGTATATTCTTTGACTTTAACGTTGTAAACTGCGCTTCTCAACAACATTAAAGCACCCAGTAATGCTTTTTCTTTTCCTAAAGCTATATGGGATTATCTTTCACATAATTTAAAAGCTCGCAAGGTATATTTCAAAGCGCGCAAATATACGGCCGAAAAGAGCCGAAAAACTTGAAATTAAAATATAAGCTAGTGAAATGTTGAAAATAAAGAGTGCTTTTCTCGCCTCTTTTACGCCTTGTTTTTAGGTACTCTATAAAAACTCACTTTAAATATACCCGCAGTTCTTCTCGACGGTGTCGTGTGAAGTATTTAGGTGTGTGTGTTTTTCCAGTCCTTTCCCTTCTCCCAACCTCTATCTCTTTCTCAATACGGTGTCTCGTTTCTTCTTCAGTTGGTCGTATAAACTTTTCGCAGGGAGTCGTAGGTTTTTGGGTAGGAATGTACGTAGGTGGTTTTGCCAACCATACTTATTTATTTTTATGGAAATCGTGTGTCTGGGACTGGGAGAAATTCAAAATTTTGTATATTTTTTTTCTTTTTCATCTCATGAGACATTTTTAATTTTCTGCTATCCTTTTTTATTTTTTTGTTGCTGAGGCTGAAGAAGTGAAAAAAGCCGAAGAAAGTAGGAGATGAAGTCGTGAATAATTTATACCAATGGGTTGATTTCTTTTGAAAACGATTAAGTTTTTGATTCGTTCTAAAATTTTCCATTTCTGCTGGAAAATCTCTTCAAAAAATAAAGAGCTGCGGGCATTTTTAAGCATTTTTTTGATAACTATTTTATTAGAATTTTCATTCATTCTTTTTTGCGATTGAAAATTCTTTTTTAGTAGCTTTGGATTTCATTTTCTGTCGGAGAATAATACCTCTCAGAATTTTTTTTTAGAGTGGTGGAAATTGATAAATAAGAATAAGGGCACCTGATATCGACCTCTTCCTAATATCGACTCCCGGATTATCCGTCACCTAATGCTTCGATCGAACTGAAAAAATTTCTAATGTATATTTTTCACCGAGAAAACGAATGAGACCGAAATCGTCATTGAAAAGTTAGAACACGCGGAGATGATTAGAAAAAATAAAAATGAGAAAGCCATAATATTATTTGTTGGGGGTTACAAATTTTTTGCGATTATTTAGTCAATTTTGTTAATTTTTATCGAGGGGAGGGGGGGAGGGATGTGGCACATTTTAATTTTGGAACTTTTTGGAAAAAAAATTTGTCAATAATCGAAACAAAATTGGGGTTAGGGCTTTGAGATATTAATTTAGACTCATTAGTCATTACCTGACGTTTTAAGTCATAGTGGACATTCCCAGCTCAATATGCAGGTCGAGAAATTCTAAAAACAATTATGGGGGTCGATATTAGGCGTCCTCACCCTATAAGGTAAACTATTTTATTTGAAAAAATTATTTTTTGTATTCTTGAATCATATCATAATCATTTTCTCCTCGAAGAGAAATTTTTTCAAATTTCAAATTGATTAATTGAGGAGGTTGGTATCAAAATGAGACAAACATAATGCAAAACCTATTCTTTTGTCTCATTTTGATACCAAGCTCTTAAAAAAAAACGTCGTAAATTAATAATTTGTGTTCCTTAAAATTTTTGCTTTTCAATATTTCACAGTTTTCGAATATTTGACCAACTTTTACTAAGTACTCGAAAAAATCTGATGGGGGGGGGGCATAAAATTTTCACAGGATTACATTTTTATGCAAAAATATTGAGAAAAGTTGAATCTGATCACTCGTCTTATTAAAATCCGTGCAGATGCATCAAATTTCCACGGCGTTCTCGTGGGAAATACGGTGCTCTCGGGCCAGTTGTTTTTACATTTTCGCTACTTACCAAAAACCGACGATCAAGAACGTATTTCACTTCTAATCTTGAAACCAATGACAAATTCAGATTCAGGATGTTCGAATCATACTCAAAATCGATTTCAAACCCCAATTGATCGGTATTAATTGTCTTCATCCTTCAGATGAAAAAAATTGTTCTCTTCTTCCAAACGAAAAATCAACCGAAAATTTGTGTTCAGAAAGTTCAATTCATGTCCATAAGTTATTTCATGCCGGGATTGGTGCGTGGTATTGGGTTGAGAAAATGGAAAATTGCGAATTTGAGTCGATTTTAGCGGAAATCGGTAGTTTTTCGCTGCTAAAAAGTGACGATCAAGAAAGTATTTTACTTTTTATCAAGAAGCAAATGACAAATTCGGTTTCAGAAAGTCCAAATTATATTAGAAACCGGTTTCAAACCCTACTTGATTAATATTATACTTATCTCAAGGTAAAAGAAATCGCAATTTTACCTCCTTACCCTCAAAATTGGTCTTTTTCGCGACCCGAAGTGTACGATTATGCTAATTCTACCATTTGGAATTGAAAAATCAATCACAAATTTGAGTTCAGTAGGATCGAATTATATGAAAATGACACCACGATTCCTTTATGTGGAAAAATGAGAGTAAAACATTCCCTAAAACTCTTGCTTGCTCAGGAAAATCGATGATTTTTCTTTTAAAAATTTTAATGTTAACTGCACCGACTGACCCGTCTCATATAATTGTATCTTCCAGGGCGATTTTGAAATTTCAAATTCAAATTCAAGGTCACAGAAGTAGATGAAAAAAATTTGGATAAATTTCAGTGAACTATCCTCTAGTACCTCTACCTACGTGTTAAGTTTGAAAAAATCGATGGAAAACTTGCAAACATAACATTTTTAGCTAGGAAATTCAAAATTTCGGAGCCCCAACCAACCCTCCCCCCAGGGGTGATAACAATTGCGTCAAAATTCGGCTAAAAAAGTGTTGACAGAAATTTGGCAAAATTTTGACACAATAATGACAATTTAAATTCTGCTTTACTCTCGAAACCGAAAAATAAGCAAAGTCCTCTCTGCTCTGATTGGATAAAAAACAGTGACGCCGAATTGACCCATTTTTGGCAAAGTTTTGATAAAAATTTGATACATTTTGTACGACGTTCCATTCCCGTTTGAAAATTTTTCAATGGGTAATTAAAATTCAAATTCTCATATTTTTTTACTACATATGAGTTAGCAGTAAGTCTCTATTTTAATTTTTGAATTTCAATAAAAATATTCGATAGGAATGAGAAAGATTTTCTGAAATTTGTTCAAAAAGTTGTAATTTTTCTTTTAAAAAATCAGTCAGACTGCAAGAATTTCTCACAATTTCTTCGCAGATCTTGTGCTAACTTCTCCCCCTTCCCAATCGACTCTTCGTTTTTGCAATTTGTTGTTAAAATACTTTGTATTCGACCCGATTATGTTCCAGCTTTCTGCCATCGGCATCGCATCGAAAAGGTATTGTTTGCCAACGTGCTCGAGTAATGTATCAGTTGAATTGAAAAGTCACGTAAGATGTTTCATTATAAAGTTTGAGCGAATGTTTCTTCGAAACGGAATGAAATTTAAAGCTCGGTTTTGTTTTTTACCATTATCGGAAAATGCAACTCATACCTCTATACTTACGTTGGAAATTATATGCTGTAAAATTATACGAGTTTCCCTCCACGTCTCCCTCGTACCGTCAATTTAAACGTTTTGTTATTCCACCATGCTAAAACAACTTTATCGTTTCCTTTTCTATTCATTATCTTTATCCTCTCATCTTTCGTTACGTTTCCATTTCCAATTACAAATGTAGATGAACATACTCGTGTGGGGAATTAATTGAAATTTTATATTCATCGGTACCAATTTTGTAGATTTAGGTAAGTTTATAGGTGGGTTGATAAATATCCATTCGCGATAAACGTTTTATAACCATTCGAGCAAATACTCTTGCCTTGTTTTCATATCCCGCGATGTATAGAATATTGAAATATCTGCTTTGGAAAGCTCATCTGTACGTCAAAGAAATCACCTAATCGAACACCTGATTTTATGGTAACTTTTCAATAAAAGCTTTTATCGATGGGTATAAAGTTAGACCCCCGATAAATGAGGTTATGCTGTGTAAAGGTAAAAGGGCTTGGGAATATTTCTTTGTTATGGCGAACGTATTCAAAGGAAATTTTTATACGTTTGTTATTTGCATTATATAACGATTCGCAAGATCAAAGTTATCGCGATCCGATGTTGCTATAAATATCTGTATCAGTTTTATTTGGACGGGCGTCGATGATGATTATGCGTTGATGTTGTTTGCGGAAAATGTGCTGTTATCGCGATTGTTATACGGAGGCCTGAAGCTTACCATCCTTTGAAAAGGCTATATTACGCGGGAAGTATAAAATTACGTCGAGTGTTTTCGATTCGGCGTACCTAAACCTATTAAATAAGTAACGTTATTTTGAATTAATCATAAATTCTTGTCCTGTATAATATCAAATATCTCTGAAAGTTTTTCGTACGCCGGGGACGAACGGAGAGATTACTAAATCCCTGGACGTGGGATCGGGATAATCATTTGCATTAATTAATTTTTTTTCCGTACGAGACCAAAAAAAAGAAACATTTCGTAGATAATGAAAAAATAAAAAATTAAAAAACAATAGAAATGTGGGGGATGGAAACTATAATTTATGAAAATTTATTCCTAAACGTGGAAATTTTTCAACGTCGTCGCGGTTTGTCGACAGGAAAATGTGACTAGCTGCGGTGCTTTTTTGGGAGAATTTTTTCCCATGTAATTTTAAATGAGAAAAACAAATTGAAAGGTTCTACGTATTAGGTGATAATCGAATCGCTTCTGTTTAATTGATTCATATTCTGATACCTAAGTATTTACCAAATTATTGGGAGGATTTTTCAAAAATAAAATTTATTCAGACGTTGACGAAGGAATGGTCTATTTTAATTTTTTTTTAGATTTGGTTGTCATATAGCCAGAAAAATCTAAGGACTGAGAAAAAAATTTTAAATTAATACTGTTTGCCTAAAAATTGCTGTTATACGATTTTTTGATTTTTTTTCTAATTAAAAAAAATTATCTGAATTTTTCCACTTAAAAGAATCTTCTTTTAGAAGTAAAAATGTTAAAAATCAAGTTTTCGCTTCCTATGTAATATCACCTGACATCAGAATTTTGCCTTGTTCAGTTGTTCTGCAACCTCCAAAATTATACTAGTTCTAATTTCTTCGTTTCGTGTGAATAAGGTTCAGTAAAATATTACGGGAATTGAGGAATTTAAATCTCTACATAATTATAAAGATTTTAATTTTTCACAATTTTTAAAATTTTCACAAATTGAGTATAGATGAACTGGGGAGCTAAAAATTCCATTTTATAAAATAATTACCTACGAAAATGATCAAACAAAAAAGAATTTTCAGATTTTTTATTCGGAAGCTTATCTTTTGAGATATTGTGCTTCGAAGTTCAAAGCATGATATAATTTTTTGAATTCAACCAAAAATTGAAATTATAAAAAAATTCTGAAGTAGTGGAGGAAAACTGAATTCATATTCAAATTCAGCACTAAAAGTCTGTCAGAATCACCGATCAGAATCAGTTATAAAAAAAATTGTTTATTTGCCTGCATGCTTTGGTATATGCGTTTTGTTACAAAAAATCGATTCTGTGGGAAAACCAAGCCTCCTACCAAAAATATGAATGGAATAAGAATTGTTTAGCGTGAAATTTCCTTTCTGTATAGTCCAATTAGTTTTTTTTTAGAAAGCCTAATTTCTGAGATATCATTTTTTTTATTAAGTACTAAAATCACTTAACTGAATGATAAAATAACTAGATACGTCTGTGGTTTAAAATTTTTTTTTATTGCAACTCCGAGAAGGTAGTTACATTGAAGAAATTGAGCATCATTCATTCTCTGCGGGGAAAGAAACCTTCGAAAAATCCAAACCCTGTTCGTTTCTTCCTTTTTGAAAGAACGGTTTCATCAAAAAGTGCTCTGAATGCTTTTACTAAAAATTTTCGGTAATTTCTATAACTATTTGTCACTCAAATATCTATTTTATTTTCTCTTTAATTTCTAATTTCTTAATTTCCCTTGTGGTCCAAAAACTGAAACTGCGTACCATTGGCGCACTCAAGGGATGGGCTCAGGGGGTTGAGCCCCCTCCCACTTGAGCTCGGAAAAAAGTGAAAAAATATTTTTTGATTGCAAAAATGTATGAAAAGCGCATCTTTTTGTTTTACAAACAGTATTTTCTCTAAAAATTTTCGCTTTTGACCAATTTATCGAGTCAAAAATCACCTATTCTTCAATAAATCCCCAGTTTATCAGAAAAAATTAATGACTTTTGACTGAAAGATCAATGAAAAATGATTAATTTGAAATTTGACCCCCCCTTCCCTGATTTTTCTCAAATTCTCAGCCCCTCCCTTAATTAATTTCTGGGTGCGCCTATGCTACGTACTGAAGATTCACTTGAAATGACTGAAAGCTAGGACCGCTCCCATAAGTTAACGTATGTATCCTTAGTTCGAAAACCATCAGTCCTGCTAATCCGCATAGGGCATCAACGAAAGCTCAAAAGTTCACAATTTTCACAAACTTTCATCCATATAACAGATGGTTTGAAATTGTATTAAATTATTCGGAAATTGCCTAAAGTTCTGATCGAAATTTCATTTTTTTTTTTTTTTTTGCTGATGTTAAAGTACTTAACGAGTATTCAATTGAATTTTCTCATTTTTCTAACAAATAATTTTGATGAATTGAAGCGAAGAGAAGAGCGTTATTGTGACATGTTACAGTGATGCAAGTTCTTAATGGATGGTGGAATTGGTGATGATAAGAGGAAATCTTTCCTCTTCCCACTTGAGCGATGAATTGACCCGAACACTTTACTAATGACCAGAGGTACACGCATATTTACAATCCCTTTCTGAAAAGTTTAAAAACGGATGTTTTTTTGAATTATCGATATTGAAATTAGCCAATTATTGAAAAATTACCTTTAAGTATCTTGGTACATGTACTTGAGGAATGAACTTGGAGGAACTAAGTCCTTCACTCTTATTGATCATCCGATTTCAGGGATTGATAGGATAGGATTTCTAACCCTGAATGATTTGCAAGAAAGGAAAATAAGGAGCAATTTTTGAGTGATCTTTTTTCTGTCACCATTAAAAAAAACACGATATTTTAATGTTTTGTGAGATATATTGTAATTCATGGTACTATTGGCTTACAAACTAAATTTTTATCCTAGGTTAGCGGATGCAAATAAATTTATAAAATAATCACTAAAAAATTAAAATTTTGATGGGACCTGATCATTACATTGTATATTAAAATTAACATAATTCCAGTTCCATTGCGATGATCCGATTATGTATTTGTCGATTATTTTTTAGGCGGCTTAGTAGGTTTACCAAGAAAACCACTGGGAGGATCATGTACTCCATCACCTTGAGCTATTGGTGGATCGGGTGGAGAAGCTACTACATATGACACAGTCATTGCTAGAATAGTTGCCATTGCAAAAATAATGTACTTCATGGTTTTCCAGTTCAATAGTAACATTATGAATCTAGTCTGCAAAAAATCGAATTTTAATAAGAATTACAAATTAATAGGTTATGAGTGTGCCTACTTTTGAACCACGTTCTTGTACCTACGTAAAACCTTTACCAAAGGACTGTTTCTGTAAAAAAATGGTGAATCAAGTTTAAATACTATTTCATTGGTCCATCTTAATGGTAGGTATGTGATGTTGGAGGTCCGCTTTTTTTGAATATGAATAATGAATCAGTGGCGTAAATACGGGGGGAGGGGGTGTTGGGTACAACCTTCCCAGACACCCTTTAAAAATGAATTTTTTGGACATCAAAAATCAAATTTTTTCAAAGCTTTGCCCTCGCTTCGCTCGGGCGTAAGTAAACAAAATTATTATTAATTTTAGCTAGTTCAAAAGTTCGATAATGTAAGCCTGTGGCGTAAATACCTCCCTCAAAACCCTCAAAAATGAATTTTTCGGGTATTAAAAATCAATTTTTTTTTCAAAGTTCTGCCCTCGCTTCGCTCAGGCGTAAAATAATCACTATTTAAATTGCAAAAGCCGTTCGAAAAGTATGATACCAAGACCTAAAATTTTTTGTCTACAAATGCGAAAAAATCCCCCCATGTGGATTTGAACTCAAAGTTACGAATTTCTAAAAATTAAGCATTAATCGATCAAACTCAATTTGTGAGCAGTGAGGGTAGTTTTGAATTTTTTCCGGAAAAATTTTGTCCACAAATGAGAATTTGAACTTAAAGTTACAAATTTTGGAAAATTGCATTTTAATCGATCAAGTAGGTTACCGAAATTGATAATCTGCGATCATAGGTGCTGAAATTCATATGGACTATTTTTATGGTCTTTTTTTCAGGGCATGAAAAATATTAAAATTTATATGGTGGCTCCGAAACGTTTCGATACTGCTTTTAATCGATTTGGCTGTTCGAAAATAGGGAATATACCAAATTTCAGGTTTATTCGTTGATTAAATCAAATTCTGATATTTTTAAAGCTATAAAGCAATTTTAAATTTTAAAAATTCACCAAAATTCCAAGAATTATTGAAATTTTGGATATGGAGTGCTCCCATGCTGTACTTACTCTCAATTTTTTCTGTTGTTCGAGTTCAAAATTTTACTTCGAGTTGAGATACCTTCCTTGTAAAGTATTACTAATTTCACAGTATTTAATTGAAAAAAAAAATCACTTTCGAAATTGTCTGAGAGTCGAGAGTCCTGAACGAAGCCAGGGCGAGAAATTTTACCAAAAATTACAGTTTCATGAATTACGTTTTGTAGTTTCATTGTGAAAATTAGGGTTAAATTTAGCCCAAACACCCAAGTATGAAAGTACATACTGTAAAGATGGGAATATCTCGCGGCCGTATCTCGCACGATCACGGGGAGCTTGGGAGTTGAACGCTCCGGGCAGTGGATCCTGAGGGCTGCCCCCGGCCCTTCTTTACTGTCGCGTACGGAGCCCAAATTCGGGGTTGCCGGGTGATATTGGTGGCTGCGGCGGTTCCAGCGGTGTGTCCGGATGTGTCTCTTCGGCTGATGATTTTGACGACGAGCACAGAGCGGCGCTGAGAGAACCGACGACGGCACCAAGATGAGCGGCGTAAATAACCGAATTTGGCGCGACGTATTATCGTGTACCTATATTTCTGGCTGGGCTGCGCGGACGGAAGGCCGGACTCGCAGCTTGGGTAAAATAAAGGACACAAGTTTCTGAACGGGTGTACGCGATAATGATGTATTTGGGCGCGAGTAGAAAGTACAAGCGGCGTAAAAATACAGAGTAATTATCGCGAACGATTAGTCTAAATTACCGCGTATTAATTCGGAACAATTAACTCGCGATATCGAATTTTGCTGAACGTGTGGACCGCGCGGGGTTTCGGGGTACGCAGGAAGAGAAATTACAAATTCGGAGGCGACTACGAATTAATTGCAATTTCAACAAACTGCTTTAGCCTACTTGGTGAAACACGCGCGAGACCTGAGCCTTAAAACCGTGCTGAGCCTGACCTAGCTGTCGAGGAGATTTCGAAAGGACTGATTCGATCGATCGCAGATTGAATCGCGAGTCGATCAACCACTATTTGCTCGCAGGGTTGCCACCACACCATAGCCCAAGATTATTTCCCAATAATCTCGGACAGGGCCATAATCACTCTTACATATGCCCCATCGGACTTGATGAGGGGGAGGGGGTAGCTCACACCCCAGAGTCGAGTTCGAACCCCAAATTCGAGGTCAAACTTTCAGTTCTTAGAGTGTATCATGGTCCCTGCCCCATCGAACTTGGCTATGGGTGGTGGTAACCTGAAAGTACCAGTGTTAAGTTGTATTCGAAGTAGGTCTGGCTTTAATTTTGAATTTTTGACAGTGATCGAAAGCACTGCGAGCTCTAGATGACTGTTTAATTTGAGATTTAATCTAAATTTTGAAGTTTTAATCTGAATTTTAAAATTTTGCTGAACCGAATGAAATGAGCTTTTTTGATTTAATTTTGAACACAGACGCAGCTGTGGGTGAGAAAAATTAGAATTTTGATGTCGTAGATTTGTTTTAAGTCATCTTTTTCATTTTTATAGTGGTTGTCCTTTTTGTTATTTCGAAATACGTTGAAAATAATTTTGACAAGTTTCGGTCAGGCTCTTGCTTTTGCAAAACTGCTTTTTTGTGCGGTGTGTTAATAGGCAGTTACGAGTCGCATCCGAATTTGTAAATTACAAAAGGGACATTATAAAAACAATGGGGGAATTTATGCGGTCTAGCTTAAATTTATAGAAATATTTATACATTGGCAAGAAATAGAAATGAGAAAAAAGAGAAAAAAAAAAAAAAAATAATATCTTATGGTATAACATGGCAATAAATGAAAAGAAATGATGATGAGAGAAATAAAATAATTGCACATTAAAGTGTGCGATGCGCTTTTTGGTTATTTTCGTAGGCAGGTTGGCCCGTTATCAGCGCAGTATTTTCGTGATGCGTTTATGTGTCCGAGTAGACTGATGTCTAGGTGGTAAAATTTTTTGTGGACGTCGTGAAAGCGCAGACAATGAGATTCATACTTAAATATAAACATGCATGGGTAAAAATAATGACAAGAAATAAGTATAAAAAGAAATATGAATATAAAATATTGGGGTAATTGGTTTGTGGTGAATTATTTAAACATGATGAATTATTGTTTTGACATTTGGAGGGGTAATCTTAAATCTATAATGGGTTTGATTTGCTATTTTGGTTTTGGGTTGGGTTTCGAAAATAAAATTCAATGTTTTTGTCGGTAAATAAGAATAAACAGATTGGGTAAATTTTCAGGTGTGAAATTTGGGTATGAAACTAACAAAAAAGTGGGATTTTGGGTTTTTTAATCATAGGTGTTCTCTTCCTGCGACGTAAAAATTTAAAAAGACAAAGTATTTTGGGGAGTTTTGAAATAATTGACATATGTACAGGGGTCGATACAAAAAATATACAGTATAAAAATATAAAAATGCACATTATTTACAAATATAGGTATCACAGATCGGGAAGAGTTTTACATAATCGGTAAGTATGACAGTCTTGGTAGGTATTGACGAGAATGATGATAATATTAACGATGTTTTGATGCTTTCAGGTGTCGCCGGGCGGTATCGAGTTCCATTTTTGGCAGCGGAGAAAACATCAAACGTATCTCGACGATTGAATTATTGGCGTGGTGGACTGTGAACAGGTTAGCAGGTAAAATTAATATTGTATATAATAGAATATTTTATGTCTTGTCATTCCAGATTTTTCGATTCTCTCTTCTTTTTTTTTTTGTATTTTTTTTGAATTTTTGAGGTCGTCGAAATTTCGAAAGAGTATCGTTTTTTGGTTTGGGTATGGCTATTGTTTTGGTCGACTGAAAATTCGCAAATTTCTTTATTTTTGAATCACACACTCTGTTACTGATATATTTTTTGACAATTTTTGATTTTTCGATTTTTTTTTTTTTGATTTTGGTTTTATGGTTCACGCTCACTGTTGCAAGTATTTTTTTTTGATTTTTTAAGTTTTTTACGATTTTTATTTTTATATTTTTCTTGAAATTTGCTGGTTTTCAAGCCATGAGGTTATGGTGGAACAGTGGTTTTTGGTTCTTTGATTTTGTAATACGTACCAGTTTATGTGGGTGTGATACCAGGACTTAATATTTAATTAAATTGAGAGTAAACTGATCTTACTTGTGGGCGATGATTAGATCCAGGAAGGCGAGAAGTGGAAACGCTGATTTTATGGTGTGAGTAATCTCGCCAGCTATCTGTTTCCTGGCCCCCAGGTTTTCTGCGTAAACCGGGAAGGCGATCTGGACCTCGAGGCCTCGGACCTCGGGGTCGATCAACACTTCCCGGTTGAAGGTGTCGCAAATTGGTTCTTGTTCCCCCTCCATTGGATCCAGTGGAATGGGGGGAAACATGACCAGGAGCTGGGTTCCTTTATCTCGTAAGGTCTCGGCCACTTGCTTGTATTTCCCGATGACCCATGGGAGATTCCAAGCCTGATGGATGTCCCCCGAGCAGGACAACATGACCTGTCGGGGGGTGCGCTTCATCGTCTCGATTTTCGATAGGAAGTCCACGAAAGTTAGTTGTGGTGGATGAAAGATCCCTGGAACTAGTCGATTTCGGTACGATTTCTTTTCTGTAGCTATCCGCGCCGCCAGCCTCGGGTACCCGTCTCCACAAATCCAAAAGTCCCCTCTGAAGATGGCGTACGGCGTCGCTGGGAATTTCGGAGGTCGAAGCTCCCTCACCGTGAAGGCGAGGGGGTGGAGACGGGTAAACTGGAAGTCTCCGTATATTATTGCTTCGCCGTTGGTTGGTGCCATGGCCTGGGGTAGATCCTGGGCGGGGGGTATTTCCGCCCCCGCATCTTCACTGTTCTCGGCCATAGCACCTTCCTCGGATTCCAGTGTTTGGTTTATTAGGAAATCCACCGGGTTCAAATTTATCGTAAATAAATTGCACACCGGTGGATTCTCCTGAGGCGGCGGCGGAGGCGGCGGCGTGATCCGATGTGAAGGTCCCGGTTGAGGTTCGTTTTGATGGTCCATTGGCTCCGGGTCCGGCAGGAAGTCGATTCCTTCCCGCTGCAGCCTCTGATCCAGCGGTTCCACGATTATATCGTCGAGATCGTCGTAGCGCTGGGTCCGGAGGTTTTGGAGCTCCACCTCCAGCGCTTTTACTTTGTTGTTTAGATGATAAACTTTTATTTCCGCCCGGCGCTGCGCCTCCATTGCGCTTATGGTCTCGTTGGCTTGCCGGGCGGTCAGCTGGAGGTGTTGATCGACTACTATTGGCCGCAGCGGGAGGAGCTCTTCGATGCGCACTGGCCTGCCGCAGCCCGCGTACGTGCATTGCACGTGACCATCGGCAATGTGTGGGGCCAACATTATGCATTCCGTGTGGAACAAATGTCCACATTTTGTTGCGATGTATGGCCCCCTGGCCGGCACTTCGTTCGTAGCATATGGAGAGGCGATTCCGAGCAGGCTGCGGCAGCCGGAGCATATTATGTTCTTCGTATCTGCCATAATCTGTTTTGAAACAGGAGAATTTTTAGGGCGTCGCTTGTTATTAAACTTGCATTCCCACCCTGAATAGTGCGATGGGAATTTCGGACATTCACATTTTGTCCGACACTTGCACAGGGTGGGAAATGCCTTCGGGGGACCGGGGGGTCTACCCCTGGGACGCCTGCTAGCTCTTGTTTGCCGTCTTTGGGGCGGAGGTGTCTGTTCGTGGTCCGAAATTATTATAGGCGATGTCGGTTGGTTATTTTCGATCAAATCTTCATCGTCTGACGGGATTGTGATCGGGGTATTCGGGTTGGTGTAGGTATGTTCCGAATATGTCTCGTATTCACTGTCCGATGGAACGTAATCTTTGTCAGACATATCGCTGTTTATTTGAACGGGGAGAGAAAAAGAAAAAAGAAAGGGGTTAAAAAGTGGCAATTACCAAATATATATTTAATTTAGGATGTTATTTATGGCCAAAATTTGTTAATTTTTGTTAAAAATTTACATGAGTGTGTTAAATTTTTTGTTACAGGCATGGAAGCAGATTATTGGTTAGTTGATGCGACATATGTAGCGTTAGTAAGCAGAATTTGTGCCAGAAAGGATGTGGGATTTTTCTTATTTGGATCCTGATATGGATATGGTAGGTGTTTTTGCTTGTTTTGCTTTATAGACATGATAGGTAGGGATGGCCATGCTCAAATGCTCAAATGAGCATTTTGAGCATATGCTCAAACGCGCGAGAACGCACTTTCTATATATGCGCGAGCATTTTCTAATAAAAAGAAAATCAGGGTGATTTTTAAATTTTTTTTGTCAACCTCGTTTTTTTTCGAATCTGTCGTCCAATTGGATTTTTAAATTTACTTTTAAGATATTTTTATTCCTAAAAACTTGATGATTTTTTAATTTTTTTGTCAACCTTGGTTTTTTTCCAAATCTGTCATCTGTCTACTTAGTTAAGATGTTAAGAATAACGTTGAAGTTCGCTATATGGTAATGTGGTCCGAATTCACTTGTTTTGTGTCGAAATATTCATTTGACTTGCTAACCATGTGTATTATGGAGTAAGGTACAAAATTACAGAAAATGCTCGCGTGCTTGAGCATATGCGCGCATATGCTCAAGAACGCGCACGCAAAACAAAATGCGCGAGCATTTGCCATCCATAATGATAGGTGATCATTTTCAAATTTAGAGGGCGAAGGAAGGTTCTGTTTGTTGAAAATTTCGGAATTTTGACTGGAATTTTAGTCCCTGCCCCATATGTGCCACGAAGTATTTGGTTGAGTGAAAAATTTCTGCCCCATATGTCGTGGGATATCGATTTTTTGAAAGAAAGGAAAAAAAAAGAGTTTTTATGGTAGTAAATTTTGATCCGGATATTCCGGTGCGGCTTATGCAGGGTTTTTGGTTAAATTTTGCGGTCTGCTGACCCTCGGAATGGCCGAAAGGGATCGCCGACGGGTCGAAAGTGGTATTGGCTTGATAAAATTTTGATACTCCTGCCCCATGTGCAGTAGCTGTCGATTTTTGAGTAAGATTAGTGAAATTTTGATTTTTATGATAATAAATTTTGATCCGGGTATTCCGGTGCGGCTATTTAGTTTTTCGGGTGAATTTTGCGGTCTGCTGACCCTCGGAACGGCCGAAAGGGATCGCCGACAGGTCGAAAGTGGTGCTAATGTGGTAAAATTTTGATAATCCCGCCCCATGTGCTGTGGCTGTCAATTTTGAGAAAAATAGTGGAAAATTTTTTGATTTTTAATAGGTCGTGAGAATTTTTTAGAAATAGCATTTTGAATGGTAGAGGTTTTTTTGTATGTCGTATTTTGATTTTGAAGAAAAGAAAAGGGAAGGGATTTTTTAAATTTTGGTTGGAATTCTGCCCCATTTGCACTTCGCTAGAATTTTGTGGTTGGAATTTTGGATTTCGAGATAGTGGTTAATTTTTGGAAAGGGGATTATTTTTTGTGATCGATATTGTAGCGTATGTTGTATTTTTTAATTTTGGTGATCAAAGTCATAATTTTTATGGGTATTTTGGAGTTTTGCTGTATTAATTTATTTTTGAAATCGAAAAGATAGCATTTTGAAATTATTTTGAAATCGAAAGAGAGAATGTATTTGTATTTTATTCATTAATGTATCGTATTATTTTTGAGATCGAAAGATGATGTGATTTTATCATACGCAGCGTATTTCTAATAATTTATTGGTCATGAAATGTAAATTTGGGTACGTATTTTTCCAATGAACGTAAGATAGGTCAATGAACGAGGGTGTTTGAATGGATGAAAAAGGAAGAAGAAAAAAAAGCGAAAGTAAAATGGAGCGATTAGACGGTCGTTGGTATTCTTAGAAATGTCGCATCGGTTTAGATAAGATAGAGCGTTTTTTGAATGGTTGCGGCGTTTCATTGATAATGAAGCGTAGTGGGTTAATCGGTCAGGCGGTGCATTTTTGTGAAGGTCGTTCGCGTGGCCGGTGAATTGGGGTAGATGCGACGTGTTTATGTTGTCGAACTTGTGTGTGTGAGTGTAGCGTAGTCGTTGCTAGATGTGGAAGTAGTTGCGGTGGGGGGAACGTTGATAATTGTGAATCTGTATAGACGACGGGAAGTCGAAGAAAAGAAATGAGAAGAGAGAGAAAGGGAGAAAGAGAGAGAAGATGAAAAAGAAGAGAGAGAGAATACAATCAAAACAGAGAGTGAAATTTGAAATAGAAAATTTTGAATATGGCGATGCGTGTATTTCTATATAATTTTTATCAGGTTTTATTTTCGTACGTCGTTTTATTCAATTCACCGGTTACGTATGAACGTTTTTAAGGAGTGAGCGGGGAGGAGTGGTACGTAGCGTTGGAGTTGTGTGCAGATTATTCTCGTTACACTCAGCGGGTGGTATTTTCCAAGTCGTCGGTTTCGATTTCTTTTCTGATAAATGGTTTATTTTTGGATTCAAGAGATATCTGAAGATTTTGAATTTTGATGGCGTCGTATTGGTTTTTATCTTGACGTCAGGTTTGAACGAATGTATATGTGGGTAATAATTTCGACAGTGTATTTATTCCAAATCTATTTTTGATTTTCGTGTATTTTCTTGAGTTGTTGGGTTTTTTGTCTGCGTTGGAAAGTATCAGTGTGCGCTGAGTGTTCGAGTATGGATTTTTTACGGCGTGTATTAGCAATTTATGAATTGGCAATGAGCATTTGTGCGGTCCCAGGGGTTAAAGGGTTAAGAATGGTGCATCTGATTGGTGCGTGGAATTATTTTCTGCCGGTGTGGTGATGATTTCCATGTAGCAATCAGATTTTTGATTATGGCGTCGTGTTATTTTATGCAATTCATAGAGGGTGAATATGTGGTTTGGTTGGAATCGATATCATTGATTTATGTGATGTTTAAATTTGTCCGAATTTTCATTTGAATAATTCTGTTTGATCACGGTTGGTTTCGTGTGATCGTGGTGTTACATCGAATTAATTTTGAAGAGTGAGAGAGAAAATTTTGAATGATGGAATTTCCAGTTTTTTACCTAAATTTTTGATTTATATGTCGTCGAATTATCAAAGTGTAAAAAATTTTGATTGATTTTTTGATAATGGTTCGAATGTTTGATTTTTTATTTTCGTGAGGGTGATTTTTCTTCTTTTCTCTCTCTATTTTTGAATTTCGCGTGATAAATTTTCGTTTTGATGTTAATAATCAATGAACAATGTGTACGATCGCCATTTATTACCGCCTATGAATTGATTTTATTGTAAGCATGGGAGGTTTTTTTAGTGTATTGCTTGAATGATGTCGCCAGCTCGTTTTTTAGTCTCATTTTCTCGTGTTCACAGTCGTCGTTGTACACGTACTGTCGTGGTCAAGAGAAAATTTACTGAATTTTTTGTAGATTTTTCAAGTTTCGAAGTTGTTAAATTTTGATATTTTTGGAATTTGAAATTCATTTTTCATTTTTTTTTTTTTGTAATTGTGGAACCATTTACTGAGGTCGTCGTGTGTACGTACTGTTGCAGTACCTGATTTCACAATTATGTTTACAAATTTTTCTAAAAATTTTGACGTCGCGTGAAAATGTAGAATTGCTCAATGCGGTTGTCGTTTGCACGTACTGTTGCATCGAGCACTTCTTGTTTTCTGCTTGCGCGACGGTGGTTTTCCTGTCGTAATAAGACGCGGAATTTTTATTCTGCATGGTTTGCAGATGTTTTTCGAAATGGTTTTGTCACTTGCCAAAGAATTTAAAAATTTAAGTAGCCAAAAAGTTTTTATTTTTATGATTATTTTGGGATGGTTTTTGTCCATCTAGCCGGTTGCACTATTCAAGCAATAATAATGGTAAATAATGAGAAAAAAAAAAAATAAGGGGAAAAATCGCGAAAAATCAGTTAGGTATTTCTGAATGGTACTTACAATATATACGACGTCGACGAAATAGAAACGAGTAAATTGGAATTGGCGAGATCGGTGAGATGGTGGTCAATTGTTGAAATCTTAGCGAGAATGTTAACGAGATGGAAGATAAATCGAAAAAATATGCATAAGATTAACATACGATCAGTTGATTCGCGATAGTAGTTAATTGTCGAGATCGAGGAGGTAATTAAGATGTAAAAACGAAAAAATAATACGGTCTGAAATTGAAATGGTTGCAAATGCGCGATTTTACGAGATGGAGAAGTCGAGAACTTGCTCATACGGAGTTACAAAAAGAACAGATTGGCTTTCGTGATTTTGGATGGATCTGGTTTCGTTTGTTGGTTATCTAAGGGGTGGGACTGGCGCTAGTTCGGTTCGGTTATTGTGTTGAAGATTTTGGATATTGACAGGTTTATTGTAGTTAGATATGGTGTTCAAAGGATCGTTTAGTCGGACTAGTCAGTTTCGTAGGCTCTCGCAATGTATTCTTTCTCGTCATTGTTTATGTATTTTAGCATTGCCAGAGCCAGTGGTAGTTTTTTGGGTCTTCCTCGTTTACGACGGGGAAGGTTATTGTCGTTTCCTAGAACTGGCTTTTGTCACGTTTTTCAATGTATTTTTCGCTTTATCCTTAATCTCAGACTTTCGTTTATTGGTGGCGGCGGCCTTGTCTATTGTCTCCTCTAGTTTGGCGAGGTCGTCGGTTTTTAGTCTTTTTAATTTCGGTTGCAGTTGGTCGAATTTCTTCCTATTTTTGAACGTTCGTCAGGGGGTTAGGTAGGAAATTTTCCTGTTCTTTTGTTCGCTTTGCAAGCCGTTCCGCTCGTTGTGCGGCCGCTTGCTTTTTAATGACGTCATCGGATACTGTAATTGTTGTTTTTTCGAGTTCTTTTTTGTTAAGGTCGTTTTCAATTTCGAATCGTTTTTCCAAAAATTCTTTGATTTTTTCTCTAACAGTTTTATGTTGTAATTTTGATTTAAGGGTAGCGTCATTATTCAAAAAATCAATTTGTTCTTTGGTCAAAAAGAGGGTGAGTTGCCGAATGTTTACAGTATGCTTTTTGAGGTCTTCCATTTCGATGTCTTCAAGTCGAGCAACAAGATAGGTGTTTGGAGTGACGCGATGTTTTATGATGAAGGGTCCATGTTTTTTGGGGAATAATTTTGATGAATGGTCAATATTTCTTTGATTTTGGTGTTCTGTGACCATGACCATGTCGCCAGGATTGAGGGGGGTGGGGTCGCCGTGAGTTTTATTGAAAGAATATTCGTCTTGAATTCTTTGAATTCTGCGTCGTTATGGATATAAGCCTCTATGGCCTCTCTATGCGTCATTTTTTCTATTTTTGATTTTTAATTCGCATGTGTAGACGGCCTTTTTGGCTAATTTATCCGCAATTATGTTCGCATGATCAAGCTTTCTAGCTTTCACATGATATAATTGAAAGGACTCAAATTCAGTACCCATTTTTATAATTTCTTCGAAAAGGTCTTTATGGTGTACAGGTTTCTTTTTGCATTTTTGTATCCATTAGTTTCCCAATTTTTACTGTACACATTTATTGCATTTACTGCATATTTTGAATCGGAAGCAATTTTTACTTTTGAGCTCATGAAAGCGAGCTATTTGCATAGCTACTTTAATGGCTTGTAATTCGGCCAAATTGTTTGAGATTGGGTAATTTTGAATTTGAATTCTTTCACTTACATTTTCTTCGCTCTCTGGATGAAAACAAATTCCGATTCCGGCTATCGCATCCGTGTCACCGTTTCTGGAGCAGGCTCCATCTGCGGTGATGGTTGCATAACCATTTTCATCGGTCATTATTTTATCAGGAGGAAGTTTTTAGATAACAAAATTTCGGAGGTCGTGGAATTTGGTTCATTTTTAGCCTGATTTTCTTGAAGCTTTTGAGTTCGTATCGAAAGTTGGTGGGGGCTTCTTTGGTGGGGATTTTTCTGAGATGTTGTCTGTTATTCCCCAGGCTTCGTTGGGCTTAATTTGATATTTATTGGGGTATTATTTATTTCGTTTTGGATGTCTCTAACGAATTCGTCCCATCCCCAATGAGTTTTTGAGTATCTCGGTAAGTGTTGAGCTTTATCCTCAGCTTATCACCAATAATTCGCATCGTTCTTTCGACCAAGCTGGACATGGGATTAAAACTGGAGGTAAGGCCCCTCACTATGCCGAAGGAGTCCAAAAGAGCAGCCCAAGCTTTTGATGTAAAACTGAACCGTTGTCACTTATGACTTTTCTGATTTTCACGTTGTGTTTTTGAATATCTTTGATGATAAATTTCATCTTTTTTGTGACGTAATAGTCGTTAGGGTCCTCAAGGGGCTCAATCCAGCATCGTCCAGTAAATACGTCCCTAGCTACGATTAAATTTCTAGGTTCATCTATGGGATTGGTAATTGGGCCGTAGAGGTCGACTGATATTACTTCGCCGATGGAGTAGGCTTCAATTTGGGCATATTCTAGGACCTTTTTCATGGCGTAGTTTTTATTTACCTTGCATATTATGCAAGCGTTGGAAATTTCGCGTATATATTTCATTGCATTTGGATAGTAGTACAGGCGTTTGAAAATTAATTCAAGTTTGCCTGGGCCTACATGTCCATACGCGTCATGGAGATAATCTACGACGTCATAAAAGAGGTCCTTTGGCAATACAGGTACTGCACTGCCGTCCTCATAGGTTCTTAATAGGATATTTTGTTTTCGATCGTTTTGTTCAATTTTGTATTTTTTGCCACAAGCAAGCTGTCGTTTTATAATTTTGTTTACGTTTTGAGGGTCTTTTTCCAAAAGTTCTGTAATTTTCTTGCATGCAGGGTCTTCTTTGAAAAGTATGAATTTCTTCTAGATAGTAAAATAGGTCTTTTATTGAGCATTCCGAAAATTCGACAGCGTAGGGTTGAATTTGGGTACAGTCGATGTGATGGACTAGGGCCTCTAAGGGGGCCTCGATTAGCAAAGGGTTAATTCGGGGCCGAAATTTTATAAAGTGATTTTTGGATTTTAGGTCATAAGTCAGGTCGTAGCCATTTAATTCGGTGATCCAGCCTGCCGCCTTGCGGTGTGTATGCATTAGGGTCTCGAATTTATGGACTACAGGTTTCAAATTTGATCGAATGTGAATTTTTTGTCCATGAAGCCAAAAAGATAATTTTCGTATGGTGGTTACTAGTGCCTGCATTTCTTTATCTACGATCGTATATTTCTTTTGATGGGGTCTAAAAGCGTAACTCGTAAACATGAGTATATTTTTCGGCGCCGTTGATAACTTGATATAATACGCCGTTCATTGCGTCGTCAGTTACCATGGTGTCTAAATATACATCATATTTTGGATCCGGGGGTGTTAATTTAAAGTCTTTTTTGTATTCTGCTTCGAGCTGTCTAAAGGCCTCTTGTTGTTCTGGGCCCCATACAAAGGGAACGTTATTTTCGGTTAATTTATAAATAGGTGCCAAAATTTGTTGATAATTTGGAATGAATCTTCTATAAAGGCCTGTTAAGCCTGTGAGGGTCTGAATGTGTTTAATTTCCGCGAGCTTAAAAATTCCTTTTTTGGTGTATTTTTGTTTGAAGGCCTCAAATTTTTTGAATTTTTTCCGATTGTTTTCCAATTTCATTTTTTGCCAAAGTATAGCCGAGATGTTGAGTTTCTTGTTTGAACAAATTTGTTTTTGTGGGATTTAATTTCAGGCCATTTTCCTAATTTTCAAAAGTACTTTCTTTATTCTTTCTAGCATTTCTTGGAATGTTTCAGCCGTGATAAGTAGGTCGTCTACAAAAGTTTGTACGCCCTCGATGTCGTCGGGAAATACTTTGTTCATCATTTCTATGAATTCCGCCGAGGCCGTTTTTATTCCATAGGGCATTCGGAGAAATTCGTGAGACTTGACCGTCTATTTGAAACGCGGTGTATTGTCTTGACTCGGCGCTTAAGACCAGTTGCCAAAATCCGCATACGAAATCAAGTGTACTAAACCACTTGGCATTTGTGCCGTGGATAATACCCTCGATTTCACGCGGCTCGGTAAGGAGTCTTTCCAGCCAGGTATTCAGTTCGTCTGCGTTTAGACACAAACGTATTTCACCATTCTTTTTCACAACGGGAGCAGTTGTATTTATATAAGGAGATTTTGAAGGTTGGATGATTTTGAGTGCCAGCATTATTTTGATGGCTTTTTTAATTTGGACCATTAATTTTCGAGACGGTTTGTATTTTTCACCTCTCCATTTTTCACGATGTCCGTTTCCGTCAATAAATTTGAAATGTACTTGGCCGCCAGTATATTTGCCAGGATAGCGACTGAAGCAGTCAGAAAATAAGATTAATTGGTTGTAGGCGTCATCAGCCTCATTTTGGGTTATCCATCCCTTTTGTATGGCGTCCATTAGATCAGCTCGTAATTTTTTGCAAAATAATTCAGGGCCGTTATCTTTTTCGTCATCGTCTAGTTGTGTGAATTTGGCGATATGAGTCTTTGTGTAGTATAATTGGGCATTTTCATGCTCGAACTCTTTTTCTACCTCAATTGCAAATGTTTCTACGCCTTGGTATTCATCAGTTGTTAAAAATGGTAAAATGGTGCGATATTCTGCCCCATTTGGCGTACAATGAGCGTAGCTTTCGCCTTGATTCATTTCAATTTTTAGGATTTTCATAGATAGCCTGCCTATGATGAAGAGGGGGGAGGCTATGTCGATTACGTAGAAAGGCATTGACATTACGATGTCGCCGAATTGAAATGTCACTTGTACAAGATGTGTCATAGTACGTACGATTCGAGAGTCGGCGACTTTCAAGTTTACAGGTCGGGATAAAGGGATGTATTTTACCGATTCAGGACAGTTTGAGTCAATAATTCTATTGTACCGTGAGAGAGGACGTTAGGGAGTGCACCTGTGTCTAATTGTGCCGCGTATGTTTTGGTCTCGATCAATAAAGGTATAGCACAAGTGGGGTCTTCAGTTTTTTCCGAAATTATTTGATTTTTTATCATAGGATCAATTTTGTGTTGTAATTTATTTATGTTGTCGATTGCATCAATGGTGTTTAATTTTTGGTTTTCTTCTTTTTCTGTTTCAGAGTCGGAGGAGCCCGAGAGGTCGAAAGTTTTGTCCGAAATTGGAGGGAAGATTTCATCCGAAGAAGTGGGTTTTTCAGAAATTTCATTTTGGAGGTCCTTTTCTAAATTTTGATCGGAGTCGATTTTTTCGATGTGATTTAGGGGTGCTTTTATTTTTTGATATAGTCGCATTTTCTTATTTTGGTCCGAAAATTTTGATTTTATGTCCGGGGTGGGAGAATTGTCATGATTTGGGTTAAATTTCTGTGGGTTTTCCTGAATTTTTGTTATAGATGTTTTGATTCTTTCGTATTTGGGTGGGGGTAAAATTTTTTCGGGCTTAAATGAAAAATTGTTGGGGTTCATGAGTTCTTCGAAAGCTTTTGAATTTGAGTCGAAAATTTGTTTTACTGGGCCCTTGATGTCAGTTTCTTGATTTGTTTTATTTAGGTCGTCAAAATCTTCTTTTAAAATTTTCAAAATGTCAGGATATGTTTTGATGGACATAAAGTATGTTTGAATTTTTTCTGCGAAAACGAATTTTGATTTGTCCGCAATCATATTCAGATTTTTATCTGCGGCGGGCCTTTGTAATGTTTTTCCAGCAAAAGTCTCCGATACCTCTTGCTTTATAAAAGTTCTGCTGGGCGTCGCCAAAATGTGATGCGTCTATCCTGTGTGAATTTTGCATATATTTGCCTGAATCGAATGTATCTACGCAGGCTGACGTTTCGGTCATCAGGTTTGCGTGGTTTTAGGAGGGGGAAAAGTAAAATGATGTTCGTTGCGCCCATTTCGAAAATGCGATTTAGAATTTTGAGAAGCAGTTTATGAATTGCTTCGTAGGGAATTTTCATGTAATTTAGTTCGCGTTGACCTATACAAAGTAGTACTTTTGTTTTAGTAAGCTTTGCATCAGTCAAGGCTTGGATTAAATTTGACATCGAAATTTGTCCTTTTAGGTAGGGGGGTAGATTAAGTCGGTCTTTTGCTCTCATTGTTCCGATAAAATGGGCAAATCCATCCCCTATGGGCTCGTATTCATCGAGTATCGGAAGATCAGGGGGTGGTTTCTTTACAGCGGGACTAGGGGGTTGCCCATTACCACCTAGTCTTCTTCGTTTCCCGACCCCTCCCCTTCAGATGCTGATTCAGAGTCCACCTGGTATAATACGTGTTAGGTAAAATGCGTCGCTTGTATCGGCGATGTGTAATTCCTCGTCGATTTTATTGACCGGTGGATTCTCTGATTTGGGTGGCGGAGGTTGTGCGGGGTTCAAGTCGATTTGGGTTTTTGTCAAATTTGGGGTTGTCATTATTTTTGGGAGTCGAGTTGTCATTCTGTTTTTTCTTCATCATTTCCTCATATTGTTTCTTGGGTATCCTATAGATACGATTTTGTTGAGGAAATTTATTTCTGTCATTATTTCCAGGCCGTGTATTCGTTTCATATGGCCTTTTTGCGGTAGATGTTTGTTGGGGGTATCTAGATTGTTTAGATTTTGTAAACTTGAGTCTAGTTTCATCCCCATCGATTGAGAATGCAATTTCTTGCATTTTTTGCATAAATTCAGATAAGTTAGTTTGTTCCGAAATCGAAAATTTGCAATGAATTTCGTAGGAGTAATTTTTCTAGCATTTCAGATATTACCTCTTTTTCTGTGGTCAAAAGATAAATTTTGTTTAAGGTGTCGTGCCATTTTATACACAGGTTGGCTATATCACTGTTGGTCTGGACTACCGTTTTTAGTCTAAAATGTTCAAGAGTTTGCCTTTGGGCTTGTTTGTTCCAAAATTCTTTTATAAAATTTTTCACGTTGGGTTTAGTAGCACTCAATTTTGTCTTGGGTTTCGAGCCAAATTTTCTTGTTGGGAATTTGTATACAGCCTCGAAATAGATGGCATTTGGCGTACCCATTCATTTTTATGTTTCTTAAATATTTTTCAAATTTATCAATGAAATCGAAAGGGTGATGGCGGTTGTCCCAATTGAATACGATACCACCATCAGTGAGCGCTCGAATGGTTAGGGGTAAATTTTTCATGTCCGAATTTTGGCTTGGGACCGGACCATAATTTTCGATATGAGAGACTCGGGTTTGTAAATTGTGAATTTTGAATGAATTTATGTTTTGATTTTCCAAAAAGGTGAGCAGCCGTTTCTTGAGTCTATCAGCTTGTCTATTTACAATGTTCGCAATTTGGGGAATTTTGTCTAATTCAGGTCGTGCCTCGTTTGAAAATTGTACTAAATGGTTCACGTGTGCCATTACAGCTTCGACTTTCTTCTCTGCCACCTCGTTTTTATTCTTATGTCGTCAAATTTTACTTCGACGTCGTTCATTTTGAGTTTATGTAATTTTCTTTGTATGATTTTTGGTTATTTTGTGTCGTCCTAAATGCCTCCCTTATTTGGGGTAAGTCGGTTCCTTCAAGGGGGGGTTCAGACGTGGTTTCAGTTATGGGTTGAGTTTTAGTTTCAGTTTTTTGTAGAGTTTCAGTTACAGTTGGTTGAGATTCATCATGTTCAGTTTGAGTTTCGTTAGGTGGGTTAGTTATGGGGTTGATGAGGTGTACATTGACAGTAGGGAGCTGGAAGGCGCCCTTCTTACGATTTTCGTAGGTGACGGGAGCTAAGCCACTGTTCACTTGAGGTACGTAATTTGTCCAACGAGTTTTTGAACACTGGGTTCATTTTCAGTGGGTATGATAGTCTTATCTAACGGGTTCGTAGTTACAGAAAGATCGTTTTGAGTCGGATCTGCACACGACGCATTATTGTCTTCCACTATGGGAGAGACTTGCGGGGTGTCGTCCGCACTCAAATTTTGGATTCCTGCCTCGAAGGGAGGTGGAGCATTTTCAAACGATCCTATTGGTGGATTTTTAGGAATATTCATCTCTTTTTCAAAAGTTGAATTTAAGTTCCTTTTTGTTTTCGAAGTCGTGGGTACCGCGAGCGTGGTTGGTGGTCTCTTGTAAATCGAAGTTGAGGCTCTTGTGGAGTGCCTCGGGGTGACAGGTGAATCAGGTGGATTCATTTTTGATTTACGCGTCGCGGATTTATGAATTTTCAGTTTTTTATTTCGCAATTTAGATGTTTGATTGATTTTGGTTGTTATCCAGTCGAATTTTAATTTTTAGGTCGAAAAAATTTGAAAAGAAGAGAATTTTGAAGTAGCAGTCGTATGTGAGACGTGCTATATTTTTTAGGTAGGTATTATCCTATTTTTGAACCGATTTCGAAAATTTTGGTGTATGTTTTAATTTAAGTTTTGATTTTCTAGGTCGCGGAAATTTAAAAAGAAGAAAATTTTGAAGCTACGGTCGCCGTGTACACGTGCTGTGGTAGCTGGGGTCGAAAAGCTGAAATAAAAAATTGAATTAATAGCTGCAGTCGTCGTTTTACACGTACTGTCGCAGCGGATTGAAAATATTTGCAGGGGTAAAGGGATGGTACACTGAAGTTGCCGTATAGCTCGTGCCGTCTCAGTGGGGAAGTCGAGGGAAGTACTGCGTATCAAAATCGCTGAAAATTGCAGTTGTCGTTGTACCACGTACTGTCGCAATTTTCAAAATTATTGATTGCAGTATTTCAAGGTATTTAGGAGGAGAGAAGGGGAAAGTAGGGAGAAACAGGAGAAATTAGACAGGGGAATGTTTTCTAGGCTGTAATTACTAGTAATTGCAGCGCTGTAATTGAGAAAAATTTCAGATTAGCAGTTTACGTGATGAAGTAGGTAGCTTGGGTAGGCTTCCGTTGCTGCCTATTTGCGTCCGTTGGCTGCTTCTGAGATGACGTGTTCGAGGTTTATTCACAAGGTGCGTAAGCTTGTGTTTGAAATGAATCGGTATTGTCGTAGTCCGGTTTCCCTTGCTGCGATGTGTTGGAATTCGGTCCGGTAGTAATTGGCTGAATGGTTCCAGCCGACCGTTTATTTGTGTCGTTTCCTTTTAATTCAATGGTGTGAAGACGCCAGTGATTTTTTGTAAGAATCGGCGGCGTTATTAAAAGAGAAAGCGACACGATTTTTTCGTAATTGACCTTGGATGATTCCTTGGCCGTTACGTTTTTTCGCGCAAAAGGGATTATAGGGGTCTTTGGTAATAGCCGTCAAGTAGGGGATTCGTGAATTTAAAATAATGGGATGATTTTATATGGTCCGAAAAGTTATATTTTAGATTTACAAAGTACAAAAGATTTTGGAGAATTTAGATAATTAATTGATTTTGAGTTGACAGATTTTTGAAAAGAATAATGGAAAATGTCAAAACGTTTGTATCCTATTTCCGTTGGTTTTGTGTTTTCAAAAGAATTGAATTTTAATTAGGCTGTGAATTGATACGAAAGTAGGTTAAGATGCGATCAAAAGTGCGAAATTTGGAGCGAAGTATCGAAACGGTTTTTTGGTTTTGATTGACACGTTTAGAAAACGTAAGAATTGGTCGGAAATTTATTGATTGTTTAATCGTTTTGGAAAATAATGGGGTGATTTTTTGCGTACCAAAATGTGATCGTAAGGTGTATTGTTTGGTCCGGAAATCGAAACGTTTTGTGACAGGTTATGTTTGATTAATCGATTTTTAGAAGTTTTGAAAATAATAGGCCGGATGAGATAATGTGCCGAAATGCAGACAGAGTGTCTAGTTGATTTTTGTTTTCTAAAGAATAAGATTTAAAATAAAGAATTGAAAGTGTGCCGAAATGTCAAATTTTGATATTTAATGGACCAGATTTTCGAAAAAATAATATTAATGATATGCGGTGCCTTTGTAGGATTGTACCTGGATTTTAGATTTGGATCGTTTTTTGTTATCGAGTTTCACAAGGATTTGAATTTTAATGAGATGGTACAACCTTGGATCTGAATCGGGAAATTTTACTTGACCATTTGCGCTTTGTTACAGATTTAGAGGGAAAAAGAATTAATCAGGTTGGGCTAAACCGAAAAATAAAAAGTATCTTTGATCGAAAATGGATATTTTTCTGAATATTAGAATTTTGAGATGTAATATGTCAAAATTGGTGAAAATTTATCTACGATTTTTTAGGACGTAAATATATTTTCTTTTTGACTGAATGAAATGAATTTTGAATAAATGATCGAATTTAGAGATCGAAAATTGGATTTTTTACGAATTTAGCGATCGAAATTCGAATTTTTATGACATATTAAATCGAAAATTTTAATTTTTACGTTAGAAATAGATGGAAAAATATGAAAAGTATTCACGTTTGATGATTTTACGTTAATATTTTTCTTTTCAGGCTATTTACGTACATACCAAAGGGTGAAATTTGGCTGGTCGCGCAGCTAATTTCGGGGGGTTCCGTTTTTAGCCAATTAAGGCCCCGCTGTCCGCTTTTAGTGGCCTATGCAGTTGCGATCTGCAGGCATAAATTAAGACACGCGTGGTTCGGGCGCCAATATGTAAAGATGGGAATATCTCGCGGCCGTATCTCGCACGATCACGGGGAGCTTGGGAGTTGAACGCTCCGGGCAGTGGATCCTGAGGGCTGCCCCCGGCCCTTCTTTACTGTCGCGTACGGAGCCCAAATTCGGGGTTGCCGGGTGATATTGGTGGCTGCGGCGGTTCCAGCGGTGTGTCCGGATGTGTCTCTTCGGCTGATGATTTTGACGACGAGCACAGAGCGGCGCTGAGAGAACCGACGACGGCACCAAGATGAGCGGCGTAAATAACCGAATTTGGCGCGACGTATTATCGTGTACCTATATTTCTGGCTGGGCTGCGCGGACGGAAGGCCGGACTCGCAGCTTGGGTAAAATAAAGGACACAAGTTTCTGAACGGGTGTACGCGATAATGATGTATTTGGGCGCGAGTAGAAAGTACAAGCGGCGTAAAAATACAGAGTAATTATCGCGAACGATTAGTCTAAATTACCGCGTATTAATTCGGAACAATTAACTCGCGATATCGAATTTTGCTGAACGTGTGGACCGCGCGGGGTTTCGGGGTACGCAGGAAGAGAAATTACAAATTCGGAGGCGACTACGAATTAATTGCAATTTCAACAAACTGCTTTAGCCTACTTGGTGAAACACGCGCGAGACCTGAGCCTTAAAACCGTGCTGAGCCTGACCTAGCTGTCGAGGAGATTTCGAAAGGACTGATTCGATCGATCGCAGATTGAATCGCGAGTCGATCAACCACTATTTGCTCGCAGGGTTGCCACCACACCATAGCCCAAGATTATTTCCCAATAATCTCGGACAGGGCCATAATCACTCTTACAATACTTACAAATATTCAACTTTTGAAAAATAATTACGTGTACAACTTGTAAATTTTCTCAACTTTGGAAAATATGAAAATTTCCCAACTTGGAAAAATATTTTAATAATACAGTGAATTTTCTCAACTTGAGATAACTTGACATTCGTAGTCATAATTCGTCAAGTTGGAAAAATCACAATTTTTTACTCATATTTTATCAACAATTTCTCAACTTTGTCTTTTGAGGTGGAAATGGTAAATTTTCCAAACTAAATTCTGAAAAATCCCAAATGAGTGAGCCATCCCCCCCCCCATCCGTACGTGCCACAGCGTGTCAAATGTGCAAGTCGAGGTGAAATGACTTTTTTTTACTAAAAAGTGCCAGGCAGGAGGTGTGGAAAAAAGTGTTCTCTGCTTTGTAAGGCCCTAGGGTATAAAAAATTGTAAATTTCGAATTTCACAGAATAGGGGCGACATTGGTATCGAAATGTAGGTTGAAAATGACACTGATTCCGATTCCGGTATTGACTTGGACCCCAAAACCAATATTGAACCCTCTAAGTGGGAAAGGAGGATGTGCCACCCAAATACCCAAATTGAGCCCGAGGGTCTCAAAATTTTGAAAAATACAACTTGGGCATCAAATTGTAAATTTTCGAGGACGCTGAATCTCATTTTGGCGCTCGTTTGACCCAGAACTCAATATTGAGTCTGTTGAGGCAGAGTCAGTTTCTTTTGTAAAAATCACAGTGAAGAGGAAGGAGGTTTAAAATAACGATTTCTTTGAATAAAAGTTCTCAAAATATAATCATTTTTACCGGCAAATAATTCAATTTTTTCATTTTGCCCAAAATTTTTTGAAATCATGAACCTAGTTTTTCACTCTTTCCCTCTTCTGAGGTTACTGCCAATAGCAAAATCTTGCAATAGACACATTCTCACGAAGAAATCCGTCCAAAACTGTATCTAACAGCGACGCGACGACAAAAAAAAACGCTCGTACATATTAAGTTATTCAAAAATAAATATAAAAAATGCAGGTTACGGGCTGCGATGGTATAAATCTCCGGTTCGCCGTTTTTTCAATAAGCCATTGAAAATACTACGACGACGCGGCGTTTATAATTCTCGCCGCGCCGCATCGTGCGAAACGGTATGAAAACCGAGCACCGCGACGTCTGCGGTACCCCGCCCTGCCAATGTACGTTGCGTCGAGTCGACTTCACGTGAGAGGGAATTAAATTTCGTAGTAAAATTTCTTGATTTATCGCCGGTTAGATTATACATTAGTTGGAAATTTTATCGATGGGAATGAAAATTGCCATTTTTTACGACGATCCGCGATGCTTCACGCCGAACGCGAAGGGTTTCTCTATATTTTTGTGAAGCATTATGTACGTATAAAAAAATATATAGCGTAGACATAAAGTAGCTGTATATAGTTCGGCATCAAGTTACGCATATTTGCGTCTCGAAAATCGCGTCTTAAATTTTTATTCTTTTCATTTTATTCACATCGTACGTATACGAAGAAAGGTTTTTCTTGTACGAGGATTTCAGCAGACATCGGCAAATGTATTAATTTTGATTAAAGTTATATATGTATTTGGCCCGAATTTCTGTTGCGGCCTTGCGGCGACGTTCGCTAAAGCGTCGGTTTTTTGCTCTTCCGACCAATCGACGAACGAGGGCTGTAAATAATATATTTATTGGCGTTTTGGTTAAAAGGTAATAGGGAAATGGATTACGTTGGCGTTTTTTATGTACCTATTCGGATCGTCGTATGGGTACGATATTGCCCAGGAATTGCAGCTTCGAAGGTTACTTTTGAGTGTACAAATCGATGTCGAAATTTATCCCGTTTCAGAATATCTACTGAAAAGAAAACCCAGAAAAGCTGGAATTTTGCTTTAACTGCAAGAAAACCGGAAAATAGCGAGAATTTTGATAATTTTACTAGAAAAAGAAGGCATTTTTAATATTTTCCGATTGAATTTTTCAAACGAAGGATTGCTTTTGATTTTCTAAGTGAAATTTTTCATAATAATTTTTGCTCTCGCTTACCCTGGATCATTATTTTACATTTCGATTGGCAAAAATTTTTGTTTTGGCTTCGTCGAAGCCAAATTATTTTTTTCTGACGTTTAAAATTCAAAAATTGGGTCCGATAAGTGAAAAAAATGAACGAATTTTTCCATTCTTCATTATATCAAACTTAAAAATTCTTTTGTTTTAAATGATGCGAGAATAAGACATGCCAGTTTCTGTTTCAGTTTCAAATTTTCAGATTCTAGCTTCTAGCTTTTCGCTATCTTAAAAATTATCTTACGTCTATAAAATGCATAGGATGACTTGTGAAAATTATTTGCAACTCAGAATTCATCTCACCCGCGAAAATACTAAAAAAAAACCAATATTTTTTTTAAAAAATGACTTTAATCTCCAAATCAGAGTTCATCTTATTTTTAAAAGCTCATGAAAAAAATTGGGAAAATTTTAAAAAATGATTTATATCTCAAAAGTCATCTCACCCTTGTAAGCTTGAAAAAAAGCATGGAATGTTTTGTAAAAATAATTCTCATCTCAAAAGATATCTCACTCCAGCTAACTCGAAAAAAGCACCATATGACCTATAAAAATGAATTTTAATTTCAAAGATTATTTTACGCTCAGAAAATCCATAGAATGTTTTGTAAAATTTTTTATTCTCATATCAAAGTCAGGAGTCATCTTATCTTCGATAGCTTAAAAAAATGGTCGGGATGATTTTTTCTTAAAAATTATTTCCATCTCAAAGTCAGAGGTCATCTCATCTTTGAAAGATCAAAAACAAAGTTGGGATGATTTGTAAAAATTATTCTCTTCTCAAATTAATTTCAAAGATCATTTTACGATCGGAAAAATTATGGGATGATTTCTGAAAATGATTTTAATCTCAAAGGTCTTCTCACCCTTGAAAGCTCGAAAAAAAGCATTGACCGGATTATTTGTAAAAAAGTTATTTTACACTCGAAAAAATTTAATTATAGTCAAAACCAAACGCGGAGATCAAGTCTATTTCTTACATTTTTCGGTAAACGTAAAGTTTTTTTCTGATTGGTGACCAAATTTCGGATTGGACACTCGCAATCTTGTGGGACTTTTTCCTGCACTCAACCATATTATTTTTTAGTGTTGGTTCCATACCAAAAAATCGAGATCTCGCCAAGCCATGAAAAAAAAAACGCGAAGTGAAACAAAAAAATCATTTTTTTTTTTGAAAATGACCAATTTTTAGATCAAAACTGTGTTATAAAATGGAAAAAAATTCCTTTATTTCACTCAGTTTTGATCCAAAAATAGGTGATTTTCAAAAAAAAATTGTATTTTTTTTATAGTTATAAAATGATATGTGAAAATTATTTTCATTTTCAAAGGCCATCTCACCTTTGGATAAATCATGGGAGAATTTTTGAGAAATATTTTCATCTAAGGGATCATTTCTTTCTCAAAATCTTGAAAAAAAAGTTGAATGTGATCTTGCTTCAGATTTGAATGAACGGTTTACGATTCGTTTATTTTGTTTTCCTGTACTAACATTGGAGTATCTGTTTTGGACCATTGGCGAAATTCCTCAAATCGCTGGCACAATTTTATATAATCTCTGACATTTGAAATCTTTATGTATCAATATTGATAAAAATATCCATATCATGAAATTCCTATGAAATGCCCAGGTATATTTTGTGCTGAAACTGAAAATTTCTTTTTCTCTTCATTTGTGTTGAAGAATTTTTCCTCTGCAATTTACCTTATTGTCAAAAAAATCCATTAGATTTGTTTCGAGCGTATTTTTTTAGTATGTGAAATTTTTGTTTTCCAAAATTTTATTCAGATTTCGCTGGGGTTATATTGGTAACGATTTGGAATGCAACTTTTTACAGATTAGAGAAGGAGGCAATTAGAAAGAAATTGAAATTTATCACTATCAGTTTAAAATATATTACAGAGTAGGGAGGAAGATGAATTTTTTTCAAAGCTCAAGAGAAAAGTTCTGCAAAATCTGTTTGAAAAGTAATGTTCCCCATGGAAATGTGCGTTGAATTATACGAGTACCTAAATGATTCAGCATGTAACTATGTGACTACCTATATCAGCTATGGGTAAATTAAAAATTTGATTGACGTAGCACACCTGCGCAATTTTTTATTACTAAAATAGAATTTTAATTTATTTATTGCTGATATTGTGACACACTGAATCATGTATACGTACACAGTCTTTCGAGTATATCGACGCACATGCACATTTCGTTGAAAGGTAACACGATTTATGTAAGAAAATAAAACAATTCGTAGGTAGAGATACGTCTATCTTTACATTTTGTTGACTTGTTCTTTGACATGACTAAAATTTATGACATTTTGTCAATGTAAAATAATCAAACCTCACATCTCTGCCGTTAGTTCTCGCCTTATTTTTGTTTCAATGAACAGTGATTATTGTAACATTCATATTCAGTTGTATTCTGGCATTAGTGAAATTGGATCCTTGAAATTTTGCCACTAGCTCGTGAAAAGTATGTACCTCCTGGCTAACCAAGTGTTTTTGAGTTGTTAACAGTTTCATGTTTCAAATATATTGCCAATTTTGTCCATCCAAAATAGCATATGAGATGAATCTGTCGTTGTTCTAAAATCTGAAATAAAATTGCTAAAGGTAAATGGGAAAAATTCAAAATTAACTTGACAAAATGTACCTCACGCGCTATTTTGGACGGATAATATCAATCGTCGTATCCTTGCATTAGTTCTTGCCTTGTTTTGTTTCATGAAAAACTATGTCATGTTTTTGAGATCTTGACGGTTTTTTAGTTAACTTTTTTAAAAATGGGTCCTAGATTTCGAAAGTTTCCTAAAATTATCAACAATTTTAATGAAAGCAGATTTCAAAACGACGTCCAGATGATTTTTTTTAGATCAAATCATATCTCATTTATAGTTACCCATAAAATTTTAATCATATTCAATTAGATACATCTCTTTTTTTCTTCAGATATAATTCGATCGAATTAGATGTAAGTTGAACAAATTATATCAAACTGTATTTGTAGGTAATTTGATAAAATCATGTTGTTACATTCTTGAAATATGATTAGATCTAAAAAAATTTCATGGGGGTTTCAATATGCATGGCCATTGCCCACTTGCCTACCTATTGCGTTTCAAATTTTTTTTAAAAACATGGGTTAATAAAAGCTGCTTATTTGATTTAGAAAATTTCAAATTAATTGCCTTTACAAAAATGATAAAGATTTCTCGTTTAGGCTCAGTGATTTCAATTTTTTTTGTGTAATTACCTCTCGATTTTTTTTTTTTTTTTTTGTAAAAACAATGGCATTTACAGTATACAGTTCAAGTGGAAAAAAATTGAACGTGCTTTTTTTGCGGGGACATAAAAATCTGTTGGATTTTCAAGTGCACAGGAATGGGTAAAATGACAAAATTGGTGATTTGAATCACAATCGCAAACCATGCTTAGAAAAATGAATCGTTGAATCATTTTTTCGAATCACGGATCATGAATTGGGACATAATTTGAATCAAGAATCAAAAATCACAAAAAATGGTTCAAATCTTGATTCGAATCACGAGTGATTTGAATCGTGCCCCTTCCTTATGTGCATATGGGTCTTATTGTCCCTGACCAAAGACAAGTTTTTCACAGTGGCAGACACTTCCCTCTCTCCAAATTAATGTCAACTTTCTCGAGCAATGTGCACAATGGGATGAAAGCGTTCCTGATGTTCGATTTTTATTTTTTTTGGGAGGAGGGGGAGGGGCAATCAATAGTGGTTCCAATGGATTCATTCTACACCCATTAAGTCATGGAAAATGGTTGGCATAATAGGTTTTGGTCGATTTTTAAAGTTGAGAAAACACAGTACCGAAAAAAAAAGTTGGAAATTGGGATTTGCGACTTACCAAAATGAAAAATAATAATTACAAGCATATTCATATTCGAACAGGAATGCCAAGCTAGCTGAAAGCCAAAAGCTAAAAGCTGAAAGTTTGACAATTTTCGAAAAAAGCTGAAAGCTAATAGCTAAACAGTTTTATGAACTTGATCCAAAAAGCTAGCCGAAAGTTTTATCATTTCAATAGCTTTCACCTTTTTTTGCACGTTTTTAGGTTGAAAAATCTTGCATTTAAAAACGCACATTATTTTCAATTTTTTCCAACCTGATTGAACTGAAAAAAAGTTGAATGCTGTATGATATATTCAATTCACACATATCAGGTCAAATGATGAGCTCGTCTGAAGCTACTTTTGTAAATTACGATCTATACCTACCTTATCCTCAAAATTTGAAAATAAAAATTGAAAAATCGAAAATTATAAGCTCAAAGCCATTAAAAATCAAGTTGAAACCCAAATATGTGAAAATCCGAAAGCCAGCTTTTAGAATTTTGAAAAGCTGAAAGCTTAAGCTAAATTATCGCGGCAAAGCCGAAAGTAAAAAGCTTTATCTTACGGCTTGACATCCCTGTATTCAAAAAAGGTGGATACCAACATCCCTTATCATTGAGATTAATTATAGTGAAATAGTTTTTAAACTTAATTCAATATTTTTATAGGCATTTGGTGCAGATTTTACGTACAAGAAATAGACGCGCTCACAGACTGTTGATTTGTAATTCGTATTAAGATCAATTTTTTTTACCAAGATAATTTACATGAATTCAAAAACGATGTTTTACATTTTTTCTGTAATGTTAATAATTTTTACAATTGCTGTGCAGTAGGTATGTAACTGCGCCAGTTGGGAGTGCTGCTCCACCAGCAGGTAAAATAGCTCAAGGTGATGGAGTAGGTAATCCTCCTAGCGGTTGGCTCGGTCCTGCTACTAATCCTCCTAAGCCACCTAAGAAGGTGAAACTTCCTTGGCCATTCAATAAGAAATAATAATTGACGTATAATCGGATCGTCGCAATGGAATTGGAATTATGGTGATTTTAATACAAAGTAATCGGGTATAACGCTACATTTTTAAATTACTTGTAAGAAATTATGTTTTATTAGCAAATGTGTAAAATTCACATTCGCCAACTAGAGTAAGAATTTAGTTTGTAAGCCAATCGCGTCTAAATTAAAATCCTTCACATATCATTGAAATGATGTTTTTTTAAATGGTAGAATAGCAAAAAGAACTTTTAAAAATTTTCTCTTGTTTTACTTTTTTGCAAACCATGTGGAGTTAGCAATCTTATCATCCCTGAAATCAGGCGATCAATCGTGGCGTATTATTAGTTTCTCAAAGTTTCTTCTTCAGGTACATATGAATTATTTTTAATCTGAAATTACCGAATCATTTCTATACGTCGAGTATTCTTATTTCAAAGGAACTGAACGAGAAATCACTTAACATAAATAATTGAGTGAAGAATTGAAAAAGATAAACATGAATATTCTTTCAGTGCAAACGGCTTCGCTATCTCATATTTTTGTACATTTGAACTTCTCCGATTCAGATCCAGCAGACAATATGTATCGATATTTTAATGTCTACCGAGTCGATCGAGCTATTGCGAATATGAAGACTATTCTCCAGCTCATCCTGTTGAATTTTTCTCATGTTTATACGCACATCGATGATGCAATTGAAAGAAAGAAATAAAGAAAGAAAGCAGAGCGAAATACATTATGGAATGCTTTTCTCGAAAAGCTCCCTCATATACTCGAGGAATTCGATTGCGAATTCATGGAATTTGTAAAATTCATCCGATATCGTATTAAAATGCCATTATTTCGATAAAAAGTTTGATCATTTTGCGCTCTTTTACGCTTCATTTGCGGCGCATTGAGCTCGCGTTTAACCGGAGTACACGCTGCGTTGTGTGCCTTATCAGCTCTGAACTTCGTGCTTGCGAGCAGATTTTTCTCTCGACTGTAGGTATTCCAACGTGCCACATAAGTGGAATATAAGTGGGGAAATTTTCTATGCTCTTTTTACCAACTTTTTAACGACAGACACTCTAAAAGTTGGCAAACCGTTTAGTGATTATTAGTTCCTTTGTTGGGAGAAATATTTCGAAATTAATTTTTATCCTCGAGTATCGACGTTGTACGTCGATTACCTACGTATTACGGATTGAAGATCTGGATGACGTTGGTTCGATTCAATTTTTCATTGTATTTTGTGAGGCTAATTTTAGCCAAGAGGTTTCTGGAGTTGAACTAGGGGAGTTTTTTACTACTTTGATGGGAATCTAGGGTAAATATTTTCAAGTGTGACCTGCGAGTGGTTAATTTTACCTCTTGATGTACGTATTTTATTGTCTAGAATGGAGCGTTCCTCAGAAACGGTTTATGCTGATGGATGGAAAATTTTGTTCTCATTACGTTAAAATGAAAATTATTGAGCCCTGTCCAATTTTCTAATAAAATGAACTAATAACAAAAAAATACTCTTCCTTCACTCACAAAAAATTGCGAATTTTGCCGAAAAATGTTTTTTTAATTTAGAAAATTCTCCCGTCTTGAAATCTCCTTGTAATTATTTCATCTTCACCTTTTCTCTTCCAAAAAAACGCAGCAAGTATTTTTCAAGTCAGCATTGTCGGTCTTCCCTTTACAAAAATCCGTCTAGACAACGCCACGTGCGACAAATTAAAATTTATTTTAAAAAAAGTAGATTAACTAGAAAAATCGTTCAAAGTGATAACTTTTGGTAAAATTAATGCGAGTTGGCGTGGGAAATTTATTTGAAATTTTTTTGACTTGGGTATGTAGGAAAAAAACTTGAGTAGTAAAATTTTGTCCATTCTATAGAATCGGGTACTTCAACTGCACTGCTAGGTGAAGAAAATTAACAAATTTTTCTATCATTTATGAAATCAAATCCAAATTATTTTATTTTTCAAATATTTTCCAAGTTTTCAGTTTCTATCGTCCAGCTACCAGCTTTTTTCAAAGGTCATCATCTTACGTCCAGAAAATTCCTGGGATAATTTGTAAAAATTATATTCATCTCGGAGATCATCTCACCCTCGAAAATACAAAAGCAGCATCAACGAAAAATTTTGTATTTTTAATTTTTTTGGAAAATGCCTGTTTTTCCTTTTTTTCAAAACATAGGTAGGGCTACGCTACTTTTTTTGAAATGAATTTCGACGAATGAATTTTCATGATCGGTAGCATAATACGTGGATAACATTTTATCATACTTGAATAGTTGGTAAAATTTTCGAATAAAAATGTATTTCATTCATTTTTACATTATGTTACAATATTCAGAATTTCGGATAATTTAATTTTTCCAAGGTCAACTGGCATAGTCACATTATGTTTGTTTTGAAAAAACTTTTACAGCCAAAATCCACCACAAAATGACAAAATATTCAGCAAAAATGATCAAAAAAACCCCTCACCTCCTCCTTTCTTTTCGATTAGGCAAACCACCATTTCTGATACTCGTGTTTTTTTCTGATTTGGTGGCTAATTTTTGAATTTTTTGTTTCTGAAGGGCAACCAGCCAAGAAAAAACAGAATTCGTCGACTATGGTAAAAAACAGACTCCCTTGCTTAAAAAAATTTAACTACCTCATCAGAATTGTTGAAAAGGAAATCAACACCTTCTACATCAATCGATAGGTACCTGAAATCACTGAAACCTGGGCGATCTAAAAGTTTGGTCTCCGATAAAAGGTTTCACCAGAAAAAAAAGCTCATATTCCTTCTTAATTTTAAAAATCTCAGACAGCCATCAGCACTACTGAAAAATGTGAGATTTCTGCCGATTACTTTCAAGACTGAAGAAATTTCAAAAATGATGTAGTTGAAATTGTTTAGAGGAATCTAGATTGAAAAATTGTTAATACTTACTATTTAAAACTTTTTCAATTTGAATTTTTAAAAAAATTTCAACTTGATATTCTTTACAATTTCCTCCAATTTGAAAATAATTTTATTCATTTTTCCACCTCAGAATCTGAAAAAAATTCAACTTCGTGTTTTTCTATATTTTCTCCAACTCGGTACCTAACTGGAAGCAATTTTTAAAAATCTAAAATATTCGAAAAAAATTGAAATTGAAAAAATTTTGTGTGAATTTCAGTTTTAAAAATTTTACTTTTGGAAAACTTATGAAACTTGATTCAATTTTGAAAAAAAATTACGATTGAAGAAATCAAAAAAAAAATCAAGCGACGAAAAAAATTGTTTTTGGAAATTCGTCAAAATCCCATTTGTAGTAAGAATAAGCAAGAGCCTATTAAAAGAATGAAAATTTTTTGACATTCAAAAGTCAAAAGAATGATACAGAAAAAAAATTGCTTATGCCAAAAATTGAAAAAAAAAAAAAAAGGAAATGGAACAGAAATTACTTTGAACAATCGGATCTTCCTGGTTGTGGAGAGTAAAAAGTCTTCTAATTGGTTCAAAAATGCAAATCAAAAACTTATTCGCCTTTCTTGACCGATTACACACTTTTTTGGAGGGGGAAGGGGGAGTAAAAGTCAAGCGTTTTTGAAAATTGAACCATCGGTGAAATGAACAATTCACTGAACAAATTAATCAATTCTAATTGCTGGATATGCTTTAATAATAAATTCGAACTTCAACTTACTAAGTAATTTAATTTTCAAAATTTCTCATTCCTCAGGCCCAAATTCGTTTATATTTTTGTCAGAATTCGATACAACTAGATCATTTGTATTTCAACATAATTTTTTAATGAAGATCAACAAAATCTGCTCAGTTCTCCTAAGGATTCCATTAAAAACATGCAGATTGCAGTAGGTATGATTAAAAATGTATAATAATGGTGAAACTTTGATTATACTAATTGACCTTCATGAAGTGTTTGGAAAAGTGCAAATACGAAATTTTGTAATCTCGATTACTCTAAAATCGAATTAAATTTTTTTAATCGCTGAAATAAATGTTGAAATTTCCTGAAAAATTCCATTGGAAGTGCCTCCATTTGTGCCGCAGTTTTCGATATTTTCAAAATTATCCGGATTCGATTGATCTGAAGTATAATCCAACTATTTTTTGATCAAAATTTTCTGGAAGGTATGAAGATGGTAATACCTACAGTGAGGAATCTTCAAAATGCAAAACTTTATAATAATTTGTTCATTAAAATGAATACTATACTTGGTCCATTGGTTCGATTCAGTTTTCGGTCAGTTTTTCGGCCTTTATTGTTAAAAGTGTCAATAATTAACAGTATAGGGGTTAAATTTTAGTTCAGTTTTCGATAACGCTCGTTTCAGTCACTTCAAAATCATTAAAATTCACCTGCGGAAAGCTCATAAATTCTACGACAGAACATCACGATCCTCGTAATTCCAAATCTCGACTCTTTCCCCATACTCAGATTCGATTCGCGATTCATCTCCGCCTGATTCCCCCATTAAAATTTATCGCCCCTCAAATATTCGCAAATTCATTCCTCGTACTCGACTGAAATTGATTCCTTTTTTTAATGCAATTGCTCGAATGAAATATTTGGCTCGTTTTTGGTTTACTGAATAATCGACCAATAAAAATAAAAATACGATTGGCTCGTTGCCTAGGTACTTATGCAGTACCTAGCTATACCCGTACAGTATATCGGACACCTTGTATATGTTTTCCATTGATAACAAATCCGCTAGAATTTATCAAGACATAGAGAGAGTGTCACCATTTTATTCTAGATATATTACCTACTCGACTACCGCCGCTATTTATCAGCTCGGCGTAATTAATCAAGTCAAAGGTATCGCTGCGGGTTATCCATTAATAGCGAATTGTTCGGTGTAAAAAGAATATCATTTATTTGAGCGTCGTTATGGGTGCGAGTATAAAATACGCCGCCGTGTATACGAATAAGAAAGAGGATAAAAGCGAGCAACAAATTTGTAGGTAGTTGGTACTTTTAGAGGATAGATTTATTTGGCGAAAATCATCAATTTTATTGAGGGTTTCCATTTCCATTGTATTCTCATATTTATTTTATCCCTAATGCTTTGTTGCGCAGAACTGGACGAGGCGATGGAGAAGGCCAAATCTGAAGAGATACGTATCCCTTTCGGCGTCGGAGTGGCCGGTCAAGTGGCTCAGACTAAGCAACTTATGAATATTAAAAATGCTTACGAGGTGAGTCTCTTTTTCTTTTCTACGTATTTTTATAATCCGCGTTCGAAAGAGGGAAAAAAACGCCCGACGGATTTTACGAGTGAAATTGTCGATATTACGAAACGGAATTTCTTTTTTCCTTGCTGAAACAACCTCGAAGGGGAAAAAACACCAAATTTACTTACCGGCGTCAAAAATTAAGTATTTAAATTGTTAGAAGACGTCGAGAAATGGCGAATACCTACTCACGTCGAGCATATTAAACGTCTTTAAAATAACGCCGACAGCGTCGACGATTCGTTAATAGGGGGAAAAAACGCAGCGAGCTACCTGGCGTATAGTTCGCCGAAGGTATAAGCCATTAATAATTAAGCTCATTAATGTTGGTAACTTTATAGAAGGTACGTCTTTTATTTGTTAATAAGTAACGTTCGCAGTTTAATGATTAATAAAGCAGCAATATTTTCGTGTACGAGGTTACGTATGTAATGGCAAGGCGAAGCATTAGGCAATTTCTAAGTTTCGTTTCACGTGCGGTATCCGGCAGATTTTGCTACTACCTATTGGGCTTCAGACGCGACGTAATTGAAACTCAGTGCTGGGCTAGATGACGCTATTTATGCCCAATTGAATGCACCGTAAAGCGAATAAGCTGCTTAATAAATGAACCGGGGTGTGGTTTTAGCTTGAAAAGACTCGTGCTATGTTTGAGCGCGGTGTTTAATGAAATTTAAGACAAGTACGAATGGCCGAACTAATTAAGCCAGTTTTAGATATTCGCGATGCATGTTTTATTGTAATTTTAAACGGATTTAACGGATAGTAAAAGTTTATAGGTAATTGTCGCGTGCTTAAATGGGGGTAATTTTTGTCTCAAGTATTGTGTAGGAAGAATTAGAAAAGTTTATGAGATTGCTGGAATGAGTATTAAAATTTATGGGCGAATGGGGTGACTGGAAAATTGGAATTTTTGTAAAAACAGTTATAGCGTTTTAAAAGTAGTTGTAAAATTGGAGAAATTTTGTAATAAAAAGTAAAAAAGTCGTGGAAGTAGAACGAAAATCAGAAAATAAAAATTGGAGGAAGTGTTGGAAAACTTGGGAATTGAAGGAGAATAGAAGTAGACATAGGCGCATCAGGGGGCTCCCCCCAGGCTCGGAAAAAATTGATGATTTTTGAATTTTGACAGAAAGATCAGTAGAAAATGACCAATATAAAATTTGACACTCCTCTATTTTTCTCAAATTCTCAGCCCCTCCCTCAATTAATTTCTGGGTGCGCTTATGGAAGTAGACAAAGGTGTAATTAATTGAAGGAATTAAAAGCTTGAGAAAATTATAAAAATCATAAAAAATTTTAAAAAACTAGAAAATTTGGAGATTTTTTTCAAAAATCGCCTATAATGTCCAAATTGATTCGAAAAAATTGATGAAAAAAATCGTTCATTTCGTGGCAATTCGATCATTTTTTTTCAAATTTTTCATGCAAATCTCAAAGGTTATCAAACGATATCAAACGAATGACACAAATCGGAGGTCCTGGCAACCTTTTTTTTTGGCGAAGTTATGAGTTTTTGAAAGAAATGTATTTACAAAGGTAGATTTTTTAACTGAAGTCTGAATTTGAATACCATAAAATTGTTGTAGTATGTGATACCCATGATACGAATCAAAAGATGGTTCTGATGAAAAGCTCCTTTGAGGAAATAGGCTTTCGGAATAATCAAACAGAACATTTTTTTTTTAAATTTGTGAGCCATCTAGTGAAGATTTTTTTTCAAATTTTTGAATGAGTATTGAGTTATATAATGATTTGAAACTTTTGAAAGAGGCCAATTATTGTATTTAGTAAATTGATTTTTTTTTTTTTTATTAGTTTTAGACAGAAATTGAGGATTTTTTAAAAATTGATTTCCACTGAAAAGTTTTTTTATGATTCAAAAGTGCTCTTAGGATTTTCATCCGGTCAAAATTATTTACAGCCGGATTAAAATTTAAATTGACGAAGAAAAATAAAATTTTTCAAATCTCATGTTAAGAAGTAAGAATCATTGAAATCTATAAAAGTAGATGAAAAAAATTAATTTGGAGCTTTATTTCATGGGTATTGGCTTTAGTGATTTTTTGAAGAATATAAAAGCTAAAGCAGCCAGAAATCTTTCAAAGAGGAGGGAGTTAGAATAAATTTGAAAACCATAGAATGAATAAAAATTGGATGAAAAAATTTTGATAATTTTTTTTCAGTAGCAAAATTGAAAGAAGAACCTATTCCTAAAATTAAGGTAAAATACGTGTTTTGATGATCAAAAAATAATTGAATAACTATGACATTTTTGATACAATTTTTGAAATAATGATTATTTTGCAAAAAAAAAAAAAAGAGAGAGAAAATGAAATATTGCTTCAGCGAAGCAACTTGGAAAACGAAAAATAGCACTTCTCTGTCATATTCCTGTTAGTAAGATGACGAATAGTTGAAAATTTCAAATGAGGAGAACTACACTAGAATTGTAATCAACTTTTAGAGACTTGAACTTCTTTAAAATGTGATGCTACATTCAGATTAGGAGAATCGAAGAGAATCCACCAGAGATGATAAAATCAGTGTTGCCATTTTTGGCAAAATAAAAATGGATCAAAAAATTTGATAAAAAAAATTGATGTTTCAGAAGAAAAATTCTGAAACATTCTTACTTTAAATATTTTTATTTACACAGAATTACACATCAAAAAATTATAATTATGTTGAGAAATAATTTCTCAGATCTATGAAAAAAACTCTTTTTTGAAATTCGAGATCGAATTGATAAAAAATCCGAGTATTGATGAACTTGAACTTTTCTGAAAAAATCTTGATTAACCTGGAAACAAATACATACATAATCTTTAAGGGTATGCTTTCGGTAAATTTAGACAACTTAGGATCGTTATATTTCAGCAAATATTCAACATTTTTCTAATATCTTTTAATATTTCGTTTCTGTACAGTGAGATCTTTGGAGGACTTTTGAGACTTTTCACCTAAATCCTTCCAATTTTGAAAAAATTACGTTACAAAAATCATAAAATTGTGGAAAAGTCTGCTCCAGTCTGCAAAATTATTCTTTTAAATCTTTTTTTTTTCGATTAATATAATACTTTTTGGAAATATCGCAAAAGTCCTCCAAAGACAGTGCATTAATAAAGCATTTATCGAAAATTTCATAAAAATTCGTTCGATATTGGATAAGAAATCGCGATCCTAAATTTTACTTATTGATAACAAACGAAAGCATACCCTTAAAATATTTCATCGGTCTTAAAAAAAATTTGATGCACCATAAGTATAAAAATTCAAATTTTTCTGCTTTTTTTTCTTTGTTTCTTTTCATAAAAAATCGCGTTTTTGGTAATTTTTTTTTCGAAATTTCGTAATTTTTTGAAAATATTTTCCATGTACTTACCTATCAACATTTTCAAAAAATTCGTTCAACTATTTTTCTGATATTTTCCCTCGTCTGCTTGTTAATCTGAGAGGAAACCCAATTTTACTCCTGATGCTGAGATCTGTTATCAAGTGCTCTTTTGTGAATTCCTTAATATCGGTTGATAAGTGATAATTACGCAAAATATAAGCGATTTGGGTTTTGATCGTCATCATCGCGTATTTGGTGCCTGTTGAGCCAATAGAAATATTGTTCGATTAATAAGATATCGTGTTTCGTGTTCGTCGGTCTAGATAAATTTCAAATTGATATTTTACCTAAGCATGATCTTGGTCCATATCCGAAACTCAGCTGACTAGTTTTGGGTCGTTCATTGACAGCTTCTTCACTAAAATGTTCCGGATCCCATTTTTCCGGATTTTTATACAAATCTGGATCGTAATTGGCGAAATGAATGAATGCCGCTACGAATATACCTTTTGGAACTATCGTATTGTCTGCAGAGGAATATAAGGTAGGAAAAAAAGTCAGAAATCTAATTCACGTGTATCCAAATTCTGTAAAAATTTACCTTTTAATAAGATTTCCTTATGAGTGCGTCTGCTCGTAACCATTGTAAAAGCAAACATTCGTAATGTTTCTTTGATACAGTGTTCCAAATATTCTAAATTATTCAAATGAGCTTCGGATAGTATGTTATCGTCTTCTGTGAGTTGAGCGATCTCTTCGTATACTTTTTGCTGCGTATGAAAAAAAGGTGATTTAAGTTTCTGAGATAGTTGCTATTTAAAGTTGAGTAGATATCAAAATATATACCTGAATATCTTGATTCATAGCCAACATCAACATTAAAAAGCTTATGTTCAAAGCTGTCGCATCTACTGCCTGTTTATAAAATGAGAAATTGAGGTGGTACGTTGGAGATATCTATGCCGTAAAATGAATTTCATTCTTACCGCAATGATTATTTGCAGCAATTCATCTCTTAAACGTGTTTCTGTAAAATCTCCATTTGAACTGTTCTTGGCGAGTATATCGATTATTGTTTTGGACGAATTCTCTGAAACAATTGATGAATCTCAAAGTCTGGGTCTATTCTTTGGAATCTCAAATTAAATTAAATGAATTTTCATTGAAAATCAGCGAGAATATTTCATTCCAGTGAATTAAGGATTGCAGTGTGATCGCTGATTTTCACTTTCAGTAAAAATGCATTTCATATTTAGAATGTTCGTACCATCGTTTTGGCCAGCTGCGTTAATTTGATAATTATCCAGCTTGTCTCTTAAAATCTGAAATAAAAATATAATTTTTGGTAGATGATTATTCAGGGTCGTTTTGGAAAGGGAATAGCTCAAAAGTCATGCCCAAACCTCAAAACTGAGATGTTAAAATTTCACTACCCCTATGTTTCTGATTCCACATTTACCCCCCCTCCTCCAGGCCATAAAATTTGGCCATGTTTGAAAAAATCTGAAAAGTTGAGGAAAATTGAAACAAAAAGTAAAAATAATACATATGATTTTAATATGGGTGTTTTCTTCCAAAAAACCGTTGCTCTCTTATTTCCATTGAAAATGACACTTTTTTATAATTTTTCAGTCCTTGGTAAAAAAAGGTCGCAATTTTTTGTTGGAAAAAATCCCTGAATAATTATTATATTATGAATAGCATTAATGGAAATTTTCCATTATCACACTTAATTTTTTCAAAATTAGATAAAATGTGGTGGTGAGCATGTTTTTTTTTTCAAAATTTGAAAGAATTATGGAATATTTGATATACCTTAGATGAATTTTATGGGTTAAAATTATTCATAATCGTGTCATTTCAATAAAATTTTGATTTTTTTTGAATTTTTTCAATTTTTGGAACTTGTTTAAATTTTTGGGCTTGGGTGAGGGGGTAAATGAGGCGTCGGGAGAGGGGTGAAATCGTTACCCAAACGTTTTGAAATCTAGACACAACCCTTGTACTTGTGAGCGCTAAAAATTGTCCTAAAAACCATGTGACTTGTTATTTGTTAGGATTTCATGGGAGCTGATTCCAAATTCCAACTTAATTTTTCGATTTTATCCTTCAACATTCGTCCTTATGCCATAAAATTTGGAACAAAATTTCAGACACTCGAAATTTATTATTTGTTTTAAGAATCGCAAATTATCTTTAAAAATCGAGCGCAGCGCTCCCTATTGGAACTGTTAACGATGAGTTACAAAAAAGAGATTTTCAGCGCTAAAACTGAACTTTGAAATTCAAAATGTTGTTTGAAATGCATTCGCACATTTCGCAAAATTGGATTTATTTCTGTAATAGAATTTTTCAACCCCTACGTAATTATACTGGACAAAAACATTTCATCTGTGTTAATAAAATTGCCTAACCGGTTCACCGTAAATGAAAGTAATAACACCATTCAACGTTATTTTCAGTGCTCCTCTCCCCTCCAATCTATATTTCATGTGAAGGTCGCACAGCTGCGCGACCTTTTATCCTCCTACATCACGAACAAAAATATTGAATGCAATGTTTACTTTGTTTGGTAGATGTTTGACGTGTTCGATGGGCTTGAATTTTCCTGTAATTTTCAAGTAGATAATATTGATATAATTTGAAAGTAGAAAAGGGTACTGAACACGTTTTACTGAGTGCTTGAGGCCTCTGAAAAAAATATCACTTCGTATTTATATGCTTCAATTTATCTCATCGGGATGCTTCAAATGGCATGATGAAATTTACTGAAACTTACTCGATTATTCCATCACAGAAATCTTCTTTACTTTTTCCAAAGCTCTCAGTGGTAATACCCATAGAATTTTCTATGCAGTTACATACAAATACATAAAAGAGTTTTACAGAAAACGAGCAGTGGCAACTATAAAGTGATAAGGAATCGACTTGTTTGCGATTTAAAAACACTTTGAAACTGAATTTGTACCTTTTTCAAAGCCATTTTTCTTTTTTCTTCAAACAATTTTTCTAAAAATTTAATACCTACTTTTCAAAAATTGACTATTTTCAAAAAAATTTATTACGAGCAAATTTTGAAAAAAATGAACAATTTAAAAAAAATGGATCATGTTACTTACAGAAGTTGAAAAATTTTTTCCCGCTATGAAAATTAAAATTAAAAAATGGTAGATTTTTCTGAAAATTGTCATTTTTTAAATAGATATTTCAACTAAACATTCAAAATTGGGCATTTTTTTCAAAAATGAGACGATTATTCAAAAATAGTACAATTTTGAAAAATTTGAAATTTTTTCTCAACTAAAAACTTTTTAAAAAATTGGACAGTTTTTTTAATTGAATTGCCCTTGAAAAAATTGAATAATTTTTCTGAAAAATATTCGATTTTTTCGGAAATTTGTAAGATTTTTTTTAACGGGTTAATTTTTTCTGAGAATGGATAAAATTTACCAATGGTTGTTAGTTCTTAATAAAAAATTTTCGAGTCGAATCACTTTTCAATTTAGAATTAATCGTACCTAGAATAGCATCTAGATTCTCATTCATTATCCAATCCAAAACATCGATTTGTTCACCAGTATCCGCAAATGGTTTCAATTTTTCCACAAAATTCGAAGCGTTCGCGTTGAAAACATCGCTATATTTCGATAGCATTTCCGAAGTGAACCCTGGTGCTAATAATTTTTTGGATTTTTTCCATTCTTCATCTGCCAATTTTCAAACATAAAAATGAAAATATCAAATATTGTAAACCTGGGACCTTCGTATATAAATTTCAAATTTTTGTATCTTACATCCGGCTCCCAGAATCCCTATACCGAGCCAATCGTCCACAAGTCCAAGCGTATCACGATCATGGCATTGATTGAGTATTATCTATCGAAAAATTCTACCATGAGTAGGTACTAGAAAAAAATGGGTATTGCAAAAAAGGCAATGTCTTACTGCAATATCGTCATGTTTTTTTAGACACAAACATGGTACAGGGCCCAACCAGTAAAGCAAACGATCATTAGGTTGTAGCATTTTTTCCAATTTTCCTAGTAGACCTGACGTCAACGAACTTAGATTACTAGGTATCAAAAATGCTATAAGTATGAATACCGATACTACCAACGTACTCTTCAATTTCCAATCAGTGAAAAATCTCTGAAAAAAGTCAGAATTGCAGCTCAGGGAAAATCTATGATTTTTAGGGGATTTTTGCCATTTTTTTTTCTAAAGAATATCATTGATTTGCCAACGAATTTTATTGATTTTTCGAGGAATTTCTGAGATTTAAGTGACTTTTCAAGATTCTTCAGCAATTTTTTCAATGATTTTTCAGCAATTTATTTTTTCACTAATTTTCAGAAATTTTTTCACTGATTTTTCAGAAATTTTTCAGAAATTTTGTAGTAATTTTTTCATAGATTTTCCGAGAATTTTTTCGCTGATTTTTCAACAATTTTCTCATTGTTTGTTTTCAGTGGAATTTTTTCACTGATTTATTACTGCGCTGCAATTCTTACCATTTTCCAGTAATTATCAATATTTTTCTCTATAATTTATTAATGAGACAATATTGTACGTTTTATGTGTTATTATTAGAGATAAAATTTACACATTACTTTCAAAAGATCCCAACAGCATGTGAGCATTTCCGACCAAAGGATACGTCGGGTATGAAGGAAACTGCTCAAGTAATTCGTAAAATCGTTTGTTTTTGCGTTTTCGAATCAAATTCACCAAAATCGCGATTATAATCAAGCATACAAGCACATGAATAATATTCATTCTTATTTCAAAAAGAAAAAATGTAGTTTTTAAATCAGGAAATGAAAAATTATCTCGACGTGTGGCGAGATTGAGGCAAATTCACTCGAATTATTTATGTATTTACACAAATTTACCCGAATTGGTTTGGCGATTAACTTGCACTTAATCGTTTGAATTATTTCGCGAATTTACGAACTTTCACTATTAAAAAATTTTCGATGATGAGGGCAAATTATTTTTCAAATGGATAAATTTCACGAAATTTTTTTCAAAAAATGTTATGGAACTTGATGTATTTTCGCGTTATTTATCTACTCGTAAAATTCATGTTCAAGTCAAATTCTTATACTTATCAATGTTATTTTCATACTCAGGTTAATGAAAATTAAATACGTTTATGCATGAAACTATGCGGAATTGTGGACTGTCTTATTCATAATGAACGCAGAGAATTTTAAAAAAGCAATAAAAAAAGTAATGAACCCTGAAACTATTGTGTTAGAGAACGCACGAACCAAAACATCGCAAACCAGTTTGAAATTAAAAGCTACACATGCCACGGACGCGACAAAAAAAACACGAATAATCTTAAAATGTACCTTAACACGTTTGTTTTTGCGTTTGTGGATTAAATTGACCAGAATATTTATCACGACGCGTGGAAAAATTTATGGCACATTGAACTGTGTGAAAATAAGACACTCTGGCAACCACACGAAGGACAAACAAGAAATTATGTTTGTAAAATCATCTTCCTGTAGATGAGTTCGGCATCTAAATGGAATAACTGATGTACCTAATCGATAATTAATTGCGTGATTACCAAAATTAAAATTAGAACGCGTTAGCTCTCGGTGATAACAATAAAGAAAGTATGATAAACTTATTGTTTGGATCTTTTCCACAGTATTTGAGTTGCACGTGGTTATCATTTTCGAGAAATTTTAATGAAATTTCCGATCGAATTCTATCGTTTGATATCGAGAAGAATGGTGATTGTGTTAGTGATTTATTTTTAAAGTTTTTATCAACTACCTCCGCCGATTTTTCTGAAATGTTTACCTCATAATCCCTTAACTTTTCTCAATATGGTATTAAAATTTCAGCCTAATCAGTCCAGGAGGTTTTTAGGAATCATTTCGGATAACTTTTGACAACTGAAAATTTTACATCTCAGAAAAAATTATTAAAACTGTGCAAACACCTGTACGATTTTAGGTTAGGGAAATCTTTATCTTTAGGAAATCGCATCAAAAAAAGAAGTCGAAATTTTAATTCTGTACCCCGAAAACGTTACAAACGATTTGTCACACGATGTCATTGATTTTTTGGTCTACATCCACCTATAACCTTCCACCCAAATTTGAGCGAAATCGGTGCAAAACAATTTTTTCCTCCACAAGGGGTCCACCCCCTCAAAATGCAATAGGGGATTGAAACTTTTTCAGCAATAAAATTTCGACTAACATATAAATTTCTTTTTTCAAAGTACATTTCTCCTGGGCTAAGTACAATTTTTGTCGTGGTAATTTTTGCTGTGGACGCTTGGTTTGCACTGAAATATCACCTTTTGGTGGGCAAAGCATTAAAAAATAAAAATAAAAAATGAACATTTTTCCTCAGAATTTAGGAAAGATTAAGCTGCAACTTTTTTTCTAAATGAGATTTAGGTCTGCCGGTTTGCTCCATTCGATTTACCGTGAAATTTTCTATAAGGTTGAGTTATTACTTTCGAAAAACCTAATTTTTCTATACACCCCCCCCCCCGCCTACCAAAGCAAACCTTAAAAGCCACAAATGAGTTTTATGGTGTATTTTGATGCTTAGAATCAGAATTTAGATATTAAGTAAAATTGAAACACAAGACAAAAATTTTGTGTCGACTTGTGTTATCGGTGGTATTGAAATTGGCCAATTTTTGGAGAATTAACCGATAGGTAGGGAGTTGAAAAGAACTTTGAGAAATTAATAATGATTGTTCAACTGATTTTAGGGAGGAAAGGATTGCTCACCCTAAATAGTTTACAAAAAAAGGATCATTAAATGGTCTTTTTTTGGTATGTTGCTATTTAAAAAAAAAAAATGCAATTTCAAAGCTGTGTGAAGTGTTTTAATTCATGGACTGTTGGCTTACGTACTAAATTCTTATTCTAGGTGGCGGATGTGAATAAACATTTTTGCTTATAAAATATTTCTTACAAATAATTTAAAAGTGTGGCGTTACCCGATTATTTTATATTAAAATCACCATAATTCCAAATCCATTCCGATGATCCGAATATCCGTCGATTAATTCTTAGTCTTCGGCTTGAGCTTAGATAACCACGACTTCTTAGGCTCAGGTTTACCCAGAACCAGAAGACCACTGGGAGGATCGCCTACTCCATCACCTATAGCTAGTTTACCCACTGGTGGATCAGCAGACCCAACCGGCGCAGTTACATATGACACAGCTATTGCAAAAATTATAGCAATCGTAGAAATAATGTAAAACATCGTTTTTGAATTTAAAAAAAGCATCTTCGTCAAAACAATTCGATTATAATACGAATTACAAATCAATAGGTCCTCTATGGAATCACGTTCTTGTACTTACAACTTGCACCAAATGACTGTTTCTGTAAAAATATTGAATTAAATATGCTTATATGTAATTAATATTTTCCATAAAAATTGTGCGAGCCAAATTCGTGTATTAATCTGGATTTTTTTTTTAAAATTGAGAAAAAACAACCGTAGATAGTTATGAAATTGGGAGCTGGTGAGTTGATTCCTAGATTTAAAAAGAATTCCAGTTGATTCCCATTATTTTTTTATTCCGAATCAGTGCACTGATTCGGAATGAGATAGATTCATGATTATTATTATTTTGTTCTTGGTCGAGCGAAGAGGGCGTAGCCGAAAATTTAACCAGCTATTGTTCTATTGTTCTCATGATTAATGATCTAAAATAGCCGAAAATCTAACCAATGGAGAAAAAAATGGCCGAAAATCTAACCAAGGTTGCGTTCAGAAAACGGTCAACAGAACAACAGATCAACAGAGAAAAATTTTATTTTCAAATATTTACTGAAATATAAATCTAGAATTTAAAAAAGGGTATTTCTTCAATCAAAAATTGATTTCCCATTTGAATTAAAGTGAATTTTTTAATCAGAGACTTAAAACTGTTTCAAAATTTGCAAATTGAATTTCTCTCTGTTGATCTGTTGTTCTGTTGACCATTTTCTGAACGCAGCCCAGAAGCAAAACGAACGAGTCACTGAACGAATGAATCAATTCTGAACATAGTCTGATACAAGACAGTCAACCCTGGACCTCAAATACCTTTGTGACATCACTGCTCATACCGCTGAATGTCGTTTCGACTTTTTTTTTTTCAAGTCCAGAATATTTATGTCATTTTTAAACAGTTGAGAATTTTTTGAAGAAGTTTTCCAAATTTTTTCCTCGTAATTTTTCAAACTCTTATTTTTTTTTCTGCGAATTTTTTCAACTGAAATTATTTTCTGATGCTATTTTTCGGCGACCAAATTTTTTTCTGACGTAAATTTTCCACGACCAAGTTTTTTTCTCATATTTTTTTCAGTAGCAATTTTTCTGACGTAATTTTTCCTCTGTAATTTTTTTGTAGAATTTCTCCCGTCTAAATTTTTTTCTTAGCATTTTTTCAACTAGATTTTTCCCCTCAAAATTTTTATGACGTCAATCAAACGAAAATCATTTGTTCGAAAAATATATAAGTTCAACGCTGAAAAAATTCTTCAGGAAAAATTTCAGTGGAGAACATTTACGTTAGAAAAATTTCAGGTGAGAAAATTATGGTGAAAAAATTTGATCGTGGAAGAATAACATCAGAAAAAAATCAGTTGAGAAACTTATACGAGGAAAAAAATTGGAAAACTTCTTCAGGAAATTCTAAACTGATTAATTTATAAATGACGTAAATATTTTGGACTTCGAGAAAAAAAAGTCAAAACGACATTCAGTGATACGAGTAGTGACGTCATGAAGGTATGGAACATTTCGTTCACTAAAATGAATCTCGACCATTTCCTTTTGAAAATATTTTTTAATATTTTAAAATCGATGTGATAAGTCATGAATTTTCCGGCATGAATACTTGCTTATCCCCTGAGATTTTTTTTTGGAAAATCAAATTTATTGACTAAAAGCTATTATTTTGGTGATTGGAATTTTCCGTTTTTGAAAAGAAAAAAAGAATTGTTCGCTTCACTGGTACCCAGTAGCGACATGCCATTTTGTACTTCCCCACCAACAAATATAGATCCTAAGTGGAAGGTGATGGAAGTATTGTAGGTATTTCGTTTTTCGATAGACGAATGGATAAAAGAGTGTTTTTTATCCTTCACTTTTTCCCAACGACTGAAATTTATTGGAAAACAGGTGAAATTTCAGATTTCAAAATTCGTTTTCTGCAAAAATTTTCATCCTCGCTTGGCTCAGGCTTTGAGAATTTTCCTCATTTGTTGAACTAATAAATTTATTCAATAATTTCACAACATCGATTTTTCTTTCGAACCTCAGTTTTTATCACTGAAGAAGAAAAAAAGTTTTTTCATAATTTTTTTTTAGACATCTTACAGGTGGTGAAAGTAGTGAAAAAGTAGCGAATTCAGTTAAAATTTCAAGAAAAACGTGCTGTAAAATTAATTTTTATAATTTTGATTTAAAACGAAAGATTTTCTTTCAATTTTAAATGTTTTCTGTAATAAATTTGAACCGAAGGAAATGAATGTAGACCTATGTTGAAAAATAAATTTTGAAATAGACAGCTCCGCATAATCGAGACTGGATTACTGTATCAAGTGATTTTCAAGATTTTTGAAATATTATCAAGAGGCGTTTTATATGCTCTTACTAAAATTATTCGATTATTTTTGATACTATTTTTCGTTCAAAAATTTGTTTATCTTCAAAATTTGCATTTGGAACTATATTAACAACTCAAAAACACGATAATTATGGTTTCTTTGTTAGTCAGGGCGTCAGGAGATACTTACGTTTCACAAGCTAATGGAAAAATTACAAAGATTCAAATTCACTGATATGTGAATACAATGAGCATTGTTCACTGTAACAAAACAAGGCAAGAACTAATGCAAGGATATGCTGTTCGATTATTTTATAGTGACAAAATGTCGCAAATTCTTTTCATATCAAAACACGAGTCAACAGAATGTACAGATGTTCGTACCTATCCATTGTTTACTTTTCTTTCATAAATTGTGAAAGTTTTCAAAAACGTGTGTCTCTGTATACTCGAAGAACTACGTATGTATAGATGATTCAGCGTGTGAACAGCGTCTGTAGGTATATTTTCAAAATTTGGTAAACGTATAGAACACTTGTGCAAATTTATTGTGTTCTTCTTACGTATTACCTGAGCTCGTGAACTAACAATTTTTTATTACTAAAATCACTTTTTCGCAAAGTTTTAAAAAAATTTTGTTATGGAAACTTTGAGAAGGGAATGGTTTTGGGGAAATTGAATATCATTCATTTTTTAGGGGGAAAAAGCTTCGAAAAATCCAAATCCTGTATTTTTCTTTCTTTTTAAGAGATCGGTGTATGCGATTCACTGGATGATTTGAAAATCTGAAGAGGGGAGGGGGGAATAGTCCACCTTCGTATTTCAAGATAGAAAATGATTCTTTCCAGAAATACCTAAATTATCGCATTCTAATCCTTTCCTTTCCTTTTCTTTCCTTTCCAAAAAAATATTCAGTTCTGATTTTAAAATGAAATTTTCAGCAGAAAGAAATTACCAGATTAAAAAACAATCCTATTCGTGCTCGGCATGTCAAAGTATCCCGATATATATCCCTTTCGTGATGATTGAAATTTCAAAATTCACTTTTTTCTCTGATTTTATATCGTGGAAAAAAAATTAATTTCGAGACTTGAAGTAAAGATCTTTTGAAAGATTTCATCAGTTTTCTTTTTACTCTGTGTACTATTCAGCGGAATCTCCTTTACAAATTTTAGTGTTTTTGTGAAAGACTATTCCATACAAAAACGGGACCAAAATGAAGTCGGATCTTCCGATTTTGCTCAGTTTTTTTTTTTTTTTTTTACGAGTTCCCTTAGGTGATGTATTCACAAAACCACGATCTTTTTTTTTAAACATCAGAGAGGCGGGAGGGCGGACTTTGAGATTTTTATGCAATTACGATTTTTAGCAAAATTGTCCAATTTCGAAAACTCATATCTCGAGATACGTTGTACTTGGGGGAAAACTATTTGCGGGATCTGAAAGAGAATTTATAGGAGATTCAAAATCGATAATCACATTTTTAAAAGCTCAAAGTTGACCATCTGTGGTGAAAGCTCAACTTTCATAAAGAGAACAAAATATGAAAGCTGCCATTTAAAAATCGGAAAAATTATAATAAGTAGCCCTTTTTATCATCGTTTAAATCAACAAATTTTCATGATGGGATTTCCGGACCCCTGAGGGTACAGGGGTCCACAATTTTTATAGAAATTAAAAAAAAAATCGAAAAAGTGAAGCAGCACAAGCACATTGATTTTTACTAATTGGAAGGCGCTGATTTCGAATATGTACTTGGTTTTTTCATCAGACTTTTTTGAGGTCCCTAAGTCCCCTTGATAGGGTAAAAATTTGAAAAAATGAAAAATGACGTGTGACCTGTCGTTTGTTAGGCATTTGAGACCGCTGAGTTCGAATGTTTGCTATTTTTTTGGATTTGACCCTTCAGTGCCCCTAGCCCCCAATTTCGAGGAACAATTTTGACCAAAATTCATAAAAATCTAAAAAGTAAAGTAGCCCATCGACTTCTACTAATTACAAAGCGCTGATTTCGAATTCTGTACTTGTTTTTTCCATCTAACCCTTTCCGATCCCATTGAACCACTCCCCTATTAGCCCCCTTAATAGGGTAAAAATTTGAAAAAAATGAAAAATGACGTGTGGCCTGTCGTTTGTTAGGTATTTGAGAGCGCCGAGTTCGAATATTTGCTTCCCCTGGCTCTCAAATTTTGGGAAAAAGTAAATTAAAAAATTGAAATGGCATTCGAGATATCGATTGTCACTAATTTAAGGGCGTATAGAATTCGAATGCAGACTTAATTTCTGATTTTATCCTCTTTCTCGTGTTCTAATCGACCCTCTCTCGATTTAATCCTACACATATTTCGGTTACAACAGGGGAAAAATTTACAAAAAAATTCCCACCCGTATATTTTCGTAATCTTTTAGTCTTTCTTTAGCATAATTAAATAGATGAATTTATCGGCGATATCGCGTAAAATTTAATTAAATTTTCAACCGAACTAACAAAACACTCGCGTGCGGCGCATCAGGAAATAATTTTTTTCTGTGCTCGAGGCGAGAAAATGATTCTTCGAAAATGTAGGCCTCTTAAATTCTTAATTGCCGATGACAACGAGTGCTCGGCGCGAGGTTGCTGAGCAATCTTCAGCAACAACGATGATAAATTCCAACGGTATATTTTATTTTAATTAATGGAAACAATTTTTCTTCTAGGCGTTTTATATTATTGCAAGTTGTGACAAATATCGACGCCATTCTTAATTAACTTCCATTTTCACGAGCGAATAATTTTTTCGCCTTTTTCCCTGTCTCGCAGCCGGGTGTTGTGCCTATTTCAAAGTGAAAAAAATTTCATTACCGAGAATAAGGAAAATTTCCTCGAAATTGTTCTAATAATATCTTTTGAAATGTGGTAAAATTATCCATTTCGGAACGATAAGTACCTCGAATCTCGTTCCCGGTGGTTTAGATCTGTGTACTTCGGCGAACAACGGCGAAGAGGTGAAGACGCGAAATTAAGATAGAATTTGATTACAATTGTAAATTAGTTTGAAAACGGTTTAGTCTCAAGTTTGGTAGGAGCTTTTTATCGGCATCGCGCGCCGCGGTGACTAAATCTGGCTACGAAGACGAAATTTTCATCCGAACAAAAATACGAATACGAGGTATCGTCGCAATTTCACCGTATAATATTCCATTTGTTGTAAGACGTTCAGTTTGAGGTTTTATCAAATGCGATTATAAAGGTTGAACGGTGTACTGTACTTTAGATACTCGTTAAAGGCGATACGAATTTTTTCCGACGAACCGTTTGAACCCTTTTTTTTTATAACTTTTTGGATGAAGGGTTTTTTCTGTACGGAGATGTGTTTGAGGTACGGATTAATTGGTCGAGATGAGGTTTTTATCGATGGTAATGATGGCTTCGAGGTGGATTATTTATTGCAAGTGTACTTTTGGATAATACGAAGGGTCGAGACTTTATAGATAGTTTCCAATTAATTGATACGGTTTTATGTATTTAGAATCGAAGGGTGCTTTTATGTTAGAAGGCTGCGATAAGGGTTTTAGAGATAGGTAAAAGAATATTCGATTACTTATCTGTATTAGTCAGTATGGTTCTGGGATATTTTGTACGATGCTTTAAAAGGTATTTCGAATTGATGGTAGAGCAGCTTACTTGGCTCGGGAATTGCAGAATGAATGCAGATTTGAAAGGAAAGCAATGTGTTGCAGAAATGAAATGAATAGTTTTAAGAGAAAAAAAAATTGCAGATAGTATTCAGAAAAAATATGTACGTAAAAAAAATCATGTGAAGATTGATCATGAAATTGTTAAGAATGATTAGACACAGAACCATGAAAAACAGCTCTCTCATCTTATGAAAACTGAATAAAAGGAATTGCAAGTGACCTAAATGATTCCAAAATGAACTGAAAATGATAAGAATTTAATGAATTTTTCCCTTTTTTTTTAAAAAAAAAATTCGAGCCAAACTTTTCTATATTTTTGAAAAATTTTTCGGTGAAGACTAGCTATACAGTAATATCTGCCACCATGACACAAAATTTTTTGTTTTGGCCATAACTTTGGTAATTTTTGATGAATTTTGGATTTCTTTGCGCCATTCGATAGATCTATACATAAGGTTTATTGGATAAAATTTTCAGGCATTTTGCTTCATAAACGTTGAAGATATGACAAAAATAAAAAATAAAAATTTCTGTGTCATGGTGGCAACACCATAGGCCACCATGACACAAGCTGTTGTCACGTTGACACAGATTTAAAATACATTGGTTTTATAGTTGCCACTATGACACAAACAAAAATTCAAAGTGTTCACCATGACACAGTGCCACACAGTTATTTTTGGTGATACAAATCCTTCATTGAAGTTTTGGTTGATTTTTTTCACTATAAAAATGTGAATCAAGCTAGAAACAAACATTTTTATACAAAAATGGATGAAAAATCAAAATTTGCATCATTATCGCAATTTTTATACTGTGTCATTGTGGCAACTACCAATCTGTGTCAAGGTGGCAACACAGTCGAATTTTTTTCAAAGCAGTATTACCAACCTACCAAGTCTTCATTTTCAACTCTCTTTTATGCCAAAAGATGCGCAATTGAATGACGATTCCAACGAGATATAACATTTTTATTTTATTTCTCATTGGGCCTCTCCAATGCAGAAATTAAAATTGAAAAAAATTTACTTTGGTGAAAAAATTTTCATTTTTTTCATAAAATATTTTTTCTTTTCAAAAGTTTTCCATGGATCTCTGCGAATGATAGATATATGATGGGTCATATCATTTTACGTTTTGTAAATTTTTTTCACGCCAGAAGCGCTTATAGAAAAAAAGTTATGAAGGGTGTGTCAACGTGGCAGATGTGTCATGGTGGCAGACATACCTGTACTTGGCAGAGAAATTTGTACCCAGCGATCTTAAATCAGTCGTTTCATCAATTTCTTCAACTTTTTCCCCCATTTTTTTGTCCTCTTTTCTGGTAAGATGGTTTTCAAGTCGATAGTGGGAGAGAAAGGGGTATGGATGGAAAAACTTTGAAAATATCATTTTATTTTTGTGCCTCTTCTTTCAAATTTTCTTATCTTCAATTTTTTCACATAGAAAAGGGCAAAGAGTGGGAGAGAAAATCAGGAAAAGTGAAGAAAGATTTTCAAAAAAATTGGCAAACCTTTCTCAATCTTTTTGAGTATTCGAGAAATATGAATGATGACGTCGTGATCTGAAAATTTTCGAAAATAGCATTTCCAAGGCGAAAATTGGTCATAGGTACTTGAAAAAAAACTCGAATTTTCAAAATGAGTCCTAAAGTATGTAATATTGTAACTAGCGACTTTTAATTAGTTGTATCATCAATTTTTTAGAATTATTTTTAAAATTTTCATTTCTTCTGGCAGTGGAAGGGTTTTAAAGTCTTAGGTGAGAATGAAGGGAAAATGAAACAGGTTTTAAAATACAATTTTGGTTCTTTCTTAAAGTATTAACAAATATGGATTTTCTTTCTATGAAAGTTTCTCCTTTCTACCTTTTTCTGCATGCGGGGGTAAAGAGTAGGAAGAAAATAGAGAAAAAATGAAAAATGTCCTTTTTTTAAAAAAAAAAAATGAAAAATCGATAAAGAGTCCAATATTGTGAAATTTTATCTGACAATGAGGTAGCAGATATTTATTTTTTAATACTTACCTATTTCTTCCGATTTTAAAAAATTTTTGTACAATTTTGATAAAATCAAATTTAATTCATATTTTTTTTTAAAAAAACTTCATTTTTGGTGTCTGACTTGAAAGTAAATATCTACTTATGTAGGTAGTTGAAAAAAAATTAATTTTTTTTTATGTCTGATAGATCATTCATAATGTTATTATTAGGCGTTGATGAAAAATTTGTCAAATTTTTTCATTTCCGAAATATCTATCTAAACTTACTTTCTTATTTATTATTCCAAGGCATTTTTTGAATTTTTTTCTGTTTTTCTTTTGAGGAGAAATTTTTGAAGATACTTCTTCCTTAATATCCGTATTGAAAAGTACTGGTAAAAGAATTTTACAATAAATTGGCTTCAATGAGGTTTTCAAAGTTCCTAAATTATCTTGAGTTATTTTGATTTCAAACATATTGAGTCAACCAATGGAGGATGTAGAAGATTATCCAAAGACGCATCCAGGGGAGCTTAGAAGCTCTGGAGCTCGATACCCCTTCCCCTTCCTAATCTTGAAAAAGAAGTTTTCTCATACTTAATAAAAATGCCAAAATTACGTTTTTTTTTGACTTTTCAAACACAATTTTTTCAAAAATGATTACATTTCTTGAGTAAACATATTTTTCTCTGAACCTAAATCAGCCAAATTTTACGAAATTATAATTTGAATTGAAAATTGATGGAGTTTCACTGATTTTTCAGCCAGAATTCATTAATTTCTCAGCCAATTTCCAATTCATCAAAAAAATTCGTAATTTTGAATGAACGATGAATGATTTTAATATTGAATTTAATTCAGTGATTCAAAAAAGTAGGTAGAATTTTACTGAAATTGACCGATTCGGATTTAGAACAAAAATATTGATTGATTGTTCTTAAAATTTGGAAATTTTCCTTTGCTCAAATCTGTATAAATGTATCATATACTTCCTGAAAATACTCCAATGCCACACCATTCAAAAAACAGGTTACTTTTTTTGTAAAAGTTAATTTCGACCGATTCCCAAGTCTCTCCAATTCTGAGACCCCTCAAATAAATTTTGGATGTTCGGAAAATCGAATAAAAATTCAAGAAATTTCAACTTTATTGAGTAAGGTATCGAAATCCATGATTTTTTTGACTCATTGAATTTATTTTTGGGCCATTTTGAGTTGGAATTCAAAAAATTAACGTTTTGAAGTAAATAGAAGATTTAAAATAATTCAGTTATCAAAAAATATTACAAAAAAAATTAAACTGAATTGAAAATAATCAGAAAAAACCAACAATTTTTTAAATAAAAATAGATGATTAAGTTTAATTTCGAATTCATTATACTTTTTTCGAATCGAGTCTCCTTAAAATAATGACCAATGCCAATCCTGACTAATGGTCGAAATGTGATGCTCAGATTTCAATAATTACGAACCTTTGAATTTACTTAGTCTCAGTGAAAGTTAAAAATAGGTACAGTATTCTTTTACAAAGTATGGTAACCGAATACCAAATCCCACGATACTAAAATCAAAAATTCACGGTGAAAAATCGATCCTCTTCATTTGTATTATAAATACGAAAAACCACGTCTCGTATAGTTTTTTTCCTCTCCAGCTTCGCTACCGTATAGTTATTCAGAATCGTACTTAATTCGACATTCGGAGTTGTATCATTTTTCACGCTGCTGTCAAATTTGCACAAAACAAGCTGAAATTCGCGTATGCGGTTTTCGGAAACGCTAATACCCGCGAAAAGTACTACACTTTGGGTTGCCAGCGGGAGAAAGAGAGATAGACGATGAAAAAGCAACGCACAAATTCTCGCCGTGCTTCATCGATTTCGTTTTAAACATATGCAGAGTACGAGAACACGACGTGAAACAGGATACACTATTTTGAAACCGCAACGCTCAAAATTGATAATGAACTCATTTTGAGATGATACGAGCGCCCGAGCGGTGCGGCGTTGGAATGCGGCGACGTGTAAAAAAATGTCGTATATACTTTACGTCATATTATTCGTAATACGTATCGACTAGCGAAATTGTATAATAAAGTGTAAGCCTGCCATCGCACGTCGAATGTTATATGACGTGAAAACTTTCACACAAGCTCAAAAGCAAACAACGGCAAAGGTAATAACGAGTTAATTTCGTATTCCAAATCGTACATTAAATATGGTCGTTTATCCTCGATAAAGAGAGTTTCGCTTTTTTGCGAATTTTCTCGTGGTTAAGAATAATCAGGGTTTGTTATTTATTTTTAAGGAATTGAATCTCGAAGAGAATGGAAGGATGGTTGATAAATAAGCTGGCTGATGTACTGTGGTGTTATCCTTATTCCGTATCGAGGATTAAACGGTTACTTTTAGATTTGATTTTAATGGACTGGAATTTGATTTGTTTTGATGATATTATCGAATAAGGAAATGGCAGAGAATGGAATGGTTTCCTTCCAGGTTTTTCTTTCTTTCTTTTTCATAAATCTTGCAGTTGAAGCGAGGCCATAATAATTCCTCTGGAAGAATGAAAAATCAAAAAAATTGAGAGAGAATGAAATAAAATCAAAATTTAGCATATTTTTGATGGAATTTTTTGAAATATAGGATGCGACTATCCGAGTGAAGCAAGATACTGCTGGATTTGGCTGTACTATCTTGTTATAATGGCAGCATTAATTTTTCTGGTAAACTTGAAACATTTGATTCGATTTGAAAAATATTTAGGTACTTATCATATTTTGATTAAGTGATCCATTAAAAACTGAACGAAACAATAATTGAAAATTTTCAAAACAAAAGCATGGTGTCTACCAGGAATGAAAATCATGAAAAACATGAAAATAGCATGCATTTTGATCATTTCCCACAAAAAGCATGAATTTTAAACATTTTCCTCTCAATTTTTAAATTGAAGAATTGCTTTTGAATCATTTTTATATAAAAAAATTTTTGCCCTCGCTTCTCTCAGGCAGGGCTTGAACATTCATTCAGATTCGACTAAAAAAATACTAAAATTTGAATCAAACGGCCAAAAGAAATAAGCAAAAAATCTATGGCTCGGATTCAACTCAGAAAGGTCAAAATTTAAATAAAAATGAAAAAGATCCGGCAAATACTCTCAAAATTAAAGTATTTATGATATTTTATCATGATTAAGTACTTATTAGAATATTTACAGTGATTTATCGTAATTATTAAAATATTTCGGATATTTTACAGTAGTTATTAGAATATTTACAGTAATTTACCATAATTACCGAATTATTTACGGTAATTTACCGTACTTATTACTGAAATATTTCCGATATTTTGCAGTAATTATTGAAAAATTTACAATAATTCATCAATTATCAAAATAATTCCGGTAATTTACCGTAATTATTGAAATGTTTGCGGTAATTTACCGTAATTATTGAAATGTTTACGGTAATTTACCGTAATTATTGAAATGTTTACGGTAATTTACCGTAATTATTGAAATGTTTACGGTAATTTACCGTAATTATTGAAATGTTTACGGTAATTTACCGTAATTATTGAAATGTTTACGGTAATTTACCGTAATTATTGAAATGTTTACGGTAATTTACCGTAATTATTGAAATGTTTACGGTAAATTACCGTAATTATTGAAATGTTTACGGTAAATTACCGTAATTATTGAAATGTTTACGGTACTTTACCGTAATTATTGAAATGTTTACGGTAATTTACCGTAATTATTGAAATGTTTACGGTAATTTACCGTAATTATTGAAATGTTTACTGTAATTTACCGTAATTATTGAAATATTTACTACAATTTACCATATCTACTGCCATATTTACAGTCATTTCCCGAAATTTCAAAATATTCACCATAATTTACAGTAATTTACTGTATATTTACGATAATTTACCATAGCTTCTGAAATATATACGGTCATTTTTCGTAATTTACCGTAATTACTGAAACATTTACCGAATTCACCGTAATTATTGGAACATTTACGGTAATTCATCGTAATATTAAAATATTTGCGGTAATTTACCATAATTACTGAAACATTTACGATTATTTGTCAATATTATTAAAATAGTTATGGTAAATTACCGTAATTATTGAAATATTTACTACAATTTACCATAACTACTGAAACATTTACGGTCATTTTTCGTAATTATCGAAACATTTACCGTAATTACTGAAACATTTACCGTAATTTACCGTAATTATTAAAATATTTGTGATAATTTACAGTAATAATTAGAATATTCACGGTAATATTTATCGTAATTATTAGGATATTTACGATAATTTACCATAATTACTGCAATATTTACGGTAATTCACGGTAATTATCAGAATTTTCACTATAACGTGGTGTCTATCGTGTATGAAAATCATTTTTAAAAACCATGAAAATTGCATGAATTTTCTTTTTCAAAATCCACTGAACTTACAAAGGGCTTGTTTTGTTATCTGGCCTTGAATTGAATGAAAGTGTTTTGAAACAGAGCAAGACTCAATGTCTCACTAACCACTGAACATTAGACAGCGTGCATCTCATTGAACTTCTCGATTACAAACCAACATTTCGAGATGAGATGTGAAATCATTATTTCTCGTCACATTGTTTCAAAAGGCATCCCTTGGTATATTTCTTCAATTTCACGACGTTTTCCAAAACTTGAATTTCCCCATGTCCAAAACAATTTTCCAAAACTTGAACCGTTGAAAAATTTTTAAAAACTTGAATAATAATTTTTAAAAAATCGTATCTCCCCCATAATTACAAAAAATATTGTATAATCCTTGGTAAAAAACTGTAATTTAAACTTCAATTCTTATTGAAAAAAGTATAAAAATTTTCTGGACACCCTATACATTGATTTTTTACCTTCTCTCTTTATCCACGTGAAATTACACCATCCAACCATAAAAGTTGAATTTTTACACAGTCTTTTTTTTGTCTTGATTTTCAACATCATTATCTGGTCTGGCTATTCCATTATTCGATCAAAAAGGATAAAATCCAGACCAGCAGATAAAGTTGAAACTTTATTACATGGAAAATTCGGCCATTCTCAATCGCGTATAATCCGCTAAGCGGTTTTTTTTCGGAATTCGAAGCACTTGCTCGCCAGCAGAACGACCCTAGGAGTAAATTTTGATCGTTTATTATTTTTAAAAACGCGTGATAACTAAATAGAAAGCTCGAGACTTTGGAGAGCACTCGTACGACCGTGGCTATTTTGAAAATGTCCACGTATAGATTTTTCAACGCTACGAAGGTATTGAAAATATGTCAAAACTTTTGTTCAATTTATAAAAGAGGTATTCTGTTGTGGTTCAATGAACCGTCACACTATTCAAACTTTTCACATATCATTTAATATTTAACCTTATTGTATACTCGTGCGCGATGGCCGATCTTTAAAAAATATATAAGAAATTCTTAATCGACGCTTTACCATCTGCCTAATGTACTTTATACACGTACACCTTCTATTACGGTTACATTCGCTAGATTTAACCGGGTGCTCGTCGCTCTATGCTATTACTTTGTACGGATTTATGGCTTTTTGTAGTAATATACATCTCGTGTCGTCTCGAAAAGATGAATAATTGAAAATATGGCTATATTTTTCTCCCACGTTCGGATACACGCGTATAAAATGCCTAATGAAATAGGTTACATTATTTCATCGAGGGTAGGTAAATGTTTTATGAGCCATTCGCCGACGAAGCTGAACTTAATATAGAAAGCTTTGACGGAAAATTACCAACCCGCTGATTTTTAAATACACGTTCTCCATATTCGCTTCATTTTATAAGCTCGAAAAGTTATCTTATGAAGAATTTATCTCTTAGAAATATTAAACCCAAAAAGGTGAAATTTTTAATCACCAGTTTATAGCCTGCTGCGTCTGTACAATTTAATAATTCGCACGTGCCTTGGGTAATTCTACATGTCTAAAATGATTTGCTTTATTTCTTATGGTTTCAGGATCCTCGATTCAACAGCAATATCGACAACATAACGGGATATAAAACTAATTCGATATTATGCGTGCCAATTTGTAATTACGATGGGGAGGTGATCGGTGTTGCTCAAATTATTAATAAAACCGACGGCTCGAATGCTTTTACAGAGCGCGATGTTCAAGTGAGTTGCTTTTTTTAGAATTCGAATGGGTATTTTATTTCAGTTGAAATATTTTCCAAGGAGAGATACCGCTGTGCGAAGTTTTTTCCGACCAATTTAATCTTAATTGAGGGCCTTTTTCGTTTCTTTTTTGCAGATATTTCAAAGGTACTTAACGTTTTGTGGAATTGGTATTCAAAACGCTCAATTATTCGAATTATCTATTCAGGAGTTTCAAAGGAATCAGGTAAGTTGGAATTGATTCGTAGTTTTCTTCGGTTGCGGATTGGTTTTGAAAGAGAACAGCTGGAGATGATTTTGTAATCTTTTTGGGTAATTTTCTTCGTATTAGGTGGTGGAAAATTTTTGGGAAAAGGTTTTTATGCGATGACGTCAATGGATGTTTTGTAACGATGAGGAAGGAACGAGGTGAACGGAGGAGAGAGGGGAATTGGAAAATATCTAATAAATCGAAAAATCGTTCTAAAAGAACCCGTGTAAAAATTTTCGGGCGATGAAGTTCATTTTTCGTAATTTGAGAATTTTTGGGATTTCAAAATTGGCCCGTCGCTCTGTAAAATACAAATTAAAATTTTATCTAATTTGGTATGTTTCCTATTTTTGGCCTCCGTGGTCGATTGAAAGCGGTTTCCAGACGTTTTGGAGCCTGCAGAGAATTTTAAAACTTTCCACTACTATGAAAAAGTCCATAAAAATGATTCATATTACATATTTTCTTGGTGGAAAATTTTTCTAGAAAAAATTTCAAAACACGCCCACAGTGTACAATGCTCAACTATTTTCCAAATCTTATGAATATTTTACAAATAATTTTCGCTGATATTTTCCAAAAAATTTCCTGGTTGTGCTACCAATTTTTCATTTCAATTCACAAATTTTTCTTAAAATTCAAGTTGTTTATTGAATTATTTTTTTGAACATTTTTGTGTCCAATTTCATCCAAATTCATTTTAGATGACCAAAAAAATTATTCGCTCAATTTTGTGGTGTTTGAATGAGCAATGCGAATTCGTTTGGCGATCTACAGCTTTTCAAGCCTCTTGTAGAGTTTACAATGAGGCATTTACCCAATTTTGGGGTCAATAGTCCAGACAGGTGCAAAAACTCAAGTCGCGTGTATCTTTTAAGAGAATTCTCGAGGAATTCAGCCGATTTATCCGATCAAAAAATGGCAAAAAAACCATCAGAATTTGTAAATATTCATGATGATGTCATTGACCATATTTTTGATTATTTCTTGTAATTTTTGTCTTCAATTTTTTCTTTTCCTCCGTACTTCAACTATTTTATCCCACGACTGCCCATATTGATTGAAAATTCTGTCATTATGGGAATCCTTTGTTGAAGAATTCGTTTCTTTCGTGGATTTTATTTTTACTTTGAATTAGTGAGCGGATACATCATAAATATTACTACAATTCTATCATAGGCGCACCCGGGGGGGAGGGCTCAGGGGGCTCGAGCCGCCTCCCCCCTTAAGCCCGGAAAAAATAATTTTTTGTTTCAAAAATGAGAAAAAAGTCAATTTTTTTGCTCTTCAAAGTATATTTTTCCAAAAAATTTTCGCCCTCACTTCGCTCGGGCAGTATTTTAATATTTTTATTTCAAAACATGACAATTTTTGACTGATTTTTCAGTCAAAAATCACCAAATTCGCAATAAATTCTCGTTTGTCAGAAAAAATTGATGATTTTTGATTGAAATATCGGTGAAAAATGACTCAATTTGAAATTTGACCCCTCCTCATTTTTTCTCAAATTCTCAGCGCCTCCCTTAATTAATTTCTGGGTGCGCCTATGGATTCTATTCAGGAAGGGGTACAGAAGCTCGAAGATGGCATAAGAGAAATTGTACATTTTGTGCTACAATTTTACTCTGGAGGGTGGCATCGAAGAATTTTGAAACTAAATCCAGTTTTTTTTTAAATTGTAAAAAAAAATTTACAATTCTGCTTTATTGTTGAAGGTAGAGAGGAAATTTTCACTCATAAAAATTCAATCCTGAAAGATGGCATGGAAGAAATCTTAAATTATCAAAATTTGGCTATAAAGTGGGGTAAAAAATAATTTCTAATTTTGTTCTCAAAATTCAGCTCTGGAAAAGAAACAAGAGAAATTTTTAAATTATCAAAATTTAACGAATTTTTGTGGAAGGGGAGGCGGTAGAAAATTTTAAGTAACTAGAATTCAGCTCTGAAACGATGAACACCGGAGAATTTTTTATTGCTGGGAAATGAAAGAGAAATTTCGAAAATCCAAAAATCACTTCTAGAGAGAGCATAATGGTCTAGTTGAATATTTTATTAATCAGTACTTAAGGCAGTGGAAATACTGGAGCCTTTGTGATTACTAGAACACTAAAAAGTAGGTACAGGAGACCTTTGGAATATCTACATAGGTATCTGAAATTAATTTCTGGAGAAGATGAGAGAGAAATTTTATCCCTAAAATATTACGAATTTCAAATCTAAAGGAGGATACAGAGTATTTTTTTAATTTTTTGAAATTCAGTCAAGTTTAGAAATTTTGAATTTTTATAATTATTCAACTCTGAATGACATTTTTAATATGTATTTTAAATAATTTAGCTCTGGAGGAGATGAAAGGAAATTTTCAGTTGAAATAATCCAGCATCCGGCTCTGATCATTGAACTTTTCAAAATAAGTTGACGAATATGACGAATTAATAAAAATATTTTATTTTGGTTAAAAATTGTAGATGTAAAATTTTACCAAAAATTGGATGAAAAAATTACAATCTGATTACAGTATTCGTACTGGCACTGAAACGCAGCTCGAATTTCATTTTGAAAAAAGTTCGAAAACCATGAAATTGGTACTAAAATTAGGCACCAAAGGAAAAATTGTTTGAAAATTTTCTTTTTAAAATCATGAAATTTTTTTCAACAAAAAAATATTTAGTCTACAGTCCAAGTGGCAAAAAGTGTTCATTGAGCGTGCATTTCAGCTGGACAAAAAAATCAGTAGGTTTATTTCAGGTATGGGTCCGGTGATCCCAAAAAACCGTATTTTGGATTTTTACCCTGGCACAATAGGGAGCTGAGCCCTAAAAACCCCCATTTTTTCTCAATTTTTAAATTTGATTTTGGACAAAAAATGTTTTCATATTCTGGTAGCAGACACTCCCCCGACTCCAAATATATGTCACATCCCTTGGGTCACGGGCACAATGGGGTGCTGGGCCCCCCAATGTGCGATTTTTTGCCAAATTTGATCATTTTCGGCACAATAATGCCTCTGTAGGGGTCATGCGGTAGGTTGGACAAAAAAAATCGAGCGCTCTGTATTCTTGGGTTCATTCTGGGTCCAATGAGCCGAAGTTTGAAAAAAACGATGGGCACAATAGGTCGTGGTGAATTTTCAAAGTTTGAAAAACGCAAGATTTCCCCCTCCTATCATTGAAAAATAAGTTACCAAAAAAACCTGAAACATGGGTTGCGGCCTATCAAGATGGGTTAAAATTTCACGAGCAAACCAAAATTGCTGATGAATATTAAATTTGAGCAATTTTAACGCATTTTGAGCCCAAAATTGAGGGGTGGGGGAGGGGTTAAAAGTGAGATTTGAGGAAAATATCGTGTGACATATCAAAATGCATGTTTTCGAGGCTGTAGATTACGAATTTCGTATTTAAAAAATTTTTGGGAGCAAGGGGAGGGGGTGAGGGAGGGGTCAAAAGTGAGATTTGGGTAAAATATCGTGTGACATATCAAAATGCATGTTTTCGAGACTGTAGATCACGAATTTCGTATTTAAAAAATTTTTTAGGTGCAAAGGGAGGGGTTGAGGGAGGGGATCAAAAGTGAGATTTGGTAAAATATCGTGTAATTTTGACTTATCAAAATGCATGTTTTCGTGGTCGTAGAATACGATTTTTATTCTAAAAATTTGATTTTTTGATCTCCGCTCCTTATGAAAGCGGAGTAAAATTTCGCCACAAATTCAAAACTTCCATCTAAAACATTTTGGCCACTTTTGAGAATATTGAGCCTTAGATTCAGTAGGTTTTTTTTAATGAACCAATCAGTATCGATTAAAATTTCAAGGAAAAACAAATCTCACTTTTTAGCCCTCTCTCGCTTCCTCTCCTTTCACCCAAAAAAATTTTTAGTGCCAAATTCGTGATCTACAGCCTCGAAAACATGCATTTTGATACGTCATACGATATTTTCCCCAAATCTCACTTTTGACCCCTACCTCACCCCCTCCCCTTGCTCCCAAAAATTTTTTAAATACGAAATTCGTGATCTACAGTCTCGAAAACATGCATTTTGATACGTCACACGATATTTTCCCCAAATCTCACTTTTGACCCCTCCCTCACCCCCTCCCCTTGCTCCCAAAAATTTTTTAAATACGAGATTCGTAATCTACAGCCTCGAAAACATGCATTTTGATATGTCACACGATATTTTACCCAAATCTCACTTTTGACCCCTCCCTCACCCCTCAATTTTGGGCTCAAAATGCGTTAAAATTGCTCAAATTTGATATTCATCAACAATTTTGGTTTGCTCGTGAAATTTTAACCCATCTTGATAGGCCGCAACCCATGTTTCAGGTTTTTTTGGTAACTTATTTTTCAATGATAGGAGGGGGAAATCTTGCGTTTTTCAAACTTTGAAAATTCACCACGACCTATTGTGCCCATCGTTTTTCTCAAACTTTGGCTCATTGGACCCAGAATGAACCCAAGAATACAGAGCGCTCGATTTTTTTTGTCCAACCTACCGCATGACCCCTACAGAGGCATTATTGTACCGAAAATGATCAAATTTGGCAAAAAATCGCACATTGGGGGGCCCAGCACCCCATTGTGCCCGTGACCCAAGGGATGTGACATATATTTGGAGTCGGGGGAGTGTCTGCTACCAGAATATGAAAACATTTTTTGTCCAAAATCAAATTTAAAAATTGAGAAAAAATGGGGGTTTTTAGGGCTCAGCTCCCTATTGTGCCAGGGTAAAAATCCAAAATACGGTTTTTTGGGATCACCGGACCCATACCTGAAATAAACCTACTGATTTTTTTGTCCAGCTGAAATGCACGCTAATTTCGATTTCTAGAGCACTTTTTGCCTCTTGGACTGTAGACTAATTGAAAAATGATTCGTTTTTTCTGAAAAAATTGCAAATTTTATTCGCCATGAAAGACGTGAACAAAAAAAATGAAAAATGGTTGTTCATTGTGCAGCCAAAACAGAATTTTCTGTTTCATTCCAACAGCCTTGGAGAAAGGTACTCTATCTGAGCACAGTTTGGTCGAAACCTACATTCATGTAGACTGATTCCCAAAAATTCACTAAAAATTGAGAAAATTATTTCAGGGAAAAAATAAAATGTGATTGTACTAGTATTCAAAATGAAGAAGCCGGGAGGGAGATAAATTCCTTTTTCGAAAATTACCAAAATTTTCAACCAACCCATTCCAATAATTATTACAAAAAATATAACGAAAACACTCAAATCCCCAATATATCTATTTAAAAATAAAAACAGATCACTAAAATCACACCCCAGACCAACAACCATTTGTCAATTTCTCCATCGGATTCCAAATCAAATTACCTACCAGCCATAAAAAGCCTCCGTATCGATAAGACATCGTCAAATATAGAACTACGTGAAACAAAAAAATATCTACCCCAAAAAATATCATTTACATCGCCCAAACCATCAAAAAAAGAGTAAAAAGCGGCCAAATAAAAAAACTCGCGTAAAATAACTTCCAACTTTCGATTCCGAAACGGACCTCGGTTTCAATTTTTTCGTTACACCTAAAGCGACAAAAGTTTCGAGTTTCTCTAAGGCATCGTCATTGCCAAAGTGCCGCTGGCGTCGTGTGTTCCAAGTTTAAAAGAAAATTACTTTTTCTTGTGTCTTTGTTTTCACAAATCGAAAGTTTTTGCTCATTTTTTATTACTTGTAAGTTGCCAATTCCTGATAAAAATTTGCCATCGTATATTACCGTAGTGTTTCGGATTCGCTTTGCTACCTACACTTAAATAACGTACAATGGTGTAAAGGTACTTCCTCCACATATGCTTTCTACCGAGGATAAAATTTATCACCCTTTTATAAAGAGATGAATAGGTACAATTTGAAATTGGCATCGAATATCGCGAGCGAAGGTTGAAAATGAAAAAAAAATATACACCCATTAAAAATATCATTTCCGAGATAATTTTCAACTTGACGAGGAAAAAAACGACGCCGGCACTCGAGCGAGGCACAAAAGAAAGTACAAATTCAACGACGAGTCGACGACGACCAAAATATACGTTGATTTTTTTGTATTATTTTCGTAAAGAATACGAGCATCGTTTGAACGAAATCGCGCCAGCGATGCTCAGCAAGAAGTCAAGACAAACGAACGTCTAAATTGTAAGTATATTTAAGGCCATCTTTTACGCACCACATACACGAAGGGAGGGGAAAAAAGGAAGAAAAGAAAGGCAGAAACCGCCGCTCTGGTGAACAAATGTATGGAGATGTTTCATTTTCCTTTCAATTTCGCTCTTTAAAAAAATATAAAAATGTATAACTGCAGCGCAGATGCCCTTTGCAGAACCATATAATAGAATTTATATCTTCTCTATAGAGGATGTCTATGACGTCATTGCTAAGCAACTATATTGATATTACGCGATGTGTGTTGGAAGCTTCGGCTGGGGCTGCTGCTGCATACGATGGCCATCGGGCAACGCGGATGCGGAAGTAACATCGCCGATCATTTTCAACGTTTTTAGACTCGTAAAAGAAGAATGCCAGAAAGAGAGGAAGTTTATATTGAATTACTGATTTCAAAATGGTATGAGGAAAAAAAAAGGATAAAGGGGACGATAATTCGAAGGTTTTGTACGTAAAATCGATAATTAAACGAAGAAATTTTAACGAAATGAAAAAATTGATTAGGATTGTTTCTTAAGGAACTACTCGCCTTTCAAAAAAATTGAAAAATCATTCAAAATTACATTCAAAATTACCACCAATTCCCTTCATAAATAAAAAAGACATAATTTTTTTCTTTGAAAATATTCAGTTGTCCGGGATTGAAGGGAAGAAGGTTCATACCAAATTTTTCCGGTTTCTTTATTCATTTAATCAATATTTTAGTGCTGAAAGTTTTTTCTGAACTTTTTCCAAAACTGTCTAAAGAGCCTTTCCTAATAAGGGTCAAAACCGGCCCTTGACCCAAAATTGGTCAAAATGGTCTCAAAAGGTTACTTATGGTCTAAAAACATTCCAAAAAAATTTTTGACCCCCAATTCCCACCCCTTTCGGAATTATCGCACTTTTAATGTCGAAATTTCAACACGCGATATCTCTGGAAGGGGTGGGTAAAAAATTTTGAAATTTTCACAGATTATACATCTTGTTGGGTAGTACAAATGAGAATTTTTTGAAAATTTTCGGTTCACATTTTCCCAATTTTTTTCACATTGAAATTTTCAAAAAAATTTTGAAAAAAATTTTGAGGGGGTACATGGCTGGAATTTTTTTTATTAGTTCGGCCAAGTGGTCATGTATCACATAATATTTTGTTTGGGCACCAAAACGGGGTGAAACATGGTCAAAAAAATTCAAAACCAAAAAAAACGTGATTTTTTTACTACTTTTTTTGTAGTTACAAGCCAGGTACCCTACCCAAAGTAAAATTTTGAGTCAAAATTGTCATAAATTGAAAGTACATCATAAAAAAGTTCCATTTTTAAAATTTCAAGTGCTGAAGTGCATTTCTCGAATTTTAGCGAATTTTTGAAATTCCAAAATTACCTCATCGTCCTGTAAATCAAAAAAATTTGATCTGATCAACGAAAAAAGCTGAAATTCGATATACACCCTATTTTAGACCTGCCAAATCGATTGAAAGCGGTTTCGAGACGTTTCAGAGCCACCAGAAAATTCTAACTTTTTTTCAACTCTAAAGAAAAGCTCATAAAAACGGCCAATATGAACTTCAGAACCTATATTCGCGGATTACCATTATTGGGGACCTATGAACAACTGATGCAAAATTTTTCAAAATTCGTCACTTTTTGCTCAAAATTATATTTTTGGCTTACAATTTTTCCGCAAAAATTTTAAATACACCTGTTTTTCGCACAACAAGGCAAAAAATTGATTTGTTCCGAATTTTTTCGAGAAATTTTTAGATCACCTTTCACCATTCCTCCTTACTCACACACCCCAAAAAATACACAATGAAAACGGTAAATTCATAACTTTGAAACATTTTCATTCATAAATGTATCAAGAAATCACAATTACACGGGTGTTATCAAATTATTATACAAGTTGCATAAAATATTTACAGAAAAAACTTAGATAAATGTGTAATTTTGGAACAAGCAGACACTTTCAAATTAATTATTTTGACCTTAAAAAACGAAAATAATAACTATGAACTTCAAGCAATAGAGTCAAATGCTTTCTTTGTGGAAGGTACAAACACAAAGTGGGCATGGAGACTTTGAGATTTTCTTTGTTTCAAATGCGTGAAGAACGGAGTCAAAATATCTGTCAACAGGATAGGTATCTACAAACAAATCAGCTTTTTGCCTTGTTGTATGAAAAAAAGGTGTGTTTTAAATTTTTTGCGGAAAAATTGTCAGCCAAAAATATAATTTTGAGCAAAAAGTGACGAATTTTTGAAAAATTTTGCATCAGTTGTTCAATTAGGTCCCCAATAATGGTAATCCGCGAATATAGGTGCTGAAGTTCATATTGGCCGTTTTTATAAGCTTTTCTTTAGAGCTGAAAAAAGTTAGAATTTTCTGGTGGCTCTGAAACGTCTCGAAACCGCTTTCAATCGATTTGGCAGGTCTAAAATAGGGTGTATACCTATCGAATTTCAGCTTTTTTCGTTGATCAGATCAAATTTTTTTGATTTACAGGACGATGAGGTAATTTTGGAATTTCAAAAATTCGCCAAAATTCGAGAAATGCACTTCAGCACTTGAAATTTTAAAAATGGAACTTTTTTATGATGTACTTTCAATTTATGATAATTTTGACTCAAAATTTTACTTTGGGTAGGGATACCTGGCTTGTAACTACAAAAAAAGTAGTAAAAAAATCACGTTTTTTTTTGGTTTTGAATTTTTTTGACCATGTTTCACCCCGTTTTGGGGCCCAAACAAAATATTATGTGATACATGACCGCTTGGCCGAACTAATAAAAAAAATTCCAGCCATGTACCCCCTCAAAATTAAATTTTTTTCAATTTTTTTTTGAAAATTTCAATGTGAAAAAAAATTGGGAAAATGTGAACCGAAAATTTTCAAAAAATTCTCATTTGTACTACCCAAAAAGATGTATAATCTGTGAAAATTTCAAAATTTTTTACCCACCCCTTCCAGAGATATCGCGTGTTGAAATTTCGACATTAAAAGTGCGATAATTCCGAAAGGGGTGGGGGTTGGGGGTCAAAAATTTTTTTGGAATGTTTTTAGACCATAAGTAACCTTTTGAGACCATTTTGGCCCATTTTGGGTCAAGGGCCGTTTTTGACCCTTATTAGGAAAGGCTCTTTTTTTGAAGCTGCCCCAGAGATTTTTGAAGTTTTGGAGCTGCCCAAAGAAGGCGTAAACACTGGAAAAAAAGGTACGGATCTCAAAATATACCAAAAACTTTTTAGTGTATATTTGAATGGGAAATTCCGAGTATCGACATCACTATAAAAATTCGACCCACCTAAAAACACGTGTTTCGGTCATCGACTCGAAAAAATCCCCCCCCCATCTCCCCCCAACACTTAATTTCAATTTCTGCCAAACGTTCTCTCATAAAACCAGCCGCAACTTTCGGCCGAACCTAAATCCTCATTTAATGACAATCGATACCTACCAAATCCGTTTAATTTTCCAGATGTTATTGAACCTCGCCCGGAGCATATTCGAAGAGCAAAACAACCTGGAATGTTTGGTGACGAAAATCATGACACAGGCCCGAGACTTACTGAAATGCGAACGCTGCGCCGTCTTTTTATTGGATTTAAATTGTTGCGAAGCCGTAAGTCTGCTTTAATTTTTCACCATCTAGAATTTTTTCTCATCGCGAGCTTATCTGGCTGCTCCGTAGTCAAAGCAACTCTTTCTTTGTTAACCAGATCGTAAAAGTATAGACTTTTTAATTACTATTTCGAGCTGGGGAAATACTGCGCCAACTTATGGAAAACTTTTTTTATTATGGATTCGTTGTGTGGTACCATTGTAATTTTTTGTAAATTACGATTTGTCTTTTGCGCAGAGCCATTTGAAAAAAATCGAAGAAAGACCGAGAAAGCATATTCGAGAATATAGACCGATTTGCAAACGAAAGGTAATTATCGAGCTAAAAAAAAGCCCTTTTTGAAAAATGATCAGCAAACTTGATTAAAAATACCTTTAGCTTTTTAGAGAATTTACGCATCATTTACGAGATTTTACAGTGTAAAAGCACCAAACCGTGGAGCTTTTTTTTCCACTAATTATAGCTTTTATCGATGAGGTAATAATTACGTTTTTTTTCTGGGTTTTTACAGGACAGCGTTGTAAATATTCAAGAAATATTCGCGTACGGAAAAGAGGTAAAGGTTTTAAGGCGAATATAATTACGACCCGACCGAGTATAAAATTACACCGAGGGAGGAAAAACGGCTGGAAATGTAAAAATATCTAGTTAAATGACGATGCTCACATCAAAGCGAGCACCATTTTCTCGTCTATGTGCGGGCTCGTGCAATAATAAAAGGGTTATCAAGCAGAAAAATTAATAGCGTAAATTTTCTTGTACCGAGATCTCTTATTAAGCGGATGAAATGTTTTACACTTGATGCGTCCCTGTGCCCTGTTCTTACTTTGGCCACGGTTCGAGCTAAATGCACCATCGTTCCGTATGGTTTTCTTGAAAATTTACTCAACCATGATGATTGGAACAAAAAGAGCCGCACGGTTAAGTAATGAAATAAGTTGAAAATGAAAATTACCAGCGATGAGGGGAAAGGGGAGAGGTGACGTGGCGACATTTGACAAATGCCTTCTATGATATATTTTGCACCCTGCTTATAAGTGTCGTGTCGTTTTTGAAAGTTGTATTTTCTCGCGTCCGGGTCCTTTCATCTGGTCGGTTGAGGTGATGGGGGAGGGGCTCGAATAAGCAGATATTAAGGGTACGAGACGATAATCCGGTGTCTTGATTTTTATACCGAGTGCGATATTTTTAATAATTCCGTCGTGTCTTCGCGATTCGTTCTTTTCAAGTTTTGTCATTTTTGCAGGATATTAAATTTCCCACTTTGTTCGAACTGCGGTCTGATTCGAATGATGATCATGTTACGTATTGTGGAAATGTCGATGGAAAGGATACCAGGCTTTTGCAGATTGCGAAATATGTTGCGTCGACTGGCCAGGTAATGGGATTTCGAAGTATTTTTAAGTAGTCGATTTTGTGAGATGGATTTTTGAAGGTGTGGATTTTGAAATGATTGGCCTTTTGATTTTGTTCATCGAGCGAAGCAAGGGTGAAACTTCAAAAAAATAATTTTTAATTTTCAAAATAGACCTTTTTCCCCACTAAAAATGCTTATTTTAAAGAATTTTTTTCTAATTCAATTTTTTTAAACTCAGAAACTGAATTTTTGGAACAAATTTTTAAAAAAAATTATTAATTTTTTCAAATTAGAATTTTTTAAATTTCTTCGTTTAGAATTTTTTCTCGAAATATTCTCAAAAAATTTATTTTGAATCAGAAACTGGTTTTCATTTGACATTTTTTCCCCATAAATTAAACAAGAAAATAATAACATTTCAAATTTTTTATTTTGGTTTCTTTTACGATTTTGGTCATGATTTCAACAGAAATAACGGAATTTTTTTCGTTGAAAAGAATCAGAAACCAGAAGCAGAAAATCATTAAATAATACTGATTTCAGAACTTATTGAAGGATGCAAACTTGAGTTAATCTAAGAAAATATCGGTTTAACGGTTACGATTTCAAAAATTCATGTTTCTGTTTCAGTTTTGATTTTGGTTTCAATTTGCATTTCTTGTTTAAGATATTATTGGGTATTTTTATTTTAAAAAAATTAAATATAAAAATGACTCAAAATAATTTAGAAAAAATGATTTTGTTTCAGTCTCTTTGAGACATTTTTTTTTAAATATCAGGTCGAAGTCTGATTTTAAATTTATCCAAAAATCTCCTCGTGAGAACATGAGAAAATTTCTCAGCATGGAAAATTTCTAGAATCTCAGCAGGAAACCATATTTTTCTAATTTTTCAAATCTCAATAATTTTCTAGATTCAGATGAATCGAAATAAGGCTAATTCTTTGGTTTAAGATTATTTGAACACCGAGTATAAAATGAAAGAGGCTAAATTTCTTTTTAAAAAATTATAATTAAATATTTATATTTTTTTAATGTGATCATTGGTATTGTGATATTTCTCGAGGTGAACTAAATTTCTTCAATATTGATCATTTTTTGCCAAATTCAAAATCGAAGAGACTTTGCGTGCATAAAAAAATAGGAAAAATCAGGAGGAAGTAATATTAAAAATAAATATGAAATGCTTGAAAAATTTTTTTGATGATTTTTTCAAGTGGTGAGGGGGAGGAGATTTAGGTTTTGAAATTATTTCAGTAAGAATTTTTTAAAAAATGAACATTTTTTTTTTAGAACTTTAGGAAAAAAATGGTAGCCGGGGTAAAAAATATCCTTTGATTATATAACATGGATTGCTAGTTCATATCAGGTGTTTTGAAGAGGAAAAAAGAAAAGACCGAATTGCGAAGCGCATGCGTGAATCGTTGAAATTGTGTTTGAATTGAAGTTGGAGTCACAAAGTTGATTAATTACTTACAAAAGAATCCCAAAAACGTTGCAATTCGACTGATTTTTGTATGTTTACCACCAGCTCACTTTGAATAAATGAAACTTCAATCAAAAATTACTAATAAATCGCAAATTTGAACATTTTCTATCATTTGAAGTTTTAAAATTTTTATACCGAGAGTAAACAAAAAATTTTCCAGCCACTAATATGTCCCATTACAAGCCAAATTATCCAATCAAATTACGAGAATTTTGTATCGAAAACAATAAAATTTTCAAAGATTTTCAAGCATGCGCACAAAATTTTGATCTTTTCTTTTTTCCGCTTCAAAAAACACTTCTTTTTACACAGCAACTGGCTATCCATGTAATATATAAAATCAATGAAAATATCTAGGATGATATTTTCAAGTTGAAATAAATGTTTTCATTATTGAGCCAACAGCCAACGTTATTTTCATTGAAAAATTTTTCATTTGTAAAAAATTTGCTTTTGATTTTGTTTATTTTTTTTTTTTCACTATCTAGTTAAGGATGTAGTTTCAAAATATTGTCATTTTGCACTGAATGATGATTATTTTTTCTCTAATTTGGTCTATTCTTCAAACAAATATTATTCCAAAGGTTCTTGTGGTGAAGAAAAATAGCATTATATCTGTAAAGTGTTTCAAAAATTTAATTTAAAAAAATCACACCTTCAAAAAAACGACAATTTTGGCGAAAAACTGTTTTAAATTCTATTATTGGGGGGGGGGAGGAGGGTGCTCATTTGGATTGAAATTCATTCAAAAATTTGTAAAATTACTCCAAAATTATTCTTTAAAAAATTATAGAAATGGCTTCGATCTTCGATCTACTTATTTTTTATTTTATTTTTTTTGAAAAATCATATTGAAATTCGAAAATGTATTATTTTTTTATTGTTTAAATACAGGTCCTTAATTTTTGAATGATTTTTTCCCTTGTAATCATCACACACCTATTTCAAAATTTTACCAGGTACATCAGAAGGAGGGGAATGGAGCTCTTCAACTCAAATCCAAATCTCAATTAATCAGACAGGAAAATATATAATTTACTTATCATATTAATTAATAAAAATGATATTTTTTTCAGGTTGTAAACATTGAAAACTTGTCACCTTGGGTCAGTGAGACAGAAAATGATTTTGAAATGAAATGTATATTATGTATGCCGATTCTAAACGGCCAGAAAAAATTAATCGGTGTTGCTCAATTAATCAATAAGGTAAGAGAATAATAATCTAGGAACTTGGTAGCCCCGCCTTTCTCATCTATACCAGCAATTCATTAATTTCGATGCAATTTCTGTTCGTATAGGAAACTGGACAAACTTTTACCGAAGGTGATATTTCTATTTTCGAAGCATTTGCAATATTCTGTGGTCTGGGAATACACAATACACAGATGTACGAGAACGCATGTAAGTCTTTCAAATCCTTTTCTTTATTCCCATCATCCATCTTTTCCTTATGGGTACTTAAAATGTTATGTAAAATAATCCAAGGCTGGACTTTACAGTTTTTTAAAATTTTTTTATTTATTTTCAGGTAAATTAATGGCGAAACAGAAGGTTGCTTTGGAATGTTTATCGTATCATGCCACTGCTACGCTTGAAGATACCAGTAGACTTGCCCAAATTCCTATTCCATCTGCTGAAGTTTATAATCTTTATAGGTAACCTACCTTCTTATTATTCTAATTTAAAAATTTCAATAAAAATGAGAATTGATGATTACTGTGTGATTTTTTGAATTTCAGTTTTAAATTCATCGATTTCGATCTCACTGACGATGATACTTGTAAAGCTGCAATTCGTATGTTTTTGGAGTGCAATTTAGTTCAGAAATTCCAAATTCCTTATCAAGTATGAAAAAGATTAGGAAAAATGTTTCTTTTAAAAATATTTTTATTAATTATAAGCTTACTAATTATTTATCGTCATTTGTTTTACTTGCAGGTTTTATGCAAATGGGTGTTAAGTGTGAGGAAGAATTACAGACCTGTCAAGTACCATAATTGGAGACACGCCTTGAATGTGGCTCAGACCATGTTCGCGATGCTGAAAACAGGCAAAATGGAAAGATTCATGAATGATTTAGAGGTATTTTGTTCAAATTATCAATTTTTTTCTCTATTTAGAATTAATCTCTAATCAATTGATGATGTTCGTTTAGATTCTGGGTCTTCTGGTGGCCTGTCTTTGTCACGATCTCGATCATCGAGGTACCAATAACGCATTCCAGACCAAAATAGAGTCTCCTTTGGCCATTTTATACACGACGAGTACGATGGAGCATCATCATTTTGATCAGTGCGTCATGATTTTGAACAGCGAAGGCAATAATATCTTTCAGGTGAATAAAAAAAATAAAAATACCAAAAATTTTATTTGTAGAAACGAAATTTTAAAATTTTTCGTGTTTTTTTCAGGCTTTATCACCAGAAGATTACAGAGCTGTTATGAAAATAGTCGAGAATTCCATTCTATCCACCGATCTCGCTATGTACTTTAAGAAAAAGAATCGGTTTATGGAATTGGTTGAAAATGGCGAATTCGATTGGCAGAGTGAAGAGAAAAAAGAATGTAAGATTGCTCAAAATTAATCGGAAAATTATCTCAAAAAATGTACTTACAATTTTATTCATTTATTTCAGTACTTTGTGGTATTCTGATGTCAGCTTGTGACGTCAGTGCTATTGCAAAACCTTGGGAGATTCAACATAAAATGGCTAAATTGGTCGCTGATGAATTTTTCGATCAGGGTGATTTGGAGAAACTTCAGTTGAACGAGCAACCTGTGGTAATTATCGATAAGATGTGATTTTTTCAGTTTTTTTTTTTTTTTTTTTTTTTTTTAAGAGTAAGTAATTTTTGTATTTTTTAGGCCATGATGGATCGAGAAAGGAAAGACGAGTTACCACAGATGCAAGTCGGCTTCATCGATGTGATTTGTTTGCCTTTATATAAGGTGAGAATTTTTTCAATTTTCGGAATTCAATAAATTCAATTTTGATCATTTTCTGCGTTTTAAATTTTTTTTGTATTGGCTTATTTAAAATTTAAAAATAATAATAATATGATTATCAATTTGAAATCAAAATGAAAAATTTTCTAAAATTATCAAAATCGAGTATAAATGTGATGAAAGTCACGAAGTCACGAAAACTCGACAACCATCTCAATTTTTGAGCAGAAAATTTTCAAAAAATTGAATAAAAATCGTTTGAAAATTATTATAATTTTGTAATTTATAGGTTTTGGCTGAAACTTTCCCATGGATGCAACCTTTATACGATGGAACGATGGAAAACCGACAACACTGGCAAGATCTGGCGGAAAAAGTTGAAATGGGATTGACTTGGATAGATCACGACGTGATTGAAAAACCAGTCGAAGAATTCACGAGTATAAAAATTTTACTTTCAATTAATCTCTATTTTCAAATAAAAAATTCACCTCAATTTTTCATTTTATTAATTCACCTTTTTTAATATTTCGCAGCTAATCACAAAAAAGACATCGAATTCACCGTCACGACGCTGAACTGCGGCCAATCATCGACAAAAAAAGCCTTAGACAAAGTACGTATAGGATTGCACGATTTAATCGTATAATCCGAGGTCAAATTAATTTAGCACCTCGAGTACTTTGTACGTTGACCAATTTTATTTACAGAATCATTTAAATTTGGATTTAGACGCAACGTCGACGCAAACGCTGAATTCAAATTTCAGCAACGGATCGACCCCTATCATGGGCATCACCCGGTTCACCAGTTTTCGTCGGAATCGAAGCTGCAACAAAGGTACGAGGCTGCGATCCGCCCATCATTCGTTTCACAAAGAGCACAAAAGTTCGTTCGATTCGCCGAAATTTGAAAAATCCAAGTTATCTTTGGACGATAAAATCAGCAGCGGGTCACCGGTGTCGTCGCCGAATGATAAAGTGTCAACGACCTCGACAACCAAGTCTAAAAATAAGGCGTGCTGTGTAATGTAAATAATACGATGATGATTTTTACCATTGTAATATTTTTTTTCTCTTTATTGTTAAGGTATATTTATTAAGTGTAGATTGCGTAATTTGTGGTTTCAATTTGGCCTACAATTTTAATGTTTAATCCCCCTATCTTTCCCTTTCTTCCCCCCAAACAAAATTTTTTTATTCTTACGTTTTGGCAAAGAAATCTATAATACGTAGATGTCAATTTTTCATTCTTTACTAATTTGGCAATGGCATTGTGTGCATGTGATAATGATAATAGTAGAAAATTTGATGAGAAAATTTTACTCCTTCGGATGGATCTAAGCAATACGATTTAGCAATAATTATACCTACGAGAATATTTCCTACGCGTTTCTAATCTGTCGTGGCTTAATATCGTAGTGTCAGCGTTTTATTCCTCTTTCGAGTGCACCGTGTTTTTTTTAGGATGCTTGTTTTCCTTTTTCTCTTTGATTTTTTTTTTTCGTTGAAAATTTTTGTTGATCGTCGTTTTATTAAATAGTGATTAGTGTGTTTTCTGGATCGCAATAAAAATGAAAAAAAAAACAAACAAATTCTTTGTGATATGTTATATAGTATTTAAGATGGGTTACAATTTTTCCCCCATTTCCTTCGGTTATACTGACAGTCCATTGGATAAAGTTACCTGATGCCTTTTGAAATGTGGATTTTCAGCGTAACTATGCTGTATCTCATAAATATTTTCGATGTTTGAATTTTATATATTTTTTAACTAGTCATTTTGTTTTTAATAAAATGTTTGAAGTATTGCGAGGTTTTTTGGTGTAATTTTTTCAGTTTTTTCAAATTCTGTGTATTGGCGAGGGATTTTGATTACCTATTTATTTTCTTACATGTTTTGGCAAAATGGAATCAGATATTTTCGTTGGTAGGTGGATCTGAAGTCGATGATAACAAATTTGGTGTCTGTAGGTGCCTGATCCACACATGATTTTCTAAAAATCAATTTTTTGAGGCAAAAATGTGTAATATGTTGAGGTCAAAGGTCTGGTAGGTACCGGAAATGGACGCTGGGTTCGGAATCAGCAACTTTGAATTAGTCATTATTGACTTCTATTTTGAGTGTTTATAGCTACATGTAATCAAAATAACATTCGTATACCTATAACTAAATTTTTGGGAGACAAAGCAACAAAATATTCAAAATGGGAGTCGAATAAGGCCAAATTCGAGGTCGTTGATTCCGCATTCGGTTTCGGTGTTGAATCTTGATTTTCAAGATATCGTCCATTTCCGACTCAAACAAAAATGCATCTTAAGCTCAGATTGGTACCATTTGTCTCAGTTAAATTGAATTTTCTACATAAATCACCTGAAAACACCATCACGGTACTTTCTTAGCTCATTTCCTACAATTTTTTTTTCACCCAGAAAAGGAGGCTAAAATGGTCAAAGCATGATTTGATTTTGCCTAAAAAAATTTTGCCATCGCTGGGCGGTTTTACAGACTTCTTATTCGACAAAAATAATATCACTGTGCTTTGAAACATATCGATCGAAATCAATTTTTTCGATTTTTATCTCTTTCAAACCTATACCTATCTTTGATTTTCTGACATTGGCATTTTATTAATTAACATGATTGCATGATTGTATTTCCCCTCCTTAATAAAATCGGGGCTACGTCTCTGAAGAATGTTAATATCCAATATGATCTACCTACGTAGATATGTACTTTTAATTTCACTGTTGAATTTGGTGTGCCATACTTGCAGTCGTGTTTTCTGCTCTTCAGATCCTATTTCATAAGTAGGTAAGTTTGAAAATATTTCTTTTTTTGCCCGCTGTTTATACCTATTGTTGTCATCCCTACAACAACACCTAAAATTTTTTATCAAAATTATTTTTGGGGCCACCCGTTGGGCAAGTTCCACATTTCCGAGTCACATTTTCACATAGGAGACTTGTGGCGATTTCTGGAACATTATTGCAGCTAATCAGAACGCTTCAGATTACTACCCGTGGTAATTTCACATATTTTCACATTTTGCTTTCATTCATGATTTCGCATGAAAAAAGTGGGGAAATTTCCCAATTTTTTTTTTAAATCTAGGGTGTAAGTATTCATTTTGGGTTTGAAATTATGTATAACACAAATTGAAATTATATATTAAGTACACAATTTTTAATGTGCGAGACATTCATTACACCTATTTTATTAAACAAAAACTCGTTCATTCAAAATTAAATTTTTAAAATTTGAGTCCTTTGATTGTAAAAACGAGGTTTACTGAAGCAGTTTGAGCTGCTGAACACGAATATGTTGCAATTTTTTTCTTAAGTATGACAATTTCGTAGGCAAAAAAGTGAGTAATCAATTATTGAGCCTTGTGCTGTACTTATTTGGACTCGAAATTACAAAAATCACGAAAAAGAGGTGTAATGAAGCGAAAATCAGAAAAGTGGTGTATAAATATGTATTTTGGAATATTATTACCAGAAAAAAATTTTCGGTCAAAAATGACCATTTTTATGTGTAAAAAATGTTCAGAAAAAGTGGTTTTTCGCATTTTTCAAAGTCTTCCACCCACCTAAAAAATTCTGAAAAAAAGATTACGTTGTAGATAGAGACTAGATACATGAAATATTTTTTTTTCAAAATTGCACCTTTACAACATCAAGTAGAAAACTCTATTTCAGGTTTTAAAATGCGATTTTGGGCGAGAAAAAATCATCAAAAATTTTTTTTCAAACCACCCACTAATACCCCTTAGTATAGTATCCATATAACTTACGTAAATCTGAAAAAATTTGGTTGAAAACTCTCGGAGATAAAAATTTTCAATGAAAAGGCTGAAAAAAGTATCGTTTTCTTCCATAACTCGGTCTAGGGAAGGGGTAGGAGTAGGGGGCCAAAAATTTTGCCAGGTGGTTTTCAGACCCTAAGAACCAAATTCCGTGGGTTAGTTTCAAATTTCAGCTCTGGGGCAGATTCGCCTATCTTAACCGCCGGTACTCTTTATTTATTAATTTTATATTTTAGATATCAATGTTTGTTCCAATGAGGCCAGTCATCGCGATAGGGGCGATTTTTATAGAAATATTTTTCACGTCTTATTCCTTTGCAGATCTGGTTGACGATCTAGTAGTGCAATATGGTGAGTAAAGGAATAAGTAATTCTAAATTTAGAATAAAGATGTACTTATATTGGAGAAAATATGGATTTAAACTATGCATGGTATAACTGGCTACGTATCTGTTTTAGAGCCTAGCGTCATTCTCCCTGAAGAAGAGCTTACTTATCTCCGCAGTCTCGACCCCAAACACTTACAAGACGTAGTAAAGCGTAGCAAAGACCTGTATAAATTAAAAGGCGATCATAAAAGATTGGAGGCTAAGAACAATGAGCTCGAAAAAAAATCGGTAAGTTAATCAACTTTGGATAGAAAACTACATATTATTTTTTATTTTGGTTTTAAAATTTTGGGTTTTGGGGTTTTCTGAAAAAGTAACAGTTATGGGGTTTTGATCGATATTACCGATTTCCAGTCTCTATAAAATTCATTACCTCGATTTTTCCAAATTAATTTACGATTTCTCTCATTTTTTTTTCAACTCGAAACATAAATTTTCCAAAAAAAAAAGTAATAATTTTTGAAAAATTTTCATCTCAAGCCCAATTTTTTCGAGTTGACTGAAAAACTAAAAATCCGAAATTCCTATAAGTGTAGATAGCTGAAATAAATTTTTAGGATTTAAGTATGGGTTACAGGTTATTCATTGCCAAATCCATTTCGATTTTCGATTATAAAATGCGAATTTCTCTTTCTCAGTATTTCAATTTGTATACGGATTACGGTTATTATTTAAACCATTATTTGATCTGTTGCGTTGTAAGTGTTCATTTTCAAAGACGTGACGATCAGAGAGGTGGCGTGGCAGCCCTCCAGACCATTTCAAAGTTTCAAAAATTTCCAGTTCAAAACTTCATTTCCAAAACTCAAATACGATTTTTCTCAATTTTGAAAATTCTCCCTCCATTTTTCTTCTCGGGTCTAAATTGTTTTTCAATTCTGATGGAAACAATATCGAATGAGAACTTTTTCTCAAAATTTTTTCAGCGCTCAAAATTTTTTTCTAAATGATATATTCAAAGTTTAGAAATTTAGAATAGTTCATTTTGGGTGGTTTTGTATAAAAGAACCGAGTTATTTTTATAATCTATAAAATGTGTGGCAATTATGTTTTTATTTCACTTTGGTTTTGTTAGGTACAAGGTACCTAATAGAATTTAAATTATTTATTCGAGTACTAACTTGAAGCATGCATTTGCAGCCCGTTTTTACGTTTAATTGCGCAGTCACGAATATAAAAAACACCCTTCAAGAATACCAAGGCATCGTAAAAAGAATTCCGATGCACGACGAGATCATTGAATATCCGCTATTTCATGAAACCCTAATTGACGAGCAATCATATATGGATAAATTCACAGAAATGAATAGTTTTAAAAATCAAATCAAGAGATGGTACAACTTCATTGATAACCCCAAATGCTGGAAAGCAAAAGCTGTAAAAAGGAATTTAGAAAAATACCAATGTTACCATACAGTTAAATACCCGACACTTCAAGAATTGTACGCTGATTTCTGTGCATCAGTATCGAGATTGGCTTTTCTATTCCATCACATTTCCCATTCATTCTTTCCGAAAAGTAGAAATGCCGATAAAAATGATCTTTTATTCGACTTTTTACAAAAAACCGTACCGTTCTATTATCTTGATAGCATCGACATCGATTTTCTTAACATCTTAACGATAAGTGAATCACGGTCCAAGAAAATAGATGAAAACGATTTATATAAATACGCAAAAACGAACATCAAACTTGACGTGCTAATTTGCTGACGATTCAAGAAGTAAAAATGAAATCGTAATACCCCAAAGCACCAAAAATATCAAAACCACCATTTTTATGTTACCTTTTCCTACTGATAGTCGTAAATAAATAATCGATCAATAATCCTGTTCATTTTATGAAGTATCTACCTATACCTTTCGTACCTATTCGTTTATTTACAGTGACTTCAGACGATCAAGGATCAAGTCAATTGGTAGATCGAAGTCAGAGGGTAAATAAAAATCCTAGAATTTGTGATGCAAAGTGTTTTAAATAGTGTTTTTTTAAGGATCTACGTGAAAATGGTCCAAATTTGAACCGATATTTTTCGAAAACGCAACCACCTATCCACTTTGTGGTCTAAAATGAATTTTACGACATGGGTCGCATTCATGTTACAGAGGTAAGCTTATTATCAATCCAAGCAAAAAAAAAACCTCAAACCATCGTTAAATTATCTAAACTACCTAATTCTACCTAATTTGATTGATGAATTAGATATGTGTAGGTAATCAGAATCTTTAAAAGTCATGAGGTCATAACGACGCAGATGGAGAAAAGGAGGATGATATGAAATTGAGAAAAAAAATGTTCTGGTAAAAAATATGCGATCCTTTAAAAATTATTAAAATAAAAAAATGAGAAAATGGGAATACCATTTTTAAAGGAAGTATTTACCTATTAGACCACTAATTCTTTGGGAACAATTTTTTTCTATAAATACAAACCTCCAACCAAACAAAACATTTTCGAAAAGCAAAAATTTGATTTAGGTATTTTTATTTTTAAAGTTGAAAAAATACGAAAAATGGGAGTTGAATATGACGCACTTACATATTTGAAATCGATGATTTTGAATAAAAAATTTCATGTTTTGGATGTTTATTGTGAAATGTACATTTCGAGTCCTTTTTTGGGGGGGTTTTCACCTATTTACCTGAGGCTTTTTCTAAGAAATTTTCTATTTTTTAAAACTTTTACAAGATTTTTTAGTCGTAATAAAATTGTACCTTATCTATGGTATTGTCCGTCCAACATATGTAGCATGACACTTATTGTGTCAGTTTCATTGTTTTAAAGCCCAAAATAAAATTGCTGTAGTTAAATGGGAAAATTTTGAAATTTTATTTGCTTTTTGATAAGGAAACTGATACAATAAGTGTCATGCTATGTTGGACGGACAATACCCAATTCGTCGTAAATATGTAAATTCTCAAAACTTCTCCCACGTCTGTGGATTTCACTCCGCTAAAACGGAAATGCGCTAAAAAATTTAATTTTTTGGTAAAATTTCTCGCTCAGAATAGTTAGACAATTTCATAAGCTTTTTTAATTAAGCAAAATGATAAAAATAGGTGGGTGTAGATAGACAAGATCAGTCGATCAGTCGAAAAAGTTATTTTAGTAACAAAAAATTGTTGGTCCACGAGTGTAGGTAAAATGTAAGAATACGATGTATTCGCGCAGGTGTTCTATATTTACCAACCAAATTTTAAAAATTCACCTGCAGTCGCAACGTTCACTCGCTGAGTCATTTAGATAGGTATAGTTATTTTTAGGTATCATTAAAAATAGGAAGGTATACGCACTCCAATCAATTGATCAAACGAAAAAGTTATTTTAGTAATAAAAATGGTTATTTCATGAACTTAGGCATTACATAAAACGTAAGACGTCAGAACATAACGTATTCGCACGGCCGTTCTATTTTAATCGAGTTTTGAACCTATACAATTAACCTTACCATAACTGTAATATTCAAGTCTGAATCATCGAAATACATAATTCTTTGAGTACCTATACCTATTTTGATCAAAATCTTCACATTTTATGATCGAAAATCAAACAATGGAAGGTCTATCTGCACATTTTTCTGACTCACGCTTTGTAATGGCCAGAATTTATGACATCTTGCCAATATAAAATAATCAAACGTTGCATTCTTGCATTAGTTCTTGCCTTGTTTTGTTTCAGTGAAAAATTCAGTTATCCTCGTGATTTTTCCACTAGCACATGAAAAGTAAGTGTCTTCTGATTAATCAAATAAGTACCAAAATCATCCCGTCGTGCAATGAGTGTCAGATTTTTGCCACAATTTTGCCACAAATGTGTCAATTCAGTGTCAATGTTTTTTAACCAATCAGAGTAGAGAAGACTCCGCCTACTTTTCGTTCCGAGAGCAACACAGAATCAAAGTTGTCATTATACTGTCAAAATTTTGCCAAATTTCTGTCAACACTTTTTAACAAGTTTTTTACAGTGGCCTCCGGTGACAGCGATATGGCGTGAATTTGACATGTTATGGAGGGGGGTGCTTTAAATAATTTATATAAATGTCATTTAATTGATGCAAGGGCGAAGTATTTAAAAAAAAATTGATATTTAATGCCTAAAAAAGTGTTATGTTTCAATCTTTTAAAAAGATCAATTTTTTAAAAAACTGTGCCATAATTTCGGTTGAGCATGAACAAAGTTAAAATTATTATGAACTATTTGAGGCAACAATGTGAAAAATACTCCTTTTTTGCCTCTCACCAGACTTCGAATACCATAAAGAGGAGAAAATGGGAGACTTTTTTTTTTTGCAGTCATCGCAGATAGGTTGATATAGTTATAATTACGATCATGCCTGAGCGAAGCTTTGAGAAATTTGAATTTTTCAATATCCAAAAAAGACATTTTTCACGTACTCCCTGAGGGGAATGATTTTTTACGACGTTTTTCGATGTATTTTAGATACACCTCTCGGAATTTTTTTCAGATTTTTTCAAGAGGTGGAATTTGATCAATTATTAGAAAAATCGCTAAAAATAAATGAAAAGCAGTAATTTCAAGTAACAAAAATGAATAACTACGCAGAATTTTGGAATATTGTCAAAAAAATCAAAAGAAATTCCGAGAGGTGTAAAATAAATCGAAAAACTTTGAAAAAAATAATAAATTTTCACTCATCTTAGAATTGTCTTTCCTGAGGCGATTTTAAACTTTCGAAGTCAAATTCAAGATCACTAAAGTGGTTGAAAAAAGCTGAAAAATTCCACAGTACCCCCCTTTAGTACTTCTACCTGTGTGCAACGTTTGAAAAAAATCTATTTAAATTTTGTCACTATAGAATTTTTAACCAGAGAACATCACACATTTTTGGGCACCCCTCCTTCCAGGGATGAGATAAAAATTCGGTCGTACACTTTTAAAATCATCTTCTACCAAGAAAAATCGAATGAATTGTAAACATTCTAAACTGACTAGATCATTGTCATAGTCTGGTAGCCATGTGGCATAGGATAGGTAGTTAGGTAGTTAGGATTTTAGGGTTGCAGGTTCGATTCCCCCCTCCTCCTGACATCAGGAATTTTAGTGGAAAAATTTGGTACATAACCATTGTAATTCTAGAGAGAATGACAATATTCATAATCAAATCATGATCTAGGACTCCCTACATGCTTTTTTTATTTAATGAATGCGGATAAATTTAGGTTTTAATAACACTGCAATTCGTTTAACATGCCGCTACGCCAGCTACATATGTGTAACAGTGCCTAAAAAAGCAGTTAAACCACTTATCTTGAATATGTCAAAAGAGTGTCATTTCCATGTCATTTCACTGCCACAGAGTCAAAACGCTGTCATACCCGCTACCAATAAACTGGTTTTGTGGCAAGATTTTGACACTACAGTGGCAATTCCTGCTCCGCGCTGATTGGTTGAATTTTGCCATTTTCGTGTCATTTTAGGTGTCATTTTTCTCAGTCAAAATCGTGCCATTTCCGTGTCAAATGGCACCCGCTTTGCACGACGGGATATTATGTTTTTGAGTTGTGAACAGTTCCATATGTGGTTTTTTTTTCAATGGGTCCTGGATCCCAAAAATCCCTTGAGTAAAATCTCAAGGAAAATTCAAATGAAAATAAAACAAAATTTTTAGCAAAAGATAGGTACTTTCAAAAATTATTTAACAATTTTAGTACATAAGTTTATATTTCAAAAACCTTAAAAATCACTCAACAAACAAATTCAGTCTCGATTACATGCAGGGTCGCCTACTCTGTTTCAAAATTTAATTCTCGACAATAGGTCTATAAAATCTGCCTCTTGAATTTTGAAAATTTTATAATCATTGCCTTCCCAAAAATAATGGAGACTTTTTCGTTTAGGCGCAGCAATTTTAAATCTTTCTACATAGGTATTATGGATTTCTCAAAATTGTTTGTAAAAACAATGAGATATGGCATACAAAACATCAATTAATCATTTCATAAAGACAAAAAATTAAAAAAAAAATATTCCCAGCTAAATGTTGCTTTGAAAAAAAGAACCCTAAAAAACAAAAGAAATCATTACCAGATACATCGCCAGAAATTTCACAAGAATAATACTTAGCTTAATTATGTCTTATTGTGTACTTATTAAATCTATGTAAGTAGGCACTACCTACTTGCGGAAAATATAATTTCGTACTTATTCCTTGTACTTTTCGGACTTTTTCCCCTATTTTTTTTTTTTTTTTGTAAATAGGTAAATCATATTTTTAAAAGTTGCGCTTGGATTTTTTTGATACCACTCCCCCATCTTCCGAGAAAAATTCATCCATCAAGGCATCAACGAGTTTAAATTTACTACGGAAAAATATACCTACTAATAATTAGAAAAAAATCTGTATTTAGCTGAGACGCATCTTATACTTTTTATCAAAAATAAAATTTTTTTTAATGTTTATTCAAAAAATATTTCGGAATTTCGGGGGTTTTCATTTTTTCTCGCCGTTTTTTCTTGAAATTTTAACTAAATTCGCTACTTGTTCACTTTTTTTTACTACCTATCTATAAGGTGTAAAATATTTTCTAAATGAAAAAAAATATACCTATATTAAAAAAATCGTTCTTCAAGGTTTGGAAGAAAAATTAATGTATCTTGTGAAATTATTGAACATTTTTATTAGATATGTAGGTGCCTACTTCAATAAATAATGAGAAAAATTTCCAAAGCCTAAGCCAAGCGAGGATGAAAACTTTTTGCAAAAAAACGAATTTCAAAACTTAAAATCTAACCTTTTTATTTATTTTAATGAAAAATATTAATTACTTAGGTATTCAGATTTTTAAAAATTGGATGCCAACATCGTCGACATCCCATACCAATACCTGCCATAAAGATTAATCAACGAAATAGTTTTTAAACTTAATTCAATATTCTTACAGAAACAGTCATTTGGTGCAGGTTTTTACGTACAAGAAGTAGAGATACGGTCACAGACAGTTAATTTGTAATTCGTATTAGTATTAATTTTTTGGCCAAGATGATTTATTTGAACTCAAAAACGATGTTCTACATTTTTTCTACAATGGCCATAATTTTTACTATAGCTTTGCCATATGTAACTGCGCCTCAAGGAACTGCTGATCCACCAAGAGGTAAAATAGCTCAAGGTGATGGAGTAGGTAATCCTCCTAGCGGTTGGCTCGGTCCTCCTACTAATCCACCTAAGAAGTCGACATTTTCTTGGCCATTCAAGAAGTAATTGACGTATAATCGGATCATCGCGATGGAATTGGACCATTCAAAATTTTTCTCTCGTTTTCCTTTTTTGCAAACCATTATTTAAGGTGAGAAATCCTATAATCCCTAATAATTATAACAGATGATCAATTTTGATGTATTATTCTTTAAGTTCCTTCTTCAAATATGTATGTACCTAAGGGTAAATAATTCTTCGAAAATTAGCACAGTACTGATGGCGAGTAATTCAAAAAAATTAATCAGTTTTTGTTTGAAATTTCCAAAAAGATTGTAAATAAGCATATTCTTTTCATTCTAGACTATACCTATGGTTAATTTTCGTGTCGAATATGTAATTTTTGAAATAAAAAGTTGAAAAATATTCAAAATAAATTTGAACGAAATATTGTGTGAACGATTAATACCTATGAACAAAAAACTTCGGTTTACGTTTCTGGTACATCAGGGGTAAATAAAACAACGTTAAATGACGTATTTTCCTCCAACTTAAAGATGTTATTTTCTAAAACTGATATTTTAGTATTGAAATGCAAAATTTCACACTTGAGATCACTGTAGTGAAAAGTACATTTCGAACACTACATTTTGACCTACTTGCCTAACAATGTTTTTTTTAGCTTTTACTTGCAATATTTCTCAAGACGATTTATTTCATTGACGTAAATAAAATTGCATACTCAGTTCGCCGTAAACACACAAAATTTCAATTCAGAAAATTGAAAATAAATAATTATTGTAGCACTGAAAAAATTGTTAATTTTTTGGAAACGAAGTAGGTATGTAAAACTTTTCAAAATTGATTTTACAGTAATAGGAATTAAATGAAACTGTACAAGTGGCAAAAAAATTTGTAATCAATTAGGTACAATCGACAACAAAGTAAGTAAAATAGTACAAAAAATAAAGAAGAATTTTTTCACATTCAAATACATTCGAAAAAAAAATTTAAAAACATCACAGTGCAAAGACTAGAAAATAATATAATATTTCAACAACCAGATAAAAGTGTAAAAATCAATAAAATTCATGAAAAACAATTGACATTAGTCATAAATTACCTATTTTACAACTACAAAGGCAATAAGTCATCATCCAATTCATCATCACCAAACTCGATATCATCTTTGGTTTGTAAATGAAGGGTTAACTTGTTAGACGCCGATGTCCTGGGACGATCGTTATTCAAAGGACCAACCGGATCTGTAAAAGAAATATCATAGGTCCTTTTATCATTATTTCCAGAAGGAGCTCTATCATTACCAACAGATGTACTGGCTCTGCTACTCGATCCGCTAGAACTCCCATTCTTACGACGTAAATTAGCAGAATTCTGCTGGGCTATAGATTTTTCGATTTTTTTCAATTTATCGATATAGTCGTTGGTTTCTTTCAGGCCCAATTCTCTGCCTATTTTGATGAGTAACTTCAGGCAATCTGTGTTGTTGGGGAATTGATGCATTACTTTTTTATAAATACGTAACGCTTGTTGATAATTTCCAGCTTGTCTGTAACATGAACCAACCAACAGTTTCCATTTTGGTTCTTCTGGCTGGACTAAAGATGCTTTATCGAAATAGATAGCTGCTTTTTCTGATAATCTCAGTTCAACGAAGTATTCTCCGAGCCAATCTAAGACAGCCAAGTTCGATGGGCAGTATCGGTAGGCTTCGAAATAATAATGAAATGCTTGTTGTTTATCATTCTCGTTATCAAAAATATCAGCTAATTTTAACAGTGTGCCAATATCTGAAGGAATAATTCCTAGTAGCTGCAAATACCATTCGATGGCTTGATCAGTTTCACCTGAGAGTTCATAAAGATTCGCTATTTGATAAACCACGTCTGGATGATTTGTTACCATTTTTCGTAGCTTTGTAAAGCAATCTAAAGATTCTTCTATATGACCTGTTCTTTTATGAGCCAGCCCTAAATTATACAAGGCTTCAATACAAGATGAATCGTTTTCCAGAGCTAAATTATAATACTCTTTGGCTTTCTCCAAAGCATCTTTTGCAAAGTAACAGTTGCCCAAGTTGACGTTGGCTACAGCGCTGTACATGTCACATTCACGTCCTTGTGAAGCTTGACTTTCAGCTGCTTCGTAATTCTCCAAAAGGTAATAAATAAACGATAAATTGGTATAAGCAACGCTGGCTATACGATTTTCTCGCTTGTCAAAAGATTTTAAAGCATCTATGGCTGTCTCAGGTGATTTATTGTTGCGAAGATATGCGATAGCTTTGGTTATTTCAAGATCGCCGGAAAGTGACGAGTAATGATCAGAATTTTTGATTGTCTCCAGACACCAGTTGTATCCAGAAGCATAGTTATCGTCTATATATCGGGATATCAGGTTGGCTGAACAGATAATGCTTTTCTCTGCTTCTCTGTTGGCCTTTTGGATTATTTGAGATAACGAATCACGTTTTAGTACTTCAGTTTGAACATCGATATCGTCCTGGATAATAAATTTATTCTGCATTTCGGTTATTTCCGGTGGAATATCGAGTAAAGTCTGGAATGATTTTTTCATCGATTGAACATTACGTAACAGGTAATGACAAACTATCGCATGGAATCCGGCACTCATCACTGGCTTTTCTTGCAATATGTACTCAAAATTAGAACAAGCTTCGTCGAATTTGGACATTTTAACGAAAACGATACCGATATTGTGTAAAATCTTGATTCTAAATTCTTTATTGGTATTTGGTACTCGATCCAGGACCCATCGATAGATTTTCAATGCTTCGTGGTACTTGCCAAGTTTGGCGTAAATATTGCCTATATTTATTTTAAATATATATTTGTTGACGTCCTTTGGAAACACGCCATTTTTAATTATAGCCTTGTACATGTTCAAAGCTTCGATGTACATTTCATTAGTAACGTACTGATGAGCTACAGTGAACAGAACAGAATTAGTGAGGTCGAAATTGTGCGAATCTGGGTGTCCGGTTTGTTCTAATAATTGGATTAACGTGTGCTCTTTTGAAGATGCTTCTTTGGCTTTCTCCAAGGCTAATTTGAAATCGCCTCGATACTCCGCTGTACATGATTCGTCGATAGCATGCATTACTTGATGTTCCAAATTACGTATACGATCCTCGAGAGTTATCTCCTTCGGTGTATCAGTCGGAGTGGATTTCATTTGGCTGACGAGATTTAGCGGATCGAACATATTGTTGGCAGAACGTGAAGTGAAGCCAACGCCATGGACAGCTGTTATAGGACGCCGGACTGTATCTTCGGCTTCATTTTGCATCAGTTGTAGTATTGTGTCTTTACCTGATGCTGTTGACTTCCATTTGTAAGATGATTTGAGAGGATCTCGTAGGAAATTTTCAGGTTGGATGCCGGCGGCTGCATTTAGCTGAATGAGATTCGGATCGTAGTCATTGTAGATATCGTATTCGTCATATGGGTTAAGCTTGAGTTGTTGTATTTCGGTCATATTTAATGTGTATTTCTTGGTTTGAAAGTCAAAGTGTACAGAAATTGCCGAAAAAATGAATTTTTCAATGTTTTATCATTGTTGTCATTAAAAAAAGTTCTGTTTTCTGATTCTGTTGCTAGGTTACCTTATCAGGAAAAAAAATACTAATCCAGTTTAGAAATGATACCTATTTGATTTTGTGATTTTTTTCATTTTTTAAGCTAAAAAACTTTTTAATTTCCAAAATATGCATTTATTATTAATTATGTGTTATTTTTTATATCAATTATTATAATTATATGAAGATTTGTTCTGTTTTTCTATGAAAAATACAATTTTAAGATAATAAATCAAAAATTCAGCCAAACCTACCTAACCCTTTTTCGATTCATTGTCGCGTGTTTGGAATATTGGCAACACTGCGCGTGAGTTTGGGTCCTGATAAGAACTTGAAAAAAATAATGATAAGAAAGCTCGTCGAAAATTTAAAGTTAATTAAAATTATTTGAATTATTGAATTTCAATAAAATAGAACTTCGTCTAAAATTATTAAGCAATTCAAAGAACCTGCGACCTGCGTCAAAAATACGTAATACGCCGTTCAGGAAAAATTCGCTGTAAGTATTTCAAATTTCAACTTACCTATAAGCATTTGGAACTAATTCAAACTATAGACATATATGTATAATTATAAATTATGTAAAATGATTTCGGTTTTAGGTTTTACTCGAGATGGTGCAAATACGAATCCATTCAAGCGATCCTGATGCATTTTTCGTTAGAAGAAAAAAGAAACCCAGTGTCAATCGTTGGCTCTTCAACCAGGATCTGGTCTGGAACAGTTGCACGTATTTTGTATTGGCGCATTATATCTCGACGTCCTTATTATTTACGGTGTAGAATATGTTGAAAGATTTATAGGCAAAAAAATCGGATTCTCAGAATTCGAAGGTAAATACCTCGAGGTTTGATTCCGCACCTGTATCACAGTAATGTAATTCATATTGGATACTTTTACAAGTGTCTGTACCTTTATTATAGGAGCCAACTTTCTGTATGAAATTGCCTTTAGCGTCAGGATATACGAGAGGTCATTTCTCGGCTCTAGTTCCAATAGAGCTGGAAACAGCTATACGCATATTAAATGGATTCCGATCTGCACGTTTCGTTTTTATCATGGATGGATCATAATCATATTGGATTAACTATGCATTTTGGCAGACAGAATGAAGTAAACGCTGGTAAATTCATAATTATGAAGAATTTTCCTTCAAGATTTCCGTTTATTTTTTTTTACTTATTTGTTCTGTTTTTATCGCCTAGATGAACCAAGAAGAACGGTTACTCGGGTTACTCAGATATTGGCTTGACGTTTGCGTTACAAATTTGGGACTGTTGATAGCCCAACATCAAAGGTCGCTTCCAGTTGTTCAAATGGTCGGAGAGTGGTTAAATAATCATCGCACGTTAGGATCAGTAAGTATTTATTTTTTGATTTTTTAACGTATTTTGAATGTGTTTGGTGCGACGAGACAAGATAATGCTTGCAATTACCAAATAATAAATTGAATTTATTCAGGATGGGTGATCTGGAGAAGGAAATGTTTAAAAGTTCATTTGCATTAATTTCACATTTTTTCAATAAACTGATTGAATTGGAAGTCGAAGCCCGAAAAAAAATTCTGAAGGATTCATCAATTGAAATTTTCTTCAAAAAATCTGCAAATTAAAGAAAAATTGTTTTTCTGAAAAATAATTTTGAGCTGACAGTACCCTAATCTGAGTATAAGTATTCGCATTCAATAAAAATTTGAAACATGTTTTTCTTCTCTCTCTATTTTGAATTATTTTTGGTCTAAAATCCCTGTGAAGGAACTTCTGAATTTTTAAAGTCGATTTTTCTTCAGTTTGCTTACCTTATGAAAAAAAAATAAAAATTTGATAATTAATGATGAAGAATGAAAGTGATGGATTTTGCAATTTATTTGAAAAATTTATGACCTTTTGTTATCAATTTAAACCGCAAAGAATATAATATGTCTAGTGTATTTTTTTTTTCGAAAGAACCTCTCTAAAAAATTGGTAATTTTGGGACAAATGTCTGGTGTATTTTTTCGATTCCAGCACCATTTATGTAAATGTAATCAATTCGTTCTCTTTATGTCGAAATATTTATTTATAATACACATATTTTTTTACTTTACAGTCATTTGTCAATGGCTCCATTTCATTGAGTTATTCCAGTCCAAGATTATTCCAGCAAATGCGAAACACACGACAAATAATTTGTTCATCCGCTCGCTCGAATTTTGATTTTTTAAAATCTTCTGTCCGCCAGCTCACGCAGAGATGAATATTCTCTAGCTTTTTACCTATTTGCGATTCCTTTTTTTTTTTTTTTTTTTTTTTTTTCGTGTACCTACCGTATAATCGCAGGTATCATTAATTTTTCAAACTGCTGTCATCATCTCTGATGTGAAAAAATTATTACATTCGAAGCTGAGCCCCATTGTTTTGTTTTCCAGCACCCCTTTTTAGAACTTTTTCCCTCCATGGAGGACAATCGGTTGTTGAAATTGATTTAAAAACATAATTACTTTTTGAGTCTAGTTAAAGTTTGACTTCTTCTGACCTCAAATAGAAAAACTCAATTCTTTTTTCCCGACTCCAAACATTTTTTTTTTTAATTTTTAAATTTTTAGTTCGAGTTATCAGTTTTTAAGATAGAAACTATGAAAAATAATTTTCCCAAATTGCTCCGGTCAAATCCCATTGAACTTCTAAGAACTGAGTTTGTCAAATATTTTTTACTTTTGAGCATGTGAATTTCAGACGAATTTTAATTTTTATTTAATTATCTTTTGCTTTATTTAGTTCGAAAAGTATACTTTTTTTTTTTTTTTGAAAAAAGTGTAAAAAAATCTAAAATAGAAGGTTTTGCATGCCTTTTCTCTGCAATGGCATACCATGAGATTTCTAGGGAAAAATTATTTGGTATCACGATTTAAGTACTTCTCAATTTTTTTCCAAATTTTGAATTATTGAGGCTGCAGAATTTATTGCTTTGGAATCTGACTGCTTTCAAAGTTCTTCAGTTTTCATCTTACAAAAAATATTTCTTGAGTAATTTAAAATAGAAAGTATTTATTTTTTATTTTTTCCATCATGATTTTTTTTTTCAAAGTAACAACTACCAAAAAAAAATTAAATTGATCAAAGTTAGTAGATTTTTATACAAAATTTTTCCCTTGCTCAGCCTTAGCTAAATTTCCATTTTCGCTTCTCTCTCCCATCGATTCGTGAAATTTTTTTTAATTCTTAGTTTTATCGAAATTTTTTTTAAAAAATCGCTTTTTTAAAGTTTTGAAAAAAATATTTGTCTAATTTCGTCATATTTTATTACGTATTTTTTTTTTTAAATTGGCGAAAATGTGAGATGAATAAACGTTTTTGGAGGAAAATTTTAAAAAAAGAAAATACGCAATTTTTTCAGTTCGAGTTTTTTTATTATTATTATTGAAACCTTCCTGAGCTTGACTCGCTGACTTTAAAGTTGGAATTCAAAATAATCAAGTGTTGTCTCGGTTAAAAATTTTGACTTCAATGCTTAATGGAGAATTTGAATCGAAAATTTTCGCTACAGGTTAGTTTTGAATGGAAATCTTGAAATTTAATTCCATGTTTTCTTTCTTTCTTGTTTGAAAATATCCGAATTTAGTTCAAGTCTAAAAATTTTCATTACATGAATTTTTTCAAAAAGAAAATTCCATTCCAAAAATTTGCACTTCGATTTTAAAATTGGGGAAAAAATTTAATCAAAATTGGAAATCGTCGATTTTCACCTCCCTCTTCCCTTGTATGACCCTAAGCATTTTTTCATACCTTTATTTTCAAATTTAATTTAATTTTTATGCCTTTCAAAAGTTCAGTGCTGAATCTGCCTATTCGAGGTACTAAAATAGTCGAATAATTCGATGCACGTTTTCGTAGCTCGTTTGGTTCAAGGGTATGTGAATTTTTTCAGCATTTGGTTAGTTTTATTAAAAATTTTACGTGATAATTTTGTCTAGTTTGAAAATTCAAGGCTTTAAAAACAAAAAGTTCGATCAACTTCGAAAATCAGTTTGCTATACGCTTTCGCTTTAAAGTTTCCAAGCAAGCAAAATGCTCATCTATGTTGCTTAAGTTGTCTATCGTGAATTCGAAAGCTGAAAATTGTACCCAAATTAAACCTTGTGGAAAAATATATGTGTGGATTCTCACGCTGTTGTGTTTCTGAAATTGTCTACTCCCAAATTGAAGGCTGCAAATGGTACTCGAAACACACTGTATAATACGATATGCTTGAAATTCGCCAGGTTTCCAGCGATTTCGCAAATATTCTAGTTTGCTTCAATAATTAATCTCAATATACTTTTCCTCCACCCTTCCTTTTTTCCATTTGATCAATTACTACACCCTTTAGTTGACTTATCTTGATATATTTTCTCCCCCTCGAATCATCTTACACTTCTAATCTGAACCAAAGCTGCCGAACTCTTCTTTTGCCAACCTTCCTTTTCTCTATCAGTTTCCCTATGAGGAAAAAAAACTTTCGAAAGTGGAATTCCATTACACGGGGTTATACTACACCTAACCTAACACTTCGGAACACCCCAAGTATTTATAATGATTTCTCACCCGAAAGAAAAATATATCCCAGGATCGTTGGCATTTTCCAGCACCTAACTACCTATCTACGTAATTAGTCCGTAGGTGGAGGTCGCTTAGCAGGTTACTCCGGAGCTCATATAGCTACCTACCTACCTACCTACCTATACACTTAGTTGGTATTTAATAGCGTCGAAGCGATAGCGAAAGAGACCGGCTAGGTAGAGAATAACTCGACTTGGAGGAACCGGGGCAAAGGGAAGGCGAAATTTTACGATTGTTTTCAATTGCCGGAGATAGTTTGTCGTCGTATTACGTATAAAGAGTGTAACGAGCGAGCAGAAAAAGCATTTTACTCTTCGCCCACGCGTTAATTTCCGCGAAAGCGCAACGAAAACGAGTCAAGTGAAAATACTATAAGGGGTATCTATTAAACCGACCGAAGTGTTCTGGTATTACCGCATTTAAAGTTTACCTTCCTTTGCAGCTGCCCTTAAAGGAGAAAAAAAATCATCTTCGAGAGATTCTGACCACTGGTGAACGAATTTTTGACAAATTTTGAACAAGTTTCAGATTTTAAATTATTTTATTTGAATAAAAAAAAAAAAATGTAAAAAAAAATTTCCACTTCAATTTTTTTCTCAAAACATTTTGCAATGTTAACGCCAAAATGTTTTCCCAATTAAAACACCTCAAGATTATAAGAAATTTTAAGGAAGAATTCAGAAAATTATACAAAAGAAAAGATGTAAGAAAACGTTGCGTCGGGTTGAAAAAAATTTCAGAGTTGAAAATAATTCAAAAAGGAATCGAAGTGGAAATTAAAAAAAATCCTTTAAAAAATTTAAACCGAAAATTCCTAAAAGCAATTTTGAGCCAAAAATTTGTGGAAAAAATTTGAGCCAAAAAACCTAGTAAATTCTGGTCAAGCCCCTGAAGAATTCTGACCCAAAAAAACGTGAAAAAATTCAAGCTAATAATTTGAGCCAAAAATTCCTAAAAAAAAAAAGTCTTTAATTGAAAAAGAATTGAACCAAAAAACCTAAAAAAATGTTGAACCAAAAATTTCTAAAAAGGGTTCAATCTAAAAATACCTAGAAAACATTTATAGTGAATAATTTCTAAAAAATATTTACCTAGACCAGAAATTTCTAGAGAAAAGCTTGAGCCAAAATTTTAGTGAAGGATAGACTAAAAATACCTAGAAAATAATTTGAGTCAAAATTTCCTTTAAAAAAAGGGGCTAAAAATTCTAAAAAAAATGGTCATCCAAAAATTTGTCGAAAAAATATTGAGCCAAATAACCTGAAAAATTTTGGTTAGAAACCTGAAGAATTCCAACTGAAAAAACCTTTAAAAATTTTGAGCCACAAATTTCTCAAGTTGAAAATTCTTAGAGAAAAATCTCCAGTGAAAAAACCTTTAAAAAATTTTAGCTAAAATTTTCTAAAAAGATTTTAAACTAAAAATACCCAGAAAAAATTTTGGGTGAGTGATTACTGAAAAAAGTTTTTCAAGAAAATTTTGAGCCAAAAATCTTGAAAATTCAGGCTAAAAATCCTAAAAATTTGAACTAAAAATTCTTGGAAAAAATTTTTGAGCAAAAAATTAAGAATTGAAAAAAATATGAGAAAAAAGTATAAATCAATTCGTACCTAATAGATCTACCTACATAGACATATCCCCAAAAAGATATGTAGGAATAAACTCGCCCACAGCCTTTGAACCACGATGAAACTACGTGGCACGCGTTAATTTCAAAACCGCACGTTGGCAAGCTGATTTTTGTATTTTTTCCATCCCCCGGTTCGTTTCGCCGAATGGTGGCGTTTTTTATGATGAGAAGGCGTGCAATGCGCCAGGTTTTCGTTATTGCTTTTTTAACGTCGCGCCACGTCGTTTTTAAAAGCTTGCTCGCGGATTTGGCCCCGAATAAATGATCGGTAATTAAGCTGCGCAGTTTTCGATACTAATTCGAAAGTTGAATTGTTTTTTGTTTGTTTTGCAGGACGGCGTGTGTAACTTTTTTCTCGTCGGAAAACGCTGCACACAAGGTGAGGGCGTTAGCCCTTGACGAGTTTTTTCTTTCACTCGTGACAGTATTTTTATTGGCGAAATATTTTGGATAAATTCACCCTCTCCACTCTCTATCCCAGCCTTACATTCTCAATGAATTCGATGGAAAATTTCCTACAAGATGTCAGAAGTATTATTTTTTTTTGGAAAATTCAAATATGTATAGTCCAAAATGTTAGAACTTCATTATTAAGTAATTGAATTTATATTTAATTCAAATGATCTCCTCAACGAAGAAAAATGTTTGTTTTATTTCGGTGGAGTTTGAAAGTAGAAAAAGTATCATTTTATTGGTACCTAGTTACACATTTTCTCCAATTTTGCTATTTTTCTAAAAAAAAATCTATATAATGAACTTTTATCTTAGTATATTTCTTACTGAAAGCGCTTTTTTTTTTTAATATTTGAAGAAAAAAGCTGGATGGTCTCTGGCTCTTTTTACGTACCTACAGCTGAGAAATTGCACAGAAAAACGCCTATAAACTTGGGTTAAAGTCGATCAGAATTCAAAATTGATAAATTTTTTATGAAAGTTTAATAAAACTGAATTGCTCATTTTTCACATTACGTATTTCAAATTTCAGTCAAATCAATATTATTGATTTTTTTTTTGACAAATTGAGAATTGAGTGAAAAAAATGATTTTGACTAAAAAGTTAACGATAAATCATTACCTAATTTTTAAAATAAAACAATCAAAATACTGCCCGAGCAAAGCGAGGGCGAAAATTTTTCAAAAAATATTGTTTGAAGAGCAAAAGTTGCGCTTCTTTCATTTTTGTAATTAAAAAAACTCCTCAAGGTGCCCAAATATGGCTCTTGAAAAAAATTTGGGGCTGGTACAAATTTACCTCCTGTGCCCCCTTCTTGGCAGGTCTGCGAGTATGCCATTCGAGTCGAGACGAATCCAATAGTATGTTTATTGAATTTTGAATGATGTTGACCATTTTTGGCGATTTTAGTATCTAGTCATGGGGGGGGGGGGGATTTTCGCCTCCGAGATGATTACGAATTTCGTGCCCAGATCCACAAAAAAGGTCCGAATGGCGAAACACAGAACATCGTTGATCCAATGCTGTGCCTACTTTTTGATTTTGATCAATTGATTTAATCACGAATTTTAATTTGGAGGGTTGATGAATCTTTGCCTAGCCAGCCATGAGGACAAATGGAAATTTTTTTCGGGACTCTCCGGCCGGGAAGGCAGAACAAGTACATATAATCAGTTTTAAAGAAAATGGTCGAAATCAAGAAATGAACACGTATCAATTTTGAATTTTGAATTTTATATAGATTTTTGCCCGAGTAGCGGGCGACGATTATTCATGGTTCATGGTTCATCGATTTTGAATTTTGATCAATTTTTGCCCGAGTGACAGACGTTTTTCTGTGTGATTTCCCAGTCACGTGTATAAAATCCACCAATCTCCCCTTTCTCGGATAAAAAATCATTTTTAAAGAAAATGGTCAAAATTAAAAAATGAACATTTCCTATCATGTCCGGAAATTTTTTTCAGCCGATCGTGAGAGTCGTGGAGAATTTTTCCGTCCTGTTCGACCGGCCTTGAGGGCCGAATATTTTTTTTTGGGCCTCTCTGGCTAGTCAGATGGGTCGTAAAAAAATTTTCATGGAACATGGAGCCCTGCAGCATTATTCATTCCTAATTTCATTCTATTTTTAAAAAAAGTACTTACTCTTGAAAAATTCAAAAAAAAGAAATTCTTCGAAATTCAATCGCTTTTCAGTTAAATTTTTCAGCTCCAATTACACCCGCAAAATTCACCGTCTCGTCGTCAACCGCCTACCTCATTTCACCATAAAATTCTTCACTATCTCCCAAGTCGCTCGTATAATGATAAATTCTACAGCAACGTTTTTAGCATTCATTGTCACATCGTTACTTCGTTAGCGCTTTCATCCTTTTACCTTCAGATGCGAGCTGCTTTTAGGCAAATTTTTGCCACGTCGATTTATTAACAACGCGCACACACGAGATTTGAAAAATATTCCCATACCTGTGTCTGTTTTAATTTAGTCTTTAGTTCAAATTTATCGATACGTTGCTGTTAAAAGACGTCGAATTCCGCAGCTTTGAAGAAAATTTCTCTGTTGCACGAATTTCCATAAATGAGGTATACCTATCTCATATGTACGCGGTAAACTATGGTGAAATTCCCATTCATCAGCCTCCAGGCTTCGTATATCTGCGAATAGTATCGATACATAGACGTCGTATCATGTTTGCCAAATTCATCTCGAAACCCAAATTTTAATTACAAATTTGACATCTTCAAGTCATTCAGAAACGAAATTTATATTCGATGTTTCAGGTTGCTGAAAAAAAGTGTAGTATTTTTAAAACCAACTCGAAAATCTTTTTTGCTCTTTTGAAATTTTCATTGAGAGTCTCACAGCAGCTAAACAAATTATCCTATAATAATTAATGAACGAGTCAAAATCAAGCTGTCAGTAACATCCGAACGAAATTTTTTGCATCGTTGGTTTGAAATTAAAACGTAAAGAAATAGGTATAGCTCTGGCGTTTGCTGCGGGCGCGAGAACCGCCTGCGAAGACATCTACGAACAAAAAAATATTGAAACGTACTCGCAGCGTAATCGCTTTTCAATAATTTTAAGAAAAATATACTTGTGAAATTTCAATTAAAATGAATTAAAGGAAAAATTTGATGAAGTGTTCTGTTCCAGGCTTCGAATATTTTTCTGGGCCTGCAGCAACCCAAATTTAACTCGTGTACAAAGGTTCGTCCAACGTTGGAGTTGAAGGAGAAAATTCGGTAATTTGAAAGTAGTGCCAGTTTGTAGTAGAATAAAAGTATCGAGGGATTGAATTTGGCGAGAATTTCGTCCAACTTGAAAATTGAAGGAGTTACAAAACCTTGAAATTGTGGAGGCGTTCTCACCCCTCAAATTTTGAATGAGATTTTTGATTATGAAAAATCAAATAAATGAAGATATTTTGGAATGATGGACTTTGAGAATGTTATCGGGCTTCAAAGAAGAGATCTAGGTGCGAGGGCTCAAATTTTGAAATTTTTCTGGGTCACTGAGTTCATTTTTGATAATGACTTCAAAATAAGTAAAAATTGGTAAAAATAGAGAATTTGCTGAATTTTGAAGTACGATGCAGTTAAATTCGTATTTCTTTAGTAATTTTTTTTTCCCCCAGAAAAAAATCATAGGCGAGTCTGAAAAAAGGAGCTTCATAAAATGAAAGTTTGACTCAATTTAAAAATATACATAATGTGTGACCAATTTAGAAAAATGCAAAATTAGAGCAACTTTTCTTATTTTCGATTGCTATTTTTTAAATTTAAAAACCACTGAAAAAAGTTTCTTGTTTTTAAAAATCTCGTGCAATTTGGGATGAAATTTAGATGGTGAAAAATGAGTAGATTTGAGGATGCACTCTTCTGATTTCATTACTCGTCGGTGATGGAATTCTCTTGTATAAATTCTCATATTTGAAGCCTTAAGTCAGCACGTGGTAAAAACTAGAAAATTCAACTTATTCGTCGAAAGAAATATTTATGCAATTTTCTCTTCGAAAGTTTGATACAACCTTCTCATCGAAGGTAAAATCAATTTTCTTTTTAAATTTTTTTGTTCAATTGTCTTAAAAAAGTTCATCCAACCAATTCAAACTTTGCACTGAAATCAATTTTTTTCATTAAAAAGATAGGTATCTTACTTGTTGAAACGGTAAATTTTCCTTCAAAAGAATACTTTTCTTATGGAAAGTGTAAATTTACTGTCGAGAATTCGACTACTTTTAAAAGTTGAACTTAATAAAAGTCCACTTTCTTGTCAGAAGTTCATATACATATGAAGAGCGGTTTTCCAAAACGCATTATTGACAAAAACGTGTTTTCGAGATAAACGAGAAAAACTTTATCCATCCAGTAAAACAAGTATATTCGGTATGAAACCTTTTTAACATGGTTATGGAGATGGTCCTCAACCCACTAAGTGACATGTCAAAGTATGAAAGATCGTTACCTACCCACAATGGACATCGAAAAATGGCGATAATGCGTTTTGGAAAACTGATTGGAATCATTCCATGTCAGTTAATACGCAAAGTGGTAAGGGGGGTCGGCGATTTTTCTGATTTTACTTTTCATGTGGATAGACCTCGATGAGAGATGACGAATGCCGCAAACCGCGACTTTCAAAGTTTTTTTGGAGGGCAGCCACGAGCATTTAAAGTGTTGAGGCAAAATTGGATATGGTCAAGATATGGTAAAATTTGAGCGTGGATAACTCGAAAACTATAATAGGTAGAAAGTTGAAACTTTTTCCATTGTGTAGGGCCTTTGGTGACCTTTTTGACGATTTTTTTAAAATCAGTGTTACCACTTTTGGAAAACATATGTTGAATTAAGGATGTCGCTTTATGCTGAATAACACCGAGATTAAGTAGGTTTTTGGGTAGGTAAGTGGTACATGTTGTGTAGTATGTTGTTCTGAACAGTTTGGCGCAAAAAACCCATTTTCGAAAAAATTGTCAATAATGCGTTTTGGAAAACCGCTCTTCATATGTAATTTCTATATCAAGAATAAAATTTTCTCGTCAAAAATTGAATTTCCTCATCAAAAATTCAACTTTATTCTTATTTTCAATAGCCGAACTTTCCTTTCGTTCGTCCATAAAATTTGATTTTTTTTGTCCCAAAATAATTTCCCCCAACAACTTCATTTTCTCTCGAAAATTCTATTTTCCCCATCTTATGAGCCAATAATTCGAAAGTTGAACTTTTTCATTAGTTACAACTTGAATTTTGAAAATTCATTATTTTTCATTATCAAAAATTCAATTTTTTCATTGAAAATCGATTTAAAAAATATCTTATTTGCGCTCAGTGATCTTGTTTCAGCTGAAAATTATTTCGTAAATTAAATCACTATTATATGAACTATTTAAGACTAAAGTGCAAAAAAAGGCTCATTTTTACCCCTTCCTCTTCCCCCCTAAAAATTACTCGTTTTTCAAGTCTCTGTACTCATTTTGCAGCCACCCAAAAAAAAGCTTCCGACTCAGACCCCCCTTTCGGACTCTTCTGGCTACGCCACTGATTTCTCTGCAAATAACCCATTATAGAGGGAGAAAACTGTTTTGCACCAATATCACTCAAATTCTGATGGATAACAAAATTTGATTATAGATAATTATGGTTATGAATTGTGAAATTCATTTCAGAATGTCTATTTTCGAGAACATTCGATATGTATGGCATAATTAAAAAATGATTTCTCTAATCTACTTTTTCATCATTATGCCTTGACTAAATGTTTCCTTTTTATCTACATAAGTATTTTCCTATCAAGCTACTATGATCATCAAACTTGAGATAAACTTATAATCTATACACTGAGCACGTATACCTACCTAATTTTAAAAAAATGTATGAAATGAGTACTTCTTTACTTCTTAATATGTAGGTAATGAATTTTCAAAAATTTCAACGAGTAATTCTAGATTAAAAATCGCAGAGCTAAAATTTTATCAAATGAACTTTAAGAGAATTTATAGATAGCATTCCGTTAAAAGAGAATTAATAATTGGATTTCGTCATACAGTAAGTAAGTACACAGATAATTTTGAGGTATTAAGTTGATTTTGTAATGTACCTACAGAATGTAATATTTGTTTGATCGCTCCACTAGTTAATCATGTTGCTTCGTGCAAACATTTTAAATAAATTCACGATTACTCTACTCGTCATTCTCATTCCATGCAAAAATTAAGGGGATGGAAAACCAAAACCGGTAACTCTGTCGACTGGTGAGAATTTATTATTACATTTTTATTCCATCACTTTTCCTCTCCTACTTCTATACTTCATTGTTCCACACCTTTCTATTTGTATCAAGCAATTTTAAGCTCGTCTAATTACAAATTTTAAATCTCACTTTCAGCATTAATGCAATATGATGAGGACCAAATTGCTATTAGAAACTTTTTCACAAATGATCCCAACCAACTGCAAAAATTTCAGAAGGTAGTTGGCAATTTTTTTTCACGTGGTTATGGCAAAGGTTTCTCCCAAGGTTATGAGGAAGGTGATGCAAGAAATGTGAGTACAAATAAATGAATGATGGAGTCAAAAAAAACAATACCTACGTACACTATTGACAAAGAAAAGCGCCATTCGCCGTAAAAAAGCGCTCTGTTTGGCGTTTTTTTGAGACTTTGGCGAGCGCTATTCGCCATTCATTCATAATTTAGACTTGAAAAATAAATGGTTGCATTATTTTTTGGAAAAAACAGCGCTCTTGAGTATTTGCGCATAGGGTTTTACATTAGGGTGGGCCGAAAAAACAATATTTTCGATTTTCAAAAACATACCCCCCGCAAAAGTTGTCGGCTGATGAGACTTGAAGAATAAAAAAAAATATTCAAAATCTATTCATATCTTCCGATCGCGCATTGGCATTAAAGTTTTCAAAAATTAGCAAAAATTCAAAATTTTAAAAATTTCGAAAAAATTCAAAATTGATTAAAATTAATTTTAGAGCTCATTAAGTGACCACATAGACCAAAAAACAATTTTTTTTTGAAAAAATCAACGTTTTATAATTTTTTTTTTGATTTTTCTTCATGTGAAGAAATAGCAGAAATTTAAAAAAGGCGTTAAGCATGATTTTTTCTTCAAAAAATTCTGCTTTTTGGTTTGAATAGTCATTAGATAAGCTTTAAAACCAATTTAAATCAATTTCAAATTTTTTCAAAAATTTTCAAAATTTTTGAAAATATTGAATTTTTGCCAATTTTTGAAAATTTCAATGTCAATGCGCGATCGGAAGATATGAATTGATTTTGAATTTTTTTTTAAATTCTTAAAATCTCATCAGCCAACAACTTTTGCGGGGTATGTTTTTGAAAATCGAAAAAATTGTTTTTTCGGCCCACCCTATTTTACATGTGATAAAACGGCGTTTCTTAAGCTCCAAAGTCTCAAAAAAGCGCTATTCAAAAAACGCTGTTTTGTCAATAGGGATGTATGTATCCATAGATATTCAATGTAGTTAATACATTTTTTAAAAATATATATTTACAGTTTCTGGCATATCTTGAATGTGGTGTTCGCAATCAAAAAATGCTTCTAGAAATCTATAAAGATCCACTCACAGCAGTAATATGGTCTCCAAGGAAGAATGAGCTCACTTAATCAAGAGTTGGAGGTAGTAAAACTTCCAGAAGACCTGGAAAATTTAATTACGGAACATGATTACTGGATTCCACAATTTGAATATGGAACATTTGATAATGGCCACGACCACGAGGACATCACTAGTCCAGACATTGATCCTATTTTGTTAGGAACCGTAGCCATTCCAACAAAATTTAACACAAAATCTGTTAAATCGCGCACTGTCACACGTCACACCTTTCAGCCAGGACGAAGCCATGTCTAATTTACTAAAAAATATTAAGAAGCCTGCGACAAATTGGTTAAAAATTGTGATGTGTGTTTTCATTAAAAAGATATCTTACTTGTTGAAACGGTAAATTTTCCTTCAAAAGAATACTTTTCTTATGGAAAGTGTAAATTTACTGTCGAGAATTCGACTACTTTTAAAAGTTGAACAAGTCCACTTTCTTGTCAGAAGGTCATATAATTTCTATATCAAGAATAAAATTTTCTCATCAAAAATTGAATTTCCTCAACAAAAATTCAACTTTATTCTTATTTTCAATAGCCGAACTTTCCTTTCGTTCGTCCATAAAATTTGATTTTTTTATCCAAAATATCAAATTTTTCATATTGATAGTTCAATTTTTTGTCTCAAAAATTCAACTTTCATTAAAAAATCAATGTTCATCAAAAAATAAAAACTTTTGGAATAAATTCAATTCTCTCATCAAAATTTCCAATTTCTTTCCAAAAGCTCGTCCAAGGAAAACATACCTCAATTCTAATTTTAAAAAATGATTTTCCCCCAATAACTTCACTTGGGTTAAAAGAATTGTTTTATTCGAAGTTATATTGTCTTAAAAAATTAGGCTTTCTTCTGATTAAAACTTTGATTTTTGAACCTTTTCATTTTTCATTCATTTTTTTTTAGTATTTATTACTTACTCAACTGATCTACAGAACGATTTTTTTAAAAAAAGAACCCAAAATTTTGATGCCGAACCAAAAACCAAACAGAAACCTAAAACTGAACAGAACAAAAACAAGAACTGAAAACGCAATTTCAAATTTGAGAACCCAAGAACGAAAACCGAAACCCGAACTGAAATTCATGGGAACGAAACCCGAGAACCAAATTCTTAATTTTTGGTTCTTGCAACACCGGTCATACATATTGATAATCCGCGATTATAGGTGCTGAAATTCATACGGACCATTTTTATGGACTTTTCTCCGAGCCTGGAAAATTCAAAAATTTTCTAGAGGCTCTGAAACGTCTTGATTCTTGAAACCTCTTCCAATTGATTTGGCAGGTCGAAATTAGCATAGATGCATGCAAAATTTCAGCTTTTTTGTTGATTAGATCAAATTTTGATATTTTGTAGGCTATGAGGTGATTTGAAATTTCAAAAATTCACCAAAATTTAAGAAATGCACTTCTCAGCACCAAAAATTTTGGATGCGGGAATTTTTCGAAGTGAATTTTCAAAATTTGTTTCTTTTGGGCTCAGTGGCCCATTCAATGAGAAATTTGAAAAAACATCCCAATCATCCATTTTCGAATCACGAATCATTAAAAATTCAATTCGAATCTCCTTCGAATCATTTTTCTCTCCAAAAACTTCAAAAATTCGATTCAACCCCAAAACCCACCACTAAAAATCACATCCAAAAACCCCATTCGACTCAATCCGAGCAAAAAAATCTTTATTAAGTTACTATCTACAAAAAATATATACAAATCGGTATAATCGTATCACATGGCAAACATCATTCGAGCCATCAGTACAACATGATAGCCCCGTTTGTTTTTTCTTCGATAATTGGAGACGTACTCTTCGTTCTGCTGGTGGTCGCGTAGCATATTAAAATCACATTCGTAACTTGTATGGCGGCACTGATGATAACGAACCTGTTGAGAAAAACCACACGAGCACCGGTAATTAATTAAACCATCTGGCAACTTGGGTACTTTCGCGAAGCTTAATATTCGATGGCGTTTGAACATAATTTCTTCTCATAATCACACGAAAAGAATTCGTGTTGGGCGAAAACCATACACCACACGAAAGCAACATTTGTTCACGAAAAAAATCATTTTTACCAGAACGAATACGAAAGATGAGCCATTCCTTCAGACGTCCACGCCAATTTTCTATCATTCTGGCTCAATACATTATATTGGAGCTTCAGATAGAACTGATATGTCCATATGCAAACGGCTGCTAATTCGAATAAAGCTGTAACAATAGACGAGTTGACCTTTTAGAGATTAAATAACGTTAGGTACACGTAGGTACCTCTACGTATGTAAACCGGTTCGTAAAAATTCACCGACCGGCCAACGTATTCCATAAATATAATCCGGGGATTCCTGTTAACGCTGATATCGGCGTCGTTGCCGTATTTATGACTGAAAATATGGCAGAAATAACGGAAAACAGCAAACCCACCGACAATCCGGCTACAGTCGACAGCCACAAACTGTACGCCAAAATATTCGGCTCGTTTTGCGCCACATCGATCACTGAAAATCGAAACAAAAAAATTACAAAAAAACCTCCAACCGAGGAGAGGAAGAAATAGAGCTTTTTAAATGCTCCTACGTGTCACGAACAAAAAAAACTAGGTTAATGTTTTGTTTTTAATAACATTTGAGCCTTGTTTTTTTTTCTTCACGCCGCCTCAGCCGCAGCATTACTCTAATAGCTTCGCTACAATTAATGTTTCTTGGCCATTTTGTTATCCGTATTCTTTTAAGCATTCTTTTCAAGTCTGTTTGTGTCATAATTTTCACCGTACGACAGCCCTCGCCCTCGAACACCCTGCTTATTTGCACTTTATACCGCCACAACAGTCTTACAATCATTCTGCGGGTTTTAATTCTTTTATAATTATCTGGGCTGGTGGAAAATTCGCCTTTCGCCCGAGTCTTGTGTCCTTTTTAGCGTATTGTTTTATCGGTCATTAATCATTTTTTTTCTCGCTCCTTTGCCATACAACGACGCGACGACGGTGGTAATTACCACACCGTCGTGGATATGTATGGTGCCAGTTACCATATAATTGAGTAGTGTTCGTGAGCTTTTTCGGTCAAATTAACTGCCTTAAAATTGTGTTACCGTACCGAATAAGAGTACGATACCTCTCGGCAAAAGTACCATCAAAAAGGTATTAAAAGAATCGGAATTCTATTTAGTTGCAAATTACCTATCTAGAGTAAATTTTGATATTTATTTTCCAAGTTATTTGTTTCGGTATGATGTTTTCATCGATTTTGGAATTTAATGTCGGAAATAGGACTGCAATCATTTGGAGGATATAATCTCCCTGGGGTATGCCTTTGGTGCTTTCTCATCTCCGTAAATAGGTACAAGGTATCTCTCCATAGGTACGAGAACAATTTTAATGAGGATACTGAATATTAAATTTGATTTCATTTTGAATTATATAAGCTGGTGTTGGCCATTTCTGGCTGGTTGACTGATGATCTCAGAGACGTAGGTGGTTTCCTTGTAGGAGAACGAGAATGTTATTAGTTTTGGAATTTTTTCCTCCTGTTTTAATTTAGGTAGTTTTTTTCGTTTTGGAGAATTATGTGGAGGATGGAATTTGTGAGCGAAAAATTGACGAAATATGGGATTTGAAATACATAATTTGAAAAAATTACCCTCTCCAGGTCTCTTCTAATAAGATGGTGAAATCGACCGTTTTATCCACTGGGCTGAAACTCACCCAAAATGTTAGTCTTGATGTAAAACATTCCCAATTTTTTTTGGCTCAATCCCCCAAACCGAATAAAATGGTCGTATGTATGTCCAAAATTCAAAAATTCATATCTTTGGAAAGAATGGTTTAAAAATTTTGAAAGAGCCTTTCCTAATAAAGGTCAAAAACGACCCTTGACCCAAAATTGGTCAAAATGGTCTCAAAAGGTTACTTATGGTCTAAAAACATTCCAAAATTTTTTTGACCCCCTAACCCCATCCCTTTCGGAATTATCGCACTTTTAATGTCGAAATTTCAACACGCGATATCTCTGGAAAGGGTGGGTAAAAAATTTTGAAATTTTCAGAGATTATACATCTTGCTGGGTAGTACAAGTGAGAATTTTTTGAAAATTTTCGGTTTTCATTTTCCCAATTTTTTTTTTACATTAAAATTTTCAAAAAAATTAAAAAAAGATTTTTGAGGGGGTACATGGCTGGAAATTTTTTTATTAGTTCTGCCAAATGGTCATGCAACACATGATATTTTTTTTGAGCCCCAAAACAGGGTGCAACATGGTCAAAAAAATCAAAACCAAAAAAAAAACGTGATAATTCCAATCCAAGATTTTTGGCTCAATTGATTTTGAACATTATACCGAACAACATGATAAGACTTCCTGACTCCAAAAAAATGACTTTTCACTGATTTAAAATTAGAGAGTAGATTAAATGAAATTCTAAAAATGTTGTATCCAGGTCGAGCGGTTGAAACAAACTTCCGGGAGAAAAAAAGACGAGAAAGAATTGAGAGAAGAGAATCATTTCTAAAAATTTCTTATGTGAACCTAGATACCTAATTTTTAGAAATGAAACGTATTAAGAAATAGTTATCTTATCGTACTGAGTGGAATTTTTCGTAACTTTTGCATCAAAAATTAGATGTAAAAAATTTTTCAAATTTTGACAAAAATTTAGGAAACTATTGACAAACTTTCGGATCATAAATGCATCGTCACCACGAGTCCAAAATATTGGGTAGGTATTCACAAAAAAAAAACAAGGGTAACTTATCAAAATTTAGGCCAATAATTATGGATAATTTTTTCTGTCATCATTTTTCTTCAGATTTATAGATACCGAACCGACCGTCTGATTTTTTCGAGATTTCATCTGGAGAAACGGAATAAATAAAGACGGGGATGAGGAACAAACAGTGCTTCTCAAAAAAGTAAAATTATACATTTCAAGCGAAAAATTTTTAATCTCGCTGAAAAAGTAGAGAAATTGATGACCATATTTTTTAAAATTTATATTTCGGTTTAGAAAAGTAAGAAAAATCACATTTTGAGACGAGATTTTTGGTAAAATTTCATTTAAAAGGGGATTATCTCCTCGCCTCGAATTTTGACTTAATGAAATTTTCAAGATTCAAAATCTCATCAAATCAGCCAAAATTTGGAAAATGTACAAAAATTGGCGTGAAACGGAAACGACAAAAAAACATCAATTTTTCTCTTCCAAAGGGGCGCCTTTTTTTTTCTTTCTTCAGTCGGTCGTGATCAGATTTGAGCGAGTTCAAACAAGGGAAAGATTGAAAATTAATGTATAAAAATTGAATAAAACATAAGATTTTCGGTAAGGTACCTATTTTGTTTCGACAGAATTTTAAACAACCGTGTGCCTTTTTTTTTTAAAGGATTGTGATTTAGAAAAATTTGAAGTGAGGGAAGTAAAATTTATTTTTATTTGAACAGCCAACATAGAGGGCGAAAAAATCATGCGAGTCGAAAATTTCTCATTTTTAGCCGTCCTCATTCCCTCGTTCCTCCTGCCTTCTCTTTTAACGTCCAGATCAGCGAATTTTTTAGAATCACATTTTCAGTCGGAAAACTGAGAAAAATTGTGTTGTTTTCTAAACAAAATATAACTTTGTAAATAACACTTCATGAACCTTTCAAACTCTTAGAAATTTTTCAACATAGCGAAGATCAATGAGATTTCTCCGAAAAATTTCAATTTTGGATTGAAATTCGTTTTTGAACTATACATAAAAATTGTGATTCCCCGTATAGAAAAAAACTAATGGTGATTAATGGTGGCGAAAAAACCATTAGTTTTTAGTGGTAAAACTATTAGTAACGATTAATCACCATTAGTTTTTAGTGGTGAAACTAATGGTGATTAATCGTTACTAATAGTTTTACCACTAAAAACTAATGGTTTTTTCGCCACCATTAATCACCATTAGTTTTTTTCTATACGGGTCATTTTTTAAAATAAACAGAGATTATAAAATTTCATTCGTAAAATTTTTAAATCTATTTTTTCCAGTAGTACATATTATGTAGTAGTAGTGGTGATGGTGATAATGGGGGGGGGGGGGGGACTAAAAATCATTTCGACTGGTTTAAGTATTTTCAAGCCTGCCTAAATTCTTTTTGTTTTCTTTGAATTTTTTTGAAATAATTTATGAAAACATTTCAGATTCAAAGAAAAAATAAAAAAAATCATCACACAAAATAAAAAATTTGTCACCGTTCGATTGAAATAAAGCACCAGGAAAAAAATTACAAAAACACCTACGAAAAAAGATTGAGAACAAAGCGCTCAAAAAATACAGAAACAATGAAGCACATATGAAAAAAGGAAATGAAACCTCGTAAAAGTATGAAAAAGCAACCGTCGATGGAAATCAATCAAAAAATACCAATTTATTTACAACTGTTTCAGAATTCCCCTCCTTTCTGCGAACAAAACTACAAACAATACTAAAAACCAACAAACCACTATTCTAGGTCACCTTTGAAATCTTATTTCTCCTTTTTATTTATACTTTTCAAAAAAATAACACTTTTAAAATTTTAAACTCAAATACCTACCATTAACGTGATACGTTCTCAATCCATAGCCAATATTCAGCGATTTTTCTCCTTCGAAAAGACCCAGGTAAATATTACCGCTGGATTTGGTGGGATTGTGCGTATTTCGAGCCTGAGCCACTGTCCAATATTTGGTACCGAATGCAGCCGACAATAAAATAATGCTGATACAGGAGCCGAGAAATGTTAAAAACACAAATCCTCTTTTTTGTACACTCATCTCTCGTCAACGTTCATTTTTAGCATCTCCTGTAACACGAGAAACAAACATTTCAACGATTATTTAATACCCTGCGTGAAATAATGCTCCACATTACGTTAATGATTCATCGAATTTATACGTTTAGGTTTGTTAAACGGTTAAGTATAAATAAAATGATCCATTTTAATTCAGTCAGGGTCAACAGGTTTACGGCTTTCCCTGCAGAGCTCCCACACATGATGACTTGTAGATGTATAAATCAAGGCAATTCTTTCAACTTTGATATAGGTACAATAAATAATCTAAATTATTCTCGTTCGAATTCAAAGTAGATAGGTTCTCGATCTAAATTCAATACTTGGAATTATTCTCTTGAAAAATCAAAAAAAATTCTCAAAATTGAATTCCTTTAATCCTCCTTGATTACTTTTCTCACAAATGATCTGATTAATGGACTGCATCTCTTCCGCGTATTTCTTATTTTATTTATTCAACATGCAATTCTGGAATTACACAGCACCGTAATACTTTTCTAACGACCAACTCGACCAAAAAATGACAATTACTAGATGCTAAACCACCTGCGATGTCAAAACACCCAGCAAATCCTTCGTTAGTCAATATAGGTCAAATTCAATCCAAGATTTCGCTCGAATCAAAATTACCCTCGAAGACAACTTCCCAACATCGTATTTTTCGCCACCAATTTTCCAATCCAGAAAGCATTGTCGAACGATTATAAAACGAATACGAGGCGATAATTTGACATTCGAATGCTATCTAAAAAGCTTAATCAAAAAGGAAAAATGAATACCGACCGAATCGTTGGAATATGTAAATTTCTATCGAGTATTTTCGCGGGCTAATTAATCAAACCTCGGACGTATTATCCCGCAAGATACAACGAGAATATTTCCTAATTGGTACGATTCTTTATTGTATTCGGATGATATGACGACGTGATTTTCGGTAGACCTACCTACCTTAATTAAAAGACTTTATTAAGGTTTAGATTTTACCTACATGTATCACGAATTGAACGATGAACTACTTCGAACGTATACGTAAAATCGCGACGATTTGACTAAATTTTCAGCATTTGTTTCACGTTTGAATTATTTTCATCGGGATTGCGCTCTAGTTTAGAACATTAGTTACGCATAACTTCCGTTTAGGTTTAGGATTTGATGAATTTATTTACGAATACCAGCGTGCGGATAATTTTAAGGTTTTTTGTACACCAGCGACGTGGTACCGATTTTATTGAGGTTTTAGCTTCTGGCATGGTTTGTATCGGTTGGTAAGAGTCTGGGTTTAGAGTGTGAAGAAATTATGCGGAGGAATCGAGTTTAATCGACATGATTCGTATGATTTATGTTAACGTGATTTGCATAGTTACGTTGTAGAAGATTTTATGCTGTTTGTAGGTATGAAAATGGTCCTATTTAAATTTACGAATGTCTAATTTGGACAGAATGCAGAATGAGTTATTTTGCAATTTCAAAGTGAAAAGAAATAAGCTAAAATTGCAACAGGAATGGGGAAAGTGAAAAAAAATTATTTCGAATGTAGAAAAATACGAAAATTTTGAAATTTGACCTTCCCCTCCCCATTGAAAATTCAAACCAAATAATTGGAAGCATCGAAGTCGATCTTATTAATGTTGTCGAGAATGGAGAGTGAAGGGAGGTGACACACAGGGTCATGAATAAATACCTACTACCTACAACAAATCAGTTCGATTCCATGATTTAGCCAAAAAATGACGAAAAATGATATTTTTGGATAAAATTTACAAACAATGAAATGTTTATGAAAATGTTTTCAACTTTGAATTTTGTAAAAGTCAAAGATATTATGATTTAGCATTTTAAAAAAATAATAAATTTGTTTTAAAATTTACCAAAAATTGAACTTTTAATTCAAGGATCAAAAATTAATTTCATCAGAAGAGAATTTTTCCACATAATTATAATTATGTAAGATGTAAAAATCAAGAATAAAACGTCATATCAGAATAAGAAGAGATAAAAAGTTGCAAAAACTTACCTTATTTGATGAAATTATGAAAGTTCATGGTGAAAATCTTGTCTTTATAATTTCGTCAAAAGCTTAGGTACGTATTTTCTAAACTATCATTGGACAGGTATAAATTCAAAATGCTATAAATTCGATTTGAAATCTTGAAAAATTACATTTTTTAGAAAAATATCAAAAAAAGTTATGATTTTAACGAAAACGAATTTTGTGAAAAAATAATGTGGAATATTCAATGAAAATGGAAACATGAATAAGGGTCAACTTTAGGGTTAACTAAAATTCATGTGAATTAAAATAATGAAAAAAAAACATGAAAAATTATATCTACCAAATTATGAATTAGAATTTGTAAAAAGTCATAAGTGAAAAGTTTAAATTAAAATTCAAGAGAGTAATAATTTTTATTCTCAATTTGAGAAAAATCGAATCAAAATGCTTGGAAATACGTTATTTTGAGTTAAAATTTCATCATTTGTGTAAAAATCCATAAAAATTTATTTTTAGTCAAGATTTACCATGAAAAAAATCATAGGTACCTACTTCGAATCAAAATTCATAAAAGTCATTGAAATTTTAATCTGAGCATAAATGAAAAATTATACATTGCGAATTAAAATTTTTGAGAAATTACAATTTTGGGTTAAAATTCAAGTCATAATTTTGAGTTTAAGATCAATTGAATCAATAAAAAGGTCCTTAAAAAAAAAGTCAGAATCGCAGCCCAGAGAAAATTAGAGAAATCCTTTGATTTTCTGTAAAAATACCAATGATTTCACTTGCAAAAGATGAAATAAAATTCAAATAAGAAAAAAATTTTAATTTGGTTTCAGAAGAGTACTTAAAATTTATAGACAATTAGAGGGTTGCGAATTTTTCAAACTTGGAAATTAGAAGTTCCAGAGATTTTTTATGACTCTTAATCATAGCTATGTATTTTTTTTGATTTTTTAAATTTCAAATTCAATCAGAAACATGATTCTGCAGGATGAATTTTTTGAGTCACTATATGTACTTACCTAAATAATTGATGAATTATTTTTTTTTGTAGGTTCTTTTTTGATTTTTTGTGATTTTGCCTTTCTTAAGATTAGTGGTTTTGATATCAAAATCACGAGTTTTTTTTTTTTTTTTTAAAGAGTTGAATAATAAAAATGACAGGCATTTATATGTTTTCCTCAAAATCATTGGCGTTATAATTTTTAAATTTTTTTTTGATTATCCCGCCGAGATGAATTGCTACCTTACACAAGTAATCAGCGTATTTTCAGTGAGTTTCTTATACTTACTCGAAATTTCGAATCACAATTATAATTTTTTTCTTGAAGCAGATTTTCGACAAGATTTTTAAAAAATTTTCAAATGAGTACCGTTTTTCCAAACTGAGCTAACTTCAAAAACCGTGCATGAGGAAAGGGCCTTAGGTGCCATTTTTTTTTTCGGAAAGGGTCCTAGGTATAATTTTTTTCAGAAAAAGATTACACCTTAAGCCCTTTCCAAAAAAATGGCACCTAAGGCCCTTTCCTCATGCACGGTTTTTGAAGTTAGCTCAGTTTGGAAAAACGGTACTCAAATCAAAATCACAATTTTTCAGTAATATTGGTACATTTTTTTTTTTTTGAAATTTAAGACTTCCAAATGGAAATTACGAGTTTGAAAAATTATTTCATGCCAAAATCCAAATTTTTTTAGTTGCTTGTTCATAAATTTTTCAATTTTTATGAGCTCGATTTAAATCCATGACTTCTTTCTTGTATTTCCTCCTTCCCCTCCCCCTTACCCTCGAATTCAATTTGGCAATTGATACAATTTTTTTTGTGACTTTTCTCGCAAAGCATATTTCCGACTTGAATTTTTTCAAAAATTTTTTAATCAAAATTCTTATTTTTTAGTAACTAGGTACCTACATTTTTTTTCTGAAATTCAAAACTTTCAAATGAAAACTACGAGCTTGGAAAATTATTTCATGTCAAGATCACGACCTTTCTTAGTTGGATGTTGAATCTTTAATTTTGTTGTGAGTTATTCAATTTCATAACTTCTTTTTCGCACCCCTCTCCCGCCAACCGATTAAATTCGGTAGCTTATACTATTTTTTGACATTTTTTCCATCAAATTTATGATTTTTCATGACAATTTTTTTCTTTCCATAATCTACATTTTAAACGACTGATTCAAAATGTTGACTCATTCAACATCACATCATGACTTTTCAATCAAAATTACGTTTCATCATTTTATCAACATTTGAAAATTAAATCGTGAAATGAGAAGAATTTTCGACTGATTCTTTCTTTTCGTAAATCGTCGAATGGAACTTTCCATCATCAATTTTCTCTATTTTCAAGCATTATTTAGGTACTTCAGCAATCTAAATACCTACATATCCAACACAAATAACGTTAACTTCCTCTCGCACGCAACCCGACCAATAAAAAGATCACCTAAACCCGCCATAAACTCTGACCATAACCTAGCCACGCAAAACTTTCGGTTTTCCACTAAAATTCACACTTAAAAATGGCACTTTGAGATCCCATTTCACGAAGGTACTCAAATTACCTTCTCAACTTTCTACGAATTTTGACTATTTCGCGTGTTCGCAAAACGATCGGCCATTCGATGGTCAAAGGTTGGCACATCACCACGTAAGCGTAAAATTATCAGTTGGTGAAAAAATCGACATACGCAATTACCGTCGAGAAGCAACAGCGAAACATAGAAAAAACAACAAAACGACGATGATACATTAGCATAATAATAAAGCACTTTTTTTTTCTGTACCGTTCTGATAAATGGCAATAGCTACGGTTCGCAGTTTATCCTATAACCCAGATATTGTTCGGTATTTTTAATAGGTAACGAGCTCTAAGAGGAAATCGGTATAATTTTCTCACGACTCATCGTCGGCTGTTAAAACAATGTTTAATATACTTTTATCGGTCACGTTTTACTTCATGCAAATTTCACGTGTTTTAGGGCTAATTTTTTACCTGCGTATTTGCGACGGAGGTGAAAGGGATAGTCAACATGGATCTGATAAGTTGCTTATAAATCGTCAATGTCATCTCCACATAACTTTTCTTTTTTCGTACTTTTATTCTTTGAACGGCGAAATTATCGTTGTTTTGGAAGACTAGTCTCAATTATGATCGTTGGTAAATTAATTCGCTCGTGATTGTCTCGAGTGTTACGTAAGACGACACGATGTTCTCGTTATGACCATGTATTCTATTTTTCTCTTCTTCCAACTTCATGTTTGCACATATTTACGCGATCGTGTCGAGGAAGTACCGAAAAGATGAAATTTTCTCGGATTCTCGCGCCGTTAAAAGGTCACGAGGATTTTTTATCACGATATACGGTCGCCAATCGTACGTGTAGGCGTTTCGAATTATTATAAAAATCAACTCACCCGGTGGTAAAATTCAAATTGCATTGGAGATCACCTTAAAGCTATATCTGGAGTATACAATACGCCTTTCGAACAATTGAAATCCATTCGTATGGCCAAGTTTCACTTTTGAAACGATGAAAATCCGCACAGTTGCGGTAGAGCATGCTGGCGAATAATACAAATAAAATTGACAAATCTGTCGTCGTCGGAGATGAGACAGGTAGGTATATAAATCTTTAGCTCATATAGGTCATTAGGCCTTGGCAAGTGCATTCGCCTACGTAGATAGGTGCTATACGCGTACGAATTGAAACGACCAACGGGACTTGGCGAAGCGTGCAATATTTTCGATGAATAGAATCTCGAATAAAGAGATCCATTGACGTTTATGGTTTCTCTTTCTCAAAATCCCAGAGTAAGGTGTTAGGTTTCACCGGAGATAGGGAAATGGATATTGGATTAAGATTACTTTATATGGAGGTACTTTAAGAGGCAGGGGAGAGGAGGGGAGTACCTGTATGGATTATTGATTTTTGAATGGTTTTACGTATTCTCAAGTTGAGGTAGGAATTTGATCTTGGATCAATTTTGAATTTTTTCCTCCCAATTCGGGTCTGCCCATTCTCACACGGAATGAACAACAAAATGACCTAACTATGCGCAATGTCGTTCATTTTTTTTATCATCACTGCATGATCTCAGCTGTTCAACTCTTCCCATAAATTTTTTCCTCACTAAACTTTCTTCTTCAAAATTTTTTCTCAGCTTCAAAATTTTTTTCGATTTTTTTATTTTTGCTAAAATTTTTATTTTATATTTAATACGAGTATTTACTTAAATTAACACTGTGAAATCCTATTATTTGATCTAAAAATTTTTTTAATTTGCCTTTCTTTCGATTTTTTTTTCACATTAAATTTCTTGAAAATGTTTTTCAGACCAATTTTTTTTAATTTTTTTATCCTAAAAATTTCAAAGCTGGAAAAAAAATTTAGAAAAAAATTGAACTGAACTTCAAAAAATTGAATTTTGAAAAAAATTCAAACATGTAACAACTGAACTTTGAGAAATAATTTCAGAAGCAAAAAAATTTGAGAGAAAATTTCAACAGTTAAGAAATGAAAAATACTTATGTGTTTTTAGAAAAAATTCAAATTTTTCTACCCATCTGAAAAAAAATTGAAGGAAAAAATTTCAGAATTGGTAAAAATTTATTCCAGACTGGAAAATTTTAGAGTTGAAAAATATTTTGAAGAAAAATTTTTCAAGTTGAAAAATGTTTGGAGAAAAAGAAATTAAAAGTTGAAACTATTTTGAGAATATAAAAAAAAATTGGATTGAAAAATTGTTGATATTGGCTTATATCTTACGATCCAGGTTGTGAAATTGCAAGTCGAGCGAACGATTTACATTTTGTTGTTGATTCCGTGTGAGAATAGACAGGCTCCATATGGAACGTTCAACATTTTTCTAAACGACCAAAAGAACCAAATTTTTCAATTTTTTTGCAAGATTTTAAAGTAGGGGCATTTTTTACTTCGATTTTTTTTTAGCTGAATGTTTACTAATTCAATTAATTATTTCATTAAAAAAAAAAATGAATGGCATTATTTGAGTTGAATTTTACATTTGAGATAATTTTTTATTCGCAATCCCCCCCTCCCTCATCAAAATCATTATTCCATCAACCTGGCCCAATTTCAGCCCTTGTGCTCTTGTAAAAAAATCTGAATCCGCCCATGATCTTGAAAATAGTTCGAAGATTTGGAGTATGGATCAAAACGAGACTGAGGTATGGAATTTACTTACTTCTTCTATACAGAGTAAAATTTTAATTCATTTTAAACATTCAAACTTCGAAATTATTAAATGAGAAATACATTTTTTTAAAAACTTTCGGCCAATGGATTTTCATTTGGAAAAAAATTTAATTTAAAATATTATTAGATCTTCTACGCAGATATACGGAATTCCGCAAAGTTGAAATGCGTAATTGAAACGTTTACGACTGCGATATTAAGAATATTGAAAAAGTTCTTGCTATGAGGAAGAACTTCGGTAAGTTTGTCGAATTGAAGAAAACTAGAAATCTTTCGATGCTTTTTGACAGGGATGTGTAGAGAGAGTCTGGGAAGAAATTTTATTTTATCAAGTTAGGGGCATTTGTTGAAAAAAAAAAAAAGTTTTAAAAGGTAATTTAGGTGGCTCGATTTATAAAAATTTCGATACTCTCGGGTATTTCTAGGAAAATTGGCGTGGTAAAATTTTCACCACTAAGTAGTTTAGAAATTGGAAAAATTTTCCGGTGGAAAATACGTTTCGATAATGTTTGAAAAATTCACGATATTTCCGAGTTTTACTATTTCGTGAGCATTTCTCCTCTCTTAAAATTTTTCAGTTGGCGACTCTTTCTGAGCACTGGTGTGAGAAAATTCTAAAAGGAACCTAATTATCTTGGACACCCGAATTTTCATTTTATTTGAAAATGTATCAAAAGAAATTACTTATCCTAAACGCAACTAAAAAAAATCACATTTCATGGCAAAAATTTTGACGATCAATTTTACCCTTATTTATGATGAAAAATGAGGTAATCTGGTAATCATAAGTGAAATGCATTCACAATGTACGGTAGAATAAGAATTAGTCAGTCCTATGGTCTAACCATAAACCTAATGACAAAAATCATCAAAGAACCTATTACGCACATTACCATATATTACATCGTAATCACACACAGTAAAAAAATCATTTTCAAATTCTCGTTATTCTTCAATCCTCCGGCTGCCAATGCTTTGACGAGAAAAAAATTTTCTCAACGATTTCGCAACACTTTACAAATACTCGAAAAAAACATTTCATAACGACGATGGAGGAAAAAAAAAACCGCTACAATAAATCGTACAGAACATACGGGAGTATACAAATACAACGTATTACATTGTAAATATAAGTTGAAGAAAAAAATCGTCACTCTCGTAAACAACTGGTACAATTACTTTTTTCCGTTGGTTTGTTGCGAGCAAGTACTCCGTACTGGTGTATGCATCGAGTACACAAAGAATCTGGCAGTCGCATTTTCATGTAAAAAGTGTATTCAAAACTACTTTCATTTTCGTTCGTCGTTCGTCGTCAGCACATTGAAATTCTTTTTCAATAAATAACAGTACTTGGGTTTATTTTTGATGTAGCATCTGATCCATACATAACTAAATGCAAATCGTTATTTAAGATGCAAAGATAGGTAGGTATATTTTTTTTGGAGAGCAGAGAAAAAAATTCTTGGATTTTGACGAAAATCAATCAAGTACTTGATTTGTTTTTATTGAAGGATCTTTGAAAAAAAAATCTGAATTTCCTGCAATCGTCAGTCCCGAAACAAGTGTGAGGGAGCCTCAAATTAAATAATTTTTATGAAAAAAATAACGAATTCTGACATTTTTTGATAACGCCTTATACTCGGAACTCTGTTCATCCCAAAAAAGACCACATTCCTACTGAATTTGTCTTCTGAAGGCCATTAGAGGGTTTTAAAATTACAGATGGCAAATTTGAGAAATTTTTTATTTCAACCGAATTTCAAATTTTTCATCCAAGCACCTCATAATCAAGCCCCCAAAAATAATTTTTTGATGAAATTTTTCGAAAAATTTTCATGACGGTGCTGCCAATTGTATTTTAAATGATTTGATTTTAAGAAAATTTTAGTTTTAACAACTCTTCAACAAAAGCTGAGAAAATCAGTTCTAGTTTATTTTAATCAACTAAAATTTTTTTGGTTTACTTTTTCAAAATCACCTTTCCATGTTCAGTCTTTAATCTGAAATGAATCCGAAGTAGTTCAAAATACAGCATCCTTGATGTAAAATTGGTTCCACTAAAAATAGGCAATGTTGAGAAGGAAATTGGATAAAATTAAAAGATTCCCTGTCAAAAACCGGTTGAACTGATACGGAATGTCTCAACGGTGCGGTGTCTGCATCACGATAAGGTAAAGTTTTCTCACGATCGATGTGTCGTGGAAGATTGCTGTCGACTTATGTGATCGTTTGGAACTTTTTCTCAGCAATTTACACCTATTTTCGGGTATCATGGTTCAGAAAAAAATCAGTCTCGCTCCCTCCTCCAATTTTTTCAAAATTTTCAAAATGCATAAAAAATTGAAAAAATATGCATCAATTTTTTTTCAAAAAATTACTCTTCCTAATCCTTCCCAAATTCCCAACATAATGTAGAAGATGCTGTTTAAAGTTTATTGACTAACTTTGATAGGAATTTTCTGGTTGATCTCGAGGGAAAAAATAAAAAATCCAGTGTATCAGAATTTTTCATAATTTTAATTTTTTGTTAAAAATTGGTTCAACAATTTTTGATCAGTCTTGGCTCTTAAAAATATATTTTCTGGACAAGGAAAGGGTCCTACCAAAAAAAAAAAGATAAGTAGAACATAAATTGTGAAGTGAGAAATTTTATTTCTGTAATGTTCAATTATTTTTTTGCTTATAGTTTTTGAGATGTTTCAGTCAAAAGTTTATTAAAAATATCTCAAAAAAATTAAGATTCCTAGGAATGAAAATTTTACGTTCCACAATTCATGTTCTAATATAATTTTTCTTGTTGAAGTCTTCCATTTTCGATTTCATTCAGTACTGAAAATTAGGTTAGAATTGCCCATCAGAATTCACTACGCAGAGAGAAAATCTAATTTTCTGGAAAAATCAGGCCCCCTTCCCCTCCAAAAAAATAGAGTATGAACAGAGTTAGCGAAATTCGAAAAAAATTGATTTTTGAGATATTTTTTCAATGAAATATCAAAGTTAAATTTTGATCTTTCAGTCAAAAACCTCGTTTCCTAAGAAAAAATCAATTGAATTTGACAGAAAGAAAATTTTACTCTAAGTATACAATTTACATTTTATTAATTTTTTTCGTAGGACCTATTTTTTGTCCAGAAAATCGACCTAAAGCTTTAAAAGCCATCGCAATTTGTAAAAAAAAGTTTTCAATCAAAAATTCAAATCATGACAATTTTTAGGATGACGTAAAAAGCTGAAATTATACTCAAATTTAACACCAAAAATTAGACCAGAATCACTCACCAAGTTTGATTAGGCATGAATAAGATGGAGAAAATTGAGGTTTGAGTAATCTGTGAAAAATTCAAAATTTTTCTTCTACCCCCCCCCCCCCCCAAATAATATATTTATTTGTAAATTTTTGAATTTTTTACATCTGCAGGGAACAACATTTTCAAAAATAATGAGGTATGGAGGGTCATGGGGGAGGGGGGTTAAAAATTTATTCAGGATAAATTTTTGATCAATTTCTAGATTAGAAGCCAAGTTAACCATTTTATAATGAGAAGCTTCTTCTTCAAAAATCATTTCAGGCGATCAAAAAAATTTTGGCTTGGTTTTGAAATGTTTGAATGAGTGATTTGAAGTTGGTAAAAAATCCTTCAAATTCGCAATCTTCAGTTTTCCATTTTTCTGATAGAGGGTAAAAAATGATAATAATTGAGTTTCCTGGTCGATGGTTCCGGAATGTGAAAAATTTGAATCGCACTTTGGGGTAATGATCGACCTAAGTTCCTATCAAATAGCACTGCTTTTTTTTCGAAAGATCCCTTTTTTGAGGTGCCCAAATCTCGTATCATCCTTCTTCGAGCCGTGGACCCAAATTTTCTCAAAAATCTCACATTCAAATACCTAAAAAAATTTGGTAAAAATCCAGGATATTTTTTTTTTGTCTCATCCTATTATTTATTCAGCACATCTAAGTGGATACCTTACGAAAACTGATTTCCATAATCAATTTAAAGGCTAATCTTGCCATGACATAAAGCTCCACTTGTCAAATTTAGGCAAGTATTGTGTAAACTCATCAAAGAACTGGCGGTTTATCCGGCATCATGCATATTCCAAAAATCTTACACAAGCCGGCATCATCCAAAGGGTATTAAGACATCGCGTAAAATTAATTTAAACGCATAATTTTCATTATACATCCAGGTGCAATCCATCGTGCACCACATCGCTCTGATGTGGTTTGTTCCGCTACCATCCTCGCATCCAAAACCAAAGGAAGTGAGAGTTTTCGTGTATTTTTCTCCTCTCGCATTTTATCGTAACCAACCACGAGGCCGAGAAAGGGAGAAAAATGCTTCATAACAGGTTATCGCGGTTAATTTCGAGAAAAACGAACAGCGAGTCGGGTGTGTTGAACTATTCGCTTAATTATTTCGTTACACAGTGTTTATTTTTCGGGTTCGGGCAACGCGAACTATTTGACATAATTTAAACGCGCCATAAACGGGTAAACACCATGAAGTAAAATTTACCTGCGGTTTAGGTTTTTCACCGGCGACGTGCAACAACCATTTCATTATTTATATTGTCTCGAATATTATCTCCGCGTGTGTACACGCTAAAACTGCCCACGGTGACGATGTAGGTACTCGTATTTATATTTACATACCTCCGACTGAACTTATATTCAACGAGCATTACGCGGTTATTAGCATTCAACTTTGAACCCATTAACAGCGTAATGTGTTTACTTTTTTTTAGCCGATGTTGGAATTTTTAATACAAAAAGATAGGTATAGAAAAGGGACGAATCGAGAAGGATTTCCAATTTCACGCCTCGAAAAAAAGCTAAAAGTGGGGTTGAAGTTGATACAGTATGGAAAAAAATAAAGCCCGGATTTATTGGCCGAGTTGCCTTCCGTTTTCACAAAACGTTCGGAGTCTTTTGCCAGTTCGTCATCGACGAGTCGAGAAATTGGAAAAAATTAATTAAAAATTGAATGATAATTTATCGGGAATTAATAAAGAATAAAAGGAAGGAAGTGAAAATGCGGTTTGGATGGGCCGAATTTTCTTCTAAAAATACGATTTTGTAGAAGGAATTATCGGCCCTTATAAAAATGTCAATTTTTTAAATAAAATGATCATTTGGAGTAAAAATTTTCAATTTTAGAAAGAATCGTCATTTTTGGTGAAATTTTTTATCCGCTAAATTTTTTCATCGCGGTCATTTTTTCAAAAGTGCAAAAATTCAGGAAATCTTAATAATTCACTGAAGCCTTTTTAGATCAGTTTTTTGAAATGTACATATCTTCTCAAATCTTCAACTCTTTGCCGTTTGCGGCAAATTTCATAGATTTTTTGGCCATTTCGTTGCCTAGAAATAAGGATTAGGTATTTATTCAAAAGTAAGTGGGCACCCAAATCTGAAAAATTTTAATCCAGCAATGGGAGTAGGAATGGCATGATTCGAATAATTTTTTTAATTCGAAGATTTTAATCCTTTTTTTTTTTTATTATTCGAAAATCTCGATCATAATCTTTTTTTTTTGATCAAAAGATCTTGATCCGAATCTTTTTTTATATTTGAAAATCTCGATTCAAATCATTTTTTTTAGATTGGAAAATATTGATTAGAATTCTTTTCAGATGAAAAAAAACTCGATTCGAATCATTTTTTTGATGAGAAGATTTTACTATTTCGAATCATTTTTTATGTATTAGAAATAGAGACTAAAACGTTTGTTGAATATTTTCAAAAAATGATCATCGGTGGTTTATGAAAATTAGCACAAATTCATTTCCAGAATTAGACCTAAAAAAAATGGTTTGAAATGTTCAAAAGGCCAAAAACAGTGCTGACAAATTTACAATTTTTCAGATCATTGTATTTTTTTTTTTCGAATATCATAAAATCCAAAGAAACCACGTGGGTTCAAACCTTCAAAAAATTTTCAAGTACGGATATTTCCAAAAAAATTGTTGATTTTTTTCTCCCATCGCCATTCTTTTCATTCAACGAATTGAAAAAAAATCGGCTGAAAAAAAAACTCGAGGAAAAGAATTGAAACAGTTCTCTGCGAATTTTCGCAAATTCCCAATTTTTTCACCCCTTTCAAAATCACCCATCTCATTACCCATTCGTATCAATTTCACGACGGCAAATTCGCTCAAAAATTATCTCGTCGGCATAGAAAATTAATATTAATACGTTCTGCAATAGATTGCAAAGAAAAATTGAAATATTTCCTCGACAAAGACGGTTTCCTTCTTTCATTCATAACCGTCATCGTCACCAACGTGGTAAAAAACCCACAAAGTCTAGAGCTTTGAAACTTTCACCCTTCGTTACACAAAGGTCCAAAATACTCCCATAAAAAAAAAAAAAGAAAGTGTAAATAAAGAATAACTACATATTTATAAGCGCTCGGAAGCTTTGTTTAAATTAATTTTTAAAAATTTCTGATACGATTAATCAGTAAAAGAAACCGAAGAAAAAACCCTTAGAAAAATCCTGAATAATTCACGTTAGGGAAAAAATTCCCATTGCCGCGCCTGCCTACCCCGTAGAATATAAATTTCTCCGCAACTGCGTAAACTTGTCACGCGTAGTAAAGGGAAACTACCATAAATTTCAACTTTCGAATATATCTTTTTTTCTTCTTCTTCTTTATAAGGAAATAATGCAAATTTCCTATATTGATTAATACAATTTCCGCGCCTATAGCGATTGCCGAATTATACCCGGCAGCGGATGTGGGAAAATTCATCACCTTTTTTCTCTCTCTCCCTCTTCTGGCTCAATTTTTCACATCTAGACGAGAAAATTTTCATTTTCGCCTCGTCTACCTTACGTTTTTATTAATTAAAATCATCGAGATGGAAGACGATTTATGATTATGAATAAGGCACTCGCGTATCTAAAAATAATAAAGCGATTATCATACGGGGAGTGTTTTTTTTCTCAACCGCACCGAAGACCGACGACGTCAAATAATATTCCCGCTAGACGAGTCGAGTTTTAATAAAAGCAAAAATTTAACACATATATCACTCAGATTTTCCTCTCATAACTTTATAAGCCAATGCTCTTATAAATAATTTGAAAACTAATATTATAGTTTACAGGGTTTCGTCAGCAGGATATGAAATACCATAGGTAGATATCTAATTAAATTGCTTCAAGAGCTTCGTGGAAAATTTCTGCTATACTGTCAGTATTTCTGTTCGGGATGATGACTTATTAAAAAAAAGTAAATAAATTTTCAACATGGAAAATACCACTTTTTCATTTTTTGACCAAAAAAGTAATGAATTGGCAGAAAAATTTCAAATTCGTAAATTTTGCGGTATTTTTGAGGAAAAAATTGAATTTTGATCAATGGACCACAAACTCGAAGAGTTAGGAAAAAATAAACTCGAGGGGAGAAGACACAGTTCACTGAAAAAAATGCCATTCAAAAACAGGTTTCAGAGCTTGAAAAAAGTAAAAAAATTACGGATTTTTTTATTTAAAAAAAAAGTAAAATAGTTGAATAAAATCATCAAGAAATAGAAAAATGGCTTTTGTCAATTTGATTAAACTCCAACAAATGAACCAAAAAAATTATAGGTAGAGGTACCTACTTATTATAAAAACGGCACGTTCTTGTCGAACAATCAAAAAAATCAATCTTGGTAGAAAATTTTTGACCTCTCTTTTCTACTTATCAGGTCATTTAGATTTTTTCTTGATGATCGAAGAGGTAAAAATTAATTGAAAATTTTTTAAAATCTTGAGATTTCAGCAAAACTTACATTTTTATTTAAAAAAACACACGCACACAAAATCAAAAATATTACAGAAAATAAAATGCAAGAATTCTTATTACAAAAAAAACGTTGCATTTTTCTTAGTAAAATTCAAAATTATTGAAAAATAGTCCGTTGCTAAACAGTAGGTAGTGAAAACAATGAGCTTTTCCATGGAAAATTCATTGCGATATCATGAAATCTCAAAATTTATTTAAAAAATCGCATATTGAGAACCCATATTGTTTGCTAAAACTGATTCAAAAATTAATTAAATTATGAGATAGGTACGAATATGACCAAATAGAGTAAAAATAATGGTAAAAAATTATAATTTTTACAATTCGTTCTTATTTTTACAGAAATTGCTTTCCATTTAAAAATTCATCAAAACTAAAAATAACCGGAATTTAAAAATACCTATGAAAACTTTTTTTCGCTGAAACTTATTAAAAATTTACCTATTTTTTCGAGTTTCCACTAAAATGACGATTTTATTGAAAATTCGAAAAAAACAAAAATTACCAGGAAGACCAATTTAGGAGCTTGCCCTCTCTTTTATTTTGGAAATTTTATGGTTGTAGTTGAGAATTTCAAATTCAAGCAAAAAAAAACTTCAATTTGAGTCAGAAAAATTGAAATTTGAAAATTTTTTTGTACTTAAAATCTTTGATTTGAATGGTTTTAAGCTCAAAAATGAACTTTAAATTGGAAAAACTTTTGACAGAACCAGACTAAATTTTTCCAAATGAAGTTACAAATTTGTCAATTTGAGCGGTTTCAGAAATTTTTCGATTCAAATAATTTCAGTGAGCAAAATATTGTGATCCATAAGAACTGCAATTTTCACAGGGAAGAAATTTCTTAATTAAGTAAAAGCAATTTTATACTCAAAATTTTCAACTGATAAAATTACGAACCAAAAACCAAAAAATTGCATAACAATGATGTTCAATTTTTGAGACATGATTTACTTACATAGAATCAATCGCAAATTTTTCGAATCCCCCCCCCCTTCCACGCCAAATAATGTTGATTTCTGTCCGCTTCTGCTAGTTTTGAGCCGATCGTAAAAAATATTTTGGCAGTTCAACAAACAAATCGAGAATTCGATGAGGAGAAGAAGAGTAAAAGATTGAAGCCAAAATGTCAAGTTTTATAAAATTAGGTACTCTCTCATTTATAAATTACTGAAAAGTATTGGACATTATTGAAAACAGTCAGAATTTCAGCACAGCCATTGAAAAAAATTTACTAAAAGCAAACCGTGAAAAAATTTACGAAAAAATTGGTAAAATCTCTGAAATTTTCTAAAAAAAATTAAATGAAATTCTTTGAAAAAATTGACGAAAATCGTTGAAAATCAAAGAACTTTTCTGATTTTTTTCTGTGTTGCATTTATGAGAGACTTTTCACTGATTCAAAATGAGAAAATCACTTGGGTTCTTTTTCACACCACAGAGATTCAAAAAATAAGCAAAAATGTCAAAAATTGTTACTTTTCAGGTACTTGACTAATATTTTTCCTTCATTTTGACCATTCAAAATTTCAATCAGAAGCTAAAAATGAGACTATTTCAATAGATTTCTATGCTTAAAGAAAAGATAGGTACCGTATTAGGAATTTTCAATTCATAAAAAATTTTTTCGAGAGACGATTTTGTAGTCAGGGGTAATTGATTATTTTTTAGACCAAAACGTACATTTTTCTTCATTTTTTAAAACTGTTTTCAAAAAATTCATTATTTTTGAAAATTATTTCCCCACTCAAATCCAATTTCCAACAACTTGAACTGTAATTTTTCCCTAAACCTCTCTACAGGGAGGGGGAGCTGGCTCTCCCTTCCACAAACATAAAACATCTGATGAGAAAAAATGAACGAATTCTTAAAAAAAAAATATTTACATCCAATTTTTGAATTTATTTGCGTCAGTTTGACTTTTCGGAAAAAAAACACAATTTGGAGCAAAAATTTAAATTTTCCATATGTTTTAATCATACATTGCAATATATTGATCTTTGATCTACTTCACATCACGATAAGACCTTTAATATGCATACTCCTTTTCCACCCCTTCTCCCTTCTCTTCCCTCCAGAACACAAACTGCAAAACCACTTAATAGAAACGCTGACACAATCCAATCTAAAATTCCTACACAATTCCACGTTCCAATTTACTCATCTCGTCGTATTTCAAAGTTAATTTGAAACTTGGATTTTAACGAAACGAATAATAAATCTGCGAACCCCTTTTCGCGACTAAGAATATTAAAAATTCTAGATTTCGTATTTCGATAATACGACGATGAGGCACTGAACTTATGAAAAATTGAAATGATGAATTGGTTATTCTCATTCTCTGCGAATCACCGAAATGGAAATACGAATGCGAATTAATGAAACGAAATCAATCAGTTTTAGCACGGTTACGGTATAGCAGCTCGATCGAGCCTATGGTTCAAAAGCATCTCTTTAAAATACTGAATTTCCACCTTCCTATAGCTAAGTACCTACTCGGCTGTAACCGTGTGAAATTCTAAACAAATGAAATTTCAGTTCCATATGAGAACACAGCCCCCTACACATATCGAGTTGAAAAATGAACCTAATATATACAAATTACGTACAACATTACACCTTCCCATATTATATACCAAGGTACCTCTCGAGTACAACTTTTGATGTTCCTAAATAAAATACGTATATAAATAAACACAATTTTCTCTTCTTTTTTCCCCTTTCTGTTTTTTTTTTTTTTTTTCAGTTTCAATTTAAACGATAATGACGAGTCGGCATAATAAACAAATAGCTCGAAAGACTTTGTCGAGCATCAGTTTTCCATGTGCCATAATTTTATTCCGGATTAATAATTGACAACCGTGTAATAAAAATATATTCGTGTTTTTCCAAGACGACCAAAATATTTTTAAAAATTGACAGAATTAGTCCAACCAATGAACGTGATCTACTTGAGAGATATTCTAATAAGATATCCAGCGAGGGAACATAAAATCGAATCTAGTTTCTCTGCCAGCTTCATGCTTATGCAGACCTACTTAATTATCATTTTTCACACAACTGGGTACAGATTGAATATAAGAAGGTTCGGTGGGTAAATAGCCCGATAAGATTTGCGAATAATGGCCTAGGTAAATACGAGGCGAACTTGAATGACCCGAGAGAGGTATTGGACTTTTAAGCATATACAAATCGTATTAGATCTGCATCAAAGCGGAGCTTTTCAATTTCCAACCGACGAATACAAATTAGTACAAGGTAAATGCGTGAATATTCACAGTTGATTATTGATTCTTGGAACCATACACATCACCAGGTTGTATTCGCATCGAGCATTAGATAGGTAGTTAACACGTAGACATTTTACAGGAGAGGAAATGAAAGCTCGATCGTATATTTGCCCAAAAGGCCGCAGAACGAAACGGACATTACGTCTCAGACGTTTTAAAACTAATCAATGTTTAGATGCCTTGCCATAGGTACAGTTAATATGAAAAATATTCCAGTCATGGCACATATTATTACACGTTTGTATTCGTTAGAGCGTTGAATTTCGGTGGCTAAATAGTAATGTCATCTTTTGTTATTGGATTGCTCGTTTTTTTTCTTCCCTTTTTCGACGACGATTCCGTTCCAAGCGAGATATGTTAATTAAACTCAACCTCATCTCGTTTGCTTTTGCCTTCTTATTCGTAGATCTTTTATAATCTTTTCGTACAACTGAACTTGAAATAACGCCGGGCCAATGATTAGTACAAAAGTAAAAGTGACAAACGTCTTATAAGAAAAAAAAAGAAAAAAAAACAATATTTCATTTCACGCTTCATTACATTTTGTTTGTTTGATAATAATTGCGTCATTTAATTTACTTTCTTCTGCATGGCGAAGTTTTTCCACTGGGCTGACGAATTCGCGCAGAGCTATCTTTTTCATCCTTCGATCCGTCGAGCCGCAGTCGTCGTGACTTCGGTAGAAATTGTAACGCTAACGTGAGTTTGTTTTTTTTTTCGAAGTGATTACGTCGAGTTGGTTTGGAATATCTGGCTATTAAATCTGGAATAGTGGTTTTTTTTCCTGTCTTAATGATCCAAGGTCGATGGTGTTTAATTTAGTTGGAGATTGATGGAGTTTTGACGAGAAGCGAGGATGGTGGAGGGGTTATTTTAAAAATGGGAGTTTTTCTACAATGTCGTGGGTCAATTTTGGACAGTTACGGTTATGAAACTGGCCTACGATGGTGAATTTATTTTGATTTCTATTTAGTCGAGAGGATTTTTAAATATGTAGAATTTAAAGGCTCATTGAAACGAGAAGTGAAGGGTCAAAACGTCCTCATAAGAATAATTCTAAATTTTCTATTAAAAATATTGTTTGTAGATTTGTCAATTTGATTCAAAAAATTTGAAAAAATGATACGATTTCTTTGAAATTTTGAAAAAAAATTGTATTCAATGATCTAAAATTGAAGAAAATAGCATTCCGAGACGGAATGATTTGAAAAATACATTTTAGCTAATGATTTTTTATTTTTGGTTCTTCGAGTTGGGCTAATTTCAGTTTTTAATAATTTTTGGTCGAGTATGATAATGGTCTTGAATGATAATTTTTGAAAAAGTGGATATCTTCTCAAAAACGACTTCATTTTTGATTGACGAAGTTCAGTCCAAGTAACGGTTTCAAATTTAATTCTTATGGCAGTTTTTGATCAAAAAATAATACTTGGACAAAAATTAATGTTCTTTTTAAAAATGTGAACTTTGGTTCAGAAATGACAGAAAAATAAAAAATATCAATCAAGATTTGAATTTCTAGTTGCAGCGATACCTACCTTGCGGAAAAATTTAAAATTTTCTATGATGAAGTAGATACCTACTACCTACTTAGTACCTACCCAAGTAATTTATCGTTTCAAAAATAAATTTTGATTAAAGTAACGTTTTTTAAAGACAATTTTTGGTTTCAGGTGATACCTACTTACATTCGATGAAAAATTAATATTTTTGCAAAAATATCCAATTTTGTCAAAAATAAGTAACAAGTTTTAACCAAAATGACAATTTTTTTTTGAAAAAGTCAATAATGCTAATTCTAGTCAAAACAGCAATTTTAGTCAAAATGATGATTTTGGTCAACATGAAAATCTGGTCAAAATGACTATTTTGGACAAAATACCCATTTTGGTCAAAATACCAATATTGGTCAAAATACCAATAGTGGTCAAAATGCCAATTTTGGTCAAAATGCCAATTTTGGTCAAAATGCCAATTTTGGTCAAAATGCCAATTTTGGTCAAAATATCAATTTTGGTTAAAATATCAATTTTGGTTAAAATATCAATTTTGGTTAAAATACCAATTTTGGTCAAAATACCAATTTTGGTCAGAATGACAATTTTGGTCAAATGGACTATTTTGGTTAGGATTGCAATTTGGTCAAAATGCCAATTTCGGTCAAACCAGTGTTTTTTTGTAAAAATGTCAAATTTGGTCAGAATGCCATTTTTTGGTAAAAGGACATTTTTGATCCAACCAGCAATTTTCGTCAAAATGCCAATTCTTGTCAAAAAAGCAATATTAGTCAGAACTGCAATTTTAGTCAACATGACTATTTTGGTCAAAATATCAATTTTGGCTAGAATGGTAATTTTAGTCAAACCAATAATTTTGATCAAAACGACAATTTTGGCCAAAATGGAAAATCTGGTCAAACCGCCATATTTTGGTCAGAATGAGATTTCGGCCTTTCCAATTTTTTTAGTCAAAATTCCAATTCTAGTCAAAACGGTGATTTTGGTAAAAATGTCAATTTAGGTCATAATGACAATTTTTACCAAAATAACAATTTTGTTCCAAACGAAAAACCTGGTCAAAATGGCAATTTTGGTCAGGATGACAATTTTTTCCCAGAATAAGTAACACTTTCAAAATGGAAAATCTAATCAAAACGACAATTTGAGCTAAAAATATTAATTTTGGTCAAAATTCCAATTCTGGTCCAACCAGCGATTTTGGTCAAAATGTTGATTATTTTGACGTAAAATTACATCGTTTTAACAAAAATTCATATTCAATAGCCTATTAATATCCACGATTTGAAAGATTTTGCCCCATCCAAAGCAACACTAGTGATTTTTTTTTTCAATTCTTATCTGCCTAGATATAACACAAATATTTACAACTTTTTCATTTTTAAAAAAAATTTAAAATCAAAGTTACCAAAAATAATTTCATTACCCACACCTGCGGAGTTAATGACCCCTACAGAATTTTTTGACCTGATGGATAAACGAACACAATTTTTTAGATTAAAAAATTGTTCAGTTTGATTTGGGCCTTGGCCTTTACAGTTAATTTCAATTTAGTACCCTATGTAATTATTTTTGAAAATTACTCGCACACAATTTTTATCTCGAAAAAAATTCATCTACTCATTGACTCTTTCATTCTCAAAGAAACCCTGATAATTTTTCGAATTTTTAAAATTCCAACTCGATGATTCTCCGAATCGACAATAATTCTTTGTCCCTCTGGCACCGAATTCCTCATTCACATTCGGTGTCGAACTGTCGATCTCATCGAATAGTCAATTTTTAACGCAATAACCATTCAATAGATTCGCAGTATCAATTACTCCAACGTTTGCATTTATAAATTGCTTTCTTTCGTTCTTCTCATCGCCATACCACGTCAGTTCGCCGGTAAATATTTATCTACCTGTACGAGCAGTTGAATAAGTTTATTGAAATACACGTTCGTATTAGGTGTAAGCTTCAGACGTATCTAGGCAGGGAAAAGGTAGGTACCTAGCACAACAGCAAACTTTATAATCGCATCGTACAGAGCGAAGATGTTACCATCGTCGAAGAGAGAGAAAGAGCAAAAATCATTCATTAAAAGCTATAAAAGTTGTACTTTGTAGACACCACCTACATCGTAACAAACATCTTTTAACATTTATCTTAGCAGCTTCTCTCGTGTAAACAAATCATCACGGATGATTAAACTCTGCGTTGTTGGTAATCAAGAACTAACCCTTTTTCTACTCTCAGGTTTTGTTATTAATTGAAAAATTTCTAAAATTAAGTCTGAGCTGGAAAGTGACGTCACGAGGGTGAGAATTTCCACCTCAAGAAAGGAAGAAAATATAGGCATACCTGCGAAGGTATTGTTTATAATCTCGAATATTTTTCTTCTCTAATTTCCTCATCCTCAATCATACTTTGCTTTTTTTTCTGGAACATTTTCGACAAATTGAAGGAACTTCCTCAGCGTCGAGTTTACACGATTCGATAAAAATCACGCTCTCTTTTCAAAAGTAAACTAGCGTCGAATAAAAATACCATGCAGCGAAGCAAACATGGTTGTCTTCAGCTGCGTCTACATGTTCATTAATATTTCACACAGTTTCTCATGAAACTATAATTATATTTAACGATTTCCCTATCAACGAATGCACCAAATAGTTCGCTCCGAGTCGAGCTGACATTTAAATAAAAAAGAACCCAATGAACTTGGATTCTTTTCAACCGACGCGATTCTTTGGTACCTGAGTAATGATTATAGAGAACACGTAAACGTATTCGAAACAGATAATTATTTCACAAAAACGTCAAAAAAAATAAGGAAATATTTTAGTTCGAGGTATGTACTTACAATGACTATGATTAGGACGTCTTTACGAGACATGGATGTGCATCGGGTTTTAAATTTTTACTCGTCTCGACGCTTTTTTTCTTCATAGATTTTGAAAGTTTAGACGGATATGTCGGCGCTCGACACAATATTCACTTAATTTACACCGTCGAGCTGCGGTTTTTCTTTCCATCGATATCAAAACCCGAGCGAGAAACATTGAAAAGGTGTAGTTATTTATTACCAACTTTCTAGAGCAGTCGGTGGGTAAAATTTCATTGTCAGATTTCAGCGAAGTTGGTAAATTCGCCGGTGCTTCGTCCTTCTCCCTTAATACTTTATTAAGAACTATTGAATTTTCGGTTCGCTAAAAATTTTACGTCGAGATGAGATTTAAAAAGTGAATTATCGGAATTAACCTCGTCGTGGCGTTTTGAAATTTACATTAGTTTTCAATTGATGTGGGTAATTTCGTCCTTGGAAAATTTTTCATTCAATTTTGAGAAATTATAACTTGGAAATTTAGTTTTAAAGTAGATTTTGTGCGTTGGAAAATATGAAAGAATAGAGCTAAATTGATCTCTTTGAGATTGGAGACCTATTTTCGAATGAATTGGATCAAAATTTGGGATAAATTGTGGTCGAAGGATCAAAGGTCTCATTAATTTTCAATTCTTGAATTTTTATAAAGTTTCAATTTACAAGCGCACAAATAGACTCAGATGGAAAATATTAAGTTGAAAAAAAAATCAATAATTGGATAAATGAGAAAATTTCATAGATTTATGTTATTAAAATTTTAAAAATTTACCATACCTGTCGATATTCAAAAATCCATTCGGTAGAATTTTTAAAATAATATCAATATTCATTTCTCGCGGTCCACCTATTTGAATAAATCTAGACCACCATTTCTTCTTTAAAAACACCCACACATCACAATTTCTATGGAAAAAACCGATCACTCGCGAATTTCTAGATCACGATTTGATTTTTTTACGAAAGGTATAAAATACGAACCTATTTCCTTCGAATTAGATAAGTAAGTGCACGAAAGTACATACCACTAACACATGAATGGTTAAATTAAAAACAACGCGATCTCTGTAATTACCTGGAGCCGAAGTTTCGGTTAATTTTACGTACTATTCGGGAAGCCACATGATTAAACAGACATAAAACCGATTCGTTCGAATGCCCATAACACTCTGAATTGTTGAACCGCCAGAAAAAGATCGGCGACCCTCCTTTCCTATTCGTCATGAACGGCGAGAACCAGTCTGCAGTAACTGAACCAAAACTAAAGCGTGGATGCGTAGTTACGGTGCGATGTGTGAAATTTTAATGAATTTTTTGGTCAGTGTTGATAAATTGAAGATGATCGATGCGTATGAGTATTTTTGGGGATTGGGAAAGGAGGAAGAGGAAACGTGAGCGATTATACTTGGCGAGGGTCACGTTTTTTCTTCGATTTTAGGTGATGAATTTGCATTTTCTCTCCCTGCTTCTTCGGCATCCTTTTAAGTAAATTATTCTTCATCAACATTATCTAGGAATTTTAGAAAATTTTTACTGAATATTTTCATTAAACGTAAGAAGAAATAAGGTAGATCTATAGGTACTTATTAAATTTGAAAAATAATCTGCTTTTTTTTAAAAAAAAGTTTTAAAATAATTTATGTAGGTATCAGGAAGTGACAAATGAATATTTTTGGAACATTTTATTGAAAAAATTCTCGATTTCAAAAAAGGACAATGGTCCTTACAGATTTTTTTCTCTGTTGGGCATGCCTGAAAATTGTCAATATTAGCTGGTCATTATGAACATTAATTTGAACTCGGAACTGACCTAATAGAAGAGGAGAGTAGGTGAAGACACAGCTGTCCCAACCATCTAAATAATTTAAATTTTAGTCGAGAAATTTCACAATGCATTGATTTTTTCATTTGATTTCGAAAATTCGAAAATTGTAACCCGTTGCCTTATTTAAAAATTAATTTTTTTAATGACATGAAATGAACTGAAGTTCAAATTAAGAAAAATAAACTGTTTTTTTTTTATATATACGAGATATTTTTTTTTTGAAAACAAACTGGCTCAGCACTGATTTTACCAATGATTGAGATTTTTCCAAATTCTAGTTGAATTTTAAGTATACTTATCGCTTCCTTTGCGATTTATATATTTGCTTGTTAAAACAAAGAAATAGATGAATTTTAAAAAAGCATGTTCATGTTCAATCAAATCATGGAACAAATTTCGAATAATACATACCGACAAATTTCCAAGATAATGGTGTGACGAGGGAGCTTTTTCTTATGAAATCAGAATTATGAATTTGTAATGCATGGTTGGACCTTGACCTCCCAAAAATTTTCATAATTCGAAAATTTTTGCCAACAAAACAAAAAATTTTCAAAACCTCAAATTACCAAACATTATTTTTTATTCTCTAAAAATTTAATATAATTTTGCCAATGTTTGGAAAAATTTAAGAAAAAATATCATTTTGAATCTAAATTTTAAAATTCTAAAATGATCAATTTTTGAAATTACTTGGAAAAAGTTTTTTTCACAATTTTTCAAAAATGAATTTTTTGTATGTAGGTATCATTGAAAAATTATTTTTATTTTTTGTACTTTTTACAAAATAGATTTACGAAATTTCAAAAATGTCTAGAATAATTTCTTGAATGTCCATTCTAATACATAATTTTACTACTTACTATCTATTAAATGAAATTTTATTACTTAATTTTTAAAATTTTTTCCAATTTTTTAACGATTTTTGACGAATTTCTAACGATTTTTGAGCTAGAATAGTCCACTTTCTGATTTTGACTTGAATCGCCTTCAGCAGTAAAACCAATAAGTGATGTCTTTTTGGATTTTTTCAACATCAACAATAAAAGCAAACATTTTAAGTACAAAAAAAATCCCATTTCTAAACAGAAAATGTGACCTTGTCGGAAATAAGGGACCTGGTGTAAAAAAAAAAATCGATGTCTCTTTTTTCACATTTTGGTCCAAATGACACCAAATCTGGACCAAACACATAGAAATAAAGACATCGATTTGTTTACACAAAGTCCCTTGTTTCCGGCAAGGTAAAAAATGCAGATTTCCAAAATTTTACCCCATTTTCCATCATAAAATTTCCAATTTTCCCAATTTTTTAAATACCAATAAGTAAAAATTATAGTTTTTGTAAAGCATCAAACTGAAAAATTTCAGTTTTCATGAAATTCTTATTTTTATGAATTTAAATTCATCAAAAACTCTCATGAGTCTGAAAAGTGCTATTACCAATTTTCTCTCAAAATGCAGGCCTGGATTAAATGAACGGGGGGGGGGGGAGGGCAAAGGAAGAAATTCACTTCTTTATCATTCAAAACCCTTTTTATTCGAAAAAGTATGTAATTTTGAGATGGTAACAATCTGTTTCTCTTTTGGAAAACTCACAAATTACATATTTGAGATTTTGAAAAATTGTAAGTATTTCAAGTGCATAGATAGCAAAAAAATACAGAAAAAGTTCATTTGAAGGAAAAAAAGTTTTATATTTTGCCTCTCAGACGACGTCAATTTTGGTTTGATTTGTCCTTGCCAACTTTTTGGAGTTTTTTCAAAAAAATTTTCTGTTTCTTCTAGAAAAAAAAGCAAAGTATGATTGAGGAAATTAAAGAAGAAAAATATTCGCGATTATAAACAATACCTACGCAGGTATGGCTATATTTTCTTCCTTCATCAAGGTGAAAATTTTCACCCTCGTGAAGAAAAAACAATTTCGGAAAATTTTCATCCAATTTTGTCCGAAAAAGAACAGAAAAGTTTATTCAAAAACTTCAAAATTTTCAGTCACTGAAATCCTCCTCACACGTATAAAATCCCTCATTACGCTCCCGAGTCAACACCTAAGAGCGAACCGCGATCGCGTTGGCGGTTGGTACCATCGTCTGGCTCGTTATTTCACCTTGAATTGTGAACCCGCGTAGTTCAGTAACTATTCCGCAGGTGATGTCTTCGACAATGGGTGATTCTGACCGGATATGCGAAGCGGGCGTCGTTATTGGCCACCAAAAAATTATGTAAGCGAGTGGAAGTGCATCGTGCGTGTATCGTTACACCGACATGAACACAGAAACGTAAGAGGCAGCCCATCACCATCTTGCCTCTGAAAATAAAAAAACCTCCAGAAGAGAGTAATTAAATTCCAAATTATGAACACGGACACGGACCTGGAACTGGCCACGTCCTTAATAACTCGTCAATTCTAAAAAAAAAAATTAAGAATATTGATAGATTAGCCTAATACGAAATTCTCATCAACTTACAATCCAATAAAGTACCTAGCATACGATAATCATGTATAATCTTCGTTAATTATGTACCTTTTTCTTTGTCTATATTTGGCATTTGATTTGCTCTTTTTTCAAATCTAGGTACCGGAAAATACGAGCAGATAGATTGACCTTTTCGCCTCCATTTTTTTTTCTTTGTTAAATAATTCATTTAGGTAGAATTTTATTGGTGTTTTTTTTCCCTAACCGCAATAATAATACCGGGACTAATTTTAACCATTGTATTGTTTATATTCGAATATACGAATCGGGGTTTAATTAATTTTTCATTTCGCGGTGACTGATACTTCTACGCCATTCAAAAAGCTACTATTTTTGTATTGAATTTTGTTGTTTTTTCCACCACGGTGCCTTTTCGCTAGGCATCGGAATCTGTTTTATTTATTTTTTCCAAACAATGCTTATATACGAAAATAAGGTAATCCCTTTGCGATAGCGAATCTGGTATTTTGTTGTGGGCTATATTACTCCCGAGTAACAGTAAAATATTGCACCCGAGTTGGCTATTTAATAGTTTCATCTACATTTACGACGACGTCGGCCAACTGCCCAGCTCGAAAAGTTTTCTTTCAAACATCACTTTTGCCCCATCGAATCCTGAAACGTGCGATATTTTTCATCCTGGGTCGCTGAGAATTCGCCTATAAGACCTTCGAACCCCGGCTGTGGTCGAATCACACGTGCATCTCGCAGTTCTTATCTACATCAAACAGAGATGTCTGGGAACCTGTCATCAGCATGCCGGAGATATACATAATAAAAAAGAATGTACTCGACGAAACCAGTTTTCAAAGTATCTAAGTACTCGTAACGTGGCTATAAAAAAATACGTTATTTAATTATCGCTACGACGGAGGAAGGGTGGTTGGTTCCTGCGATGGACATTTTTAATCTAACGGAGGTTTTTACTAGTCTATGGTTTAACTGGTAAAAAGTGTTCGAAAAATTCAAATTAGAACCCTTTTTGGTGGAAGAAAAAATTAGTTGGCTTTTTAAGTGTGGTGAAAATGTAATTTGAGCATTTTTGAGCCATTTTGGGTCCAAAATTGAGTCAATTTTTGAAAATTTTTGAAGCATGGGAGTGTAACCAATGAAAATAGGGTAAAAATTTACCAAAAACTTGAAATAATTGAATAAAATTTTTTGAGTAATTTTTGTAAATTTTTGGGAGTAAACCAATTTTTGAGCACTTACCTGCTTTTAATAATTGCCATGTGACTCATCAAATAGGAATAAAATTTAATGAGCAGCATAGGACATTAAGTAAAAGGGTTGGTAATTCATTTTATTTTGAGCTCAAATTAAGGTCAATTTTATTTTTGAGAATTTTGAGCACGGGTCAGTTTTTAAGGTTTTTGAAATTTATGACATGTCATCTATAAAAATGGGTTAAAATTTTACGAGCAGCAGAAAGATAATGAAGAAAATCTAATCAGACAATTCTAAGTAATTTTGAACTCAAAATCGGGTAAATTTTCCAAGTATTTTCCAATTGACGAGTGAAAAAAAATTGATAATATTGACCAAAATTTCAGCAAAATCTTATCTTTTTTATGGGGATTTTTAAAAAATAGTTACAAACTGTCATAGGTATATTTTAAAATTAATTACAAAACTTGTTTATGCTCTTTTTTGTTGGTTAATACAATTTTTAAAAAATTCATATCTATTTAAAAATCAGACAACATTTAAAATTTTCAAAATCTTATCAAAGTTGATTTTGGTTGAAATTTTTGAATTTTTCGACGAAATTTTATCTCATTCTGTAAGGCTACTGGACAATTATTTGAAAGCATTCAAAAATTAGAATGTATTCTAAATTGTCAAAAAATACTCAAAAAATTTGTTCGTCATTTCCAAAGTTTTTGGTAAAATTATACCCTTATTTCATAAATCACGTGCCCATGTTCTAAAAACTTTCAAAAATTTACCTAGTTTTGGACTCAATTGTTCAAAAAAACTCAAATTTCATTTCCAAATGTTGACCAGTGCTCAATATTCTCAAAAACAAATATGACCCGAATTTAGACTCAAAATTTTCAAAAATTATTCAAATCGCCTTTTTATTAATATCTTTGCGCTGCTTATGAAATTTTATCCATTTTTGATGAGTCACGTGCTCATTATTTAAAACAAAATTAGAATTTGCTCACAATTTTCAAACCCTGCTCAAAAAATTCATTTCCAAGATTTTGGCGAAATTCTACCTCATTTTCAAAGGTCACGCACCCATATTCCAAAAATAATCAAAAATTGATCTTATTTTGGACTCAAAATTGCTTAAAAATGCTCAAATTACATTTTCTATCATTATTTTGTGCTCCTTGTGAAATTTTAACCCATTTTGATGGGTCAAAATACCAGTTTCTGAATTTTTTAAAAATAATTAATCCATTTTCCATGAAATTTTGCTCAATGAGCGTAGAATAAATTCAGATATGTGTTGAAATATTTTTCTTGTCTCGCAGTCCATACGACGCCAGAGCCATCATTGAGCGAAAAATGGCCAAATTTCACAAAAAATCCACATCAGTGATGCTGATATTCCATAAAGCTAACTAATTATTTTATCTCGCAAAAAAACACACCTAATGAACACCTTTTGCCAGTTGGACTGTTGCTACGCATTACATTCTTCGATAGATGATGTTCTTATTCTTTAGATTACGAAGTCTCTTTCTTATTATACTTCGTCGTATTTTAAGAAACAGGAAACTTTTGAAAAGTCAAAAATTCGGTCCAAGTTGCAGAAAGGCAACCAAACTAACCGACGTATTTTTAAGCAGCTCGAATTCAATTTCAAACTATATGATTTTATTTCACCCTTAGAAAAGAGTTCGCTGCTATTCGACTCGGATTCCGTGGTAGTAACAAAATACCTACTTTTCGAGGCAAAAAGTTTTAATGGTCAGTTAATAGACTTTCGTCATAGGCGTGTTCATTTCCGCCATTTCTGTTACCATTAGGAGAAAATTTATGACAATTTAATTTCAAAAATATACAAAACTTTGGTATATGTGGATCTAGTTTTCAGAAAGTTTTTATTTTGAAACAATACAATGAGTTTAATATCGATAAAAAAAAATTCATTTTACATGGTCTAGTAGCTCGCCGAATTGGGTGAAAACGAAATGAATTTTTAAATTATACCGTTCTATAGGTGTTTATTTAAGGTTTCGTAATTTTTATAGTAGTTTTAATCTATTATACGAGCCGATGTTTCCGACCACTACGAATTTTTTCGAAAGTTAAAGTTTCGCAGCGTGATAAACTTTTTTTTATTATTTCGGAATATTATAGTTTTTAACTTGTTTTATACAAGTTGATAAATTTAATTGGTTTGAAAATATGTTTACGCTTGAATCATATTGGAAAAGAAGAGAGTACTCGAATTTAGGCTAATAATTAACTTTGATGGTCTCGTCTTGACGTTTTTATCAAGTTTGCAAACTCTGATAATAAATTTATCTCTTATTGAAGTTAATAATAAAATCGTTTCAAAGTTAGCTTTAATGGTATTTGGATAATTGACCTTGTCCTATTTTTAAATACGTACATTTTGGTAGCGGGTCTCCGAGTCATAACATCGATGGCAGATTTTATTTTGTAAAATTTTTTGCTGATTTTACTATGCCATTGAACAGAAGAAAAGCTGGTTGAAGATATTTTACGAATAATTCGTTGATCTGATTGGAAGAGTCTGGGACGAACTTGGGGTAAGATTCGAAAATTTTTTAACATCATTATTATTAATCCTTACACTCATAAATATTTAAAAAAATAAAATAAAATAAAATAAAATAGGATCCTGAAAAAACATTCAAAGATTTTTCATTTTTTTTTTAACTCTAGAACCTTTTTTCCGCCAGGGTAATCTTTATATTTCCTCTTTTTTTCAACTCAATACGAAAAAATCGTTTGAAAAACCAAATTTTGAAAATTTCCAAACAGAACATGATTTTTTTGATTAGAAAATGAATGCAGTTTTACAATTAAGTATGGAGATATTTTTATACTTTGTAGACTGTAGAGGTATGAGGTATAATTTTGGAATTTTGAAAATTCGCCAAAATTCGAAAAATGAACTTAAGCTCCTGAAATTTTGGATTTGGGGCTCTCTCATGATACGTCAGAGGCGTAGCCAAGGGAGGGTTTTGGGGGTCTGGACCCCCCCTTGAGGTCAAGAATTTTTGTGAAAAATGTATTTTTTAGACATTAAAAAATCTAATTTTATCAAAGCTTCGCCCTCGCATCGCTCGGGCATTAACAAAATCATTAAAATATGCCTTTTTTGGGCATTGAATATCTCAATATTTGGTAAAAAATTGAAAAAACGAGGTTGAAAATTTTTTTTCTCAAAGTGGTATTAAGTATTATGTATTATAATTTTTCCTATTCATAAAAATTATCAATGCTGAATTTTCATGGTTTTTTTTTTTCAATTTTTGAAAAAAATGCCTCGGACTCTGAGGGAGGCTAATGCAGGAAAATCGCCATCGATGAATTTAATGGGTTAAAAATTTAAAATAGGTGCTCTTATATAATATTAAGGAATTTTTTCAAGTTTTTATTGGATACTCAGGCATTGAAAATACATTTCTCAAAGACCATTGAAAAATAGGATGATGAAAAATGGGGGCCAATGATTGAAGTGTAGATACATAAAAGCCTTTTTAAAAAAATTATTGTTCAATTTTTCAAAAATTTTTGAACTCTTATCAGATTTTAGAGTTTAGTGGAGAGGCGTAAATGAAGAGTCGGGGGAAGGATATTAAATTTTCAGCACGTAATTATTTTATTAATTTGAATTGTATGCGAAATAAATGTAGGTAAAGATAAAAATCGTAAAAATATCAATTATTCATCCATAATTCCCAACTACGAATGAACTTCTCGATTATTCAATTCAAATAATTTAGGTAAATAACCGTTGCCTAAATCTGGCACTTTTTTAGAATTTCGTTGCCGATTGCTGGCAATCGGCAGCTTTTTTGCCTAATGCTGGCATTCGGCAAAGCCGTTGCCTAAAGCTAGCAATCGGCAAAAAATTGCCTGCCACTTTTAGGCATAACATATACATAGATATAAAAAATTGCTTTATGTTGGCATAAACACCGATGAATGTCCTTCTCCGCATTATTTTGAATGCCTGAACTTCGCGACCATGATTCTTTCCTGTTATGTTTTCGACTGAAAATTTCGAAAGGGACGTTATCAAAAAAATCTTAATTTTTTGGGAAGCAGAAAATTTCGTTTTAATCTTGTAAATTAATATATGGGAGATATAGATAATTGATACAGGATTGCTTCTCTATCATATCTAAATTTAATTTACTTGTTGATAGGGAAAAAATTACATCATACGAAATCGCAATTTAATTATTTTTATCTCAATTTTAGGATCAAAAATAATTGAATTTCCATATGAAAATATTAATTTTTTTATATAATTTTTTTAATTAAAATAGATAATATTTAATTATATTAAAACTCTAAAGTTTTAACTAGGTCTGTATTATTCGGTAATTCATTCAAGGAGCAGGTCGCTGTTATTTTAAAAAAATGATTTTCATTAAAACTCCGACATTACTCGTATTTAAAATCGCGATTTGCATCGTATTGAAACCGCAAAGCGTTAAATCCAACTGGGTAAGTTGATTATTATTCAATATAATATTCATAGGTAGGGATCTACTAGTTAAGTACCTAATTAAGTATAAAAAAATTGTGTGATTTTTGCGGCAGGATTCAACTGAGGATAAAGCACTATATGGGAAAGTTTTGCCTCGTGTCTTATTACCTAAACAGATTAAGGAAACTCATCCAAATACGGATACCGATATAGTGAGTCAACTTTTGAATTTTTTCACATTATATATATATCGCAGATAAGAGTAAAAAGCCTAATTTCGACCACTGCTCGATTTTGGCCGCTATAAACCCTAGCTACCTACCGGGTATTTTTTTATATATTTTTTTTTCACAATTAAACATTTCAATAATATCAAAAACCGACTTTTCCAAAATGAAAAAATATTTCATTCTGCATCTCCATTTTTAAGTGGTGTAAAATTTGATGGAGGTTCAGTCCAAATTTAATTATTATCGTTCCACTTTTGTTCAAGTTATTACTCGAAATTGAAATTTTCGCCAGTATAAAGTTCAAAATTTTGGGCTTTTATGCCCCACAATCGGGTTCAACTCGAAAAAAGTATACCAAATTTTTCTTTTTACAAGGGAAGAATCCAAACTCAGAGTGAAATTTTGAGTCGAATTAAAACTAAATCGGAAGTAAGTACATCAAAAAGATGCGCATACCCAAAATTTCCAGTGCTAGTGTTCATTTTTCGGATTTTGACAAATTTTTGAAATTTCAAAATTTCCCCTTCGTTAATCAACAAAAAAAAAACTCGAATTTGGTAGGTATACATATTATTATATTTTCTTTTCGATTTTCGATCTCTCAAATAGATTTAAAGTATGTAGTTTCAAATCAATTCGGAGCCTACAGAAAATTTTAGTTTTTTAGCATTGCGAAAGGGTCTCAGTTCAGTTTACGTAATGAGTCAATGTTTGTGGAACACGGTTGGCATAATAGGTCGTGCGACATAGCGTCTTTATAAATTCACCATTTACTTGCAACTCAATCTTATTTGGTAGATACTTATAAATCCCTTATTTTTGCGATGCAGGACGAATGTACCAAATTAAAAAGAATTTGGGAATTGAAGAACACGATAGTGAACGTGGAAGACTTTTATGGTCTTTATTATATCCCAGACTGGGATATAATAGACGTTGAAATTTCCTCGTGCAATCAAAATATTGTGAAAAGAACCGATCTATGGAAATATATTATATCGAATTACGAAGATTCAATTAATATAATTAAACTATAGAAATAGAACTCAATAATTTACAAATCGATAAGAGGCCTTTTTGTACTGGCATGGGTGAATTTTATTCGAAATTAACGCGAGAGGAATCTTTGATATATGAAAATGAATTGTTGGGGAATTATTTCAACGAATGTTATCCACTAAATCATACATTAGTCGACCTCTCTCAAAAGGCATTTGAAAATGTGTTTTTGAATGTCACGTTGATTAGAAATGCGAGTACGCATATTATTAACATCAAAAAATTAAAAGAAAAAAGAGATATAATGTCCGAGAACTTCTTGCCAGAGAAATTCAATGCAATAGGAGAAATGTTCCAAAACGAAATAATTTCGTATTTTTCTCAAATGTTTTTAAATTTTTTAATCGTTGAAGTCATAACAGGAATCTCTAAACGAGAATGGAATTTTATAAAATTAAAATGGATTTTATCAAGGACGGATTAAGTATATAATTTCATTTTTTTTAATGCTTTCCTATAATGCCTGTTCATTAAAATTTTTTCCTACCAATGTAACTATGTACTTGTTAATCAATAGTAATGATAACGAGCTCAATTAAAGTTTTCTTATTTCTCTCTAATCGCGTCTATCTATAATATATCGATGGTGGCGTGATTAAATCATTTTGTCCTATGATGTAACCGGATTTTCCTGAAAATAAGTATGTCAAAGGAATTTAGTGATAGGTATATGTAGTTCTATCTGGAGCCAGAGGCGGTTCGAGCATAAACGTTTAGGGGGGTAATGATGTTCAAAAATGCCGACTAAAAAATTCAAAATTGCCGAGTAAGAATTCTGAAATTTGAAATTTTTTGTTGCAACAGATTAGCTTCGAAGATTATAGTTTTAATGTGAATAGAAGGTAAATAAATTTGGCCCGAGCGAAGCGAGGGAGAAAATCTTGAGCGGAATACCTTCTTTAATTTCAAGTCCAATAAAACAATGTTATAAAATGATTATCTAACTTGAGTAAAAAAAAAACCGACCATTTGTACCTACTTAAAAAAATGTTCAAAAAGAAAAACGATATAAGGCCAAGCGTAGCGAGGCCAAAGCTTTTGAAAAATTTAATTTCTTGACTTCAAAAATGAGTTTTGATGAGAAAAAATCTGATAAAACAAGTTGAAATAATTTTGAAGAAAAATATAATTTTTGTTGAATTTGGATTGTTTCAAAAGAATGAAAGAAAAAAATCAATGAGGCCGAGCGTAGCAAGGCCGAAATTTTTGGAAAATATCGGTTTGGAAAGTAAATAATTTTGAAGTTGGATTGTGTTTTATGAAAGAGGACTACAAACTTATAGAAAGGCTCAATTTTTTATTAATTACCTATGCTGCAAAATTTCTAAAACTTTTTCAATTTGCTGACATTTCTGAGATTTTGCCGACTCACCTTATATTTCCAAAAATTTTCCGATTTTGCCGACTGAAAATATGTCTGGGGGGTATTATACCCCCCATACCCCCCCATCGCGCCGCCCCTGTCTGGAGCAACTTCGATACAATTAGTGTAGGTATGTATAGGGATCGATCAGAATAAAGGAATCCTTTATTCCAAAATGAGAACGCCATCTGGGTTGAGGATTTCAGCTCCATCTCAATCAATAGGTACTAAAAATTAATATTGATTTTAAAAACTGAAAAATTTCTCTTTCGGATTCTTTTTTTAAAAAATTTTTCGCTCTCCTTTCGCTTTGCTCGGGCTCGATATATATTTCCACAATTCATTTTCAAAATGATAGTATGATATGAACCCATTTCCTTCCACCGATTTTTTATATCATCATTATGTTGTAAGAGGTAATATGGCCCGACCTCCCTTCTGTGAGATTTGACAACCCTGTGGCGGTTGGTAGAGGGTAAGTAGCGATGTATCTTCGGATACATTGTTACATCAGTATTCTTTGTAACGCGACTCGATCAAGTTCGTAGGGTACTCGCGGTGAATTATAGGCCAGCCTAGGGCGATTGAGTCAACTTCGGTTAGATTCACCTATAGTTCTAAAGTAATTCGCGTATGTCAATGTGGTTGTAGTGTCAAAGTATTTAATTCGTTAACGTAATTGCGTAATCGGGATTATACGAGTGTGTTCGAAACGTCATACAAATATAGTTCTTATTACGAATGAGTCTTGACTTCGTTTCTGAGTAAAGGGAGAAGAGTTCGTTACAGCGACGCGTTTCGTTCGAGGGCTCCTGAAGAAGGATTCGGGTCAAGCGTATGTTAGATCGAGGGGGCGCGAATACTGGAGTTCGCCACTACTGGTATCTCGAGCCTAATCATAATACGAGAGGGGTGAAGGTGCAGAGAACCCCTGCGCGCTAAAGGGGTTACGGACCCATCATCCCAACGTCTACGTCTCCCCTACGTACGTTCAACGTCTCCAATACCCCCGAACCCTAACATTGGCGCCTAGGCAACGTGGTTCTACAGCAGGCTTTCAGGGTCGCTCCCAAAGGAAGTACCGGCACCAGGCCACGGTGGGTCCACCACATCAAAGAATTTTCCACGGAGAGGAAAATTTCCCAAGCCGGAGCAACAAAAATCCAATTACATCGGATAGGAAAACGTAAGTTTTCAACGAAGTGTAAATTTTTCTGTAAAATTTGAGTGTAATTAACGTAAAATTTATCGTTTAACGTAAATTTTATGCGATTTTAATGTGTTTTAATGATTTTCAATGTAAATTTCCAAGAGATTAACGTAAAGTTAATAAGTAAATGCGATTTAGTGAGCATTAATTGCTCCATTTTTCAATGTAAATACACCCATGGTGTTGCAAAGTAGTTTCTTTCAAGTAAAGTGATTACTCAATTTCCCTCCAAATTGCTTAACGTAATTTTCGATCGATGTATTTTTTCCCTCTTTCTAGAGACTTCTTTCACTTTGTTCTTAAAACGTATACATATACGTGACCATTTCTAACGTAAAGAAAGGCATTTCAAGGGCGAATCGATCCCCTTTTACAAGCCTAAAACGAATTCAATTGTTGAATAATATCCCAAACGAAAAAAGGATCGAACATTCTCGGCTCTAGCCTTGGATCCTTACTTTCTAAAAAAACGGCTGAATTAAATCGAGCGTCCTACACCGGACATTATCCATTGTTCTGAATTCCGAATACCGATATCAACTCGCGGGTATAGCAGTGCAGCTGTCTTCCAAGGGAGTACATGCGACGATTTTTATACCTGCACCATACAACAGATACATCGATTGCATCAACCAGCGTGTTGAAGGACATTCGAGTCGAACCTTTCCAGCTTTCTCTTCGACAACGTGGCAAGTGCGCGGCTCGCGCCACCCTTCAAACCATCCAACACGCACCCTCTATTGTGACAAAGGCGGAACCAATTACCGAACGCGTCCATCAACGTAACATCTCGCGGCATTTACACTCGCGGTATTTTTCTGTCTCCTGTATCAATTCGTGCCTTGTTCTTTTCGTGCTCTCGCGTCTACATCGTGTACCATTTGAGCTCCGCGCCGAATTTCGTAGTCTTTCTACCGGTCAACGTTCCAGTGCCAAACCAGTTCGATCCCAAGGAGATATTCAGTCTGCTGATTTTTTCCAAAGGTGTCCCGCTGTCAAACACTGTGATTCCGACCCAAGGTGACGAAAATACCAGCCAAGCCGTCAATAGCGCCGTCAGGTTCCTGCCAACAAATAACATCATTCAATTAAACCTGGTAAAAAGTATCATACTGTCAGATTTGCATAATTAGAGTGTTTCACTCGAAATTTTGCGATCTATTTTACCTGCATGTCATCCCCCCACTTAGGCTCTCATTTAATTGTAAAATTAGATAGGTACTTAAGTAAATAGGTAAAACAATACAAATCAAAGTGTGATTTCCTTCCGCTGCGATTTTGTATTTAGACAGTAGAATATCAATCTGAGTGTGATTCCCTTCCGCAAAGATTGATTAGATACTTTAATCGTAGAGAAATCAGTTCGAGTGTGATTCCCTTCCGCAAGAACTGAGACTAGACTATTTAATCATATTCAAAATCGGTAACCGTGTGACTTTATTCCGCAACCACCGATTGTAGGTATTATTAAATACGTAGGTATTGCTCAAGGTGTGACTCATTCCGCCAAAAGCAATTTCTCTACCACCAGAGGTGACGAAAACCCCGATTACGACTATATTATTACCATACTGTATATATTTGTATATCATATTTTTGCATTTCATCATTTCTATATTTCTACAACATCTGAATATTATTACTGTGTATTATATCGATTCAAAGCATAAACATCTGCTCAATATCAAAGTAGTTAGACATAGGTCAGGTCTGAGTAAAATATCGAAGTCGATCTATTTTTCTTTCCTGCTTTATAAAAATCTAAAATCATGTCTGATCCAAATCAAAACGATGATAAAATGAAAACTCGTAGTCGAAGCGCAACGCGTAAGAAAAATCTAAATACGATTGAAAGTGGATTAACTCAAACCACCACAAAACCTATAAGGCTTAAATCGAAAACGCGCAAACCGATTCCGCAGAATGATTCCGTAACATCCGCGCCGACACCCGCCCAACCTTCCGCGCCTGTAAATACTACCGCGCTAGAAACCACCGAAGGTGAGGTTGGTAACACTGTAAATAATGTAAACAACTCGAATACACCGCCGCGCATCGAATCACCTGAAACATCGCAACCTATTGATCCTAATAATGAAAATGAAAATAAATCTGACGAAAAATCGCCACCTGGAACACCTACGAGCGGCACCTCAGATGAAACGAACATAATTACTTCCGCGAATACATCAACCGCGAATAATACCATCCCGTCGAATACCATTCCGGCTATCGATCAATTTCATGGAAAAACCGAAAATACTCCTCAAGGAGATGAAATTAAACCAGGCTCCGAAAACGACATTTTCGCGGATATACGACCATTAATCAACAAAAACGGACAGACAACCGAAATCGACCAATCAAGAATCAACGATCCTGAATACACAATGAACATAATGACAAATATCATAACCAAACAAAACAACCTGGGAACAGCAATGACAAAAGTCATGGACGAAGTAGAGACCCAATCTAGAGAAATTGAAGTCATAGGAGAAGCTGTCGCGACGCATATGACCATCCTAAATGAACACCACGTCGTCTTGGATGAAGTAGTACAAGCCATCGACGAGATGAGACCAGCGATCGACAGTCACGAAGCTTTGCGACAAGAATTCATAAAATATAAAGAAGAAACGGATAAATACATCAACGATCTAGTAGATCGGTCCAATTTAACATGCCAAGGTGTCGCAAATGTTTCCAGATGGGTCAACGAAATCAAAACTGACAAAAACCACCCCGTCAACTCCGAAAGAGGAGAACCCTGCATGCAATTATCTCACGACAATTTACAAAAAAGTGGCATTATTTTGAATTACAAAAATCGACACCACCCACACGCCTTTTTAAGACGTTTCGAAGCATACATCAAAGGTGGAAAATTAAATAATGGCCAAAAATGCAATTTATTAATCAGTGTACTAAAATTCCCTGAAAAAGCTGCATGGATTGACTTTCTTAAAAATATCGACGATTATGAAGAACTTAAAAAAGAAATTTTAAATGAATTCTGGACACCTATCAAACAACGAGAGGCATTTATGTATTTTAGAACAACAATCGATTCCGCCCCCACCGCCAGGGAATTAGCCCTTACGTACCTGCAGTGGGCCGAGGCATTAAATTCACTAAAAGTAGTCGACGCGTCCGAAATTTTACATTCTCTATTCATAAAATTGCCTCCAATCTTACAACAAAAAATGACTGACGATGATAAATCTACGATTATGAAATTCATGACTCGTATACACACCTTCACCACACTACCTGAGGAGAATGACGTCGATGTACCGATCGTGATCGGAAGTAATAAAACCGCAACCCTCAGAAAGATCAAAGGTAGCAACCAATACGACAGAAACGAGTCAAACAAGAAAAACAACACCCAAGGTGGAAACCAGAAACAACAGAATTTTCCAAGAAAGGGCACCGTATGGTTTGGAAAAAAGAAAGATTTTGAGAAAACGTTCGAAAATAAAAACAACTTTCAAGGTTTCAAGAAAATACCACAAAAACGGGTAACTTTCGATGAAAAATCCAACGAAAAGCCGAAATTTCAAGAAGAAAAATCTGAAAAAATTATCGCGCTAAAAGATTCATCGACCCCCGTGAAGGCAGTGAATGTAGACGAAAACAGTGATTCGGAAACAGAATACGTGTATTACATCGAAAATGACGTTGAAACTGATGCGAATTCGGGAAACGAAGAAGACTAGTAGGTAATGGGCAACCTCCTAGTCCCAGTAAACCGGACCTCCCCAGTGAATTCGATGAATTTGAGTTCATTAAAGATTTTAAGCTGAGGCAACCTGATCCAGAACATGACCTGTATCTAGACACAATGTATACGGACGATGCCATGAACGCTGTCCTATACCAAGTCATAGACGGCGAAAACCATATTGTAATGTTCACAAGTTATGCTTTCCGTCCACACCAGAAAAAATACACGAAGGTGGACAAAGAAATGCAAACTCTAGTAACAACAGTTCAAAAATTACAAATGTGGTTATACGGACAAAAAATACACGTAAGATCCGATTTAAAACCCGTCGTGCACAAATTTGAACAACTTATGATGACTCATCGAAAAGCAGCAGGTTGGATAACCGAATTGAACAGCTACGACCTGCATTACGATATAAAAACGCAAAAATCGCTCTATAAAATCACTGCACCCGAATTGACATTGAATTGGGTAGAATGGACCTCCATCGAACCTTACGCAATTCAATTCGTAGAAAGCACCATCGAAGACTTACATCAATATTTGACAGATATTCATATATTTCAACGAGATGACGAATATTGTCAAAGAATAATGTCAGTATTGAAAAACACCGACGATGATGCGAAAACGAAAGTGAAACGCGATAAATGTGCGAAAAAGTTCCAAATCGAAACTAGGGACGGAAACGAAATTTTATATCGAAAATACGACGATGAAACCGCTGTTCCCGTTATGACAAAAGATCTATTTATCGACACAATAGATTATTTACATGACTCGTACGGCCATGTTGGCGCAGCGAAACTTGAATTAATTTTCAAACGACTGTATTATTACCCGAATGCGATGAAATACATTCGAGATGTCTCGAACACATGTATCATTTGCAAGGTGAACAAAAACTATGCTGCTCGAAAAACGCTAGAATACGCTCAAATCGAAGCATACTCCATAGGAGACGTAGTATCGGTGGACCTTTTTGGCCCGGTCGCAAACGAATACGGCCAACCGAAATACCTACTCGTAGCTAAAGACGTATTCACCTCGAAATGCTGGTTATGACCAATCTGCAACATCACCGCAGATACAGTGGTCTCGACGATGCAAATGATCATAAAAGACATACAAAGCAATGGAATTCACGTACGAAAGGTGATAACCGACAATGGCACCCAATTTATATCCGAAAAATGGCTCAATATGTTAACCACATATGGAGTGAAAGTTGCGCACACTACTCCGTATAATCCGCAATCCTCATTGGTTGAACGCCAGATGCGCATAATATCTGATAAGCTTCGAATTAAGCTCAATACTCATTACGACAAGTACAGATGTCACTTTGGGTGGCACCAGTACATTGCCGATATCGAAAATGAGATAAATAACACTCCGAACACCTACGGAATAAAACCCAATGAGGCATGGGGAATCGTGGACGACATATCGAGAAAATTACCTGCGAACGAAACACCGTTCAATTTCAAAAAAGAACTCAAACACCTACAAGAGACCCTATCTTCGAACGAAATCAAATCAACCACTTCTGATATATTGATGACCGAAAAACTAGACGAAACTGACATAATGAAAGATGTCGACGGTTTCGCATTTAATCACCGCAGACGGAGCTTGCTCAAGAAACGGTGACAAAGACGCAGTAGCCGGCATCGGAATTTGTTTTGCACCGGATAGTGAAAGAAATATATCAGAACGAATTGAAAGTGAAACTTTCCAAATTTCGAACAACTTTGCAGAATTGATTGCAATAAAAACAGCAATGCGAATCGCATTATTCAACGAAATCACCAAGTTGAAATTATTCACTGACTCGAAATATGCAGTGAGAGCAATCAATGAAACAATACTCCAATGGGAGAAAAATGGTTGGAAAAATTCACGCAAAAAACCTGTCCATCATAAAGAACTATTCGAAGAAATACTGACCATGAAAAAACAATTCGAAATTTTCGAACTGCACCATGTATACGCTCGAAAATTCGAATACACGAACATAATCGCAGACCAACTCGCGAAAAAGGCAGTATACACTTGCGAATTGATGAATCAGAAAATCGATGATATGGGCGACCGCGAAATTATTAAGGCGTACATTCGAGAAAAACGACGCCAGCAACGTATTCGAGAGGAGTATAATTTCAACAAAAATCACCCTGACCCTACCTCACTCGAACCTGGAGACATGGTATTAATTACCGAACACCATCTATCCAGCTACGACAGGGGCACGTCAGCGAAATTATACCCCAAAAAACATGGACCTTACATTATTCTCCAAAAAACTCGAGAAAATTGCTACGAAGTCGCACCTATGGTAGAATCGCAAGACAAAGCACCGTCCAAACACGTAAATATTCGTCAATTAACTCTCTTCTTAACAAAAGATCAATTAGAAGAATTAAAATCACCAAAATATCCGCAATCAAAATTAAATCACACGGATATTAAAGATAGGATATATGAATACCTAGAAAAACACCTATACGACGAATTACCTATACCATCTACAAAAACCTACCAAAAAGACATCCAAAAGGCGACAAATATAACGGCTGATGAAATTTTAAAGGCCACGGCAGCAAAAGATCGAATCGAACGGTATAAAAAACGTGAACAGGCGAAAGGAGAGGGAGGAGATACACCAACCGTACCCCCCGCACCTGATACACGTTCCCTCCTTAGGAAGAAATTCGACAAAATACAACCATCGTTGAAAAAAGCCAAGAAACCTGCCGATGTTGAAAAATTACAGTCAACAATAGAAAAAGCAGCCGCGACTAAAAAACGAAATCAACAGCTAAAAGATGCGGCCAACGAATACTTAGAAAAACGTGGAAAAAAGACAAAACCGTCTACAGACTCGCAGACGCCACTTAGGCGAAGCAACAGAAAAAAGACCAAATCATTAGCGGCGGCGATGTTATTATTCCTTTCAAATGAGGAACAAGAATATATTGCTCGCGCGTATGATGACGACGAAGATTAAAAAACATTGACACTTCAAAAATCAATAGGCAATAAAAACATCAAAAATGAATAGAACCAGATACCCAAAACGCTAGCGATGCGCAAAAGACCGATAACGGCCTGTTTTCGTCGTTTTACGTCTTCGAACCATCTCCCTTTTCCCCTAACCACCCTACAATATTCTTTTTTGTCCATTCTTTCATTTTTTCCATTTATCACCAATTCGTATACCTAAGTCAAGTAGAAAAAATCCTCGATCCTCACTCGATATCGACCAGTCTTCTTATGTGTACTATTTTAGAAACTGCGATTTTAGTATATGTAACTGCGAGTAATTTTTACTTTTTCCGTGTAAATTTTTTATCATCGAATCGAAAATGTAAGTACAATTTACCATCATTGTAATTATAATACGTACATGTACCTTAGGTATAATTTTTAACATCAATGCAATTTCCGCCTCTGGTGTGATGCATTTTGTAATAGATATAACTACTCGTGCATTTAGGTCAATTAGCATATTTTTCACCTTACATATGCCTCAATTAGTCGCAGTTGCAGATATAATGACAAATCACAGTTTTTAGATAGGCAAAATTCTCATTACTCAGACTTTTTATCTCGATCAGTGTAAAAATTCTCTCTCGATTATGTCTAATTAGTACAGATTTAAACATTTGTATCAATAGTAGATACCTTTTTCCTGTGTAAAATTCAAATTCATATACGTGCACTGTATGTACACCGAGCCGTGGGTGCAAATAAACTAGATTTACTTTCACCTGCGGTGTAAAAAGAATAATTGATTTTCGTTTGTGTTAAAAATAGGTAAAACGCAACGTAAAAAAGATAAACAGGTATCTGTAATGTATTTCAATGCGAATGCAAATGAAAAATGCATGGCCGAGTACCTGTAGTAAAAATTCACGTTTCCGTTGCATTGCACTTACCTATGTACTTTCAAGTAAAAACACATCGAACGTCAGTTGTTTGTATAATACAGACAGGTATCGAATGTTCCCGGTACACAATTATTTTCAATTCCTCTTTACATCCTTATTCGCAAAATCTTATCTCATCTTGATATTTTTCACATCTAAAACTCGCACCTCTCGTAACTCGGCCTACCGCTGTGTTACGTGCAGATATCAAAGTCGGCATATTTCTTATCTCAAAGCACCTATAATCTCGAAATTGAAATTCTATTTTTATCCAAAATCACTCTTCACATATATTCCATATCGTACTCATAAACATATGTCCCAATATGCTCACACGAATTAAAATTCCTTGTTAAATTTTTCCAAATTCAAAATTCATTTTTCCAAAAAACACATGCCCCAAAATTTTACATCCTCTTACTTATGCTCCTACTCTTACAATGCCCTATCTGTTCTACAAAAATTAATCCATATTCACTCAATACGCCATGTACTCTTACTTTGCCTCAACTGTCAAAAATATCCAAATTCTAAAATTCCATACGATCATTTTAATTCCCAAAAATCTCACGCGCTATTTTTTCCATCATGTCAACGTATTCGATTTTATTTCCTATGAACACAGCTGACAGGTAGACGCACGTGCGCAGTGGCGACCGTTTGTCTACGCGAACCCATTCTTTAACCCTTTCATCTGTTATATGCAACAGATACACGTGATTATTTTCGCACCTGACAGGGGCAACACTGCGTTGCTGACGAACGCGCGTATGCAGTCGAACATGTTGGTTATCTCTCTCGTTCTCCCAATGCAACATTTTCTTTCTCTCTCACTCTCATACAGATACCTCGTTCCTGTTTTTATTTACGTCGCATCCTTAAACACAACCAACGAGAAGAAAACGCATACGATACTTCAGGTAGAAAATAATCGCACGCTCACCTGTGGTGTATACTCAGATGAATTGAACCGTTTGAAATCTATATTTTTTATTTTACTCTTACATATACCCCAGTTTCTTCATATGCTCCACTATCATATTTTTTTTTTTTAACATATGCCCTAATATTTGAACTTTTACTTTTCCTTACATATGTCCCCTCTACACTTCGAAATTTTATCCTTATATTTTATTTACTCTTACTATGTCACCGTATCACATTTTATGAGAAAAGTGAAAATTGAAAAGAAGTCAATATTACCTGTATTATTCACGTACGTGTATGATCCAATCGATTAATGTGGGTAATCTTGATGATTAAAAATATCAATTTCTTCACTTCCTCAGGAATCTGAAACAATCAAAATTAACAACAGTATAAATTATCTATTTTCATTAAAAATCAAATATCTGTAACTAATTTCTCGACTATGTAATATATTTTCCACCCAGGTCCAGAAAAGAACCAAAAGTTCTCTGCATATTCTGTGACGAGAACATAATTCAGCAAGGCACGTATCCACTAGCATTAGAGTGCGGGCATATTTGCCACCCAAAATGTTTAGAAGAAAAACGAAAAGCGGGCGATAAGTGCCCAGGCCTACTCTGCAAGATGGAATTGTCAACTATAATAGGAAAACCAATCAGCTTGTGTTATAAACCATCAGAACCAAATGTGGATGGCGAATCAGTTATACAAATTAAAAGAAGCGACGTGATAACACACAAAACTATTGTCAACAGCCTAAGGCGCGAAAACCAAGAATTAAAAAATCGAAATTCAAAATTGGAAAACGAAAACAAGATCCTAAGGAACGAACTCACGCACTTTCGACTGACATCTTTAATAAAAACGAACACCGATACCTCAGCAAGCGATTCGGACACCTCGAGTATACGAAAACTGGTGGAAGGCATGAATTTTGGCGGAATCTCAGTTACGAAGACGATAATTCCTGAACCAGTCATACCTCCTCAGGAGAACAAAACCAACGAAGTCCCGGAAATAGAAATCGATGAAGAACCGGACATCGAAGTTATTGATCAACCAAATATAGCCATCAAAGAAGAACCAACAACCCAGCCACCACCAGCAATAGTGCATCCGACTACCTACACACCGACACCGAAAAAACCCTATCGAATTCAAATATGCCAAATTCTAGAACTCCATACCATCCACGCCAGAGACGCTCTAATCATTGGAGACGGCTTCCCATCTTTAGCAGCAAGAACGTGCGTGAGTGGGAAGGAATTTAAAAAACTTGTGAACTTTTCGCTATACCCTGCTAAATCGACATTCCATCAAGCACACCATCTTACAAGCACTTCCGTACGTGCCACCGTTCGTCATATTCTCCTTCGGAGTAGACGACACGGAAAATGATAGGAAACAGATACTGGATATGGCTCAAGAACTAAAAGATATCATACGTCGACTGGAACACATGGGAGCAACTAAAATCGGAATTTGCCCGCATCCGGCCCACAAAATCAAAACAGCCACGACTCTACAATACAACTTCCTAATAAAAGATCCAAAACGAGCCGGATTACCTCCTGCGGAGTACGTCGATATGTCCAGTATATTAGAAATTCAACCGAAAAATAAACGATTCCCACCACGCGACGTTGTACGCCACTTCGCTAACCGCTTCGCACCCGAGTAACACACCTTAGGTGAAATGTTACGAATTCGACAATGTAAATATATTACTTCGTAGGTACTTCGACTGAATATCTCGACATTTTTTCTATTTCTTTTTATTTTCGTACATATATATTATTTTTTTTATTTTTTACCTCATTTTTTACTCATACCAGTATAATTGCATTTTTATTTCATTTTCTATGTCTGTTGATATTTCTATTATTTTCGATATATTTTTATTTTTTTTATTTTTTTTTATACCAATATTTTTTATTATTCATGCATCATTGTTATTTCCATATACGTTAAAATTAATTAAAATTTTCATTTCTCACCTATTCAATATGTCATTAACCTCTTCCCAATACAGCACCTGAAACAGAAAATTCACAAAAAATTTCAATAGTCACGAAAACGATCGGATTCAGGAAAAATAAGTATTGTATAAAACGGTGAAATTCAACCACCGAAGGCATAAATGGTAATTTGATAATTCGTCTAATTTTTAACATCATATGTCATCAAGCCGTTTGTAAGTACGGCAAATAATAACTCTGTCAAATAGGTACCTACCAACATACAAATACCTACTCGTTGAAAAACATACACAGAGAAATGAACATCAAAGACGAATCAAATCAATGGCATTATTATCAGCCAGAGCCTATTCAACATCAAGCTAATTAAAATGTTATTTCAGGATACCAATACTAACCGTAATTAAAATTTAACTTTTCCAAATGTTATTAGCTAGGCTACCAAAGGTAAAACGACGAATTGACACGCTGACGTCGAGTGTATACGATGCTATGTTTCTTGAGTTCAACCAATTCGTGTATCCGAACCTGAAAAATAGAAATTCGATTAGTACCAGTCAATGTACATACGAGATATATTTTCACTTACCCGGACTTGACTCTCAGCAACATGTATCTGTTGTATTTGTACATATTTTCATGTCATGTTATTTTTAATTTTAAATTAACTGTTCACACTACAATCACATAATGCCCCATTTTTTTTTTTTCTTCTCTATTTTTCTATTATACGCGAATCAATTTAACGTAAATGAATTAAATTTCTATTCAAAATTGAAGCATCTTTACCCACTTTCGACTAAAATTTTTTCCCCTTATTTTTAGCCTTTATTTTTACTTTCATTTGCATATGCACTCGTTCCTATTTTTAGTTTATAATCTCATATGCCCTATTTTTACTTACTTTAGTTTTAGAAAGCTTTGTACGGCCCGCTCTAACACGATCTGAGTCCGGTTTGGCCGACGCGAACCTATATTTTAGAAATTTTACTTACTTTTTAGTCCGTTTTCGCATATGCAAATCAGTTTTATTTCTTATTCTTATAATTTTCTTACTCTTTCATTTTGCTTTTATTTTATTTAAACATATGCCTCACTCATTTTAACGTAACTTTTTCTTTTAACGTGATTTTTCAAGCACCCTTAAGGTGCAAAAAGAAGAGCGCTTCCTCTTCATTCAAGTTTATTCAATCACTTAGGCCGAATATAATTCACGCGCTCTGCCCTACATGCCTCCTGACGGAGATGATTTTGTGTTTAATGAATTTCGTTTGTCTGCATGTATTTTGACCTCTCTTTGAATTGGTCAACCCCACTTTTGATAATGTGATATACGAGTCGTACCCCTCTTTTCTCCTCCCAAGGAGAACTACCTATCTACCAATTGACCCCTTCACCTTAGGTGAACTCAAAATCTACAGTATTTTACTGTATCAAAATTGTACTTAACGTAGCAGGGTCGTCATCTCTCACAGTTAAGCTCCGAAGGGGCAGGTAGTTAGGGTACGTAGGATCTCTTACTGTTCGTGCTCAACTTCTCGCGATGCCTAAGCTAAGCGACGAAGGGGCATATGTAAGAGGTAATATGGCCCGACCTCCCTTCTGTGAGATTTGACAACCCTGTGGCGGTTGGTAGAGGGTAAGTAGCGATGTATCTTCGGATACATTGTTACATCAGTATTCTTTGTAACGCGACTCGATCAAGTTCGTAGGGTACTCGCGGTGAATTATAGGCCAGCCTAGGGCGATTGAGTCAACTTCGGTTAGATTCACCTATAGTTCTAAAGTAATTCGCGTATGTCAATGTGGTTGTAGTGTCAAAGTATTTAATTCGTTAACGTAATTGCGTAATCGGGATTATACGAGTGTGTTCGAAACGTCATACAAATATAGTTCTTATTACGAATGAGTCTTGACTTCGTTTCTGAGTAAAGGGAGAAGAGTTCGTTACAGCGACGCGTTTCGTTCGAGGGCTCCTGAAGAAGGATTCGGGTCAAGCGTATGTTAGATCGAGGGGGCGCGAATACTGGAGTTCGCCACTACTGGTATCTCGAGCCTAATCATAATACGAGAGGGGTGAAGGTGCAGAGAACCCCTGCGCGCTAAAGGGGTTACGGACCCATCATCCCAACGTCTACGTCTCCCCTACGTACGTTCAACGTCTCTAATACCCCCGAACCCTAACAATGTCTATAAAAGTTTGCGATTTTTTGTGCGTTTTTTATGAAGTGGTGCTTGTAATCCAATGTTAAAACAGGACCACAATTTTCGAATTTTGAGACGTTGCCGCTCTGTGCTTCTCGGCTGATTCTTGTACACTTCAAGATCGAAATTGACTGGGAATCTCTATTTTACTGTTTGACAGTGGTGTAAAATTTTCAACAATTCTAGAAAAATCCATATCTCACATGTGATTGGTAAACAGCTCTCGCTGACAAAAAGCGCAATATTCAGTTTCTATAGTGTTACAGGTACGTTAATCAAAATAGCCGCATTTTTTTCTCTACACGGTCCATTATCGGTTTTTTACCAAGTCGTTTTTTATCACTTGCCATACGATTTATATTACGGTTTTAATTCTGTTACGAAAATCGACAATTGAACGTGATCGAAAACGAGTAGAAATTCAATAATAATTTAGGTAAGTATTGAATAATTAATTACTTAGGTACACGAATAAGATCGCGATGACCTTCCGTATTGAGTATTTATATACAAATAAACAAAAAGATCGCGTCGATTTGTGAGAAAAACGTTACATTTATTTCATTTTGTTTCTTTCTAATTCTGTTATTTTTAAAAATGTAATCTTAAGGGTGTAATTTAGCTTCCAGTAATCTCAGAAAATAGGTATGTTGATTTTTATTCAAAAATACTTCGTTGCAAATTTGGTTTCTTAAAACAAATGTTTTTGTCTTACTGATAACAAGAGAACTGGGGTTGTGTTCAGATCAAATATTTAGGTACTTGAATATAAATCTAGAATAATTTTAAAAAAGGGTATTTTCTTCAATCAAAAAATGATTTTCCATTTTTGAATTAAAGCGAATTTTGTAATCAGAAACTTATAACTGTTTTAAAATTTCAAAATTAAATTTCTCTCTGTTGATCTGTTGACCATTTTCTGAACGCAGCCCACGAGAACGAAAAATGCATTCAGTAATTTTTTTTTTCAAGTTTGAAATTACAGCCAAAGGTCAAAATTTATGCTTGCGCAATGCAGTGTTGATCACTTCACCACCACAAGAACACATTATTCAATATTATACGAGGCGTAGGTAGTTGTCAAATTGACATTTTATTTAAACAGGTTTAAATGCATACTTTTTTTTCGCTTGATTTTACGAATTATCAGAATTACGAATTTCTGAACGATACCTAGCGTAAGTAACAAGATTTTCTTAAGCCGGCTACACACTATGCGTGATGCGTCGTTTTTGATGCGCGCATCACCAGCGAAACGTGAATTTGAGACGAAACACGCATAGTGTGTAGGGTGTCATTCGCGCTGATTCGCCTGATTCGCGAATCGGTTTTTTCGCGATGCGCGATGCGTTATCAAACCACGACCGGTCGGGTTGACGACGAAAAATTCGCGATGCGTCGTTCGTTTTCAAGCATTTCATTGATGAAACTCTTTTCTTCTGCGAATTTTTGACGAAACGGGAATAGTGTGTAGAGGTCAATTCGTGGAGGTTCGCGAATTTTCAATTTTTCACGAATTTTTCCGCGAATCGCGCAACGCGTATCGCGTATAACGCATCACGCATAGTGTGTAGCCGGCTTTCCGATGAATTTTTCTCTTGATCGAACATGCTAGATTTCCATGGTTCGTTTTTTATCAATGGTATAGATTATGATTAATCATTTCACATCGCCTGTTAATTATTTTCGATATCGTTTATCTAGACCTATATTTGAATTTTGTACCAGGTGTGTATGTGTATAGCCATGCGTCATGGATGCAGTTGGCAATAAACTGCAGTAAGTATATCTTATTGTCGACATTCCGAATGGATTGGAAGAATTTCGAGACTTCTGAGTGCACCACAACACAAAGTAACGGAATTCGGGAAATTGTGCTTTGATTGATCAGGATCAAGTAGGTTGCCAATAATACACAATTCGTGATTATATGGGAGGGGTGTTCTAAAAAAAAAATGACCTGGGGTTTAATTTGATTCACTTCTATACTTTGAATTTTTTTTAAAAAAATCATCAATAATTATCGATCAACCCTTATGGAGACGACGACGTCGTCTCCATTAGGGGCGTTTGTCCCAGATTCAGGGGAACTTTTTTAGTGACAGATAAAGTTGAAGCCTTTTCGCGTGTAATAGAACCATATTAATTAAACAGAAAAAAATTCTAGTACATATAAGGCTATGACATTGAAAACTCAGGTGGGTGTGCAACACGCCAGATGGCGAAATGTTCGACCTTATTCCTTCGATAATCATCCAGAATTCCCTGTATATCTCGCTCGGCTCCAAATAATTTCCTCAAAATTTCTCCCTCGTTTAAAAGTCACATCGCACAGATAAAAAAAATGACATTACATATATATTTTTTTTAAATAAAAAACAAACATTTATATTTTCAATTGCTTTCAAACATACCTATAGAATTCAGATAGGCAATGCGATGTCGCTTATTTATAAACAATTTTCTAAACAAAAGCTAGATAAAATGTAAATAAATTTACTATATAAAAGTCAGACTTATTTTTATAGAAAATTCAAGAAATGAACTTAAGCTTGTGAAATTTTGGATTTGGGGCTCTCTCATGATACGTTTTCGTTTTTTTTTTGTTTAAACTCAAAATTTTATTTTGCGTTGGGATGCCTTTCCTGTTAGAATTTTGGACTTGAATCGTCGAAATCTCGTACTTGCCAAATTTAGGCAATTATGGAAGATTCTGACTTTTGGTGTTTAGCCATTTGGGTTTCTACGTTCTCTAATTAAATCACCGATCTCGGAATTGGGTATAAATTTTTCTTTCCCGAAGAGAGATTAATTTGCAGATCGCAAATTCTATCAATTTTTCATTAATAATTCTAACAATTTTTTTTTTGGTTAATTACAATAATTTTTAATGAAGTGATGAAAAAAATCGTTGCAGTGCTGCCAACTGTATTTTGATTAATTCGATTTTCATAGAATTCAAGCTGTTCGTTCAGTGGCACGAAAATAGGGTCAAAAAATGATTTTTGTCATTAAAATAAATTGTAATTAATTTTTTTTAAAAATTTGTATGTAGTGGTTTTTCTGACTAAAATTTCATAAAAATGGCGAAATCAAAACGTCTCGGCAGCACTGTCACAAAAGTTTTAAAAAAATAATTTAAAATTATTATAAATGACCAAAAAATCCGTTCGATTTTGAAAGTTTTTGAATCAACGATTCAAAGGTAAAAATCCAAAATTCGTCAAATTCTTCATTTGCAAATTTTTATTCACTTGGAACGTAGGAGGCCAAAAATATCATTCAATTTCGAGGGCAATGGTTCAAAAAAGTATAGAAACTCAAATCTCACCTTTCATGAGCATAGACGCACCCAGAAATTAATTAAGGGAGGAGCTGAGAATTTGAGAAAAATAGGAGGCGGAGTCAAATTTCAAATTAGTTATTTTTCACAGATTTTTCAGTCAAAAATAATTAATTTCGGAACTTTTTACCTGAAAAATTGGTCAAAAATTATCAATTTTTTAACTAAAATAACTAAAATACTGCCTGAGCGAAGCGAGGGCGAAATAAAACTGTTTCAAAAACAAAAAAAATGCACTTATTTTTGCAATAAAAAATATTTTTCCGAGCTTAAGGTGGGCTTGAGGCTCCTGAGCCCCCGGGGTGCGTCTATGTTTAAGGGTAATCGAGGTTCCCAGAAGATGGCTTTTATCAAAAGTGTTAAAAACCTACTAGCTCGTATCCTTTCCGAACTAGAAAGCTCAAAATTTTCTCAGGAGGTCTCGCTTTCAAATTAAACTACATTACCCATTTCGGTCAAAATCCCAGATTTTCTCGATCCACCCAAATAGCTAACTACAGTTCCATGAAAAATGAAGAAAAATATTCATGAAAACTCGCAATCAACTCTCCGGATAAATTTTTCAATCAAACGTAAAAAATAATTTACACGTCTGAAAAGAATCGAATAACATGTCGATTGTCAAACGTGATGATTTTGAAAAAAGCTACCAACTTTTTCAAAGCTGAAAAAATGTCGTACCGGGAAAAACACCCAGCAAATCCGTATTGTTGGCAATTTTTGCCACATACGAATTGAAATATGAAGAAAATCCCGGCATTTGCGACGAACAAAATGACGTGCCGCGTACGAGCATCAAAATAATTAAAAAATCTATCTTTGGTATGTTCTCAAAAAGGTATTGTATGAGGTGTAGGTCTGAATACCCATACTTTTCCATATGTGATTTTTACACTCTTTGGTATTATTTTTCGCTCGAAAAAAATGAACAATTGGTTCATTTGGAAAATTAGAAAATTTTTAAAGGAATCCATTATCGAGAAAGGATTTTTTCAACGCGGAGTCGAAATGCAAATAGGTATTGTTGGAAAAGCTGTATCAACGTAAGTACATTACAATGGCAGCACGTTGATTAAAATTCACTGTTATTTAATCTATTGATCTTGAAACATTAAAATAACGTCGCGGAAATACCATTACTTACCAAAAAAAAAAACCATCTATTTATACGCGACAAAGATCATTCGATATTGTTTTTTTCTTTCTTTTCTTCGGTCTTGTAAACTATGACAAAACGCGGATCCGTTACGAAGTTGAATTTTTTCGCTCATTTAACGGAATGGACACTCGAGATTACGGATGTTGTATTCTTTCGGCCGCGCCCTATTGGTTTTACCTATACAAAGTATGTACAAATGACCATACTGTACACAGTACAATGTATATAATCGAATTGTTCCGCAACGGATGTTTAGTAGGTTAATAACAAATAAGCAGGATGACTTTCGTCGATATGGACGACGTCGGACGATGAAAATTGTATACGAGAATACGTACTGGGTACTTGACTGACCATCGGCTTGTAAGCAATAAATATACTGAGTGTAATTTTAAGATTTACCTAACGATGATTAATCGATGACGAAATCTCTTTTTCGTCGAAGAACGGAAATTCAATGATTGAAAATATTGTCGGATCGTCGACTATGTTTAATTTCTGTAACGGGATGGTAACTGATGGATTTGAGCTGCGGTGGTTGGTCTCGAATAGATCATCGTGTTATGAGTTAATCTTGGTTTCTTAGTTGTTGCCGAATTAAATTGCCAGATGATTTTTGCGAAGAAAGTCAATTTTTGAGCGGTGGAGGAGGGTAAGAGGGGTTATTTGATATTTTATTTTTTCGATCATGTTTCTTTGCTACTTTTTTGTAGTAAGTAGATCATCTTTGGATGAATTTTTTAGAAAGAAAAATTTGGGGTAAGTAGAAATGTTCAAATCACATTGGATCTCAACATCATAAGCATGCCCACCAAGGAAGGGCTCAAGAGAGCTCGAGTTCTATCTATAAGCTTGAAAAAGAGATTTTTCATTACAAAAAAAAAAAATGGGAAAGGGGTACTTACCTGTGGTATTTTTTTGATCTTCGAACATGATTTTTCAAAAACATACCATTACTTGACTTTCTAAATCGGAATCAGTCTTTGATGAAATTCTGCCTTTGAGAATCAGTGAAATGATTTTCATTGAAAATAAATTATTAATTTGCCACTGAACTGTCATTGAAAAAACCACTGATTTCCCAATAAAGTTCTAATTTTTCAGAAAAAAATCAGTGATTTTGACTGGAATATCAATGAAACATTTTACCAGTGGAAGGAATTTTCTTTTGAATTGTAATTTTGAATTTCTTTCTGTTCTGTCAAAATTTTTATTCGTATTATTTTTATAATAGGTCATAAGTACCTATTGAAATTTTTTTCTCTTATTTTTAAATTTTTTTGCTTGCCAAATTTTTGAGTAAATAACAGAGGCGGTTTGAAAAAAAATTCTTGGGGAAAATTTAATAAAAATGAGCTCATAGCGAGGTCAAAATTTTTGGGAAATGCGATTTGAAGAGTAAGTTTTGAGTTGGATTGTGTTTTCTGAAAGAGGACAGTAACCTTCAAATTTTGAAAGGATCAGTTTTTATTAATTATGCTACAAAATTTCTAAAAAAAAAATAAAATTTGCCTACCAAGATTTTGTCGACTTACCTTATATTTTCAAAATTTTGCTGACTTTGCCGACTGAGAACTGACGGGGGAGGAGGGGTATTATACCCTCCATACCCCCATTCCCAACATACAGGAAATTTATTTCTTCATTTTAAAATATTTTTTCCCCTTTCAAAATTTTCAATTTAGAGCATTTCAAACTGGTCTTTTTTTGTCATCTTTGAAGAAACAACCAGGAATAATTTTTTTAAGCCACAAGTTCTACAGTTTTTCGTCTTTTTGAGGAAAAAGGCATGAAATGGCAGATTCAAAAGTTGAAAAAAGGTCGTTTTTCATATATTTTGAAGAAACGACCGGAAATAAACATATTCTACTTTGGAAGATTTCAAACTGGTCAAATGGTCCATGTTCGTCGTTTTTGAAGAAATGACTAATTTCAAATAATTAAGTACCTATTTTAGTTTTTCGTCGTTTTTTTTTTGAAAACTAGCTGCGTTTTAATATCTATTTTACGGTAAACTTTTTTTCAATACCGCCTGGCACTTTTTAGTAAAAAAGAGATTTCGCCCTAGATTATGCATCTGGAACTCATTTCGATGGATTTAGAATGTTTAAAAATAATTGTTTTCGTCGTTTTTTTTTTTTTTTTTTTTGAGAAATGACGAGAAACGAAGGATTAATAAAATTGTAAAATTGTCGTTTTTCATTGTTTTTGGAGACACGTTCAGAAATAACCATTTTATTTTCATTTTTTTCTGGATGGTGAAATTTGCACATGATGTATGATTTTTCAAACTACCTATACTTAGTTTTCGATCAAAATTTCATTTTTTCTCACCACTTTTTTCCCTTGAAAATTTCATTTAAAAAAAAAAAACATTTTTGATGGCCTGCATTATTTTTTTAAAGAAAAATCTAAATTTCAATACTTACTTACAAAAAACAATCCTTTTAAATTTGAAAAAAATTGCAAAAATGAAGTTCAGAAATATTTTTATTGTAATTAGAGAAAAAAATTCAAATTTTGAAAAAATAATTTCAACGAAGAAAATACTTAAAGTAAAAATTTTGACGAATAAAAAAAATACAAAATCAGCAAAAAATACGTGTAGAAATTTCGATGATGAAATACAATTTTAAGGTGGTGAAAAAATTACGTGTCAAAATTTTGTCTATGGAGAAAAAAATTATTGGTGAAAATGTGGATACAGAGAACAAAAAAAAAACACCACAAAATCGTAAAAAATGAGTATTTTTTAACAAAAAAATTTAGTAGGGTCGAAATTCGAAAAAATTTATAGTTCGTTAAATTTGAAAGGATCTTGTCTGAAGTTCTCAGCAGTTCAGATGACTTTTTAAAAATTATTTACGTCTTAAAAATCATCTCACCTTCGGAAGTTTGAAAGAAATGTAAAATTATTCATAAAAATGTTCATTCCAAAGATCAAGATACATAAAATTCGTATTTTTTTTGTGAAAAATCACCATAACTTTGATTAAAATCGACGAAAATGCAAAAACGAGTACATTTTCGGAATCCTCTCGTCGAGACGAATCGAATGGTATATTCACTTTTGCATTTTGAGCTGTTCTCGCCAAAGTTGCACTTTTTTGGCTGAAAAATCAGTCTGAAAAAAAAAAATGGTTTTTACAAAGGTTTTTGGGAATTATTAAAATTTTGCTAATATTGTTACATTTCGTTAAAAGGAGTTAAAAGAAACTCAGAACTAGTAAAAACTGCGACTTTTTCGATAATAACTCCACTTTGAGAACCCCTAGCTTCAATTCCTTTCGAGCTGGTAGGCTCAAAATTTTTCCATGAATTCCCCCATTCAATATAAACAACTTCACCAATTATCATCAAAATCGTAGACGTTATTTTCCTCAAATCACCCTAATTTTTATTGACTAAACATTTCCGTACATTGTTTAATCTGTATCCAAACAGACAACCACTTCTATAAATTAATTACAACGAACAACTCGGTATCAGTAGGTATATGCAAAACTTACCTGCGTTCCCTCCTCTTGGGCATATCTCGCTCAAACGTTCTGATAATTAATTAGATCATCTCGGATATGTCGGCGCTAAACTGCAAAATTAATTGTTTTCGATGCGTTGAAGATAAACTCTATTTATGAGGCCTAAATTCATTTAATAACCGCTCGACGATTATGTAGACCGACGTGGGAACGAGCCACATTGCAAATCAAGCCATCCGTATCGTTTCGGAGAGTTTGATATCCACTTTCAACAATTTTCGCAATTGATATCGATTAATTAATTAACCGTTAAAACCTCCTCATCGTGGCGATTTATAAAAAGAAACCTTTCGCGGTTTAGTACTTTTCACCTCATCGTCATCGTCGGTCATTCGATTACGACATAAGACCGTCGGGTCGGCTTGTGCTCGATCGAGAATAAAAATTCGTGAAATTAGCCATCGTTGTATAATTATAGTCACCTAGGATGGTCTCCAGTCGTGAAATTTCTATCGAATGAAATCAAAACCGCGGTCTCGTAGAAAAGGAAATCGAAGTGGAAAATATAAAATCCACCAAGCTGGGTATTAGATATTTATCCAAGACTCGCAATATAAAAGTAATTTTTCAAATCGTGCGCTTCAGAAAATACTGCAAGGAGTATTCGAGTTTACTTTATGATGAGTATAAGTAAAACGAATAAGATTTCGAAATTTTCTTAACCGAGAGCGTCGAAAACTAATACTCGATGAGGATGCGAGCTGAGAGGTGAATAAGTATAATAAAATAGAATTTAGTTAGAAAAAACAGTTTACCTAGTTTTTCTGATTTTCCGCAACACTTATTTTCACAATGGCCATAAATTACAATTTAAAAACGTACCCCCGTTTTAAATCAACGACTTCACAATCGACCCAAATGAACGTGATGTAACCGAAGAGAAGGGAAAATAGTGTGGGCAGCTTCGATACGTTCGTAGGGTGGTTCTCGTTTACAGAGATTTTTAATTTTATTTTCACGTGCGAGTATTTTCTCATGGAGCAGAGAGAAGTTTGCGAGTGTATTTTTGGTTTGGGGAATTAGCAAAGGGTTCTGTAATTTTCTTGAGAAAACGATTGGGTGGTGGGAAGGGAAGAAAATTGACGAAATTTTCTCATTTTGATGGAAATAACATTGAATGATGGATGATTTGATAATCAATATAGAGAGGGGAGGAAGGAATTTTCAACATTGAATGTACTTACCTATTTCATAGGGTAGATAAAAAGGAACTTCTGAAAAAAAATTAGGGCAAAAATTATCGTAACTTCGAGTGAATAATAATTGTGTTAATGTATTGAACTGGAACCTCAGCTTGATATTTTTTTCAACCCAAAATGATTTTTTGTAATTTTTCCATTCTCTTATTTGGAAAATTGAAATAGCAACAAAAAATTATTTTTACGTTGAAAAAAACATAGAAACTTGAAAAAATTATTCGTAAATTTTGAATGTTTTGAATTTTTCAATAACTACTGGCATAAAATTATATTGGTTCTTATTTTGCTGATTACAACTTTTAAAAAGTTGTAAATTAGTCGAAGTGTTGCTCTGTTACATCAAATAGGAAATAAGTAATTTTTCAGTGTTTTACATTAAGATTTTGTTATTGGTGACTTCGTGATCATGTAAAATATAAAATTTGCAAATTCATTAAATTTTTTATGATAATTTTTGGTCCTTCTATGAAAGGAAAATGTGTTTGCAAAATTTTTTCCCAAAAGAGACGTTCAAAAGCCTAAAATTCCATTAATATTTCCAATTATTGAGTCTTGGAGGGAGGCTTAGACCTCCTCTCATTAGATAGGTTCACTTTTGAGTTTGACCATACCTATTATGCAGATATTTATCCTAAAAAATGTAGTTCCTGTAGCTACATCTAGCACGGAAGAAATGATTTTCACAATTTTCCAAAAAAAATTTGCAGAATACCTACTTAGTAAAAAATTATTGTCTGTCGATTTTCTAAACTAAAACAAAATCAAAATGAAATATTTTACAAATTTTTACCTACCTTTTTCTCCAATTTTTTTTAGAAATTTTTTTAAGTAACATACAAACACAAAGACAACTTTTTCTAAATTATCATGAAAGGCAGATATACCAAAATAACATTAAAAATCACCAAAATCTTATCTAAACGTTATCAAAATCTAATCAAGAAATCCTCAAAAATCATTAAAGTCTGATCAAAAATCATTAGAATTTCGTCAAAATTACCAAAATCTTGACAAAAGGTATGAAAACCTCATCAACCCCCTCCCCCCTCCAAAAAAAAATCGTAACAAAAATCGCCAAAACCTCATCAAAAAGTTGGGATTGTTTTCAGGTGAGTAAGATAAAATCTTGAAGAAGAGAAAAGGAGGGACACTAAATTGGGATACTGAAATTATTTATGAAAGAATAGGAAATAATGTTTTCTTGCAATCGATAAAATCTGCTGATTTTTAGATGACGTTTTAGTGAATTTTGTCAAGATTTTGGTGACTTTTTTGAAAATGTTTTGGTAATTTTTGACGAAATTTTAGTGATTTGTGATGATAGGTATTTTAAAAAATTTTTGCGGTGATTTTTGGTAAGATTTTGGTAATTTATAGCATTTCCAAAAATTTTGGAAAAACAAGAAAATTAAATACAAATTTGTATAGGTACCGAATTAAATGCATTATTCGAACAATAAAAATACAATTTGGTTCTTTTACAAAATTTCCAGTTTTTTTTCAGTTTCTGGTTTTAGGGCGAATTTTGTGGCATAGAATTCTCGTACAACTGAGAAATAATAGTTTGAATCATTTAGGAATGATGAAAAATCATATTTGATCACCTTATGAATAAAAATCAAGATGATTGTGTTGAAAATTTCATGGATTTTATTTGGAAAATTTTTCAACAAACACAAATGAATACCAAATTTTTTTGTATTTTTTTAAGAATGAAAAATTTACTTCTATAATATTTTTGATCAAAAATATTTCCAAATATCAAACCATTTTTATTCAAAATTGTCTAAAAATTAAAGAGACGGGTTTCAAGTGTTTTTGCAAGAGGAGGAGAAAGGAATAAGTACCTAAGGACTTAGAAGAGTGAAATTTTTAAATCAGGTTATTTATTTCAAATCTAGACGTAATCTTCTTTTCCTTATCACCTCGAGACAAATATTTTAATTGTTATAAAATGAAAATTTTGTTGATTATCAAAAATTTCGTAAATTGGTCAAACTGTTGCATCACAGAGAAAAAATAATTTTTCAATGGTTTATCCAAGATCGATATGACGAATTTTTTTTTGATAATATTTCATATTGTATTGACAAAATTGTAATTTTATCTTTACGAAAAAATGTCAATTTTCCTCAACAATTATAAAACAAATTTTACTACTCTTCTTTTTTTTCGGGGGGAGGGGGAGGAGGAGGAGGGAGGGGTAAGTTTCAAAATGAGTGGAACGCTTTATGAAAATACTGCTTCGTTGTTTGATTTTTTCGAACATCGGCAAAAATATACGTATAAAAATAAAAAACTTATCGATTTCGTCTTTTTTTTTTTTGAAAAAAAATTGTTTTTTTTATAGATACTCTATTTTTGAAAAAATTTCCAAACTAAAATTAATTTTTATACTTTTATTTGTACACCTTGTTTTTTCACACGGTGTAAAAATTTTGCACTCCAGCAGAAGATTTATTTAATCCCTCCCTTCCTGCTACGATAAAATTATCTCGTCCAAAAAATCGAACCCCCCTCCATCCTGCCTTATATTTTCAAATGAATAATGACGTTAACGTTTCCACCAATACCTATTTTCTCGACCTCGAATTTTCACCGGTAAATTTTCACGTCTCGTGAAATTTTCCACCGATAAAAATTTCACTTCTTCGCTACGATAACGACGTTGGCCCAGAACGTGATTTTCTTAGCATTTTTTCAAAACGCAATTATCCTGTGCCGGGGGAAAAGGAAAAAAAGTCGTTGATACAACTCTTAAAAATTACTCTGTCACTCATCGTTAAGATAATCCGGGATATTATCTCGAGAATGTTTCAAGAATAAATTACACCTTCAAAGGTGAAAGCGAAAGCTGAAAAATTAAGCTCGAAAACGTCTGTTCTCATTTCGTGCCGAACCAGGTGCGCGTCAAAATTGCGAAACCGACCTGTATTTAAGATCATATTATATTACGAAACCTCAACCTCTTAATTTTTAATAAAAAAAAAACTGGCTGAAAAAATATCCAAATTAAAAACACATCTCCAGGTAACGTTTCGCATTTGAATATACCCGAACTTAATCAACGCGTTGAAAAAATTGCCTAATTCTTTGGTCTGCAGGCGTTTCACAAGCCCGGATCAAACCACCTGCTTTCGTTATTTTTTTTACACGTGTTTAAAAATATTTTGAATTGACGTAATATACACATTGCTTTGTTAAAATTTAACGCATGTAGGCTGGCTCCGTATCGCAATAAATTTTCAAAATAAAAAATTCACAAAGTAAACTCATTATCGAACTGATCGATGTTCTACACGGGGATAAAGTTTTCTATTTTTATGTAAAAAATTGATTTTTGTTCGGCCCATTGTCGTATAAATGATGAAAACTTTTTTCAAAGCTATTTTTTACAATAATACGTTTTTTCCCCAGTCGTATCGCATCAATCTGAACATTCGAAAAGGTAAAGAATATTCTCGATAATGGTAGTTGACACGGTGATATACCTTTGCGTGTTTTTCTCACTCTTTATCGCTTCGTAGTCGTACTAGCGACTTCCTTCCAGGATTTTATAGCTTAGGCTACACATCAAATGGGTTTCTATTTATTTATCACTTACTTGTTGCCTTTTCCGCGAATACAGTCATTTTCACGCGTTTCCCCCTCTCTTTCGGTACCTTTTTTATTTTGGTTTTATACGATTCGTAATATCGCCCTCATTAACCTTGTTTTTGTTTTTGTTTTTTTTTACCCCATAAAATCTTACCTACTTCTGGGAAATTTTCGTCAATGAAACTCGGTCGATATGAAATGGAGACAGCTAAAAAGGAAAGAAAATTCGAAATACGTCTCGTTGAGCACAAAATACAGACTATTTTCGTCACTTGGGCGTTGTACGATATCGTGTTGCAGTTTAGGTCGTTTTTTATATTTTTTTTCTTTTTTTTTTTTTTTCATTGGCGGAAACGTAGGGATGAAGAGTGTTTTAGTTTTTCAGGAACATGGGCTCGATAATCAAACATTTTGTTTATTTTCTAGCGTGTATTTCGCATGAATGATCATTCTTTATCACGTTCTTTTCACGAGGTGAGCTCAATTTTGAGTAATTGAAGTGGCCATAGAAATAGGTAGCGAGGTTATCGAGCTTGGAATGAATTTGCAGTTTTAAACGCACAAAGGTACGTTGTTTCAATTTATCGACTTCAAAAGAAGTATTGGGTTTTGTTACATTTTATCAATTGACCATCTACTTTCAAGTTTGATGTATTTGATAGTTTTGTATCTCTTTTAGGAATTGAGTCTTTTTTCCAAATTACCAAATTGTTTTCTTCAATTTGATTAAGTATAATAAATTTGATTTATGTCATTTCCGGGTGTTTTTAATATTTTTCCGAGGATATTAATCCAACATGTGACGTCACTATACTGCCTATTGTCACACAAGATGTCCTTGGTTTTTTAGTGTTCATTTTAGACACTACTCGAGTAATCAGAATATGACTAGAAATGTCATTCTGACTCAAAAAGACTCATTTACATTTTTTTAAAAATTTTGACACAATCAAAAAATTATTCCTGACAGAATTGACATAACCTGTGAGTTTCGATTTAAACACAAAAGTGTCATTTTATCTAATTTTTGTCCCAAAATATGTAATTTTTGATGAAAAAAACTTGTCATTTCAAATGAAAAATTTCATTTTAAACTGAAAAAATAAGATTATTAAAAAAATGTCACTTCTGAGTCTGATGCAAAAATTATCGATACAAATAAGGTATCCTTTTTGACACAAAAGGTGTAACTCTGAAAGAAAAAAATATGAAGTTTTAACAAAAAATGTTTTTCTTATTTATAAGCCTGGATCTGGATTCTGAAACCACCCTTAGGATTAAAAAATTGGTTTTCGAGTTGACACTAATTTTGGATCTTTTACAGGGAGTAGAATTAAGGTGGAACCTCAACACAAAAACCAATTTTTGATCCCTGAAGGACGATTAGTGAACCTGATAGAAAGAACTTTCTCAAACGTTTTTCAAAATTTTAAGCTGAGAAAAATCTGAAGAAAATTTAAAGTTCATTGAATTTTCTTAAAATCTTTTTCGATCTCGAATATTTTTCTAATCATAAATTTTCCAAAAAAAAGTTTTCCAACCAAAAATCGTCAATTTCAAAATTTTTTCAACTTTAAATTTAATTAAAATGTTTTTTCAATTCGACTTTTTTTTTATCTACGTATGCAAAATGTTCTCAACATTTTTTATGAACTAAACAGAAACGAGAAACGTTAATTCGAAAAGGAACCTTATTAACTAAAACTTGACATACGAGAACTAATCCATGTTGAATACGTCGATCGTTTTCAATGCATCGTCGTTTCAGTGAGAGTGGTTCATCTTCATAGGAGGGTGGAAAGACAAAGGAAAAGAGAAAGCGGCCAGTTTAGGGACGTAATGTAACCGGAAACACATGTATACGAATTCGAGAGAAGGATTGTGGAACGTTGGCATAGGACAGGCAAGAAGGAAGGGAAAGAGCGGACTTGGTCGTTTTTCTAAAATATAAACGATTGGAGTCGGAGCCGTTATTTTAGTGTGTTGAAAAATTTCCAAACTGTCGTTTTTCAAAGAAACGACAGGAAACGACGGATCCAACGTAGCTAAAAATGATCGTTTCTGGTCGTTTTTCTAAAATGAAAACGAGTTGAGTGGAACTCGTTATTTTAGTGGGTTGAAAAATTCTCAAACTGTCGTTTTTCAAAGAAACGACAGGAAACAACGGATCCAACGTACCGAAAAATGATCGTTTCTGGTCGTTTTTCTAAAATAAAAACGAGTTGAGTGGAACTCGTTGTTTTGGTGTGTTGAAAAATTTCCAAACTGTCGTTTTTCAAAAAAACGACAGGAAACGACGGATCCAACATAGGTAACACGTGCTATAAATGTTGCGGTTAAAAATACGAGTACCTATAATAAATTTTTTTGACCCGGGTTGATTTTAAATTCTGATGAGTATAATTTAGAAAAATAATGCCTTTTTGAGACATGAGAATTTTTTTTCAGGCCCAAAATGTATTTTTTGAGACCATACCTACCTTTGTTAAGATGTCAAAGCAACGGTAGGACAATTTTTTGACATAGTATGTTCCTTGTGATTCAAAAATTAAAAATAAAAAAATTTTGCATTCACGCTCGAGATTTTTTCTGTCCTTATGAGATCAATATTTGATGCTAATTCATTTTGTAAGTACTTTGTTTGGTATCTGGAAAGACATTCTTTGACCGAGGGAGAAGGCAGCTTCGTTCTTATAATACAGGAATTTTTTCGGATTTTGGAGATCTTATCACCTTGAGTGATTTTTACCTGAAAAATAGGGTTTTCGGGAAAACCAAAGGTTATTGCTGCAATTAGTAATCAGAGATCTCGAATTAATCGAAAAACACATGTTTTGCAATATTTTCAATTTTTCACACCCACCAATTTAGAAATTGGTCAAAATTGGCTTTAATAAAATGCCATTTTTGCGAAAACCAAGCGCAATGAGGCCAAACCGACCACGCCATCGAATTCGCCGTGGCCGAAAACCCCATTCTAGACACCTCGCGTGCCAATCGAGGACAAAAAATTTTTTGGCCCAAAAAACACCAAAGGGGTTAGTTCATGCTTTTTTTCGATTTTTGACGATTTCCAAAAATTTCAAGTTAGGAGTGGTAATTTCCTAATTCGAGGTCGCTGATTCCGAATTCGGTGTCCGTTTTCGGTTTCGAGCCTTCGTTCTCGAGTTACGGCCAATTTTTACCCGAAAAATGCGATTTTCGGGCCATGCAAAGGCTATCGCTGCAAACGAACGTCAAATTCGTGTTCAGCGACCTCGAATTAGTGAGAAAACGCATTTTTCACAATTTTCCGAGAACCTTTTTGAAATTGGTCAAAAATGGTCTGAAAAAAGGCCGTTTTCTCGGAAACCGAGTGAAATGAGGCCGAACCGACCACGCCATCGAATTCGCCGTGGCCGAAAACCCCATTCTAGACACCTCGCGCGCCAATCGGGGACAAAAAATTTTTTGGCCCAAAAAACACCAAAGGGGTTAGTTCATGCTTTTTTTCGATTTTTGACGATTTTCAAAAATTTCGAGTTAGGAGTGGTAATTTACTAATTCGAGGTCGCTGATTCCGAATTCGGTGTCCGTTTTCGGTTTCGAGCCTTCGTTCTCGAGTTACGGCCAATTTTTACCGGAAAAATGCGATTTTCGGGCCATGCAAAGGCTATCGCTGCAAACGAACGTCAAATTCGTGTTCAGCGACCTCGAATTAGTGAGAAAACGCATGTTTCACAATTTTCCGAGAACCTTTTTGAAATTGGTCAAAAATGGTCTGAAAAAAGGCCGTTTTCTCGGAAACCGAGTGAAATGAGGCCAAACCGACCACGCCATCGAATTCGCAATGGCCGAAAACCTTATTCTAGACACCTCGCGCGCCAATCGGGGACAAAAAATTTTTTGGCCCAAAAAACACCAAAGGGGTTAGTTCATGCTTTTTTTCGACTTTTGACGATTTTCAAAAATTTCGAGATAGGAGTGGTAATTTACTAATTCGAGGTCGCTGATTCCGAATTCGGTGTCCGTTTTGCGTTTTGAGCCTTTGTTGTCGATTTATGGCCAATTTTTAGGTGAAAAATGCGATTTTCGGGCCATGCAAAGGCTATCGCTGCAAACGAACGTCAAATTCGTGTTCAGCGACCTCGAATTAGTGAGAATACACATGTTTCGCAATTTTACGAGAACCTTTTTGAAATTGGTCAAAAATGGCCTGAAAAAAGGCCGTTTGCTCGGAAACCAAGCGAAATGAGGCCAAACCGACCACGCCGTTGGATTCGCCGTGGCCGAAAACCCCATACTAGACACCTCGCGCGCCAATCGGGGACAAAAAATTTTTTGGCCCAAAAAACACCAAAGGGGTTAGTTCATGCTTTTTTTCGACTTTTGACGATTTTCAAAAATTTCGAGATAGGAGTGGTAATTTACTAATTCGAGGTCGCTGATTCCGAATTCGGTGTCCGTTTTGCGTTTTGAGCCTTTGTTGTCGATTTATGGCCAATTTTTAGGTGAAAAATGCGATTTTCGGGCCATGCAAAGGCTATCGCTGCAAACGAACGTCAAATTCGTGTTCAGCGACCTCGAATTAGTAAGAAAACGCATGTTTCGCAATTTCCCGAGAACCTTTTAAAAATTGGTCAAAAATGGCCCGAAAAAAAGGCTGTTTTCTCGGAAACCAAGCGAAATGAGGACAACACGATCGTTTCAAGCCTTTGCTCTCGAGCTATGACTAATTTTTATCTGAAAAATAGGGGTTCCGGGCAAACCAAAGAAATTTTTTCATTGAACAAATACCTATTCCTAAAATGTTTTCCTTTCTAGTGTGCAATTTTTCTCAAAAATTTCAATTTTTTCAACGTGAATAATGCTTTTCCAACTTTCAGAATTTTCTCTTCAAAATTTTCTATCTTGGATTTTAAAAAACTTCTTTAATTTTTTTTTTAAATTTCTTCAGCTCTAAAATTTCTTCCCCTAAAATGTCATTTTTCGATTCAAAATTTTTCTGAAACTTTAAATTTTCTCAAATATTTTCATCAAAATTCTCTTAAAATTTCATTATTCTTCCTCCATTTTTTTTGAATTTTTAGCATTATATCCTATGTTTATCCCGTAAGAAAAATGAGTTCTTTACACGTGGCCACTAATCGATGTGAAAAGCCAATATCTTGGGAATCTCATTCCTAGTCGAAAATAAATCACTGGATGGAGGGTAGGGGAAGGACTAAGACGAAAATAATTTTATCAACGGAAAATCCTAAAGGCAGAAGAGGGGAAATTTTATGATTTAATCTCAACACCACGATTTTCACATTTTCAACCCTTTAATCTGTCCTATTCTGACTCTTCAGTCTTCAATCATTATTTATTGCATTTCTAAAATCCAAATCCACAATCGATGTAATTTTTCACCCATCCAACCTTACAAAATATTTTCTTATCGTGGTACCTATTTTATTCACACCACCGATACTCAAAAGATAGACAAATTTTTACCCACCAACACACCTCCTTCACTTTATTCGCCTTTAAACCGAACATAATTCATTTTAAAATCCACAGAACACACTGCACTGGTATCTTATCACAAATTCGAAAGTTTCAGATTATTGGAATACAATACTTATCCAACTATCGAAGACCGATGTTATAAATTTGAAGCTCGATAGATACACGAGATTAAGTATAACTTGTTAAACTTACAAATTCGAAATTGATTACTGGCTAAGATTATTTCACAATATCTACTTACCAAGATAAAAGGTACCATTTGCGAACAAATATTTCTCACAAAATGTAACACAAATATCTACTCGGATAACTAAAATAACTTCGTCGCAGCAAAATTTTCACTCCATCGTTATAGTTTTTAATCTGTTTGATATTTATACATGCATTATAATAAAATGCACGACAGAATAAAATTACCCCAGGTGGATTGTGTTTCCAGGGTACATTTTAAATTTATGCAACATTTTGCTTTTTAATTAGCGCATACTTTCAGTAAACGACATAAAGTAGTAATAAAAAAACTTACCCTCGGTTCGCGTATTAAGTTTAATGGTGACATCGATGATCAAATGAATCGTAAAAGATTACCGGAAAGTTGTTGCGCAAAACTTCCCTCTTACTCACCTTTTTATCAGCCAACATATAAGTTCATAAAAACAAGAGTATTAACTTTGTAAAAACCTTTGCTTTATGGAAAACAAATTCCCATATCGGATTTCAAACGACGATCCAAGATGCCATATAGATTTCAAAGTTTCATATAACGAGGCCATTAACGATTTTATACCATCTCGCAACCATAAAAGTATATAAATCGTTGGCAGAAAAAGAAAACCCGACACAAGCAAAATAAATTCTTTTAATAATACAAACAACAATTTCTAATTACATAGGCTTTTAAAAATTCTTCTTACGTGGAATATTTCTAACCAACACAACCATTATAAATCGCTAGATTATGGGAACCTAGTTTCATATCGAAAACGAATTTTTTTTCGGGAAAAAAAGCTGACGGCGGCGCGGTAATCGAAATCCTAAGTAAATTTATACAAACTAAAAATTCGCCATCCAAAGTATACAACACCAACATATCATATTCAACAAACAAACCGAAAACATTTTTGAAAAAAAACAACGTACAAGATGGATAATAAAACAAAAAAAAAACGGAGGAAAAAAAATTACATCGTAAAATGGCACACAATTTTACATCGAATCATCGTCACCATTGCTTGTTCAGCGAAAATTGTTTACCCCGATTGGAAACACTTTCGTAGCGTGACTCGAGGAGCGAAAAAAAAATTCGCGAAAATAAAAAGATTTTTATCCTCTTTTATACAGTCTTTAACCCTTTATAGCTGCGTTGTAGCGTTTTGTCAAGACGGCATTTTGTTGGAAGCTCGAGGGGGTGTTTTAGTTGGCGTTAGCAGGCATATGTCTTGTTTCATGTATACGCTTTGGCGCAGAGTCCGACTACGTAACATTTTAGCTTGCTGTTTTTTCGTTGCACATCTTCGCAGTGTTATTCTCCATAATGCAATTCGAAAATCCGGATTGTAGAATGCGTATATGAACGGGTTTATCGCCGAATTTAGCCAACCTGAGAAGAGTAAAACCGACATGCAGGTTTCGAATTATACAGAAATGATGATGGAAATCGTCGTGAGTAATTTAATACCTTACGAGATATAGGTGACATTGGATGCACTTTTTCTTTCGTGAATAATTAAATAGTCGAGCTTTGGATTTTGATATTAATGGGATATCTTTCGAGGAAAAAGTTTCGAAAGTGAAAGACAGCTCGAAGTTAGTTTCCTTATTCGGTATGAAGTTGATTTTAACTTGGAAGAAATGGTAATCGAGAGAGATATTTCTACCCGAAGAGATGGTGTGGTTGTATTGGTCACAAAGTGTTAAAAATGATGAAAGTGGATCTGAGTTCTTTACTTTGCGGGTTGATAAAAGTTTAACATTACCGATGCTGAGAGATGCAGCGATCAAAAAAATTATTTATATGTTCAAGTACTTAATCTTAAAATGATCAGATATAAACAATTGTTTTTAATAGGAGGCATTTTTCCGGCTTGAAGTAAATTTAGGATTGATATGAAGAAATGTGGAACGGAAATGGGGAAGGGGGGATTTTTTGACACAATATTGACTGCAGAATCCAAAATTATTACGACAATTCATAACAATGATTCCACGTGCTTGGATCAAAATCACAAAATTTGCAAAAAAATCACAATTTTTAGTCAGAAAAAATAATAATAAACACATGTTGAAAAATTGTCTTTTTTGAAAATAGAAAATCGCGAATCTTGGTTCAACAAACAGGAGTTGTCACTATAATCGAAAATGACAATTTCTGGTCAAAAATTGTCATTATGGGCAAAAATAATTTGTCACCATAGTCGAGAATTCCATCAATGATTGTCATTTCTATGGTACCTCCGAAATTATTTTTATTATTAAAAAAGAGTATAAAAATCAAAAATTGTTTTAGACAATGCTGTGTATTCGTTGTCTAGATAGCGCCACCGTTCGTTTAGCTATCTACGATTATTCTATCTATGATTATATTGATAATGATAATTTCTACGTAATTGCATCATTCATTATTTTTCGCGATGTAATTGCATGTAAATATATTGTTCGTTAAAATGCCTTAATTATTGAGATCGCGAATATAACAGTGGCGACGAGGATGATTCGTGATGTCGCGTATGCCGCCGGGTTTGTTTGAATCGTATGATAATTCAGTTGAGCATTTCGAAAGTTATTGTGCCCGTTTTTCGGCTTACACAGAGTGCTGCCAAATCTCTGGGAAAGCAAAGGTAAATTACTTTATTGCCTGCTGCGGAGCCAAAACTTACGATATCCTTGCCAAATATGCTGCTCCTGATGTGCCAAAAGATCTTACGTTTCCGCAAATTGAAAAGCTGCTCATGGATCATTTCAACCCAGAACCCCTGGTAGACGTATGCATTAATAATTTTCGTACTCGAAGACAGAAAGAAGGTGAGTCTTTTAATGATTTTCTTGCCGCGTTGAAAGATCTCGCCAGAGGTTGCAAATATGATACTGCTGAGCGCCTGGAAGCTGAATTACGTGCACAGATTATCGCGGGTATTCGGGACCGCCAGCTTCAGGCTCATTATCTTAGCACACCGGATCTTACTTTCCAAAAAGTAATTGATAAGGGTAGAGCTTTTGAGAGTGCCCAGAAAGGTGTGGATGAAATGCGTGCGTCTGTATCGGTATCTACCCCGCCTTCCTCATCTAATCAACCTGCCAACACGAATAAGATTAATGAGGAGGAAAAGAAGAAATCTCGTCGTAAATACCAGCGTAATTACAAAAACGATAAACCATCGAGTAATACACCTTCTAAACCTGCAGATAGCGCTGTTGTTTGCTATAGATGTGGTAAACGTAATCACAAAGCGCCAGAATGTCGTTTTAAAGACTCAAAATGTACCAAATGCAATAAAACTGGTCATCTTGCTCAAGTTTGTGGTTTAAATCGAAAAGCTTTGCTAACAGCTACGACCAAGTCGGTTTCTGCGGTTGATAATCACAGGCAAGTTGTTGATATTGGAGTTACGTCAGCGGAAATTAATGCATCGGATACCGAGGAGGATGCCCCCCCGCCGAAAATTTTTGTTGATGTTTTGATCGAAGGAACTCCATGTCGACTTGAGGCTGATTCTGGTGCTGCGTTTACTATTGTTTCGAAGGATGTTTTTCGACAGCTGGGAATTACTCAGCCCTTGCTTAAAAGTCGTTATATGCTCAGATTGTTTAAGAAAACTTACCATATCGAGTTGCTGGGCTTTGTTCGTGTTTCAGTCCAGTACCAGTTCAAAACGTATAATCTTTGCTTGCGTGTGGTCGATGGTGATTACGACAGTATTATGGGCCGTGATTGGTTACTACCTATGAGAATTAATATTCTTGAGGTAAACAAGGCTCCTGATACTACTGCTACGATATCAACGGTTGATTATGGCCATGCAGAGGTCAATAAATTAGTCGAAGAATTTGCTGATATTTTTGTCGAAGATGTTGGTAAGCTGCCTGGTGAACCTGTGTCATTTAAACTGCAACCAAATACAGTACCGATCTTTTGCCGCGCGAGACCAGTACCGTATGCTCTCCGACCTGCTGTGGAGAAGGAAATTGAGCGCCGTGTTCGCCAGGGATTATATGTGCCGGTTGAGACTTCGGATTGGGCAACACCAGTCGTACCTGTGGTTAAATCAGACGGGTCTGTGCGTCTTACTGGTGACTACAGCGTAACCATTAATAAATACATCGTTCCGGAGGACTACCCGATACCTAACATCGAAGACATGGTGCAAGATTTTGATGGCGAGTATTTCGCGAAATTCGATGTCCGTGATGCCTATATGCATATGTGGGTCACGTACCAGTGTGCTCAATGGCTCACGATCAATACCCATAAAGGCTTGTTCATGGTAAATGGTTTGAATTTCGGTATCCAATGTGCACCGTCTAAATGGCAGAGAAAAATGGATATGCTTGCCAAGAAAATTGCTGGCCTGAAGAGTTTTTACGATGATATGCGAATGGCATCAAAGACTCTCGAGGAACACTTGAAGAAATTGCGTCAATTCTTCCAGTTATGCCGAGAAAACAATTTACGTCTCAACAAAAGCAAATGCGTGTTCCTTACAGACAAACTGGAGTACTTAGGTTACAAGATCGATGCTCAAGGGTTGCATAAAACTACCGAGAAAATCGACGTCATACTCAATGCCCAGCGACCAACTAACCTTGAGGAATTGCAATCGTTCATCGGATTAGTCGGCTATTATGCGAAGTTTATTCCCAAATTCAGTGACATGGTTTATCCACTGAATCAGTTACGTCGAAAAAGATGTCAAGTTTGTCTGGTCTACTGCTTGCGAAGATGCGTTCCAGAAATTGAAAGCTGAAATTGCCAGCGATAGAGTACTCTGCCATTACGATCCATCTAGGAAATTGATTCTTGCGACGGACGCTTCACCATATGCACTAGGTGCTGTGCTCAGTCATCAATTCCCAGAAGGAGAACGACCTATCGCCTTCATCTCAAGAACCTTGACCCCAACAGAGTCCAGATATTCGCAAATCGATCGAGAAAGCCTTGCCATTTATTGGGCTATTAAACGTCTCTTCAATTATGTGTATGGACGGAAGTTTACACTACAAATCGACTGCAAGCCGCTTCAATCTATCTTCGCTGCTCATGCTAGTAAACCGGCATTAAGCGCTAATCGTTTGCTGCATTATGCGCTCTTCTTACAAGGATTTGATTACGAGATCAAATGTCGTCGTTCAATTGAACATGCTAATGCTGATTTCGCATCCAGGTATCCGTGCCAGATTGCAAATGCCAACCAAATCGACGTTCCTACCTGGTGCTACATCAATACTATCGATACTTTACCAGTTACAGCCAAGGAAATTGGTAAAGAGACGATAGCAGAGCCTGCTTCCGCGTTATTACTTGCCCAACTTCGAGGAGAAAAACCTTGCCAGCTTAAATACAGCGAGTTGGCACAGTATACTGTTCATGAAGATTGTATTATCAAGAACAATCGAGTCTATATTCCAACTAAACTTCGTGCAAAGGTCCTGAATGAGTTGCATGTGGGCCATTGTGGAGTTGTTCGATGCAAACAATTGGCTAGAAGTTACGTCTATTGGCCAAAAATCGATAAAGACATCGAAGAGATGATTGCGTCATGCCCTAATTGTGTTCCTAATAATCCTCCAAAGGAACCGGTTCACCCTTGGGAGTATCCTGAAGCTCCATGGCAACGTATCCATGCTGATATTGGTCAGATCGGTGACACTTACTTACTGGTGATCGTCGATGCCTATTCGAAATGGCCAGAAGGTTACGTATTAAATACAACGACTGCGAGGGTGATTATCTCATGCTTCCAAGACTGTTTCTCTCGATTAGGATTACCCTTAACTGTTGTTACTGATAATGGACCACAGTTTTCTGCTACTGAATTCAGCGACTTCCTTTCAAGCAATGGTATTACTCATATACCATCACCGCCGTATTGTCCCTATTCTAACGGGCAAGCCGAGAAATTTATACAAATCGTTAAAAAAGGAATACTTGCTGAGCGTTATGGAAGCATCCAAGACCGTATGCGGACCGTACTTGGAGCTTACCGACGAACTGCTTGCACTACCACCGGGAAATCTCCAGCCTTCCTAATGTTCGGAGGGCGAGAACTACGTTCGAGATTAGACCTGGTAAAACCAACGAAGAAAACAACTAGCTCAGATACAACTGCTGTCCGTCGTCAATTTGATATCGGAGAGAAAGTTTTAATGCGCATGTATCACAATAATAAGCGATGGACGGTGGGGACGATTGAGCAAAAGAGAGGAAAAGTTGTTTACATGGTGCGCTCTTTCGGTGCCTTACATAAGCGCCATATTAACCAGTTACGCCGTGCCCCGATTACAGCTACTGAAGATGATCCTTTGTTATTACCGATTGCGGATCCAGAACCAGTTGCAGATCCTGTCGAAAATCGCGTAATCCGCGATCCCGAAATTGCAGTACAGCATCAGCCTGAACCTCCACCGATTGAGGCTCAGCGCCGTTCTAATCGAAATCGTCGGCCCCCCCGCCGATTCTCTCCTTAGGGGGGAAGACTGCTGTGTATTCGTTGTCTAGATAGCGCCACCGTTCGTTTAGCTATCTACGATTATTCTATCTATGATTATATTGATAATGATAATTTCTACGTAATTGCATCATTCATTATTTTTCGCGATGTAATTGCATGTAAATATATTGTTCGTTAAAATGCCTTAATTATTGAGATCGCGAATATAACAGACAAAAATTGTCATATTCAAAATTAATGAAATGAATTGAAGAATAATTGAAAATTATTTTAAAATTAAGAGATAATTAATTCAAAAATAATTCAATTCAAAATTACAAATTTCAAAAAAAAAATTGAGATTAATTAAAAACTGATTCAAAATTAATTCAAAATAATTGAAAAAGAATTTTAAATTAATTTAAAGTCAAAAAATGTCATTTATGGTCAAAAATTGCCACTTTAAAAGTTATCATTATAGTCACTAAAATTTCCATTTTAGTCAGTGTCCATTGAATAACTGAAATCGTTGTTTCTGGTCCAAAAGACAGAATAAATTTTGATCAAAATTTGTTAGGTAGGTACAATGTACATTGATAGTCAAAAATATCATCACACAAATAATAGGTAATAATCAAATTTGGCCAATAATAACAGAATTACCATTGAACCTTAACCTTTTTGATCAATAACGCAAGTTTGGTCAAAAAAAACAGATTTTTAATCAAAATTCTGTTTTGGCAATAAATGCCATTTTTGGTCACCAATGTCAAAAATCGCACTTTCAACATAGTACTGATCCTGGTAAAAATATTTTGGTCGTAATTTGTTATGTATTTAGCAAAAGTAGATACTTAGATATCTGTCATTTTCAATTTAAAATGTTTTTTTGGTCAAAAATTATTAGTACTTATTCTGGTCAATAACAACCGTAGAACCTCTTTGACAGCGATGACTTTTTTGGTCAACAATGTCATTTTTTTAAAATCAATAATGACTATTTTTGACCAATAATGGCACTTTTGGTCAATAATGACTATTTTGGACAATAGTTACCTAGCTTTTTATTTATCAAAGATATGTTTGGCCAACAGCGATACTTTTGGCCAATAATTATACTTTTGGTCAATAATGACTTTTTTGATCAATAATATTTTTTAAGTCAATAATGACATTTTAATCAATAATGACTATTTTGGCCAATAGTGAGCTTTTTAATAAATACTTAATGGAATTTTTGGTCAATAATGACTCCTGGTCAATAATGACTCTTAGTCAATAATGCTATTTTTGGTTAACAATGCCGTGTTTGATCAATAATGGCTCTTTTTGACGAATAATGCCATTTTTTGGTTGATAATACCTATTTTGTACAATAGTGAGCTTTTTATTAAACAATGAAATTTATGGTCAATAGCGATTTTTTGGGCCAATAATGATATTTTTGGTCAATAATGACATTTTTTGATCGATAATGCTATTTTTAATCAATACTTAATGACTATTTTTAGGTCAATAATGACATTTTTTTGGTCAATAAAGACTATTTTGGCTAATAGTAAGCTTTTCAATCAACAATGAAATTTTTGTTCAATAACGACTCTTATCCAATAATGATATTTTTGGTCAATAATGACATTTTTTGATCGATAATGCTATTTTTAATCAATACTTACTGACTATTTTGGTCAATAGTGAGCTTTTTAATCAACAATGAAATTGTTGGTCAATATAAGGACTATTTTGGCTAATAGTGAGCTTTTCAATCAATAGTGAAATTTTTGGTCAATAACGACTCTTAGCCAATAATGACATTTTTGGTCAATAATGTGATTTTTTGATCGAAACAATAAAATTGTTGGTCAATAATGACTCTTTTTGGTCAATAATGACATTTTTGGTCAACGACATTTTTTGGCCATTTAGAAATTTTAGACCAATACTGAAATTTTTGGTCATAATGTTCCTTCAATTGTACAAACTTACTTTTTTTGGTCACAGATGTAATTTTTGTCAACAGTTACTTTCAGTCCAAAATTGGTGATTTACAAGGTCAAAAATTCTCATTTTTTTTTTCAAATTGACATGTTTGGTAAAAAAAAATCTTGTCATCTTTGGTCAAAATGTCTCATTTCTCAAACATTACCATTCTTGTAAACAATCATCATCATTCATTATCCACGCATCTTGAAGTTAACACGGTAATTTATGGTCAGAGGATCACCAAAACTCAAAATTGGCATTATTTTACCAACATTTCATTTTCTTGCAAAAAATTATGACTGATAAGATCGTGTTGAAATCATTTTCGCTCATTTTGTTGTATTTTGGCTCAAGGATGAAAATTTTTTATCAAAAGTTATCCTTTCAAAAATCGAAAACCAAGATTCTTGACTGAAATTCTCCATTTATTGACCAAAAACTATAATTTTTTTTTGAGATGAAATAAGTTTAATATTTTTTTCTCTACATATTAGCACGGCAGCTTTTTTGTGCCAGGGAAGAATAGTTCACATCGTTCCAAGTGGCCAAGAATTGGAAATTTCTGGCTCAGATGGAACTGAAAAAATAATTTCAACTAAACAGAGCAAAATTTTCAAAAATGAAAGAAAGAAAACCCCTACCTACTACCTTTTTTCTCACTCTCTCGTCATTTTTACCACCAAAAAAATCATAAATCACTCGACCAATTTCCAACCACCTCCCACACCTAAATCACCTCAACCTTTCGAATGAAAAAATATCCATCTAAATATTCCTCAACCCCATCTCTCACAACCTCAGCATTTCACTCCAACTCCCCTCTCCAGGCACCATCGCAAAAACATCACCGCGTCGAGACCGACAAACACCAATTCTACTCGACAGCACAACCAAGTGTTACCGAGCGGACAAAAAAGCACAACACAAGATTTCACGAATATATTAGGTACTTTTGAAACACAAAACACAACTAAGAACTATTACTACTAACTATTTCAAGATGAAACATCTTATTTTATATAAAAAGTTTACGACATATTACTTAATATTACCTAAAAAATATTGCCTAATAATTGGTCAATGGTTAAAAACAAAAGGTCCACGTATCAATCATACATCGCACACGTGATTATAGATGGGTGACTGATACGTGATCGATACTTAATTATAACGTGATCAATCGTGATCATATTGTGATCATAACATCCCTCGGGGGGGTAAAAAAAAAATTTTTTTTTTGTAAATAAAAAAAATTTTTAGAATAGGTTGAATAATTTGATGAAATAAATAAAATTATAATAAATAAAAAAAAAATAAAAGAATAATAAAAAAAAAAAAAAAAAAAAAAACGAACTTATTCAAGAATTATGGGATCGATTTTGGCTTTTTTATTTTTCGAAAATACCGAAACCAATGGCCTTTTCCTCGAAGTTGTAACTGACCACGTGCTTGCCGGTGGTGTGGGAAAATTGTCCCACATTTCCGCAATTTTTTTCTCGTTGTTAACTGTGATTTCGTTCATCTCGAGTCCTTTTCGTTGTAGCTGAATGATCTCAGTATTGTGGCGGTCCCACTGCTGCAACCATTCTGCCTTATTTTTTTGTATTAACTTTTGGAGCGTCACGAATTTTGCTGAGTCTGCAATCTGCATATCGTTGATTTTGGTTGATTCAGCTTCAATTTTGGAAAATTTATCGTTGACGTACGGTATTAAAGCGTTATGTGCCACGATTATTTGCTGAGTCAAACTCTCCTGCTGCTGGAGTCTTTGACAAAGTGATCCGTTTACTACTCCAGATTGTGCGTAGATTTGATGTATATGCTGTTCGGATAGCGCCAGTCTTCTTTTCAACACATCGATCTCACTCGCGATTTCCATTTTAGATAACAACAAAACACGAATTAAAATAAACCGAAAAAGAGAAAAAGAATAGAAATATATAAGACGGTTCTCGAATATAAATGATGCATCTTCTTGGGTGTAATTTTATTTTATATTAAATTGGTGACGAATTTTCAACCAATGAAATCTCAACATTAGGTCCTATGATTAAGATAAATAATAGGATCAATTAATTTCTAATAATAGGTTTAATTATGATAAAATAACGGATGTTTTCGACTTTTAGGTGGTTAAAGGTATATTTTCATAGTGCTGTCAATATTTGAACGACAGAAGGGACACTTATCTGTAATATTCTTGGCACAAGTCATGCAACACTTTGCATGACCACAAGGGAGAAAAACACAATTTATAGGTCTTATCGTACATGTAATACAATCTGTTGAACTTTCAACAGGTTGCACCAAATCATTATGCTTAATAATGTGATATAAAAATTCCGTCAACTGCCAGTCACTGCTATCTATTAAGTCTTGTTTGTCAATTGAGTCCGAAAGTTCATAGGATTCTTCCACATTATGGCGTAATTTTTCATAAAGGATCTTATCTCCTAGGGTAAAAGTATTTTCAAATCGTTCCAAGATAAAGCTAACGAATTGTTTCTCTCGTTTTTCCCTTCTTTTATTAATTTTATTCAGAATGCTAGATTCTTCATGAATAAACGTCTCTAGCATCGTTTCAGTTTTACTATTCGGTTCTTGAAATAATTTTTCTTTAGTTTTACGGATTCCGACTTTAAGGTTAAAGGCTGCCATGGGTAAGTCTGTTTTTGGAATTTTGGGTTTCATATGTATGTAATTAAAGTAATTTCCATAGATTTGTTTTATGGTTTTCCAATGATCCATGGTAGGTGTAAATGTTCTAAATTGGGAAGTTTCCTGAGAAATTGGAAATTGATAAAAGGCAGATCTGATGTCTAGTGCGGAAATAAAATTCATGACTGTAAGAAAATTCTTCACAAAAAAAAAATTCAAAAATATTTTTTTTGTTTCAAAAATAATCACAAAAGAAATTTCCCTATCTGCTTAAATTACTCAGATCTTACATCTACTTTCTTAGAATTAGATCTTAAATTACGAATGTAAGTAGGATTAGGGGTATTTGGCAAAGATCTGGTATTATTTCGGGTATTTGAAGAAATTGTAGGCATTTCGTATTCATTAGGAATTTCAAATTGATTCCTAACAACTGTGGTTCTATTGCCAGGTAGGCATTCGGTAATCATTCTAAAACAACCACAATTAATATTTTCTGGTTCATCAATGATGGTGGTTTCTCTTATAGCTAAAGGGGGTCTTCTGCATAAGCAATAATTTCTATAGCATTTTATAAATTTTAGAATAAGATAAACTATAATAAATCCTATGATTATGTTTATTATTACATGTATCCAAGAAAACCTATTTTCAAATGATTCATGGGTAATGGTTTTTTGTAAAATTTCGTCATATTGGTCAAGCTTATGGGATAAAATTTTCAGTTCATTATTATGTAGATTTGTAAGTTGAATAGGCTGTAAATTTCTAACATTAGAGTCATTTTCAAAACGTCTCAAATAAGGGGTTTCATGAATGCTTGCAAAAGGTAAAATATTTTCGTAGTGCATCTTAATTTCCGATTGAGCATTTAAAATGGTATTATGAGTATATCCTCTACAGTTATTTTCTAAAGATAAAATTCCAATAGGGGGTAGTTGAATATCCTCAATAAATTTAACATTATCACATTCTACAGATAATTTGGTCGAATTACTTAAAATAAAAATCCATTCGTTTCCTTGAAGGGGTTCCCAAATTTCAGCTTGAATTTTCATACTTTTGGTTTCACAATCTTCAGGTATTTTAGTTTTGTATGAAGTTAATAATTTTGTTTCACAAATTGGATTATTTTTTGCTTCATAAATTATATTCGTGTAGCATAGATAATTTGAATTTTTCATTTCTTCACAATTTGAAATTGAAGGTAATTTGGAATATCTAGTGAAAAGTTCAGAAATGAGGAGATATTCAAAAGAAGGTTGAATAAAATGATAGAGATGGGGAATTTGAGTAGAGGGAGTTGGAAAAGGGAGTAATTTATAAAATTTGTATTTTTGGGAATGAACAAGAGGTATTCTGATTGAGAAAATTAAAATTCCGTTTGAAAAAATAGCATCAATTTTGCAAAGGTCGATATATTGAAAAATATTTTTGAATTCGTTAATGATTGGGAATTCTCTGTCTGCTGGTAATCTTGCTGATTGTAATTCCGTCAACAGGGCTTTTGGAGTAATAATCGAGGGGTGCAAAACGTTCTTTTTTGCAAATAAAATGGCTGAAATTATGTTGTCAAATTCATTTTCCATGCGGTTGGTTAATTCTCCTAATAAATTTACATGATCGGTAATTCTCAAAACTAGATCGTTGTCAAATTTTTGACTCAAAGTATTTGTCATAAAATCATTAACTTTTTTGATATTTTCGTTTAAAACTTGTTCATTGATTCTTAAATTCGAAACAGTCTCATTGAAGTTTGTAATGGTGCTTTTGATGACCTGGATTTGCTGCTTCATTAAAATTTGAATATTCTGCTCATCATATTGAGCTTGTGAAATGGCGTCAGAATAAAATTTCGCGTCATCAGCATCTGGGGTTCCAAATAAAAATTTGAATACATAAGATCCGGCATCAATGAGTCCTCTTTTTCTTCTTGATCCATTTTCATGTCCGATTAGGTGTGAAATAGTTTCAAATTTCGAGTTTAATCTTGAGATACTAGTTTGTAATACTCTAATAGTTTGGTCACAATAGTAGGTATTTTTTCGGTGAACATAATCTTGACATAATCCAACAGTTCTCAAAATTAAGTTCGAAAATGTATGTAATCTAGCTTCTGAAAACGAAATATTGGTTGAGCTTAAAAGCGTCCAAGTATCTGAGGTAATTTTTGCATCTCCAAGGTGTTCATAAAAAATTCCAGGTAAATTTACGAATTCCTTGAATGAATTTTTGGTGTCAATTGTGCTGACTAAGCTAATCAGAATCAGAATCGTGATTTTCATCTGAAAAATAAGGTTTCAACATATCAGTATGATATGTTTGATGTTTTCGTTTGATTTTTAAAACTACTGTATTATTTTTAGGATTTACTCTTATAATTTTATAAGGGCCATGAAAATTTGGACTTAATTTCTTAGATCTTCCTGGTCTTGTAGACTTGACTTTTACTAAAACTAAATCATTCACCTTAAAAATATGAGGATTGATTTTCTTATCATATTGAATCTTAGATTTATGCTTAGACTTTATTAAATTCTCCTTAGCTAATTGATGAATAGCATTTAATCTTAATTTTAATTGGGAATAATAATCATCATAGGTGTATTGAAATTGAGGTTCATTCGTGAGAGAACTAGGTATCCTAGCTTTTTTACCAAATAAAAGTTCAAAAGGGGTTTTTCCAGTTGATTCATGGACATTAGTATTATAACAAAAAATTGAATGAGGAATCAAAATATCCCAATTCGTTTGAGAATCATCAATAAAAGCTTTTAAATACGTTTTCAAAGTCAAGTGACTTTTTTCCAAACTTCCGTTACTTTCTGGATGATAAACTGAACAAAAAATGTGCTTGATTTTATAAAGTTTTGTCAAATGTTCAATGACTTCTGAGGTAAATTCAGAACCCTGATCACTCAAAAGTGTATCTGGAATTCCAAATAATGAGAAAAATCGATACAAAACTTCAGCTACAGTCAAAGCTTCATGATTTCGAATTGGAATTGCATTTGAAAATTTTGTCAAATCATCTTGCATTGTTAAAATGTACTCATTTTCGGATTCTGTAACAGGTAATGGACCTACTACATCAATTGCTAATCTCTGAAAAGGGTGATCGCTGGTAGTGGTAATGACCATCGGATTTTTAATTGGATGATTATCTGTTTTATTGAACTGACAATCTGAACAATTTTTAATGAATTTTTTGATATCTTTCCTCATATTAACCCATTCGTATCTTTCCTTGATTCGATTGAAAGTTTTGTTGAAACCTGAATGTCCTGCAAAAAGGGTTGAATGGTTTTCCTTGATGACTTCCTTAACCTTATCTGGTGGAACTTTAATTATCTGATTTGTACAGATAATGGGTTGAATATTTATATCTTTAAAAAGGAAAAATATTATCTCCTTGAATTTTTCCAAATTCACTTTTTCGTATTCATTATTAATAGAAGAAATGAATATTTGTTTTATGTTGATAGTTGAAACGTGATCTCGAATTTCCTTAATTGTGTGAAATAAATCCAGGAATGTCATTTTATCATAAAAATTCTGTTTGTACAATCCAATTATCAAGTGTTTATTATTTTTTCGATAGGTTAACACATCTCTAGTTTTCATGTCTTTTGGAAATTCGGTTACTTCATAATTATCTTTGGCTGTAGATAAAAATTCATTTTCGTTTTCTAAATAAGCACTGCTAAATAGTATGATGTTTGGCTTTGTTAAAATAGAATCGTTGATTATTTGAATATCGATAAGTTCATTGTTCATGTAATGGAATTTCAAAAAGTCTTCATAGCTTTCATTTTTATTCTGGGTGAAATTTATTTTTATTCTTGACAAAGCATCTGCATTGGAATTCAGTTTTCCTGGTTTATGTAAAATTTCGTAATCATATTCCTCCAATTTTAATCTCCATCTTATGAGTCTTGATCCTGGGTCTTTGCAATTAAATAACCAAGTTAAAGGTTTGTGATCAGTAATTATTTTGAACCTTCTACCATAAAGATAAGGCCTGAAATGTTTTGTTGCCCAAACAATGGCTAATAATTCCTTATCCGTTGTAGAGTAATTACACTCGGCTTGATTCAGAGTTCGACTTGCGTATGCGATAGGTAAATCTTTTCCAATTTCGCCTTGAGATAAAACTGAACCAATAGCGAAATCTGAGGCATCAGTTGTTAAAATAAATTCCTTTTCAAAATTTGGGTATTGAAGAATTAGATCACTGATCAGAATTTCTTTGAATTTTTTGAAAGATTTTTCCTGTTCATCAGTCCAATTAAATTTGATATCCTTTTTCAATAATTTTGTAAGTGGTTTAGCAATTTTTGCAAAATCAGGTATAAATCTCCTGTAATATCCAGTTAATCCTAAAAATTGCTTAATTTCTTTATCTGTGGTTGGTCTTGGAAAATTTTCAATTGCTTTGATTTTGTCAGGGTTTGGTTTGACTCCATTTTCAGTAATTGTGTGTCCTAAATACACCACTTCTTTTTTCAAAAATTCACATTTGTCTGGTTGAAGTTTTAAATTATTCAAACGAAGTCTTTTGAATACAGCTTCAAGTTTCCTAGCATGATCTTCTAAATCTGCTGCATAAATTATGATATCATCAATATAGACAAAGCATTGTAATCCAATTAAACCAGTTAATACAGCATCCATCATTCTTTGAAATCTTGCTGGACCATTTTTACATCCAAATGGCATCCTGAGCCATTCATAATGACCATGAGAAGTTGAAAAAGCTGTTTTAGGAATATCTTCATTTTTCATAGGAATTTGATGAAATCCTGAAGCTAAATCTAATAAAGTAAAATATTTCGAACGACCTAACTGATCTAAAATTTCATCAATATGAGGTAATGGAAAAGCATCACCAACTGTGACATCATTTAATTTTCTGTAATCAATTACAACACGCCATTTTGTTTTTCCTGAAGCATCTTGTTTTTTAGGAACAACCCATAATGGAGCTGACCATGGGCTAACTGATGGTTGAATAATTTTCTGTTTTAACATTTTTTGAATCTGATTTTCCACTTCATCTTTTAATTTTTCCGGATGTCTATAATTTTTTACAAAAATTGGAGCACTATCTCCAGTATTTATTTCATGTTCAATGACCTTTGTTTTAGTCAAGATATCACCTGGCAAATGGAAAATATCAGCAAAATTTAAGCATAAAGGTTGAATTGATTTTTTCTCTTCACTGTTTAGATGGTCTAAACGAAGTTCCTTTGCCAATAATTCTTTCCTTGAATTATCAGATAATGGATTGTTTGAATAGTCTATTGAATTTGTTGCACTTGGCACACATTCTTGCTTATCTCTTGACTCATTAACCGAATTTGATAGCATGAAGATTCTTCTTTTATTTATGAATTCGTTCTCGTTTTTCTGTGAATCCTTTTCATTTTTGGAGTTGAATGAAAACACACCTTGATTTAAAATTTGAGCTTCATCTGGAATTGGATCTAATGAAATTTGAATGGCTTCTATTCGGACTTTTTTTTCAGTTGCATTTAAAACTGTGACAAAAGCTCTATTTTCATTATGAATTTTTGTAATTGCTCTTGAAATAAAAATATTGTCTCCGAGTTTGATATCTTCTGGAATAATTCCTTCTTGAATTTCTGAATTTATGATTTCTGCTTCAATTAAAGTCTCACTTCTTGGAGCTAAGACATATGAAAGAGGCTTGGATTTCGTAAAAGATCTTGGAGGCTTCGGAGGTCCTTCATAATAAAACTTGATTGGTTCCTTGAGATTTTGGAGTCGAATTTCTTGATTTGCATAATTGATATTTGCTTTTTGCATTTTTAAAACATCATTTCCCAATAATCCATCATATGGAATATTTGAATCCTCTCGAATTAGGTGGAACTTGATTGAGAATTTTTCATCTCCGACTTGAAATGGAATATAGGCATATCCTATCGTTTTGATTGGAGCTTCTTTAGAAATTCCTTCCAGAATTAAAATTTGATCCGTATAGTATTGAGTTCCTGATCTTAAATTATTCGTTTTTAAAATACACATTTCGGCACCTCCATCAACCAGAAACTTAAAATTTTCATTTTTGCTTGCTTCTGATTGGAGCTTTGTAAACATAGAATTTGAAGAATATAGAATTTTCATTCGTTGAATACCTGCAGATTCTGACAACTCGGTTCGGTATTCGCAACCGGTTGTTGTACGAAGTTTAAAGAACCAGAAGTATTTTTATCAGTTTTTGAAAATCTGCAATCCTTGGTATTATGGTTGGTTTTCTTACAATTTGAGCAAAACATTTTTTCTTGATTAGGTTTATTCGAATAATTCGAATTATTTGAGCTAGTTGAATTGGCTGAATTAAATTGAACTCTATTTTGATTATTATATTGTCTTTTTCTGCAATCCTTAATTTCATGTCCTGGTTTTTTGCAATAATTACATGTTTTTTGATTAAAATTCGAATTTCCTTGAACTGTTCTAATTTGTCCTTTTTTAAAGCAATGTTGAGTATCATGAGTATTGGTTTTGCAAAAAGAACAATATCTATTTCGACTCGGATTATGATTTGGATTTGGATTATGGTTTTTCCTACACTCGTTTGTATAATGACCTTCCTTTTTACAGATTTTGCAATATTTCTTGGTTCTTACATGAATATTTAAGGCTCTCTCTTCATTGACAGCAATGGTAAAAGCTTCATTCAAAGTTGAAATTTCTCTACCTCTCAAAAAGGTGGAAATTTGAGGATGACAATGAAATAAAAATCGATTTAGAGCATTTTCATTTATGCTTGATAATTTTCCAGGTAAAAGTGTTACATCTGAGCAATTTTGTTTTGCTGAGGCCAAAACTCTAGCAGTTAATTCTTCTAATCTTTGATAAAATTGAGTAATGTTTTCATTTTGATGCTGTTTAATACTGCTTAATTCTTCAATAAGTTGAACATGATGTTTTCGATCTTGATACAAAAGTTTTAATTTTTCTTTGAGTTCTTCCCAAGTGGAAAATGAATAGGAAGTTAAATGAGTTTTTGCTGGAGCTTTTATTTTTGAAAGCACTGCTCTTAAAAGTGCATTATGTTGTTCAGGAGTTGCTAAATCAAAGGCATTATTACAGTCGACAATAAAATCGGTTAATTCTGCCCTATTACCATTAAAAGTACTGGCGATTAATGAACTTAAGTAGGCAATTGGATATCTCAAAGTTTCATCTTCTTCATGAATAATTGGTAGTTTTTTGTTCTCAGTCATGATTAGAATTTTAGAAATTTAGATTTTTAGAAAGTATTTAGAGAAATTTTTTTTTTTTGAGGCGAATAACCCTAAAAATTTTGAGAATTGAGTGATTTCTTAATATATATACTTAGAGTTTATCACTTCTTAGAATTAGCACTTCTTAAGATTATTCACTCTTTAAATTCTTAGATTTAAGAGAAGGCTTTGTGATTATTTTGAATTTTGAATTTTTGAATTTTATGTGAAATTTTCTACTCACGTTGCTATCCGCTGGTCCGTTGATGTCTGAAGAATAAAAATTCACGATCGAGTTTAAAAAGAAATTATCTTTTGTGTATCACGAATCGAAATGAATTGCGACACGAATTAAAGTTTTTCTTTCCGATTTCTTTTCAGCAACGAATGCTGGAAAACGAGTTTTCAAAATCGAACGCAAAAGCACGAAAACTTAAAAAAAAACTCGAACTGACACACGGAGATCCTACCGACTGCGCCAATTTATGTTACCGAGCGGACAAAAAAGCACAACACAAGATTTCACGAATATATTAGGTACTTTTGAAACACAAAACACAACTAAGAACTATTACTACTAACTATTTCAAGATGAAACATCTTATTTTATATAAAAAGTTTACGACATATTACTTAATATTACCTAAAAAATATTGCCTAATAATTGGTCAATGGTTAAAAACAAAAGGTCCACGTATCAATCATACATCGCACACGTGATTATAGATGGGTGACTGATACGTGATCGATACTTAATTATAACGTGATCAATCGTGATCATATTGTGATCATAACACAAGTGCACCGCCCAAAGGGGAAATTAAACCCAGTTCCGGAGAAAAGAAAGCTCGTTAGTTTGAAAATTTCAACCGACGACGCTTTTAACAAAAACTATATCATAATAACGTTTAAACTGATGCTGCGGTTGCGTAATTCGCCAGCAATAAATATACCTGCCCATTCATCGCGTACAATTGTATTTTATCTAGCTTGTTTTCCGTTTGCGCGTTATGAATTCGGTTTTTGTGACAAATAGCTTAGGAAATTCATCTCGCGTCGCGCCGAATTTCTACATAATAGCTCGCCGAGGTTGCGTACTCCGGGCAATATTTTTGTCGCGATTTTGATAAATTTTAACACGAAAGCGTTTCCTGCCATTTGTCGTAGGCATTATTTCACCTGCTGCGAGATTAATATTAATGCAAATTTACACCTCTCCCCCTTCTATCTTTATATCTAATTTGAAATTAGTTAACGTGACGAAAATCGGGGGCAAGGGGGAGGAGAGCTTTTGTATTACGGTTAGAATTCGCCGTAGGTGTGCATTTCCATATATTTCAACAATCGTAGGTAGAAATATATCATTTCCAGCAACAATGTAGATTATAAATATAGATATGTGATGATACGTACCGAGCCATGTTAAAAAAACCATCAATAAAGTCGGTATTGTCCCAGACGGAAGAAACGGATTGGCCAAGTACACGCAAAAAAATGGTAACCAGCAAGCGACAAAGCCTCCGACAACCATTGACAGCGTTTGAGCGGTTTTGTGTTCGCGTTTGAATGATGATATTTTCACGCTGCTGTTCGCGTCCAATGGCGGATTCTGCGAAGAACGCGCACCGCCGCTTAATTTCGATTGGCGTCGACTGCGAAATACGATAAGACAAATATGGTGAAAATTCGCACCGCCTAGTCGCTAATTTTCTAGCAATAAATTTGATAAATTGAGCAATTGTTTGGAAAAGCTCTGGGAGAAAAATCGACGTTGTTGGAAGATTTCAAAACTACGTACATCTGCAAAAACAGGCCCCCAATTTCTCCGCCGCGTCTGGATAATTAATCTGCAGTTTAATTAAAAAGTCGTCTCGGCGAAAAAGTCTATTCATCAGAATAGTTACGTTTTACTAATCGTAGGTGTTCCGGAATAAAGCGACTCGATCGTAACCCTTCGTTTTCCCAGCCTGGCTCAACGAGCGAAATAATTATTACCTTTTTAAATATTCAAACGAATTTTCATACGGTTGAAATTGACGAGGGTAGGTTTTTTTTTAATGATGTACGAGCCAAATAGCCGATAATTTTTTCCCCTGTGACGATTAAAGTTGTTTTAATAACCGATGAGAGGATGTTTGTTTTTACTAGTTTTTTTCGTTTTTTTTTTATTTTTTTATTTTTTCCCAAGGTGTAGGTAAATAAATGGAGAGTGGAAATTTCACCGGATGAAAAATCAATCCAGCGAGGTATCGAAAGTTGCAACACGTAGGATGTATCAAATATTTATAAAATGTAATAAAATAAAAGTGGAAAAATACCCTATTTTCGTTTTAGAGGAACCCTGTATAGGGAATTTTCCACGAATGTTTTCGCCAGTTTTTCGGAAAAATTCCCCTTTTCATTCTCGGAACAGGCTTGGCCGAAAATTAAAAAACAGAAACGTCAAGTTTTGGACAGATTTTATAAGATGCTAGTTTTCGAGCTTTTAACTTTCGACGAAAATTTTCGGAAATTTTCCAAGAAGATAAAAAAAGGTGTAATGAATTTTTGAGAATTTTGTATCAACGCTTCAATTTATTTTAGTAAATAATGAAACAAAGGTCCTGTCATTCCAACTGGAAAAATAAAAAGTAAACGATGGAATTTTCTGAGTAAGTAAACAATTGGGCTGAAATGTAGGTACTGTGCTTGTAAACAGGAAAAGAGCTTATTATGATTTTTTAAGGTCTACGGAGAAAAAAGAAAGTTACCAACAAAGTGAAAGATTTTTTTCACAGCATTACGTTTTCAAAAATATATTTCAATGCATTTTTTTGAAAAATTATTTCTTCCTAAATTTTAAAGATTAGCAATGGGCTACCAAATCCGAATTTTGTTCGGTCTCAACAGAAAATTGTAGTGAAATGACCTCCAAGAAACGTTGTAAAAAGTCTGAGATTTGTCAATCGACTTTTATTTCTCCCCTTCCCCCGGAATGGCAAATTCTAAATGTTTCAAAATTTAGGAATGAGGTAAAAAAGTAATTTTTAAGGGCGAGGGGGAGAAGGACAAGTCATTCTCTGACCATTAAAGAGTAAAAAAAATGCTTGATTTTTCTGTGTTTGTTGTTTTTTTTTTTTTTTTACTTTTCAATAATAGTAAATGGAGTAATTAGGAATGAAAAAAAATTCAAATTTTTACCACCCTTTTTCGATATTATTTTACAACAATTTTTTGTTACAATTTATTGAAATTTGAAAAAAAAATTAAAGAAGGCAATAAGGTACAAATGTGAATCTAACGTTTTTTCTCAGCTCAGATTTTTTTTTGATTTTTTAAAACATTTGCAAAAAAAAGACACCTGGATTTACGAAATAATGTGAGAGAACCAACTTTTCGATTTAGGTAGGTAGAGGTACCGTACTTACTTAGAAATAACTAAATGCTTAAAAATCGAGATAGGAATATCTGAAACTCCATTTTTTTTAGTTTTAGCAGGAACCCGTATTTAAAATTTTAAACAATCTTTGCCCCATTCCGTTCTTGAAAGCCTTTAGGGGTCAAATTGGAAAATTGCGTGACTCATAATACATATTATTTGGCTATTTTTCAATTTGATAACCGAATTTCAAATATTGGGCCTTCTATGTCCTCCATGTCCTTCATGCCTCTAAGGGCATTTAGAAATTTGAATGGAAAAATTAGACCAAATTTTGAATCAAGGACACAGAATATATAAGGTTGAGCCATTTTTTAAATGTCAGTATCTCAATTTTGAATTTTGAATCACCGTCATGCCATTAGAAATTTTCTGGACAAAGGAAACCTCTACTAAAAATTTTAAATCAGTCAATCACGAATTTTTAAGGAATCGAATTTTAATGCACCCTGAAATGTTTTTCAAACTTCTATTCCTCCCTCCCCCTTCACCCGGAAAATGCAAAAAGCTACGTATGTATCTTGAAAACGATTAAAGCTATTCATCGAAGAGTTTTCAATTTCTAAAATATGAGAAAAAATCCAAAGACATTTTTTATTTTCATTCCGAGAGAAGTTCACTGTCAGAATCAAGTTTTTTATCTGTGTTTTTCAAAACTCCGAGTTAAAAAACTAAAAATTAAATTAAATTTGAAAAATTTGAAAAAAAAACCTAAAAAAAAACAAAAAAAAACAGAAACCAGATAAAACTGCAATTTTATTTAGCCCCCCCCCCCAATTTTTTCAATCGAATATGTTGTCTGCTTGATTTTTTCATCTTTCACATTAATTTTTATTCTTCAGATTCATCAATGTTACATCTAATCTAAAAATTTCTCAATTTGAGCCTGAATTTTTTTCAATTACATACAATACAATTTTGTCATCACTGAGAGGCTACATCTGCCTCATTCTATATTCTACATCTTCATTAAATAGGATCATAGGTGGAGATAGAGGGGGCATGGCCATGGAGGCGCCCCCAGTTCAAATTATCTCCTCTCAATCATTTTCTATGTATTTGTTTCACTTGAAAAATTCGCGAATCCTCGATTTTCAAGAGATAACCTATCAATATTTTGAAATAATTTTTCTTTTTTCAAGCTACTGGAAAAATTTTAAAATAACGAAATTTCTACACCAAAATATGGAATTTTTTCTTACAATTATCTATTAAAAAACGAATGATTTTCTTTCGAAAAAATCATCAGCTTTTCAAAAAAATTGAAATATTTTAAAATTGAAGATTTCACCTCCACTTTGAACATTACTTAGGGGTCAGGGTGTCGAAACAGATTTTTAAAAATCAAAATTCGCTACTTTTTCGCGACTTTTCCCCATGGTATCCATATCTTAATTCTCTTAATTTGCCTAATTTGCCCATTTCCTCCAAAAAAAAAGTAACACCAAAATTTATTACACAAACAAACATTTCAAATCGGAAGGAGCAAAAGCGAAAATTTTTAGTAAAAATGATCAAAAAGTTGAAAATGTTAGATTTTTGCGTTGTACAAATACATAAAAATTCCAGAAGTTTGGAAAAAATTCATTTCAACGACCAAAAGCTAAATTCATGTCTTTTTCGCGACTTTCGCGACATTGATTTGGAAAAATGAAAAATTAATCTTTTGAATCCTTTTTTTTTTTTTTTTTTTTCAAAAATCTTCGCCCTCGCTTCACCCTTGCTTCGCTCGGGCTCAATCTAATTATTCTCAAAATGATGGTACATACGATAATGAAAAAATCTTTTCAACGATTCTTCATATTTAAATATAGGTTCAAGTTGAAATAACGTAATGGTAAGGGTTGGAAAATTTTTTAAGGGTCAAAAATGAAAATTTTAAATTTCAGTTTCTTTTTTTAACTGGAGCTCAAGCCCCCCCCTTTCAGCAACTTCTGTACTCATTAAAAAGAAAAACTTTAATCGATCGAAGGAATATTGAAAATTATTTTAAATATCAAATCTTAAGATTTTTTAGCAGCTAAAAACATCGAATGGTATTTCACATCACATAAGAAAATTTAAAGACGACCAAAATCGTATTTTTTTCAATTCCTCCCTTCCTCGTTTTAGCCGATTCCATCACTCATCATTTCACATGAATCGAATATTAGAAATTATTCAGCTAAATCTCAAGAAACCGAATCAAAATAAATTCAATCTTACTTCGTCTTATGTTGATCTTCACTTTCCGATGAAATCCTCTCAGACCGATCCGAATCCTCCGGCTCCCCTGCTTTTTTTAATTTGATCTAAAATCCAAAACGAAAAAAAAAATACATTTACTTAAAAACCCATTATCAACCAGTACGCTTATAACATCTCCACGAAATGTCATCAAGTTATACGCATTAACAAATGTGAAACAATCGGCTGGTATTTCATCCGTAGAATCTTGGTCGATTACATCACAGGGAGCTTTTAAATTCGCGATGCAGAACGATATCGCTAGATAAATACCCTATGCTACATTTCTCGAGCCAAAACAGCCAACTCCAAGATGTTTTCAGCGTTAAAAACATCACAATAGAAATACGTATTCGTGAGATACCTAAAACTAGGTGAATCGTCGAAAACCACCTGTACGTGTACTGAAAATTCATTTATCAACGAGGCAGCAAAAAGATAAGGGTAAATTGGTCGTAGAGAGACGCCGAATCGCGAACACCAGTCTCGCCCTACAAATGAGTAAACTTCAAACTTTTCCGGTATCGCGATTAGAACGAAAGTTTGAAAAGAGTGCGTGGAATAGATAACAAGCTTACATGAATTAACCTTCGCATAATAGCGGCAAAACGAGTCGGCAAGACGAAAATTTGGCTAATTTTTGAGCTCCGGGTGGGCGAGAAAAACACCCGAAAAAGTTTACTTTTTTTTTTCAATCTACGATGCGATATGGGAAACACGTCTCGTTGGTAATTTTTTGCCCAACTTTGGAGCCTCCAGAATGATGAATATTTCCGCCAAGGTAGGAAATTCTAACAGTTTTGCAGTATTCATTCGTATAGCTCACGTATGCTGAAATTTGACGTAGGTATCGTATTTTATACAAGTTTGTGATAAGTATGGCGGGCATATTACGAATTTCGTGAAATGTACGTATAAATACGACCATTTTCCAACAAGTTGTTCGCATCTTTAATTTACTACCGAGTAGAAGGGTTTATGTCTTATACACCGCTGAATAAAAACTAAAATATCACCTTTTGCGTTGGCTGATTTAACACGTGTAAAGTATTATGTCTCGCGGCAATGACACGAGAAATTTTGACGTAAACGTATAACATAACCGTTAAAGGAACGAAAAACGATCCCATCGCTGAAAACACCACGTAAATTCTGTTCTGATTGTACGTGCAGACTGTGCTTATGTTACGGTCCGCATCGCGCCTGTAATCAGTCCAATTATTGAAATATTAGTCGTATTAATTTGCTAATTAAGTAGGCACCTTATTTATTCGTAGGATCGTTTGAGATTATTTACGGGTGAAATTACACCCCGAAGAAAAGGCAAAAATACCTACATCGACGGAAGTACCTATTCGGTTTATTTTCAATGTCGATAGGTATAGACATAGACTTTTGTAAACGCCCAATGATGGCCATATAAGCTTGAATCGGCGTCGTAAAAGTACGTATAATCTCTCACTCTATTTAGAAATTTTATGATGGGTGTAAAAAAGGTAAGTAAGCCTTTTTTGAAATTTTAGGAAAATTCAATAAAGCAGTGAGCGAATTTTACGAGGGAGGAGGAATGGAAATGAATTTTCTTTAATTAAAAATTATCATTATTGCAAACAGATTTTTCGAGAAAATTAATTCAATAAAATGAATGAAAGGAGGAGGGGAGGAATTTCAAGGTGATTTTTACTTTTTATGAAATAATTTCATCTAAATTCATAAATTCCACTAATTTTTTAGTAAATTTTCACTAATTTTCCGGTTATTTTTCTCATTGATTTATTTTCAGTGAAAATTTTTTCACTGATTTTCTCCTGTGCTGTAATTCTGTCTGTTCGGTATTCGATGATTTTTGATAATTTTCACTGATTCTTTAATGTGAAGGTAGTATTGAACAATCGAACACATCTAATGGGTAATTTGGATTCCAAATTTAAAAAATCTGCATAGATTAATGATTGATACTTTCTCAAAAATAATTTTTTTCCCCCTAATACATAGATATGTCGTTTGTTATTTTCTTTTTCTTGATGAAAGTGCAAATTAGAACAAAAAAAAATCGAAAAGTTCCCCATTTTCTCATTTTAGATAATCATCACGAAAAATCAGTGAAAATCTTTGAAAATCAGTGAATTTTGCTGATTTTTTTCTGTGCTGCAATTCTGACCGTTCATTAGTTTTCACTGATTCAGAACGAGAGAGTAAATTACAAAAAAATTCTCATTTATAAATCAGTGAAAATTATCAAAAACGTTGGAAAACAGACAGAATTGCAGCACAGTAATAAATCAGTCAAGAAAAATTCTGAGAAATCAGTGAAAATTCAATTGAGAGTCAGGAAAATAACTGAAATTGGCTCAATAATCTGCAAAATTCATTGAAAAAAATCAGCGAAAATACGCTAAAAATTAAAGAAGTTTGGCAAGTTTTCCTGTGTTTGCAATTCTGACCTTTTCAGAAACTTTTCACTCATTCAAAATTTGAAGATGGATTTACTGTCAAACAAAATATTTTTTGCACCCACCCCCCCCTCCCCCCCCACCACCACCAATAAAAAGGCCATGACGTTCAAAATTTCAAAACCATGACTAAAAACATCAAATTCATGTCAAAAGAAAACAAAAACGTAATCAAGAAATCGAAATTGTATCGGAGTATTTTAGTAGTGCTGATAAGTCTATGGAAATTTTTTCTCAATTTTTAAAATATTTTTTCATTAGGCTATGTACTTTTGAAATGGACGAATAAAAAAATTATACGAATGGTATAAACCATCTTAATATCTGAAAATGAAAAGTAGGTCAAAAGAAATTACTGAACTCAGGAATCTAATTTTGGTGTAATTTTGGTACCTACCGAATCCAAAAAATGAATTCTGGTAGCAAAAATTATGCTAGATTTTTAAAATAATTTTTCATGATTTTTAAAATCTTTGACCTTAAAGATTACCTTCGAAGTAGTTTTATTTTGATATTTTGAATTCCAACGAGTCAAAAAACCATTTCATCGTTTTTTTTTGTTTTTTGTTTTTTGTTTTTTTAAATACGGTTCAATGTTAATTTCATTTCCTTTTGCATGATTTTAGGTTTTTGTCAGATGAAATTTCAATTTTAAAATTTTAGAAATAAATAAAAGAAAAATTACTTGCTGTGTGTTTTTTTTTGCTGAAAGAGAAATCCAATGAAGCGAAATCTTAAAAATTATCGTTTTTAAATCATTTTCTTACTTTTTTACCAAAGTTCCAACTTTGAAAATTTTATTTTTTCAAAAACAAAAATTAGCCCCATAAAAAATGAAAACATACTTTATCTAGAAGTTTGGGAAAAATTACTCAAGGTCGTCGAGTAACAGAAAAAGGAAAGTTTGAAGACGAGGAGAGGAAGGGTAAAATGTTCAAGTTTTCTAATCATGATTTAAAGCATTTTCAGACGAAATGCATGAGTTATAATTTTATGGCAGAATTTCAAGACAAAAATAAATAGATGAATATTCGGGCTGTGTCAAATATATAAAAAAGATCATTCAATCAAACATTTTTTCAGGATTAAAAATTTTTGAAAACTCGATTTCTACTGTAAAGAGGACAAACCTGGTAAAAAAATTTCAAATTTTTAGTACGTCCTTTTGAAATTATTAACCAAAAATCTTTCGATGGAGTCCATTGCCATTCGGAAAAAATTATAAAATGAACCAACACTTTGATTTGAATTCTCAACATAACCTAGCTTCTTTCATTCGGAAATTGTGCACTTGAAATAACACACACAAAAAAGTTCATAGGTATTTAAATCAATGCAGACGATGTAGGGAGGGGGAGAGGATTTTCTGCGAAAACTTGAATTAAATTCAGTTCAGATTAAAACTCATTCTCAAAAATTATTCAAGTGGAAATACAGTGTTTATCGGTTATAAGAACGCCGGTTATAAGAAAATATTGCTTATAAAAACCGATTTTGAAAGTCCCGGCAAAACTCCCATAAGGCATAATGTTAATTGTAATCGGTTATAGGAACATTGGTTATTAGAACATATCGCTTTTAAGAACCAAATTTTAGGTCCCTGCAGTGTGAAATATCGTAAGGTAACATACCAGTTTTGGATCACTTTTTCTTAAATTCATGCCCTGACGTTATTTATGAACCAATTTTGGTGATTTTTTTTTAAAATAAACGTTGACCTCTCTTCTACAAACTAGCGCGGTTGAATTTCGAAAAAAACGATTTCAATCAGGCTTGAAGGGACCCAGAAAAATACGCCTTTTTAGGGGGTTCTACCAATTACGGATCATCAAATAAAATTTAAGTTATGCAATTTTTTTTCACTCTGACTGTATTTTTAACATTACAAAGATGCCCTTCAAAGATTTTCATCAAAAAATTGTTAAAAAACCGAAGTTGAAAAACTACCAATTGTGGATCGATCCGTAATTGGTAGGAAAATTTTTGATCCGCAATTGAAAATTGAAAATTTTTCTACCAATTATGGATCAAACCAATTACGGATCACTTTCACTTTGGAATTTCATTGCGCGGATTTAATAATGTTAATCACCCAACATATAAAAACACGACGAAAATCTCGGAACAGACAATTTTGGTGAAGAAATCCAACTTTTTTGGTGCCAATTTACGTTTTCTTCGATGCTTGGCAAATGACACTCAAAATTCGCAAAACGGGTTGATCACGCGAAAAATGTGTCGATAGTACTTCCCTGAACATGAAATAATTAGCAACCGCATCAAAAACTAAATATCAATAACTCTAATTACACTTTTTAACAATCGCCATTGCAAAAAATACGAAATTTCAACTAAAAATGTGACTCACTTTTTTCAAATGAATCTACAAGCGGTTTGATAACACGAAAAATGCAAAGTTTACATATTTTCTGAAAGGTAAGACTTCAGACTACACGATTATGTTGGTATCAATCCTTGGTGACCATTTCGGAACGACGTAGAGCGCCTCAAAAAAAATGATCCGTAATTGGTAGCCTGATCCAAAACTGGTATGTTACCTTACCTATATAAAAACATACAGGCATTAAAAACCTTTTTTTTGTGTGAAACCTGAAATAACTCTTGTTAACAAAGACTCCGATCTTGTAAATGTGTTAACAAAAACATGTGGACAAGTACAGTAGAGTAGGATGGGATCGATTCGTCACGGATATTGGTGTTTTTAATGTGGTCCCTTGTAAATCTTGGGTTGTTGAATGTTGATTTGATGGGTGGCGACTGGCGAGCACTGTATTCAATTTTTTTTTTTTTTAATAAGGAAAAAAGAATCTGATACTGCCTCTTTGGTTATTCAATAAATGTCGTTATATCCAAATGTGTTTCAAAGTGTATACAATAGCTCCGCTTCGATCAATTGCCCTTTATTTAAATTTTTCACCCCCCCCCCCCCCAATATCCCTCTAATAACGAAAAAAAAAAAACATCAAAAAAGGCAATTTTGGTTATAAGAACATATCGGTTATAGTGACGAAGTTTCCGGTTCCCTTCAAGGTTCTTATAACCGATAAACACTGTATAATTTTTAGTCATTCTTATTCACAAATTCAATCCCCAAAAAAACTTTTTTTGGCTTTTAAAGACGTAAATGACCTCTACTGCATTTTATACTCAGAAAAACCAGATTGTTTTTGAAAATCTATTTTATTGGAATTTCCACTTTAAAAGTTCTAATCACTGAAAAAATCATGACAACATTTTGCCTAAATTCGAAACAGAAGAAACAGAGAAGTTGGAAAAATTAATTTACCTTTTCATAGAAAACAATTCGCGAATACCATCAGTGTGTGGAAAGTAAGTAAGAAAAGTCAAGTTACATTACGTGAAAGAATAACACATTCAGGGTTGAATAACTTCACTACTCGAATTTTCAGAATTGGCAAACATACATACACGTGTGTAATTTGGGATGCAGCATCGCCAGATGGAAGACAATGACTTGCGATTAGAACACTTGTTATATGTATTGTAACAAAAACTTAACTCTTATGCGTCTGTAGTCTGTACTTATTGTTTTCCTTTTCTTGGCAAAGAAAATCTAAGTAAACATTTGAAAAGAAAATAAAGAACTAAGTATTTTCGTTTGAAATTTGAAATATGTAAGTACTGCAGATCGATAGCAAAACGATATATCCATCGCCAATTTGAACGGGAGAGTTTTTTTTTTTAAGAGCACGTTTTAAAATCTCTATAACCGAAAATTTTACTTATTCGATTTTTTAAAAAATTTTTAAGCCTAAAAATGGTGTTTTTTATAGGGATTCTTGAATAATTTCTCCTCACCAAAAAATTCAAAAAAATTAGATTCCTTTATTATATTGTTCTTTCAAAAATAGAATTTCAACATTTTTTTTCTACTCTGGAGCTCTCTTTCAATTTTCTCCAGGTCCTATTTTTTTTTTAAATTTCTCTGGAATGTCTAGAAATTACCTTACCCAGCCAAAAACTGAACTCGAAAATTGAACTTCCTTGTCAATTCAAACCACTTGAAAAAAAAATCGTCTTTTTCACAATAGTAACAAAAATGTTTAATTACATAGGGCAATTTTTCAAATATTTGACCAATTTCCGCCACTCAAAAAAATCTAAAAAAATTCTGAGACGTGTGAAACACATTGAAAAATGCTAAAAAAATTATTTTTTGCTTGTCTTAAAATTGTGTTCCCCAAAGCGATTTGAAATTTTCAAAATCAAATTCAAGGTCATTAAAGTGGTTGGAAGAATCTGAAAAAATTTCAGAGTCTTCCTCACTAACACCTTTATCTACTTGCCAAATTTGATAAAAATCGGTTAAAAATTCGTAGAGATGGAATTTTCAGCTGGAGCCCCGGTCCTTCATGGATGAAATAAAAATTCGTTTATGCGTTTTAAAATCATTTTCCACAAAGACAAATCGAATAAGATCAAATTTTTGATCAATTTTCATCACAGATCAAATGACTCTTACCATAGCCTGGTTTGAACTTCTTTTCAAATTCTGATACGCAAAAGTAAAAAAAATCGGCGATTAATCGGACATTTTTTGGACAAGTTACAAAAATTTTTAAAAAAAATAATAACTTGGGTACCTGAAATTCTCTAATGTTCGTCAAAAAGCTGATTTTTGTTCGATAGTTCCTTAAATAGTTGAACATCACAAAATTCGTTAAAAGATTAGGAAATGGGACGAGGAAGAAAGGAGGGAAGAAATGCGGGAAAAATTGACCAAAATTTCAAAAAAAATTCAAACTCAATTTTCAAATATTCATAACTACGGAATCAGATTCCCCTCTCCCCACAAAACACCAATTTTCAAAATTTTCCCCACTTTCCACCCCTGCTCCTTCTTTAACCACTGCACACCTCAATAATCCGACGCAGGTAACAACAATTTCGCCACCAAAACGCACCGTTGCGTCGCCAAAATTCACACAGTCTCTTAGCAAATTACACAAATAAATAATGATCCTGCAGCAATTCTATACCATCAGTTACCTATATATCTACAATACATACGCCAATTCTCAAGAGAATTAAATACACGAGGAAATTCTCACTTACCATCCGAACATGGGCGGACATGTGATGAAAATGGCCGTAACCCAGACGATTAATATCATCACGAAAGCCAATCTCTTAGATCGAAGTCTTTTTGAATAATTTAATGGACTAGTTATAGCAAAATATCTATCTAATGAGATGGCGCACAGACTCAATATGGAAGCTGTACACAGGCACACGTCCGACGATATCCATATATCACATAATAACCATCCCCATTCCCACGAACCTGAAATAAATCCAAAAAAAAATTAAAAATTAAAAATTTCCCAGTCTCTCGTCGCATAATTTGGGCGTAATTTCGTAAACATAGACTAAGTTCTAGGTCTATAGGTATATCGTAAGCAATAATTAAGCCTAAATATGGTAACTTGGTGGCGGTAAAAGGGATTAAGACATATCCACAAGTACCATTGATTAAGTAAACAAATTAATTTATAAATACCGCATCTATATACGTTTAACAACCCTCTGGTGGATACCTCTACGCGTGTTATGTAATCTTGAAATAATTCTCGCATTAAGGTATCGGTTGGCTGTGATAAAATTAAATTGAAATTTTGATTTACACGTGTAAATGCGATACGCAGGTAGCTACGATAACGTAACCGTATAATTTCGTTTTATAAGAATTACACAGACAAATATAAAGGTGCGCCAGATTTGTACACGTTTTTCAAGAGTCCCACCGTTGTAATAGATTACCGCTTAAATATTTGCAAAAGGATCCCCTACGCTATTGTTCTTCCATACATATACGAAAACTTCACTTAACGAGCCAACAACACGAATGTATAGTTAGGAATTTAATTATTGCAAATCGTATGTCGCCGGATGCCTTAGAAAAAGGACTTCTTTTCAGTATATTGCCCCGCATTAGTCTTCCGTACGAACATACTACATGTAAACGTATCTACCGTGTAAAATTAAATACAAATTGTACGCGGAATTTACAATAATATAACAAAAGGTTAATACTTATATGTATTTTATTATTAGAATACACGTATCTTAGACCTTTTTGTATGTCTGTGGCGTATTTGCTCGAAATTCATAGGGGTATTTGTCGTTGAAATACCGAATTTTAGGGATCGTCGGGTGAGCGAAATTTGGCAAAAAATTTATACCGACGTGTAAACATAATTAATGTGCAATTGTTGGTTTGAATTTCTCGTCCAAATTTGCTCATATTTTAGGTATACCAGACAGAATGCCCGCGAGATTTTAGAATAAATTTTCCCAAATTTTCCGGACTTATTATACCAAATTTTTCAAACCATGATACATGGCGAATGGGGCATTTTAAATTCTGTCACGTGAGAATGATCAAGGGTGAATAGGTAGTGGCGAGTATCTCGCTTGGTACCAATATTGTTGAAAAGCTACCTTGAGCTTATGTAACTCCAATTCCCGCGGCTTTCAAAGGGATGATTTATGTTATCAGAGAATGCCGTAAATATTTCAGTAATTACGGTAAATTATCGTAAATATTCTGATAATTACGATAATTACCGTGAATATTCTCATGATTACTGTAAATTATCGTAAATATTTTAGTAATTACGGTAAATTACTGTAAATCATAGAAAATATTTTGATAATTATGGAAAATGACCGTAAATATTTCAGTAATTACGGCAAATTACCCTAAATATTTCTGTAATTACTGAAAATTACAATAAATATTTCGGTAACCACGGTATTTAACCGCAAATGCTTCGGTAATTACGGTTAATTACCGTACAAATTTCAGTAATTACAAATTACAGTGGAATCCGCTTATAAGCAATCCGGTTATAAGCATAATTCGGTTATAAGCATCAAAAGTGGCTGGGACGGAACGGTTCTATCTTTTTGCATGTAAAAAATTTCGGTTATTAGCATCACTTTGGATGAATGAAGCCGGTTTTAAGGATTGAATATTTATCAGAAAACATATAAAAATCACTGAAATAAGTTCATTCGCACGAATATTTTGTAAGATTATCGCTATATGATCCATTCTTGATCCACTCCTTCATAAATTTTATTCAATTTCATTCAATTAACAATTGAGCAATCAGTATGTAAAAAATTCCCTTCATCCTTCAATATGAATTGTGAACTGTGTTGCTGTTCTTATCGAAATGAGTTTTCATTCTATCCAAAAAATTGAATTTACTAAAAACATTTTGATAAACTTGGTGCCCTGAATCAAGTAGCTGTAGCATCTAAATTGAGGACATCGCGTCTATGTTTTGTACATTAGATGCTGTAGCTGTACTGAATAGAGGTGTTCAATTCTATGTAGAGCCCTTTGATATTCAATATTAATCACATAAAATTCATAGAAAGTATGCCATGAAGGAGACTACCAAAGAGTAGGAAAAAAATACGATTTCATCTAAAAAAAAAAATATTCACTTTTTTTTTGTAAAAATTTTGGCTCAAAAAATATTTTTCGGTTATTAGAATAATTCGGTTATAAGGATTGAAATCACCCGGTCCCAACTCGATGCTTATAAGCGGATTCCACTGTACCATAAATGGTTCAGTAATTACGGTAAATCACCGTAAATATTTCAGTTATAGTGGTAAACCTTGGTAAATATTTCAGTAATTACGGTAAATTATCCCAAATTTTTCGGTAATTACGGTAAATTACTCTAATTTTTTCAGTAATTACGGTAAATTACCCTAAATTTTTCGGTAATTGCGGTAAAATACCTCAATTTTTCAGTAATTACGGTAAATTACCCTAAATTTTTCGGTAATTACGGTAGATTACCCTAAATTTTTTCGGTGATTACGGTAGATTACCCTAAATTTTTTCGGTGATTACGGTAAATTACCCTAATTTTTTCGGTGATTACGGTAAATTACCCTGAATTTTTCGGTAATTACGGTAAATTACCCTAAATTGTTCGATAATTACGGTGAATTATTCTAAATTTTTCGGTAATTACGGTAAATTACCCTAAAGGTTTCTGTGATTACGGTAAATTACCGTAAATGTTTCTGTGATTACGGTAAATTACCGTAAATGTTTCAGTAATTACAGTAAATTACAGTAAGTATTTCAGTAATTACGAAAAATCATCGTAAATATTTCTGTAATTACGGTAAATTACAGTAAATATTTCTGTAATTACGGTAAATTACAGTAAATATTTCAGTAATTACGAAAAATCATCGTAAATATTAATTTTGACAGTATTTGCCAGTTCATTTTCATTTTGATTCAAATTTTGATCTTCCTGAGCCATTGTTTTTTTTTTCATATTTCCATTGGCTGTTCAGTTCGAATTTTGATGCATTTTAATCGAATCCGAATCAATGTTTAAGCTCTGACCGAGAGAAACGAGGGTAGAAATTATTTAATAAAAAAAAATGAAGTTGAAAAATAATTTAAAAGTAATCTGCCACTATACTGCCATTCATATTACAAATATTTTCATGTTTTTCATGATTTTCTTGCCCGGTAGACGCCATGTTCTCGTTCTTGTTCTCATTCTCCAACTTGGTGAATTGTGTTTCAAAAGAATCGCAAAAGAATCATGAGTGGGATTTACCCAAAAAAAGAATCACAATTCTCAAAATTGTAATTCCTCGAATAATGGAATTAAATCGCGAATCTACTTCAGAAATTCTTCAAGATTCACGTTCGCAATTCTAAGCCACCCCGCCTCTGCTAGATAAAAACCAAAGCTCATTCAGAAATTTCATTCAGATAGTCAAACTGAATCGAGTCTAATTCATCCAAATAATCAAAATTTGATTGTAATAAAAAACATTGGATTCGTATCGACAAGACGAATCCAGCTGTGTAATTGTTTTTGAATTATTCTAATTGATTTTTAACCGAGTTGTGGGTAATTTTCCATTTTTAGAACCAAGTTAAAGACACTTTTGTATGAAATTTTCCAGTGCCATGTAGAAGATCCATAAAGCTTCCCCGGCCAAAATCTATTTTCGATCAAAATGATCAAAATTCGATCGTAAAAAGCTCATTCGAATCTAACGATGCATTTGTTTTTGAATTTTGATCGATTTTTGACAAAGTTATGGGCATTTCCTATTTGAAAAAAGTGACACCAGACGGTTGGTGGATTGAACCACGGAGGCACGGACTTGGGACCCGGGATCAAAGACCAGAGACCACCAACAAAGAATTGTGAATTTCATCGCGAATGATTTAAATTTCGAATACCTACATTTTTTAAATTCAAAATCGAAACCAAATTCAAAGTGCTTCGAATTTTTATTCGAAAATTTATGGCGATATTTCTAAAAAAAAAAAAAAAAAAAAACTCCTCATGTTCTCAAATTATATCGTATACTCTTAATTTCTACGAATAGACTTGAAAAAGAAAGAAAAACTAAACAAAAAAACTACCCTCTGTAGTCTGTACAACTTTGATTAGTATATTCTCATTCCCTTATCTATTCCAATTACCGGAGCCATCATTGAAAAAATTATTCAAAAAAAACCATTTTCTTATCTCCTCTCCTCGGCACACTCTCTCGACACCGCCAAGAATGATCACATTTTTAAACCTACTCAACCCGGCGAAAATCCTTAATTAGAAAACTATCAGATACACCGACTATAATCTGAGCTCTGTCTCGTATCTCGCTTGAAATTTAATTCACCGCTGTTCACTGTTCATTCATTTTCATTCATCAGACGTTTCGTGCACCGAGAGTATTTTTTTCATCCTCCCTCTCCCTTCCCACCCTCAGCACACATTTACCTATTTCCTCGTCAAATACAACTTCCCAGACCCCCCTCCCGAGGAAAATTGTTAATTCTAAATTAAACGTGTACCATACCATTCGTGTTTGGAAATTGAAAACGAGTTTTTACCACCACATCTATGGTTATTTGGGTAAACTTTTCGTTACACTATAATTTTCACTTTCATCAACGTGTATCGCGTCGCTTCTATCTGAAAGTTTTTTTTTCCCCTGAAAACTAAACCTAATTCGAGCATCGCGTGACAAAAATTCAAAAACATGTTACCTCTGAGATGAGACGACACAGCCAAAGGCATAACAAATGCGCCCACAAGCCAATCGGCTACCGCTAACGACATAATGAAACAATTGGTCACCGTTCTTAGACGTCTGGTTGTTATCACAGCTATTATGATTAACGTGTTGCCGACCTAGTGAAACAAAACATCGTTTAATAGATTGTTTCGAAAATATACAAGCTCGAACTATGCGGTCATCGTGAAAATTTAATCTGGCTTATTCCTCTGAGATTTTGGCTTGACACGAGCTAACGAGCCTTTAAATTAGATACTGAAATTCATCGAAAACATCAAGATAAATTTTACGTAGGTGTTTTTACACACAAATAAGATAACCTTGATTTGTGACATTGGCATGCGATCCTGTTACTTTACTCTATTTTACGAGTATTTCAGCACATTTTAGGTTAAAAATTTTATATTATTCACGAATAAGAAATTCTACGAGTAAATCTCCACAAAAATACATACGTGAAATAGAAATGGAAAATTTGACCACTCGAGTAGAAAATGTCATCGGAAAATTTTCCAAATACCATTTTCAATGCTCCGGCGAAGAAAATTACGTAAAGACGAAAAAAGGAATCGAAAATCGTATGAATAAATTATTCGTTCATTTTGATAATCTAAGAGATGGGACGATAAAGTATCACAAAAATGAAAATTTATTTCGATGCTGGCAAAAATACACAAACAGATCGACCTTTTTCTTCGAATTTCTTTCACCTTGACATTGGAATTCGTAACGACGTGTCGAGAAGAAGGGAAAATTCGCAAAAATTATCATAATTTGATTACCTACAAAAATTTACTTTAGGTAATTTTTAATTAGACTTGGAGTTGTTAAAATAAACGAATTTTTCATCTTGTTCGTCAAACTGACGAACTAATTTTACAAATACCAAAATTTTCTACTCGAAACGGATCAAAAATAAAATATCATTCGTCTGGAAACTTGGTATCGTACAATAACGTGATCGGAAATTAAAACAAGCCGTCAGATTCAAGTTTGTAAATTTGGGCCAGAGAAGAAAAAACACCCGGAATAAGATTTCCTCCAACAAAGTGGTCCCTAATCCGACTTAAACCTGCAAATCTTCGGCAGTATTATTGTACTCTGGATGAAGTTCGAATAAAACAGTATTTTTGGTACTTGTTGATTTTACACTCGAACGAGAGAAATTCTCGGGATCATGGTTTTTACCAAGTCGAACCATCGGAAAAACACCGAGGATTTATTTTCGAATTGAAAAATACACCGGAGTTTAGAGAATTTCGCGAATAAATTTGAACGGCGCGAGGATTCTAGAGAAAAAAATTAATTAAAATGGCTTTTCCGGTTCGGTATTCGTCGTACCTGGCGCAAGGCGTCGTTTTTAATTGTCTTCATGTGTCGAGTTCGAGAAAAAATAAGGTGAAAAGACAAAGACGGGGAAAATGGTGTATTCGCGGTTACAAAATCTAACCTCGATAGCGCCATAAAACGCCGGAATTTAATAACTAAATTTCCTCTTTCGCGGTTGTAAAAATAGTCCTGGGTAAATTAAAAACGTCTCTCGATTAAATAATCAAATATAAACGTCGTCGTTGGTTTAAAAATTTATAAAGGTAAGAGCGAGAAACGTATGATCGCCGTACAATAATGTTACAACTTGGAATTAAAGTTAAGCTTTGAAAAATCTACGTGCATTTATCTGGTTATACAGTTTTTCATTCGAATAAGTACGTAGCTATGTAAAGAATCCGCATATTTCTAATTTATCAACGAGACGAGAACGACAACGAAAACTTTAATTTTACACGAATAATTATCTAATTTCCAATTCCCTTCATTCCCTTTTCTTTATGTTTTTTTTCCTCGAAGAGCTTGGGTTTTTTCAGTTTTAAAACTTTTTTTGTAAGTAATTAAGAAAGTAATATCTCAATATTATATTTGAACTCGGTTTCGTGAAAAGGTTGGCTAATTATAGGTATCTAGGTGCAGAAATATTAAGCAATACTTATTCCGAGGAAGAAGTCGAAAACTTTACGTCCTCAAGTCGTAAAGGAATCTGCGAAATTTTTGGGGAAAAAATTAAGAATTTAGGGGTCAAAACGAGAGAAAAGTGAAGATGACATCTGAAAAAAAAATTCCACAATCACATCCATTCTTCACTATATTCTCAAATACGGTACGTGGTTTTTTCGAAGAATTTGAACAAAAGCAGAGTTTTTAATTTTTCAAATTAGTTCGGTGGTTTTGAAACGATTATTATCAATACATTACAAAATGATGACAACTTGCAAAAAAAAAAAAAAACGATTTTTAATGCTTTATAGCCAACTTTGGTTTGAATCTCCTTTTTTGTACTGTAAAGTTGATTGATTTTTTGTTGAGACCCCAAAAACATTGCATTCGTAAAAATATCATACGAAAAAAGTTTGAAACAAAACTTGTGCTGACTATCAACTCAACTCTTATTAAAATTATGTACAATTGGACTACCTTTTGTTCTATGCGTTTTTCTGTACTTTTTTGAAGGAAGAGGTGTGTTTTTAGAGTTAGATGGAATTTTATTCGAAATCAGTACATGAATAATTTCAAAACAAGAAATTATCAATTTTTGGTGCTCTACAACTTTTTTTGAAACATTTTTTGCGTCTCTATTTTAATGTCTAATCCAAAAAAAACTGACCAATTCAATTCAAAAAAAAGATCAAAAACGATTCGTTTTCACCAAAGTGCTCACTTAATATCATAGGCCAGAAATTAATTAAGGGAGGGCTGATAATTTGAGAAAAAAATAAGGGAGGAGTCATATTTCAAATTAGTCATTTTTCAATGTTTTTTCAGTCGAAAATCATGGGTTTTTTCTGAAAAATTGAAAATTTATGGAGAAATTGGTGATTTTTGACTGAAAAATTAATGAAAAATTATTAAATTAATTTTAAAATAAAACGACTGAAATACTGTTCGAACGAAACGAGGGCGAAATTTTTTTGAAAAAATATTGTTTGAAGAGCAAAAAAGTTCACTTTTTTCATATTTTTGAAATAATTTTTTTTCGAGCTTCAGGAGAGGGTTGAAGCCTCCTGAGCCCTCCCCCCCCCTCGTTTAATATCATGTACCTATACCTAAGAACTTTTGTTTTTTTTTTTTCAAACTTTTCTAAACATCTAGGTACCTCCTTAATATCTCAAAATTATTAGTAGATAGAAAACGTTGGTAGAAATTGATGGGAAGGGGCGAGGGTAAAATAAAAAAATTAATATTTAAAAAAAATGAAAATATGCGAATTCTTGTGGTTCAAAAATTGAAAAATTTTCAGGCTGATTATTGATTATTTTACAAATACTTTCATACTACTTATGTATTTCATTTTTTTTCCTCATCAATTTTTCATCTGAGGCATATGTGGTTTTTTGGGAGGGTGGGAGGGAGGGAGGGGGATTGCAAGTATCTATGTACATAAAAATATATGAACATTTTAAAAATAAAAATCAATAAAATGAATCATCTTTTCAGACATTTCTAAGGTAAAAATTCAAAATGTATTGATACTCGTAATCATTAAAAACACGTAATATTTTTTTCATCAAACTTTTAGCTGATTTAAATTGATGTCCGAGGATCGAGCCAAAAAAATTTTTGGGGTAATTTCACATTAAGACTAAAGGAAACTTTAGGATGAGTTTCGTTCCAATCGGTGAAAGAGCGAATTTCACCATCTTATTCGACGAGGCGACTTAACAATAAAAATGAAAATAATATTTCAATGCCTCCAATTTATCAGATTTAATCCTACAATTTGATTTTTTTCAAAAATTTATTAAACTGATCTTTTTAAATTTCCTTTTCAATTTTGATGAAAACCCATTTTATTATTTTTATTTATTTATTTATTTATTTATTTATTTATTTATTTATTTATTTATTTATTTATTTATTTTGAAAATTCAGTTTAATAGATTTAACCATGATCGAGTTTTTTAAGTTGAATTCAACTGAAAAATGAAAACATGAGAGAGGTGTATTTAACCGATGATCGAGTCTTTCATTAATAAGACGAAGTAATTTTCATAAAGTTTGGCGACCGGGTGAAAAGCAATGAACAAGATTTAAAACTTTTTACCCACATGATCAAAATCAGCCTTAGTTTAACTTTCTCTAGACCACAATTTTCTTTTTTAAAAAAACTTTTTCTATTTGTATTTATATTCGCAGAGAAAAAAAAACAGCAGCAAATTTCTTGAGAACCACTGCACAAACAATTAAAACCTCTCGAATAGCTTCCTATTGATTGAAAATGACAAAAAATAACCCAACCATTCAATTAATTTAGCTAAGCCTGAAACAAAACAAACATTCCCGAAAGAATGCGATAATTTCCTGCTAGGGATGAATTTCGTCGAATTTCATAACACATAAATTTTCCAATTTTCGCGAAATATTACGTCATTCGCAATAATCATTCGAAAAAATAAGACAATTTTAATTTCTTACTTGGCGACAGCTTTTAAAAACTTCGAAATAACGTCTCACAAAGCACTAAAAAAACGAAATTTTCTTTCTAATAACCCGGTCCGATTAAAAAATTCCTAAAATATTTCAAAAAAATACATCGGGGTTTTCTCCCTATTTTTGTACTCGCTAATAACGAACGAGACATCTTTTCATTTTAAAATTGTTTTTTTCTTTCAATATATTCGTCGCATCGGTCTTATCCATGACCATGACCAATATTGAATTTTTTCATCTGATGACCGCATCGTCGAAGTCGTCTAAAAATAGTGGAAAAATGAAAGATTGAAACTTACCACGGTAACTGAAATTAGTGAACAAAATATGGTTGTAAGGATGACTTGTTGCCAGGTAAAGTTGAACTTTGTGATGCAGTTGGTGGTATTGAAATCATCGGTTTCGCAATCGCCATCGACTACTGTCAACAGGTCCATTTTAACGATTTAGTTAATCGTCTCGTTTATCTGAAACATAAAATTAATTATCACGTAAAAATTAAAAGATCTCCAACAAGTAATTGTCGAATTTTTAATAATAAGTATCTAAACATTGGCTTCATTTTTCAGGGGGGAGGAGAGGAAAAGGGTCATCAACTCATTAAAAAAAATTCATAGCTAGTAAGTGAATAAGTTTTTTTTGAACCACAAAGAATCAAAATTAGAGAGACATATCTGAGTTGGGGTATAGAAACCTCCCTTGAGAGTCAAAAATTGGTTTTTGAGCTGAGGTTCTCCTTCATTTTACCCCTTCTGAGGGGCTTAAAATCAGCGCTGACTCAAAAATTGGTTTTATAGCAGAGATTTCTCTTGTTTTACCTCCCTCTGAAAGACTCAAAATCAGTTTTGGCTCAAAAATTGGTTTTTGAGCTGAAGGTTCCCTTGATTTTACCCTCTTTGGAGGGCTAAAAATCAGTGTTGACTCAAAAATTGGTTTTTGAGCAAAGGTTTCTTTTGATTTTACCCCGCTCTGGAAGGCTTAAAATCAGTGTTGACTGAAAATATGATTTTTGAGCTGAGGTTCTCCTTCAGTTTACCCCTTGTGAAAGGCTCAAAATCAGTGTTGGCTTGAAAATTGGTTTTTGATTTAAGGTTTCCATTCATTTCTTCTCCTCTGGAAGGCTCAAAATCAGGGTTGAATCAAGAATTGATTAATAGGTATGACATGACACTGGATTTAGGGCTTTCAGAAGTGGTAAAATTAAAGGAGAACTTTAGCTCAAAAAACAGTTATTGACACCTGAGGCTCATTTACGAAGAATTATTCGGACAAGATAATTGTTTCCCAGAAAAAAATAATCCTGAGAATATAATATAAAAATACCAAAAACTAGACAAATTCTATCTAAATATCTTTTTGTATTCATACCAAACATTAAAATTAAATTCTAAATTTTTAAGCACAACTTCGTTCCTTCAATTTGAATATTGGACCAAAAAATCATGGAAAAAATTTCCATCTGCCCACTTTGAGGACTTTATGAGCTGATCAGATCAAAATATATCAAACACTCAAAGAAAATCCACTCACGGTTCAATTTAACTGAGAAATTATCAATATTCGAGACTACATCGTCAATGACGTCATAATTGCACTTCTTTTGAAGCTGAAAATTCAATAAAAGCCATGCAGTCTAATTTAAAACTCGACTGAGTGAATTGGGCGATATATTTCGAAGTAACCGTTTTAACAGGAAGCTAAAATTAACCACCAAAGAGAATCAATTATTTCCATCATTTTCTCCAATCCCTTTGAACACAAAACCGAGTTAAAAATATCAATTTACAGATTACCACCTCTAAAATAATCGAAAAGTGTCAATTTCTCGAAATTAATTTTTACTTTCAACACTATTTTCGCAAACTATATCGGTCTTTGTTGAGAAAAAAAAGGTTTCGATTATTCAGGAAGCAGATAATTATCGAGATTATCACTCTATCTCTTCCAATAATCGCTTTTATCCTTATTCAAGGATCTAGCTGACCAATCATCTGGGTACCATAAATTTGCCAAAAAAAATTAATTACCGATATTAAAAATAAATTGGTTACTTCGTAGGAGGCATAGAGTTTCTCTATCGCGCGAAAAGTAAACATAGTTATTGAATTTTAAATAAACGACCGGAAAAACATTTTGTACAAAATATAATTACACGAGTTTTTGGATACTTAATTGCTCCGTTTTTAGGCACGACGAGTGTATTAAATTTCATAACCCCGAATGACTTTATAGTTCAAGGATGATTCATTTTGCGTTTTGTCGGAAATTAATTTTTTTTTAATCTTTTAATTTGTATGGAAATGTTTCAAGTTACCGAAAACTATCTGCCTACATGGATCCTTTTGCAGGCAAGTTTTCTTTTTTTATCACGTTAACCTTTTTTTTTCTTCATTCGTGTTTTTCGTCTCGGTATAATAAAGCCGCAGAAGACATTGACTTCGAAGTATAATAAAGGTGTAGCAAGTTCGAGAGTAATTCATTGGGAGTTTTCAGTTCTTTTCATGGCTTTTTTACGCGGTGAAAATCCTGCGTGAAATAATTTCTATAATGTATTTTTCATTGCAATCTCGAGAAACAGCTGTTGAGATATAAATGGCTAGAAAACAAGCTGAATTGTAAGGATTTCAGATGAATCGCCTGGTATTAGGAGGCCATACTTTGGAAAAAAAAACTTTTCATTTTGGGTTTTAAAAAAAAAGTATTAGCCATTATAAACAAAAACAAACTTGGATCAATATTCAATATAGAAGGCAGGTACAAGCTGTAATGCTTATATTAGAACCTAATATAAGTTTTAGAACGAAAGTACCTACAATGAACGAAGTTGCTCTCCTGAGAATGGAATTCTTTTTACAATTCCTTTCAACTCGAATGCCACCAGTTTAACGTAATTTTTAGATTAACACAATACAATTTAAAAGGATTAGTGTACAAGGTTAAACTTCTCAACGTCTTTTTTTACTTACACTCCAAAGATTACCTTTCTGGTACTATTTTACTTCACAGTTACGAAAAATCAACAAAATCATCGATTTTCTCTCCATTCTATATTTTATGTACCTATATTACAATTTAGAGATAAAACATAGTCGTCCTTTGTCATTTAATCAATATTATTGCAATGTGAACACAAAAAGAACAATGAAATTTAAATCTCTTTCAGCCTCCATTATCATTTAATTTTATCGAAATGTTAAAACAATATTATAAATCTGTTTGCCTCTCCTCATCACATTCACTTTGAAAGAGTATTTTTCGAACATGGAAATTTCAGGTGCTTGAAGAGAAAAAATTTAAATGAAAACTGAATATAATTCAAACTGTTTAACAATTCTCTTATTTTCTCAGCCAATTGAAATTGATAGAAAATAACTATTTTAAATTACTTTTCCAAAAAAATGTGACCTGACTCATATTATTTTGCCACGAATTTTACAAATTACCATTCAGTCGATTTGAATGAATATTTCAATGCACATCAGAGCTAAGATGATGAGAATAATGCACTCTTACAGCTTTTTTTTTTTCAAACACCTCCCCTGACATGACTTATATCAGGTGAAGCATTCATCATCAATTTTTACCCCCTCTCAACACCTCTCATCAAAAAAGTGTCTTTTTTTCGAAAAAAATAAAATTTTTCCATTTTTTTCAATTTTTTGAAATGGAATTTTTCTGATTTTTTAGGTTCAAAGTCTTAAAGTATTTTCTCATTTTTCCGAAATGTGGACGAAAAATCAGAACTTTAAAAATTTTTTAGTTCAGACTAAATTTTTCAACTATAAATGTAATTTTTCCACACTTTGGGTAACAAAGATGTTCATAATTACATCCAGAAATTATTCAAGGCAGGAGCTGAGAATTTTAGGAAAAATAGAAGGAGGGGGTCGAATTTCATTGAAAAATTGATCAACTTATTTTAGAAGCGCTGGAGTTGTCAGAGTATCGACTGATTAAATAAACGAAATTGAGTCAGTGTAGAAATCAGTGAATTTTCATTTTTGAATCAATCATTTTTTCTTCAACTACTAAAGTGGAAATTTTAATATACTGATAACTGATTCATTTCAGTAGTTAAGGTAAAAATTACTGATTCAAAAATGAAAATTCACTAATTAAATCAGTAAATTGTCACTGATTGGCAGTCAAATTTCAGTAGTTAAGTTTCACAGCCAACCCAGTGAATTGATTCTGTCAATTTCAATTAGCCTTATAGCCAATCTTCAGTTTTTGACTGATTTAAATTAAGAGAATATAAACATACAGATTTAAGCAAAGAAAAATTGGAAAATTCAGAATTTTTTTTTAAACAAACAATATAGGTAGACTCTTCATAAAATTTTGAATTAGTAAAATTTACCTGTTTAAATTAGTGAAATGAATTCAATTCACTGATATTCGAGTCAAAATTGTTCATTTTTTCGCACAAATTGGCAAATTCTTAAAGGCAGAATATTATCAAAGATTGATTCTGATTCAGAGAATTGCGTTCTTTAAAAAAATTAAATTATCAGTAAAATATTGCCCAAGTGAAATTAGGGTGAAATCATGCTTAAAGAGCGAAGAAATGAACTTTTTTCACATCGCTGTTGGGTATAAAAAATCTCTTTTCTGAGTGGTTGGTGAGTGGGACTCGAGCATTCTGAGGCTCCTTTGGAGTCTTTATGAAGATGCCCTCTCTGCCCACAATCAACATTAAAAGGATCTAAAACTTCTCTAATGAAATTTCTTGTATGAAATGAAAAGATCATTTATATGAATAGTAGTCAAGACTCAAAATCTACATTAATCCTTCAAATTTTCAAATCGTTGAGAAAAAAATTCCAATTTCGAAGAAATTTCCAAAAATCGGCATAAAAATGGTCAAAACAGATGAGATATGTTTTTGAAAAAAGGTTACTTTCAGTCGTAAAATCATCAAAATTCTAGAAGGTCATTCAAGGTTTTTAAGAAAAAGAAAGATAACCCCCTCAGAACTCTCAAATTCGCTTTTTAAATTCAATTTATCGAACGATTGATCAGAAACTTTCAAAATCTTGAACTGAACTATCTCCTAACTCCTTTCCTGAAAAAAAAAGGACAATTCTTGAGAAGAAAAGAATTAGTGAATTTGAATTCAATGACAGGCAAGAAAATTTCAGATTCGGTAGACCTAGCTACGTATTACTTTTTTTCGCTCTTTTGATCAAATTAATATTTTCCATGGTGGAATTTTAAAATCGTTTGTGGTTTAATACCAAGTTTGTCGAAGAAATCGTAATTAATGATTAACAAAAAACCCTTTTTCTCATTCATTCCTATTCACAAAAATTTCGTAGAAAAATCAAATGGGTTAGTGGAGAGATATTAGTGCTGCCCCCTCCCCCTTTTTACCTGGCTACACAATAAAATTTAAATTCTGATTCTTGATTGGGCTAAAAAGGTAGAGATGAATGACTGGAAAATTTAGAAGTTCTATTTTTTCAATAGATAGTAAGTAAATAGGTATCTATTTTTTTTTTTTTTTTTTTTCATTAAAAATGCACGAGATTTAAACCAATGAATTTTCTTCATAAGCTTCTGAAAAAAAAATTTACCAATTAATTGGGTTTATGGTGAGAATTTAGTTTTGTTTCTTAACTGTAATTTGATTTGAAACGAATTTTTCAAAAAAAAAAGAGAAGATAATCATGAAACACAAAAATTAAAATCAATGAAAATTCAATTTTCAAAAGAAAAGTACATTTACTTTCCTTGCAAACCAATTTTTTTAATCAGATTTTTCTAATAATAAAGTTTAAAAGTAGTACCTACCGAAATGGAAAATTATAGCCAAAAACTCGAAAAAGATTTCCTTTCTTGGAATGAAAATATTTTACAAAATCTAAAATGCTTAAAATTTTTGTTAAAGTCAGCCCTAAATTCAAATCATTTTTTTATAATTCAAATCACGGCTAAATTAATCGCTCTGAAATACACCTTCAAAATTGTGAAGCGACATCTAAAAAATGATTTTTTTGTGGCCGTATGGGGGGATGTATTTTAGCACCGAGTTAATCTCAAAGCACCAATTATTCAAAAATGAACGAATTAAATTTTTTATATTTAACCTGAAAGGTGCAAAAATATCTAAGTTTATTTTTTTTAAATCCATATTCACTTTCTTCATTAATTTCTTCAACTGTCCTCAAGCCTTTAAATTTTTTAAAAAGGTTGAAAGTGACTTTGAACTAGTCCACACTCGCGTTAAGAATGAACTTTTTCGACACGTGCCTTCCACCTTTGCACATTTTTTTCACTCACTCATCGAGTAATTTGATTTTTCATGTTTTCCAGGAGGTATCCACCAAACCACGTCAACATCCCATCATCATCGTTCATTCAACTTGCAACATTTCCAACCCCCAACCAACCACAATCCACCCAATACAAAAAACTATTCTTTTTCAACATAAAACCCCCGCAAATTAATTCAAAAACAGCTTTTTAAGATGGAACTCGTTTAGTCGCCGGTTTAAAATAACTAAAGCAATGTTGACTTCCACCTAGATGATGTAAAATGGTTTTTAAAATAATTGAGATTTAAACAAAAGACACCCCTTTTATATCTTTATAACATTATAATCCTGCTACTTGTTCGTTCTATTGTAATATTTTATACGTTCTCGCCCAGGAAACAGAAACCACCCCCTTCCTCCCCCGCTCGGTGTCGTTTTTGAAAACACGAATTAACAAGATAAGCAAACGATTCGTTAGCCAAACGATTTTATACCATAAGACTAAAGGCAGGCAACAGTGGCGTCGGCGCGAGAACAACGAGCAAGTCTAACTCGCGAAAACCTATTTCACCTTTCCACATTGTGAATTTATTACCGGTTAAATTTTCATATTTTATATTTGATTATCGAAGGATAAACCTATACTTAAGGATGTTTTATGTATATGCGTAGCCACGTTACCGAGTTGCTCATTCGAAGCGGCTTTTAGAAATTCGGTAAACGTATTATATAAAAATATGTTTCACTGATTTCCTGCTCGCCTGTGTATTTCTCAAATACGCAGGGTACCTATACCTGTGGTATAATATAAGTTTCCGGTATGGGTACTTACTGTAGTGTAACTATATTTATATTCCTATTCTAATAGGATTTTATAGCGCTTATTTTTTTCTCTCCAAAATACGACTTTGAAAACGTTATGGTTTGGATATTTGGCATTACACGTTGATATGCTAAAGCCACAGGCAGACATTCGATGTAAGCTACCAAAAACATCAAATGGGATTATTTTTTGAAAATTTCTTTCCTGTTTGTCTGCAATAGTCTGTTTTTATTTTATTTTTTTCAACCGCAAACTCTCTGTTTTATCGTATTCTCCCTTCTCTTTTTCCTCGCTCGTTCGCTTTTTCTCCTGTTTTGACCTTCGAGTTGTTCTCCATATCGCTGAAATGCTCGATTACCTTAAAAATCCCCGATCTGAGGAAACAAAATGGAGAATTTCTCGCGAAATATACTTCCTCGTTGGCAAAAATCTTTCGAGCTTTTTTAAAACGAAAAAAGGTCTTTTGAACGGTAAATTTGAAAATGGACGATGATCGATAAAACAATTTACAAATCTTCTCATATTTTATTCCGATTTAATGCACGATTGCTTAGGAATTAGTTCCTACTTACGTGTAAATTGGCGAAAATGTTTTCTTCTTATTTAATTGTTTGGAAAAACATCTGAGAAATTTTTTACGCGACGTATTTGGCAAATACATAAATTTTCTGGTAATCGTGTTTACAAAATCAATTTCGAATTCGGAGAGAAAAAGAGGTACGAAGGGGCCGACTTTGAGCCGTATGTAAAACTACAGATACGAAGAAATTTACGTGAGAATTTTTCATAAAAATGCCGAATAAAAGATTAATATTCGGTTTTAAAGGTCGTATGGTATGAAATCGTAACAGAAATTGTCGTAAATCAGAGTTTTACGGCGACAGTGTAGGCTATTTGGTTGACATGTTTGGTAAATTCTTCGTTATTATTGATAGCGCCGAATATACGACTGTGTTTTATTTACCCATGTTTGAAACCAGACTGAATATGGTTGGTAGTTGATTTTAAGTTATTTTATGGTTTTATAGGTTGTCCTCTGGCAATGTGAATTTCTTAAAAACCGAATCAGCCTGGAAAATTGAATGATTTTTGATGAATGAGATAATTTTTTGACGAAGTGTTGCAATCATTGGGGTATTACTGCATAAAAATATTCAGATTCAGAATGCAGGTGAAAATGGAAAATACTCGAGGAGAGAATGAAACAGGAAGAAGCAGATTTTACTCGTTTACCCATCTAGATTATTCCAGTTTTTAGATTTTGCAATTTCAAAAATTCGCGAAATTTTTTAAAAAATGAAGTGAATGGACTTTTTAGGCCTTTCTGAAATGAAAGAGGGACGAAGGGATGAAAAATTTTTGGGAATGAGTCTTACGTCGAAAAATATCTACGCTACGATAACATTCAATTCGATTTTTTCAATTCTTGATTTTTTTCTTATTTGAACAAATAAGGTGAATGAACTTTTATGAGATGAAATCTATGAGGACACAATTTAATTTTGATCACGTTTTTTGACGTCACATTAAAATCCTGATGTACTCGTATAAAGCAGATCTTCACAGATTTAAATTCAGATGTTTCCAAGAATTTCAATTTTTTTCAAATTAACATTTCCCGAGATATATTTTTATTGGGAAGAGGGTGAAAGGTTTGGAGAAAAAATAGTGAATTTTTGAACAGAGGAGTAGATAATTGGACAGGAGTATCTAACAAAATTTTTTGAGAAAAAAGCTTGACTTGACCTTTTCGAACGAATTTTTTGACAACCAATTCCTACTTTTAACCCCCCCCCCTCCCCGTATATTCGTTTTAAAGGAAATTTCAAGCACTTTTTAGTTTTTTGTCTCTCCCTCGAAAATACTTTTTTTTTTCATGAAAATTTTTCTATATTTATCAATGGTAAATGGAATTTTTATGATTTTTGAAATTTTGAAAAAAAAGCTTGATTTTTGGAGTAAATTAATAAAAAAGCTTGACTTATCAGACAGCTTGCCCAATTATTAGACAGACACCTTGTTAAAGAGAAAGATTAAAATTATTTAAAATCAACGAAATCCAAACTTGAATATCAATTTAAAGTCATTTTTCACAATTTTCCAGGTCGTCCCTTCTTCTATGTTTTTTTTTTTTTTCTAAAAAATCTTTCAAAGTCCGTTAAATAAGAAATAGGTAATTCAAATTCAATAAGGTCAATAAGACAATGTTCAATGTACTTAATCTTCCTTTCCCCTAAAACTAGCATTTTTCCTCTTAAAAATAAAAAATCATGAACACTTTTAGCCAAGTTATCCATATCTTGGAGCAGTCTGTATCTCTGTAAATCCTAATTTTAAAAAAAATCAACGATGTTCTTCAGTAATTTTTTTCGTAGTAAGTACATACTTTTCAAAAATTATTTTGAATGATTTTTCTGATTTCTAAAATTTTTTAAATTTTAAATATTTATACAAAATTTTATTCAAAAATGACTGCAGAATAAATCATAAAACGTTTCACAAGTTTTTCCAATTTTTAAAACAGTTCGGTTTTTTAAAAATCTTTAGAAAATTTCAGTTCATTTTTCTTCATATTTCAGCAACTTTTCATATTTTCAACGTTCCTATCTCATCATTGAATCAAAAAATTGATTGGCAGTACAATGAAAAATTACCCACCGAATTATAATCCTAAAATAGAATGTTTTTCTGATAGTTCGTGACATGAACTATCAGAACTAAATTTTCAATAAAATTGACTTCATTCACTTTCACAGTTGTAATTTCGAACTGTCGCTTTATTATTTTATTTTCTTAAATTTGGCACGTCAATAAAAAGTCATCAATCATATTTAAATTAGTAAATTAGACCTACCTAATCAGAACTCAATTTTTAAATTTTAGCAAAGACTGCGAGTGCATCAAGTAAGTACACTTTTTGTTCGATTATCACCAATAAAATCTCCGAAAAAAGAAATTAACACAATGCACCATTCTGGAAAATCAATCAAAATAAAAGGAAAAAAAACCGTACATTTGCATCATGTACTTACCAATATAACATTACAATTTAAAATAAAATATGTGTATCTAGTTAACCCTCGAAGCAGTGAACATAGCATGGCAATTCGCCATCAAATGTGATGCAAACCAACACGACTGAAGCGGAGAAACCCCGTTTATATGTATACATTACAGTCATCCATTCTGTATAACCAGAAATAATTCAACAAAAGGTTTGAATTTGGTAATTTTTGTGCTTTTTTGTGCCTTAAAAATACATTGGCAGGACATATTGAGGCAAAATGATCAAAATATCTCAATTTTTGATTTTTTTTTTGTTTTGCTCAAATTTTTCCTTGTCTTGTGATACTTTGTTAGAATTGAAAAATTAAGAAAATGGTAGTTTTAGGTTGAAAAATTACATAAAAAGAATCTCGTTCGAGTCAAAAATATTTCAATTTTTTATTTTTAATCCCATTTAAAATTTATTTCTACAATAATCTATCTGGTGCTTTCGAAATTTCCAAACCGTGATTAATATTCAAATGGGACCCAAATACACAAAAAAAAACTATATGTAATTCGTGGAGCTGGATTTGACTCAAGTTTTAATTAATTCATGACTTGAGCTACCTCCACCCCAACCTTTCTTTCGAGCAAAGCCAACTCCAATATTCATCCATTTTAAAATTAAGCTGTCAATTTTTGGGGGTTTTTAAATTAAATTCTCAATGTACCTAAATTCGTACATTTAAAATTCCACGTAGAATTCTAAATAATCCGAACCACACACCGAGATTCATCTTCCTATTTACAAAACTGACGAAAAAAATTTTCATGTCGATAAGGTATCGGTTGAATTTCAACATCAGTGGTACTTTTTCCCCATACAGATGATTTTTTAAACACGAGGCCTCGCCAGGAAAGAAATTCTACGTACCCGAAAGCCAGTTGGAATTTTCATGCTTCGAAGACAATTATCGAGGCGTATTATTCTGCTTAGCAGGGTATTAAATTGAAGAAATTGGATACGACAAGGCGACAAAATTTCAACATTTCGAAAAAAAAGGACAGGTGTATCATAATCGTTCAAAATCATTTAGATTTGTCAGCTCGCTATGCAGACAAATCGTCGTTACGGTCGTTTCTTCTAATACAGATACCTTACATGTAATAACCTACACAATGTATACCTTTATATGGCCACGATGATAGAAATGTTCATCATACACGCAATTCCCATCAGGTTTAACCAACGGGCTTTGATTTTCGTTAAATATCTTGCACGTGTATGTGTTTCCTACGTATATTCAACTCGTGTTATACGGATTTATTATATCTGAAGGGTAATTTGCGACTTGCAAGTGATTTGGGATTTCTCGTATGTGTGAAAATTAGCTTAAAAACCTGCAACGCGAGAGAGGCTTATGATACGAGAGTGTGAGTGAGTGGAATCGTGGCGTATGATATATTTATACCAATTGGCATCGTAGCCATATGTCCGCATGTACCCTGTTACCATATGTATAGAGTTTCGGAATCATTTGCATAATTGACCAGAGTATACCGATTCGGAAACGTTACAAAATCTGTGTATTTACATAGAATAGCTAGGTAGTTTTTAACAATGATTAAATTTTACGCAAAGTGGTCAAAATTTTAAAATGAAAAATATTAAAATTACGAATGCTCTTGTTGAATATGGTAAAATATGAAGTGCGAACAGATGCTCTTTTAGTATCTAACAAAAGTGTAATGGATACAACGTTACTTTTATGCAAAGTTTTTATGTTATCGTTTTTTTTTTTTTTCAGTGACGTAGATAGAATTTTTTTCATTTTAGCAATCTTCGCGGTCCAATTTTTTTGTCTACTTCGAAATGATTACAGTGAAATATTCAGTTGAAATTTAAAAAACACACACTTCCATTAACCTCTCTTAATTTTACTGAAAAAAAAAAACTCAGCATTTTTATAATTAGAGAAAAAAATTACAAATCAAATATTTCGAAGTTTCAAAGTGAAAAAATCTGGAAAAACCGTATTGCAGGTACCCCCCCCCCCGGGGTAGCGATGAGGGGACATTCTTGATGAGCAACTCGTCGTTTAAATTTTTGGCGGGGAGAGGCTTTCTTAACAACTCTATCGTTAGACGAGCCTGCGTAAATTAAAAAGAGACCAAAAAAATGGATATTTATTTTTCAAATAACATATTTGAATACTTTCTAAATAATATGTATATGATGACTTGGAGCCTTCTCTGAAAAGAGATTTCGGTGAAAATTTACCCAAAATGTTACTTTTAGTATAAAGTTCCTAAAAAATGTTGACCTTCTACTTTACCTTCTTCCAGGATTATCGAACCTCCGATGCCAAAAATTCAAAATAAATAATATCTCTGGAGTCTGGACGGAATGGGTAAAAAATTTTGAATTTTTACAGGAATTTTTTGAAAAATTTTCGGTCCTCATTTTTCCAATTTTTTTATGGTTAAATTATTAGAAAACTCTGAGGATTTCTCGGCTTGAAATTTTTGAAATTATTTTAGTCAAGTTGTCAGACATTGCACATATTTTTTTTTCTGATTCCAAAAATGGGTGCAACATGCTCAAGAAATCGAAACAAAAATGAAGTATTTTTACAGGGAATTTTTGAAATTTCAAAATTAGGTACCTCACTGCCCTGCGAAATATAAAAATTAAATTGAAATTTGAAATTTCGTCTCCTGAACTGATTGGAAGCGGTTTCAAGACGGTTCGGAGCCTCTAGAAAATTTTGGAATTTTTCACTTTACCAAAAGAAAGCTTACAAAAATAGCCTCATATGAATTTCGGTACCTGTAATAATTATCTGTATTAGTGACTTTGATCATCCTAAAGTTTGTCAAAAAAATGAGGGAATTGGTAAAAATGAAAGAATTTCTTCGAAAATTTGGGAGCAGGTATTTGAGAAATGGAGGAACTTATCGTTGACCCTGCTCCCCCATAATCGAAAAATTACTTTTTTCTGTCCAAAAAATGAGTCACAGTCGGAAAATTTTCCAAATTAATCATTTTTGTGAGAAAAAATGGAGGTATTTTTATTTTAGTCAGAAAAAACGAGAAAATCTGTACATACATTACGTTAAAAAAAACCATCCCACCCATAGGAGAAGATGCAAAAAAAATTCCAAAAAATTCTGCATGGTTAAAATTCGCACTAAAAAAGATTTTTTGGCTAAATATGTAAATGAAAACAGGTTGAGCTTTAATTTGTTGCAGAGATCAAACGATTTGGCCAATCTTAATACATCTGGCAGCTCATTTAGTTCTAAAGTGATGCACCATGCTTTAAGTTCCTTTATAATGTAAAATTTTTTTGAAATATTTTCGAATAAGTACTCGTAATATTTTCCTTATGAGTAAAATTTGTTTGAAATATTTGTGTATCTGTCATATGTGCTTAATTTTCCATAAATGTAAAATTCTTCTTGAATTGCATATTTATAAACCACCTAAGTAATTTTCCACAAGTAAAATTTCTTTGAAATATCTACTTAAAAGCAATTTTTTACGTAGGTACTGAAAAGAAATTTTCCTTGAAAAATTTACTTACCATTAATTTACCTAAAAAGAAGAATTTATTTAAGATATGTATTTACATATTTATAGATACCTATGCATGTAAGTAGGTACTTAATTTTCCATACAAGTAAATTTTGAAATATTTATGTGCAAGTAATTTTCCAACAAAGCAAAATCCTCCATTACCTTGAAAAATGTACTTTTATAGGTAAGTTATTATCCATATGAATTACTATCACTGAATTTCATTCCTATTCATATTTTTAAAGTTTCAGAAAAAGCTCCTGGAAAATTTACCTATTTAATCAGTATTTCGAAAACCGCGCCAAATTTTATACTCGCAATTTCCCACAGCTGAATTTTGTTTTTCACCCACTAAAAAAATATTCATAAATTATTGTAATTCATCATTAAATCGATACCATTTGAAGTTGCACATTATACCCAATTTTGGACCAGATAGCAGCTGAAATTATCTCTTATTTCGGTGAAAAGTTGGTGAAAATAGAATCAATCAATAAAATTCTTTAATTTTCAGCAGATTTCCGCTCATTTTCTTAAAAAATAATTTCACTGATTTTTCAGCAAATGTTAGATATTCTACCAACTTTTCAGCAAATTTTCACTGATTTTCCACAAATTTCTTCATTGTTTGCATTCAGTGATTTTTTTTTGCTGATTTATTACTGTGCTACGATTCTGACTATTTTTCAGAGATTTTTGATAGTTTTCATTGGTTCATATGCAAGAGAGTTGATTCTTATCACCTATTCTAGAAAATATGAGAATGCTGAAAAAATATTTATTTATCGCAAAAATGAGATGAGAGGGAATCAAAATAAAATTAAAATCAAAAAACTTTTATCAGAAAATTTTTGAAAATAATTTTGATAATCAAGTAGGTACATTTGATTACTGTAAAAATTTTCTAAAAAATTTGAAAACTCGCCAAAAATCTAATAATTCAACCAAAATAGGTACATACTTAAGCAGTAAAAAAATCAGTTTCATCGACACCCTAAAATGAATTCCACTCTACTTTCAGTATCCCACAAAACCACCAACTGCATTCAAATCCTCTCCATTCGCCATTTCCGCATCCATTATCAAATATTTAAAAAGTATCGAGCAGAAACGCCCTAATCCAATATCTCACTCAAAATATACCTACTCGTATTTCCTTGAATACACATTTTAGAAATGCTACGAACCGACATTACCAAATTTAAATACATTCCCACCCAATTCGTCTGAAAACTTGGCCTCGTTCATGACGGGAAAATCCACCTGCTAAAAGTTTACAACGTCACGCGCCATTTTCACAGCTAACAAAAAAAAAACGAGCATCGAGTTTACAAAACATAGCAACAGGGCAAAGGGTATTTAATACGTACACTTTTAATCCTCGTATCGATAAAACATTAAAATAATATACCCAGATAAGCTAACTTTTCAGCCATAAAAAAAGTTTCCGACTCAGAACCCTCCAGTTTTTCTCTCCATGGCATTTGGTATTTGCCAAGTTAATTTATCTATCGTTTGGAAATTTATTAGATTAAAATTAAAATTGGCCTCACGAGAGACGGATTTTCTTAAAATGATTATTTTTTTTTTAAATTAAATTTTTAAAAATATATCGGATATTTATCATGCGAGATGATAAGATGAAGGGATGACAAAAATTACCTATATTAAAGGGATAGGTACCCATACCTTACCCATTATAGCCTGGTTTACTTTGTCTCGAGTTCTATAAGAGGAATGACGAATAAGGGTCAAAAGAAGTTAATATTCGTATCTTCAAGCAGCAGGTGGAAAGTTTTTAAATAAATAATCCCATTCGGCGCGTCAGCTAAGGAAAGTTTTATCCAACATTGAAATCACGACGACGCAAAGGTTCAAGATACCTTTCTCTCTCTCATATCATTTATGGATATAGCCTACGTAGGTGCCATTCAAATGTACTCCAACGTGCATACGAGTATAAGTATTTATCAAGAAGTGTAAATGGTAATGTAGGTTAGGTATCCTATGTAAGTATATGCCTTGTACGCATTCTTGACTACAACAAAAGGAATATTCAAGAGATGTCTTATATAATTTAGTCACATCGTAGCGAATGTAGTTCACTACCCTTTGTAAACATACGTATAAGTGGGTAGCTGTGTACTCGACGCAAATCTCTCTCAATAACACATTAGCAGGTACTTTACAATTAACTCGGATGTAAATTGTAATTCTGCGGTCAAAACAAAAACACATTAGGTGTAAATATGTATCACCTTACGAGTGTAATTCCATGCTGAAAGATTCAAGCATTATTCTCGGTTTCGCTTACGTAGTGAAATATGACAGACGAATAAAATTCAAAAATTCGATCGATTAATAAAAAATTATACAATTTTTCCATTTTTGAAATTGAAATGGCTACAAAACTTGGAAAACTTGCAATTTCAAGCTAAGACAATATGTTTCCACGACAACTTATTCTGTAGCATGGGGCGAATTTTGTAAATCACAAGGCAATTCCTGGAAATCACAGGACATATTATGTAAATCGAAAAGTAATTTTTCTGGGAATCAAAGAGAGATTTCTGGGGATCACAGAGATTTCTAGAAATCAGAAGGGAATTTCTGGGGATCACAGAGAGATTTCTAGGAATCGCAGGGAGAGTTCTGGGAATCACAGTAATCACAGGGCAATTTCTGGAAATCACGGGACATATTTTGTAAATCATAAAGTGATTTCTGCGGATTGCAGAGATTTCTACGAATCAGAGGATGATTTCTGGGAATCACAGAGAGATTTCAAAGAATCACAGAGAGATTTCTAGGAATCACAGGGAGACTTCCGGGAATCACAGTAATCACGGGGAAATTTCTGGAAATCACGGGACATATTTTCAGTGGCGTGACGAAGCGATTTATTATTTTTTTTGGGGGGGGGGGGGTGTACCTCGAATTTTTCCAACTAATTTCCCAAAAAATTCCCAACTATTTTCTCCATGCCCCTTCAAAAAAAAACCAACTAAGTTTTTCAAAAAAATTATACAACAACTTTTTAAAAAATTTTCAACGTCTTTAATTTTAAATTAAGTAAGTAAAGATTGCTTATGACTGAAAAAATCTTTAAAATTTACTACTACAATTTTTAAAAAATTCCCAAATTAAATTGAATGAAAAAATTATCTTTTTCAATTATTAAGGCATTCGCGACAATCTTGAGTGGAATTTTCAACAATTTTTTATAGACGCACCCAGAAATTAATAAAGAAAAAAGGTTCAGAATTGAATAAAAAATTGAGAATTGACTGAAAAATTATCAGAGTTTGAAATAAAAGAAACAAAATACTGCCCGAGCGAAGCGAGGGCGAATTTTTTTTGAAAAATACACTTTGAAGAGACAATTTCTACTATTTTCGCAATAAAAAGTTCTTCTTTCCGAGCTTAAGGAGGGGGCTCGAGCCCCCTGAGCTCCCCTGGGTGCGCCTGTGAGAAGAGAAGCTCATTAAGAAACGCAGTTTTTTTGAAAGTCAGAAAATAGAGTGAAACAAGCATGGATTTTAATTTACTTGAATAATTATCGCGGGCATTGAAAGGCATACTTTGAGAATCAGGGTAAATTTATTGAGTCCGAGCGAAGCGAGGACGATCATTTTTGAGAAAAAAACAGCATCAAAAAGCTGAAATTTTTTCATCAAAATTCTTTTTTTTCGTCCTACTTTTTGTCTTTAAAAAAAGCAATTTTCCTTGATGAGCTTCTTTCCTCTAAAAAAAAATTGAAAATTTGTTGAAAATAAAATTTTTTATCGTTCTTTGTTCCCCGAATTATCTCCAAAAATTTTCAATAATTTAGTAAATGCATATAAATTTCAGTACATCCATTAACAGTTAACACCTATTTAAAAAACAAATTATTAGTGAAAAATTTTTAAATTCTGGTCTCCAATTTTCATAAACTCAATTTTTTTTAAATTATTTGTTTAAAAAAAAAAACAAAAAAATGTGAACCAAGAACGGAAACAGGAATGGGAATGAAAGAAGGACAACAACATGAAAAATTCGCTGTTCTTCCAGCCCTGCCTGTTTGTCACTGGTCCGTCGCAAAATGTTCAAAAAAAAATTATTTTACAACGAAGGAGGCAAAATGGTTTTTTCTTCGAGTTCTGAGCAATATTTTTTCAAATACTCGTAAGTCTTTTTTCGCACTTTAGTCTTAAATAGTTCACATAATAGCGATTTAATTTACACCTGAGTGTAGCGAGGGCGAAGCTTTGATAAAATTGGATTTTTTAATGTTTAAAAAAGGCACTTTTCACAAAAAATCTTGACCTCAAAGGGGTAAATCACAAGGTAATTTTTCATTTTTATAACTCACAAGGCAAGTTTTGTAAATCACAGGTAGATTTAGGAAAATCGCAGAACAATTTTGGGGATCACAGGGCAATTTTTGGAAATCACGGGTGAGTGCTGTAAATAACGAAGCGAGTTAAATCTTTCTTAAATGTTTTTCAACATTCCGTTTAAAATCGGAAAAATTTTCTGTAACGACCTATATGTAGAATCATGGAAATAAGAAAAATCACTCTATTTTAAGAACTCGCAATAACCTTGCATCAGGTGAATTTATAGAAGTCTAAAATGCATTTGCTAGGCTTCAGCTCGATTCATATCACCCTTCAAATTTTTAAAAAAAATGAAAAATTTTAGATTTTCTCGATTCATGGTATTGCATTATTTTTCAAGTAAGAAATGAATTAAAATGAGAAAAACATAAACAAGTCTCAATAATAACGCATGCAAACGGAAAACCCCCGAAAAAATTAAGAGAAAAATCCAGAAATGGACCTTTGTAAAATTGATAATCCCATCAAAACCATGAAGCCAATTCTTTCATCTAACAAATCAAAACAAATAAATCGAAAAATTTTCATGAAGTTGTCCATTGATTTCTGAAACTCCTATAGTTGCTGCATTTCCTCGAAATTGTCAACAAAACTGTTAATATAATACGATGACATCCAGTACACGATCTTTATTGTTACTTAACACCAGCTACCTTTATGTTATTTCCACTTCATCTCTTTCTCTTTTTCTTCACTCGAGTATAAAATCATTACATCTACACGTACACTTTTTAATGAGAAATTTGTACTTCGACGAAAACAGAGATAAGTTTATACACAGCTAATGACGAGCTTTTCAGCTCTACTTACAGATACCAATACAACAATGTAGAAAATTACTGTGCAGTGAAATACAGTACATAAGATTAGATCGAAGTTTAATGGAAAATGTGTTCATCTAGCGAAGTATTCAACCGAGTTAAATTCAATCGTGTGAAAAGAACCGGGCAACTGTTAATTGAAAAGTGCACTCGAATAATCATGTATAAACTTTCGATTAATTTTACACTTTTTATTATTAAATTAGCCCGGTTAGTTTTTCCTACTGATGTAGAAAAATACGAATAGATAAGTTATGTTTTATAATACCTACGAAATATAAATTACTTTTCAACTAGTTATAAATACATCTGGGGATGACGTCTTACAAAAGTAGATATATTCTCATCGATGGTAGGTATTTTTTTTTTCTTTACAAATATTTCCCAGTAAGCAGCTATACTAGAAAATGATATCAATTTTTTTCTCTCTATATTCTAATAAAATTTACTTTCTCGAGAGTTATATTGCACTTGGTTGAAGTAATTGGAGAGCTTGCGTGCTGAAATCCAAACCTTCACAGCAATGGTAGTCGTTAAATAAATTATATCCGAGCTACATTCACGTATAAAAATATCTAATCTAATTTTTAAATTTAGTTTTAACTTCGTGATATTTTCCTTTGAATTTTCCCACCAAAAGAAAAAAAAATCATCATCCACGAGCACGGAGATGGACAGTAAATAGGTATTTTTTCTCTCAGCTGTACGAATAATTGAACCGGACAAAGGCAAAGGTATCTTGAAGTCGACCCATTGCACAGTGTAAAAAATACACAAGGTGTATACGGCAACTTTAGACAAAAAAATTATCTCGAATAAATAACAGGCTTGATACGGCGTAAAACACGGTTATTTTTTCCTGCACGATAAAAAAAAGGAGAAGGAATAACGCCGACACAATCGGAACTATAAAAACGTGGAAAGTAGTACTAACGAAATCGTCAAAAAAATAAAAAAGCTCGTCGTAATTTTTGCGCCGAAAGAAGAAAAGTTATACCGAGTGACAAGCGCGATGAAAAGAGATTCGACAATAAAAAAAACCACGCTAAGAGGTTATAATTCTGAAAATAAAACGAATCCTAGATTACCTCAACATTGTTTCAGCGGCGTAATAAATAAAACAATTGTCGGTCCGGGTAATATTTTTATACTTATTTTTTTTTTTTAGCTCGACGTCATCGTCAGTGCCACTTATTCTAATGTCTGCTTTTTCGGCGTTGACGTTGTGGTTCCCCTCTTTGCCTGGCATCGCGACGTTTTCGAGAGGATTTTTTTTTTGAGAAAAATTTTCACGTAGAAGTAGCCAGTTTATCATTATTTTTAATTGTTTTTTACACAAACGAATGGTGTAGATTTTATAAATGTAGCTGGCGCGGTGTGTTGCTGAGATCAAGGTAATGAGAGGGAAGTTGAATTAGATGTACTCGACTATGTCGAAAAAAAAAGTTTATTTAGGAGAGGAATTTATCAGAATGAGAGGTTTGGAGTGGGATTTTTTAATTTGGTTCTTAACACAGTTTAAATTGGGTCACTTGACCAAAAATTGCATGCTCATCATTTTTGAAAAAAAAATCATTCTTGAAAATTCAAAGGTGAGGATGCATCAAATCGTTTTTTTTTTTTTTTTTTTTTTTCATTTCGTTCTATATTCGAGGTAGAATTTACGCACGTGATAACGAATTTCGATAGGACAAAAAAGTTGATCCAGAGACTATTTGTGTAGAATCGTAGATACCTATGAAAAAATCTAAAAAACTGGTAGGAAATAATTTTTTGGTATACTTAGATATTGAACCTAACGGTGGGAGGGGGAGATGATATCTGTTAAGAGATAAGTATAAATTTGAAAAATGAAAAATTCAAGACTGCCAAACCTGATACATCTTGAAAAGTTACCGAAATGTTTTCCAAAATTTGAAAAAATATCAAAAAATTATACGATTTAATTTCAATTTTCAAGAATTTTTATTATTTTGCTATTATTTGTATGAGATCCAATTATTTTAATGCTCACTAAAGATAAATATAGGTATTTTTCACATTTTGAACAAATGAAATGTTACTCAAAAAAAAAATCAGAATTGCAGCTGAAGAAAAATCAACAAAATTCTTTGATTTTCAACATATTTTCGCCTATTTTTCAGCAAATTTCAATATTTTAATAAATTTTCATAGATTTTCCAGTATTTATTTACTGTTGGTTTTCAGTGAACTTTTTAACGAATTAATAACTGCGCTGAAATTTTCTAATTAGTATTTCTGATAATTTCCACTGATTCAAAAATGAGAGTTTGTAAAGATTTGAAAGTCTATTTTTTTTTTGTATTCTAACATTATGAATTTTCATCAATTTTCAATTCATTAAAATTACCTACATGGGAATTTAAATTAAAATCTGACATTTTTACAAAAAAATCGTCTCCACAGTTCCACTTCAAGTTGATTAATGTATAATTTTTTGAAAAAAGAAATATTGAAATATCTAATATTTTTTTCTCACATATAGAAGAATATCAAAAATAGTCTTCAAATAAAGTATGATACTTTTTTGAACGTTCAAGAGCGAAGTAACGTATGGGATTTTTTTGATTCAACCCGTCCCCCTCCTCCCAAAAAAGTAGCAACCAAAAAATGAAATTTTGCTACGTCAAAAAACGTTGTCAAGACCATTTATTCTATGTTTTTTTTTGAAAATGATTTTAAAAAAATTGTCCATTTTCTTCCCTATAAAGACTTACTCAAAACAGTTTTCCAAGAAAAATCACAATGATCCTCAATTTTGAAAAGAGATTTGCAATTCCTAATGAAAATTGCCATGAATTTTGGAAAAAAGGATTAGGTACAAATTACAAAACAAAAAAACAAAATAAATGATTTAATTTCAAGTAAATAAACGTATGTTTTAATCCATGTGATGATTTTTTCAAAAAAAAAAAAAAAAATACAAAAAACAAGGAAAGACCAAATTTTGAAATATTTTTACTTCAAGTAGTGTTTTTTTCTGTTTTCAAGAAGAAAATTCATTTCTTTTGAAGAAAATACCTAAAATCATAAAACGAACACTGCAGTTTTCTAAAAAAAAAAATTAAGAAAACGAAACGAACCTAAAAAATGTTATTTTCATTTTTAAAATATATTTCATTCGTACGTCGAGTAATATATTACGAAAAAAATTGGCTATCTCCGCGATGGAGAGAAATTCACAAGAAATCGCATATGAACGATGAACGAATTCTGAAGGGGAAGAGGACTGAAAAATTCAAAATTTGTACGTATTTTTACAATTTGAATTTTTGTTAGGTAAATTGTTCGCAATCACGACGTACTGATAGAATATTCAGAAAAAAAAATTGAAAATTTCGGTTCAATTTTGCTATTTTTTTTTTTCAATTAAGATGTTTATTGTGTTTATGCGAAAAATTAATATTTTTCTACCAAGTCACAAAAGTTTTCTGTAAGTAACAATACTTGATTCAAAAATTATTTTTCAATTTCAAGTTTTTGAATTAATTTTTGTCAAAGAAAAAGAAAAAGGAGTCAGCTTTCAAAATTGATTTTAGCTCTGGTCATCTTCACTTGAAATTGTCATCTCTCTAAATTTCAAAGACCCATAATTTTGGAAAAAATCATCGAGCTTTCGATTGGACTCACACATCATCGTTGAATGACCTCAACTTAGAATTATTTGAAAAAAATTACCACCATTCTGCAATTTTCAGTCGAGACAATCATCTTTTTTCAAATAATTAAAATGAATAATCAGATTCTGTTGAATGAAATTCGTTTTGAAATTAATCTGTCGAAATCTCTTTATTGCTTATAGTCGATGCACCTCACCAGCATTCTCTTTGATAAAAAACGATTCTCTCAAATTCAATACGAGTTCATGTAAAACATCAAATCGATAATTTATATGTATTTATGGTCTGAAAAAACGTTGACTTCGACGATCAAAAGCATCATTTCAAAAAACGAACCGAGTTCGGAGCTCGAGTGGAAAAAAACTGACAGGTATTCGCCTATTCGCGATCAAAAAAAGAATCGAAATTGGTATTTTTTCCAACAGGCTGCTAATCTGTCACACGATGAAAAGTTATAATAATTCAATTGTGAACTCGAAGCCAAAAGGTCTGAAATGTCGATTGGTGTTCAACGTGTACAATTTTGGCGACTCGACACGACGTCTAATACACGTATTCTCCGCTAAAGTGAAAATGTCGGAGGCGAAAAGGCTATTTGATTCTACACATGTACAAATGATAATAGAATTAATACCGCGGCTATCGTACGCGACGAGTAGATACGAGTTACACGATCCACTTCGGACAATGTTTCAACCTTCCGCAAAAGCATTAACATTATTACACCGGTGGATTTTCAACACGTATACGAAAATTAAAACCGCAACCGGCAAAGTTGCAGGTATAATTAATGGTTTAGCAGAGACACGCTGGTCATAAAAATGTTTTTCAATTTCTCCGGCTGCAAGAAATTTTCTGCGCAGAAAACGAGTCCCATCGCGTTTAAGAAGCGAAAGCGGACGGGGGGCTTGATTAATGGAGTAAAATTTCTTTCTTATCAGACCGCGAAAGTATTTTTTGAGGAAAATTTCAAATCCTCGGTTGAATTGAATGCGAAATGTTGCGCACTTTTGGCGTTCCGTACGACTGTTCGAATTCGTTTTTATGTTTTTATCGCCGAGGATTTCTAAGATTATTAATGGGTTTCTTAATTTTTTGAAAATATTTTTATCGCGAATTTCGCAGCCGGCCGGATTGAGGAATTATGTCGGCGAGGTTGCCATTTCATATTCCAAATTGGTCGATTTTTTTCTCTCTCGTTTGATACGATTTGGTTGCCGAAGATTAATTATTTCCACTTTATTCGCGTTTCCAATCGCATTGTCGGGGATTTCTCATTGTTTTAATTTACCTATTAGGGGGAATAGAGTTTTTAATAGGGTAGAGTTTGATTTTTTCGGATTAAAAATAAAGTTGAAAAATAACCAGCATCATGGTACATTATACAGTATCTAGGGTGGAATGAAAAAATTGAAACAATTCAATAGGTATTTATATCTACCTCTAAATATTTTTTTCATCAATGCAATCTTGATTAAAATTCACTCGCACAGAATTGGGCTTCTTCTGAACCCTGGAAATGAATCCAGAGGTCATAAAAGTAGGATATGTAATTCAAAAAAAATTTCTATTTTTCATGATTTTTACCTTCCATTCCTCCCTACACCCAACTGAGCAGTTGAGGTTTCCATTGGAGTGAAATATTTTATTATCTATTTTGCAGATCATGTTTTATAAAAAACAAAATTTGTTGCAATAATTAATTATTAATTTTTGACTGAATTTTGTTTAATTCTACAAAAAAATGAAAATCCGATTTTAAATCAACATTTATTTTTTATTTTTTGGCCAACTCAAAGTTTAGTTATAAAATCTCTCTGATCAGTCTGATCACCTTCAATTTCAGAAAAAAATGAAGGTAGAACCAATTCAAGTTTCTGAAAACAAACTGATTTGCAAATTTCAAACGATTATAAGACAATCGCTCAAAAAAACGCAAAAATTCGTTTTTTTTTTGAACGGGGATCACTGAGGGTAAAAAATTACACAAAACTAGGTGTTTTTTAAAAAAAAAAAAAACCTTATTTTATCAGATTCAAAGTTCTTTTTCCTCAGGAAAAGAGAGAGGGAGGGGACAGAAATTTGGAAAAAACGCCATGCAAAAATTAAACGAATTAGATTTTTTTCTTCTTAAAAAGTTGGAATTTCGAAAGCAGGCATAGATATGACATGAAAGTCAATATTTAAAAAAATTATTTTCTTTAACTTTTCCAAATTTTTGAGATCACTTTTTAAAATTTTTCAAACTTTTTTACCCGTTTAGAGACGAAAATTTATTTTCATTTTAAATGAAATCAAGTCCTAACTGAATGAAGATGGAAAAATCACTTTACAAACTTCAAAATTTCTAGGAGGGAAAAGGGGGTTTGTACGACTATTTGAGAGTTGAATTCCTTTCCATGTATTTTAAAATGAACATATCAGTTCATTGAGTTCAAGCAAATCAAGGGAAAAATTTTTCAAAAGAAAAAGACAACTCAAAATCTGAAGATTGAGAATTTTTTCAACATTGTGATCCTGAAGAGAAAGTAACTTATCAGGAAAAAATTTAAATTTGAACATTCTTTCAATAATTTTTTATGGTTTGGATTAATTTTGAAACCATCCAACTTAATACTCTTTAATCAATCCAAGTAAAAATACTGATCGTTTAGAGTAGAATAAAATATATTTGTCTCCAAAATATTAAATTTTCAAAAAAGAAGAAAATATATTTGTCTCCAAAATATTAAATTTTCAAAAAAGAAGAAATTAATTATCAGTTTCTATAATGGAAAGGTATAAAAAATTGAAAATGAAGTAAATGGACAAAAGGATAGGTCGAAAAAAACATACTGTATTCAAATGAAAATTGGAGTTGTAAGAAAGTCCATTCTGAGTAAGAGATCGCCCTAAAAAATTTCAAGCCGTAGAAGATTTTTTCAAAAAAGTAGTTCCGAAAAAATACTGGTTATCGCCACTTTCGGGTGCATCGCACCTGTTTGGGTTTTCGACCACCCTTTCCTCCCTCCAAAAAAGATTAAAACCCCAAATTTGACAACTTTTGTATTTTCATCAAATTCAAATCACTCGTTTAAATACCCGAAAAATGAGCTTAAAAATTCTTTAAATTGCTAGGAATAATTTTTGATAAAAATTTTCAAAAAAAAAATCGTGACAGGGCTGCCAATCGCATTTCGACTTTTACGGTTTCTATTAAAATTAAAATCATTATTCATTTAGTACCTGGCTTAAAAAAAATTTTGATCACTAAAACAGAATAAAAAAAAATTTTTATTTTTTTTTTACTGTCAGCTGAAACTTTTTAGAAATTGAGTTGATAAAAATGAAACTGGCAACCGTGTTTTGATAATTTTGCGAAACCCTCATAAAAAATCTATTTCAGGTTTAAGGTGATGAAGGAATCATTTTGAATTTGGTAGAAATAAAAAAATATTCCAATTTGCGATCAGCAATTTTTCAATTTTTTTGAACATGGCAAAAAGTGGAATCTAATTTCGAGACCAATGATTCAGGCAGGTGGGGAAACTCAAATCTCAACTTTTTAGGGGAGATTACCCATTCTCAGCAGAAAGTAGTATAAAAAATTCTACCAAAATTACTTTACTTTTGAGTTCACCTAGCTTTGTATTTCTTTTGATGATGACTTGATGACTCAACTTTTTTTTTGGCAGTCACCCTCTTGCCCCTCTACAAGTCAAAGTGAATTATTCTGCCAATTTTTATCGAAATCCATCATTTTTTTTTCTAACCCACGGGCTAAAATTTACTGTCACCACCATGCAAAAAAATTACACTTCTTTGAATAAGGCAAAAAATTGAAAATAAATATTGTAAAAAAAAATTGATAATTTTTCAAAAAGCTCAACAACTTTATCCTATCCACTTGAACAGGTAATTTATGAACGTTTCAGCCTTCAGTGCAACTTAATTTAATCCAGGAGAAAAGTAACCTCCAAATTTAACTTTTCTAACATCTCGATTACACCTAAATCCGGCCCAAGTTCAATAACCCAATCATATAATCACAATAATCCTCATCAATTCATTTCCCAACAGAACGACACTCCCACTCGAATATTCCAAGCACCTACTCCATAGGTAATTTTCGTTTACATCTGCGAAATAAACCACAACACGAAAAGGTTGACTGACGATGAATTCTCCAACTGTATATTATGTAAAACGAGCTACGTATTAGTAATCCTTTACATTCGTATGAAAATTTAAACATTCGAGATACCGGATAACGACGAAAATATAAGAACGGAGATTTGAATTCTTAAATGACATTTGATTGAAAATAGACTGAGCTGAATATAAAATTTGCAGCAGCTTAGCTCTGGCATAGAGGTATACGAATACGGAAACGGGTGACTTTGATATGAAGCAATGAAGTTGCCGCATATTTCAGGAAACACGCGAACCTCGCTACAGGATAAATCTTATTTTAAAATAATTACATTTTCAAGAACTCGTTGCATCGTAAGCTTAAAGTCGTATATCCAAATATCCAATATGCTGAAAGTAGCAAATAGATATACCAGAATCGATACAGGATGTATTACATTTCGGTACGTAGATGCGCTTTTAGTCAACATACCCGCTCCATTCATCACTTATCACGAATAATATTAAAATTCAAACGATATTCGAGGATGGGATTAACCAATGTAATCGGATATCAGAGAGTACTCCAACTTCATTTTAGATGTAAACGAACAGTTTTACTGCAAGCGAAGGTATATACTTTATAGTACAATCACAAGTGTTTCGATGGCGTTTTACTAGCGAATAAATGAACACAAGTTGAAAATTAATTTCCATCTTTACCGCATACAGATCTTTTATTGAGGAAGTTATCACGTCGTTACGATAAATTCTCGAGCGCCAGCTCTTAATCGTTGCGAAATTAAGATGCTATCGCTCGTTTAAAGAACTTTTTTTTATATTCTTCCTAGAGACGAGTTGATTATTGCAGTGTGCATGGAGCAAATCTGCATATTTTTGTTGAAATGAAGATCCAAAAAAGTATGGGATCAGTTGAGGTAATTAAAAGAAATATTATTTTTTCATTTGTTGGAAAAATTGCAATTTTTTGTTCAGTTGCATTACCTCTGTTTAAGATGGTCGATGGAGTTGGATGCATTTATAATAATTATCATCATTTATTTACGGCAAACTGGTTATGCAATTTTATTAACGTCTATGAAAAATTTCAGAACTCGATATCAATAAATTCAATTTTTATCAGTTTTTATTAAAAAAAGAAGTAAAGTTTCCTCTGAAAGGAAATGTTTGTAACATGGATATGTTCTTCCTGTCAACCTGACTTTCTGAAATCAAGTTTATTTCAAAAATATAAAAATTTGTTTTTAAAAATCAGCTTTTAGCTCTCTGATATTTTTCCTGTCATTCTGACTTTCTGATAACAGGCAAATTTTCAGCTTCTGACTTTCTGATTTTAGTAAGTTAATTTCGAATATATACAATTTTTTTTTGACTTGCTGATATTAAGTTGATTTCGATAATAGAAAAATTTATGCTTTTAAAGCAAGATGTCAAGACTTTTTGATACCAAGTTAATTACTAAAATATGAAAATATTACGTTTTTGAAAGTCAGCTACTGAATATTTAATATTTTTCATTTCATTTTGACTTCCTGATATTAACTTGAAAATTTTTAAAATAGCATTGAAAAAAAATATCGATCTAAGACTTTCTAATATTATGTTAATTAATTTCGAAAATATAAAAATTTATGTTTTTGAAAGTCATCATCTCGCAAAATAGCGTCTTAAAAATATGGTCTCCCAAAATAGGGTCTCACTTCACGAATGCATTCTGTTTATCTCTAAAATGTCAGAACTTGATAAGAACCTACTGTTGAATCGCTGAGAAAAAACGCTCCATTAAAATAGATCACAGAAAAAGGAATTTAATAAAAACAAAAAAAGTAAAAAGTAAAGTCAAGCATGAAAATCCGTTTGGCCAAAATTTTCAGCCACCCTTTCATTTGAAAATCAGCGAAAATTATCAAAAATCACTAGAAACCAATCAGAATTGCAGCGCTGTAATAAATCAGTTAAGAAATTCAACTGAACACAAACAATGAAAAAAATTGCAGAAAAATCAGTGAAAATTTATTGAAAAGTTGGTGTAATAAATTCCCGAAATTCGTTGAAAAATCAAGAATTTCGTTGATTTTCTCCGGTCGGTGTTGCAATTTTATCTATTTATCAGTGACTTTTCCAGACGTGGGCAAGATCATTTATAAAATGATCTCAGATCAGATCAAAATCATTTGGGCACAATGATCTTTGATATTGAGATCAAAAAAAAGATCATGATCAGATTAATTCGATTTTTTTCTGCATTCATTGTAATTCAGCTAAAAAGTTGATTTTGTTTTTGTTTCTTCAACCTTCATGAACAAATTCATATTTTTTCAAAGAGAAGAAAGTTTGATTTTTTCATCCGATTTCATTTTATTTCTTTTTGTATCTCTGTATAAAAAATGTAAGCAGAAATGAAAAGCTGTAGATGAAACTTCTGTTTGTTAAAAATCTTAAAAATGTAACTTTGGGAAATATCTTTCAGCTTTTTGAGTTTCAGTTTTTAGCTAAATTTCATCAAACTTTCGGCTTAAAACTTGCGACTTTCACACCGAAACTTCTGATTAACAATACTTTGGTAGCTCAATGATAAAAATAATCGTTATTCCTGACTGTACTATTTTCTCAAAATTTAAATTTTTTCAGTTACCTATGGAAATTTTTTCTATCACAATAATGTTTTTCCTAATCTTTCAAAATTTTTTATACTAAAAATTGTGAAGCTGGAAAATACTTTTAAAAAAATTTTGAGCTAAAAAATTTCAAGTGCGACAAAAATTGAAATTTTGAGAAAGTTGAAAAATATTTATTTTAGAAAAAATACCAGAGTTGAAAAAATTTTCAACTTGAAAAGAAAAATGGGAGGAAGAAGTTTCCGAGTTGATAAAAATAGGTAGAAAAACCAAAATTACAAACGAAATTACCCTGAATACAAAAATTATAAAATGATATTTCTGATTTAAAAAAATCTACCAAGATCAGATCAAAATCATTTTGGCACAATGATCTTTAATCTTAAGATCGAATGATCTAGACCATACCATTTCTGCTTTTCACTGCTATCAAGCTGATTTTCCGATGAATTTTTAAAAATTCTAAAATATTAATTAAATTATTTTTTTTAAAATACCAAAAATATGTTTTCTGTTAAAAATAATGAAAATCATGAAACGCGAGCCTGGATATAGAAACCAACGTTGGACGGGGGAGGGTGAAAAATTTGATTTTGAATCGACACTAATACTGAGCTTCTCATTGATTTATCAGTTTAAATTGAATGAAACTTGATGGACGAAAATAATCACATAAAATAATCTGCGAATTGTTGAAAATCAGCCAGTCCGGGGTGAAATGGCGAACAATCGTATTCCTTGTAAGACTCGAGTTGATTTATATGCGTCGCCGTGTGAGGTACTTATTTGTGTGTACTTTTTGCGACGTACGACGGTTAGAAAATGGCTAGCAATTTGACAAAAGTACATGTACCCAGCTTTGGTAACTCGTATTGTTGCGAACTAACGTGTAATTCCGGACGTATATCCCTTAGAATCATATATAACGTGTTGCAAATCTGATACGGTCACTTTTTAGCAAACTAAAGGAGACGATATCTTGCTAGATGCAAAGTAATTCATTTCACGATACGAATGTAATGTCACTCGGGCACATACCTATTTTATACGATCTTTCAGTTTAATATCAAATCACTCAATTCATTATTAACATCGAGAAGAACATACTGTTTCAATCAAATTTCCATTTTTAGTGATTTTTATTTTTTTTTAAATCAACATTTTTCATCCATACGAGTAATTTTACTCCTGTTGAGCACATCTCCGTTCTTTTTATGTACCTCGACGACAAAGTTTTTTCAGTTTTATTCTTCGCATATGAATCGAATAACTTTAGGTACCGCTTATTGAATTTACACCCTAAAGAAGCCTCGTATTGCTCAAAATTGAATCACCGGTAGTAGTTTTCGATTCAAAAGTTGAATTTATGGTTAGAATATTCGTTCTCATTGAGAAGAAATTGATTTACAAGTGCGTTGAAATGTTTACGTTTACATGTAAAAGCTTTTTATAGGATGAACGTTTGTTTCGTATAAATCTTCGCATATATTTTCACCTTTTAAATTCCTAGGTATTTGGGATGCGTCGTAGCTTCTACGTAATGTTTTTCTTCATCTTTATGAAGCTCACTTTCGTTGAGAAAATATTAACCGAAGTGATTAGTTTCCAAATCAGGCCCCTGAAACTCGGTCAAGTGTAAAGAGGTATTGATACGACCATGGAGCTTCAGAGAGTTGAGACACTGTCAGATTTTATGAAAACTCAATCCTCCATAAATTCTCGTCGTCGTGAAATAATTCCGACGATGATGCGTCTGCGGCGAAATTAAACTTCCCTTGTTAGAGATACAGCGATGGTTATATTTCGTTTGAAAAAATATCTACGTAGGTTATGTCAATGCGAAGTTTGCGAATGTGGCAGAAAACGTCATAAATTATGTGCCTAGATGCAGTGGCGGATTCTGATGTAATCGCTGTAATCGTCTTTGAAATAATATTCATGCGCGGAAAAAACAGAAGTTACGAAAATGAATACATTTTACCCCAAAAATAATAAATTTTAATAAAAAATAATAAAATGTATTCAAAAAAAAGAATAACGTGTTTCAATTCACAAAATAGGTGAAATTTGTTCTAAAAAATTATATTTATTATCAGAAAAAATGATAAAATTTGTCAAAAAAATGAATAAATTTTACCAAAAAGAATAAATTTTAATCAAAAAAATGATAAATTTTACCTATTTTGAGAATTGGGACACGTTATTATTTTTTTTGGATAAATTTTATTATTTTTTTTTCGTGTGATAGTGCTATTCACTGCATTATGAGCTTAATTTTTATTAAAATTCTAAGATGGTCATTCAGTAGTGCGAAAATCAAGCCAACAATTTTTTCTGATTTTTTTTTAGAATTTTATAAGAATTAAGTAATCAGGGTGCTATTCTGTAGTAAAACGCTTCATACAAGTCCTGCTTTAGTTCTGATGGTATTCTCTAAATCTGAATCATTCAAAAAACTGAAATTTGGCTGATTAAACCGCGAAAAGTGTGCAACTGTTGATTAGTGAAATTTGACTGTCAATCAGTGAAAAATTACTGATTCAATTGGTGAATTTTCATTTTTGAATCAGTAATCTTTTTTCAACTACTGAAATGAATCAGTAGTTTTAAAAAATTATTCATTCAAAAATGGAAATTCACTGATTTCTACAGTTGCCAAACAGTTGCACACTTTTGGCTTTTGAATCAGTTTTAAAATTTCAAAAATTCGAAATTACCATTTTCTTTTTTTTTATAATTTTGAAATTAGGTATCTACTTAATTTGAAAATTTTTCAGCTAATTTTTTATGCAGTGAAAAAAATGATGTGAAGAAAAAAAAGGTTGTTATGGACCGTTTTCCCGAAGCCTAAATCCTGAACGGACATTTTCCCGAATGGAACATTTCACGAAAAAAATTTTCACGAATCTTTTTTCCCGAATACCAAAATCCCGAATTCTTTTTTTCCCGAATAGAGAAAAACGGTAAAAATAAAATTGCTTTTTTGCTTTTCAAACAGTATTTTTTTTTAAATTTCGCTCGGGCAGTATTTTAATCATTTTCTTTTAAAAATTACCTATTCTTTCAATAAATTTCCAAGTTGTCTTAAAAAATTGATGATTTTTGACTGAAAAACCAGTGAAAAATGACTAATTTTAAATTTGACCCCCTTCCCGTATTTTTTCTCAAATTTTCAGCCCTCCCCCTTAAATTATTTATGGGTGCGCTTATGACTACTGCAAACTGAAAAAGTTCACTAATCTGAATCGATATCAATTTTTGAAAATGAAAATCCACCACAATTTCGCCTTCGGAAAAAAAACCTGTCCACATCTCTAACCAAACGATCCCATAGACTTCGACATTCAATACAGATAACTTTCCCCAATTTCTTAAACTTATCAAATCCCACGAGAAATCGTGTATTCGATGTTTTTGCATTCGGGAAAAAAGTAATTTGAGAATTGTATTCGGGATTTTGGTACTCGGGGAAAGGGATTCGTGAAAATTTTTTTCGTGAAATGTTTTATTCGGGAAAATGTCCGTTCGGGATTCAGTTTTCGGGAAAATGACCGTGAACCGAAAAAAAATTTTGATTTCTCCAAAAATGATGAATTGTTGGAAAAATGTCTTACTAATCTTACTTTATGATTATACAATTTTATTAGGTACCTCATAAGTTCTCATGCAATTACCTGACAGCATTATCAAATTTTCATTTTTGGCAGTCAAAAAAATCTCATTTAATATATTTCACAAAATTTAGATTTCGAATGCCCGCACCCACAAAAACCACATTTTGGGAGGTTGTGTCCCCTCAGAGGGGTAGGGATGGAAAATTGATTTTGATGATGGAACTGTAATCAATGGATCAATATCGAACAGTAAACATCAACATATTACATTTCTAACGAAAACTCGATTTTTAGGAATTTTTCCAAAATTGTAAGCACCTCCCCCCCCCCCACAGAAGGAGAGCGCAAAAGGATAAATGGCCCGATAAATGAGTTCACTAAAATAAATAAACGGGAAATCTACGTCCAATATAATTCATTTCGAGTTACACTCCATTTTTGAAAAATTCTATGGCTTCCACTTTTTCATGGAATAGGAAAACACTCAAGATCTACCAAAATGAGAAGTAAATGGGTCAACTTTCTAATTTCCTTTTTTCTTCTCCACAGAAAAATCTACATTAGGTGATTAGTACCAAATTTTCTTCGAATCCGATTTGAATAATGATTTTTTTCTCCAAAATTGTCTTGCATTTTTTTCACCTTATTTACGTTTATAATATAATTAAGACTGAAAGAAAAGCCTATTTTGCATTCGTTCTATTTCCAAGTCACGAGTACAGTTTTTCCCTGCGAATGAAATTTCAACGTAGAAAATTAGATGATACGCCTTTCAAGTGTTCGAGATTTCCCTTCTCCGCCTCTTTTCCCCGGGCAATGTAATTTTTGCCCGTTTTCATTCCATCGCCGTGTAATATTTCAATATAACGAATTTTTTTCACAAATCAGTACCTTTCCACCATTCTTCACCGTTATTTCTCATTTTCGCCGAATAAACTTGGAATCATGTTACAAAGCATACGTGTTTAAATTATTTTTCAAATCGTATCTCCATACACCATACGGAGAATTTTCTGACTCTAAACGTGACATCGTTGATCGATTTTCAAGCCGTCGAAGAGCGAAAAAAAACAATAAAATACCATCGCCTATGACGCTAATGAGACTTGAAAGCAAGATAACGAAATTGAAGAATTTTCGGTATCATGAATCTCGTACTTGGCGACCCTCCGCAGCCTCTTCGTTCGATAACTTTTTCGCTCACACGCTTGTGGATATTTTCGACCTTTTTGTCGTCTTTTTGACGTCGCTGTAAGTCTATTAATTTTCATACATCAATTTTCTCTTATTCGCTTTGCCAAAAATGTTGCCGCTAAGTGCCAAGTGCAAAATTCGATACTGCGAAAAACTTAACGCCAAATTAATTTAAAACTTCGTCTTAATAACGAAAACTGAATTACCAAAGAAAAATTGCAAGTCTTCTAGTATAAGAGTGGATTGCTTTAAGAATTCCAATCCCCTTTTTATCCTCCCGACTCGGTGTAAACCAAAGAACATATTTTTTTTTGATGACACGTGCATTCCGAAAGGCAAATGTATAACTTTTCGAAAATTTCATCAAATAAAAATAAATAGCGAAGTAAAAAAAATACGATCAATGTAAACAAGTTCGTAAGTAAAACATTCAAAAGAAGTAATTTCGCATCGAAAACATTTCAACTTTTTATCTCGTTCATAGGCGAAATATTAAAATATGGTTTATAATATCGTCCCGACTCGTGATGTATTCTGTATGTACCTACGTAATATGTAGCCAGGTACCTGCTTATTTGACGTTTTTCTTTTACGAATAGATACGAATGAAAATTATATCCGGATATGGTTCTCGTATTTACCCACATGTAATATGGTATAATTAAACTCTCTCGTCATTTCAAAAAAAGCAAGACCCCGAATGATATTTTCCTGACTGGCAAAGCTGTATTGAGGGTCTTATTGAAGATCATACATCATATTAGTTCCATGCAGAAGAGGTATTTTCGTTTTAATACTTATTCTAGCTGGATACGTGTCCTTTTAGGTAATCTTGATGGATGAAAACTAAGGGTGCCTAAATAATGAAAATTGTATTCATGATTTATGATGAAAACCCGAATAAGTTTAATTTACCTATATCCGAGTAAAGTTTCATTTAAAACAACTACACCTACTTAGGTATTTATTTTCCAATTAAAGATATAGGTAAGTACGTAAATATTTGAGATATTATGGGGCTATTCCAGTGGCGATTATGGAAAGGAAAATCTGAGGAAGTCTGAAACTTGAAAGAAACTGAATATTTTTCAAAATCTTTCGAATAAGAATTAATTAGAACACGTACTCAAAATTTGAATAAGTTCGCATTTCTTGTATTTTCATTATTTTTTCAAAACTTCTTTCAATAACTCATTTAGTTTAGAAGAAATGTCTTCCAAACATAATGCATTTTGAAAAACAAGATGTTGAAGAAAATCTTTGAAATTTAGGTAGTCATTTTCGAGTTGAACATTTTTTTACTAAAAGATTCTGCAAAATGTTTTCTCTTGAAATTTCTCAACTTTAAAATTTTTTTACAATTTGAAATTTTACTTTTTTAAGAAATGAATGTCAACTTCACGTTTTTAAAAATTTCTTATGAGTAAATAATTGGAAAGAATTTTCAAGAACATGAAATTGAAAAACGAGTGGGAAAAAATCAAAAGGTAAGAAATAATTTTATTGAAAAAAAAAAATCAAAAATTAGAAATTAAGTAAAATTTGAAAAAAAATTACGATTGAAGCGATGGAAGAAATTTAGACTTGAAAAAATTTGGACTCAAAAAATTGGAATAAATCATTGTTGAAATCTTGTTTATGATCTGATTTCAGGATAGAATTTAATTTGATTTTCCATTTTTCGGGGCACATTTTACCAAAAGAATGGTACTTGAAAATCTCAATCTTGAAAAAAAAAATTGATGGAAACACTTCCCTAACTTCTCTTGCAAAATCGCCTCTGGTTCCATACTAAAACGGACCAAAAATGAAGTCGAGTCTTCGAATTTCGCTCAACTTTTTTATGAGTTCCCCTTTATGGTATTCATGAATCCACGATCATTTCCCTTCCAAGCCTCGAAAGGGCTGGAGTCGGCCTCGTAATTTTTAGGAAATTGCAATTTTTTGCCAAATTACACAACTTTGAGGGCCCATACCTCGAAATAGGTTATTTTTGAAGGACATCTGTTTGCGAGGTTCGAAAGAGAATTGATGGGAGATTGAAAATCAATAATCACATTTTGAAAAGCTCAAAGCTGAACTTTGGTGATGAAAGCTCAACTTTCATGATGATCATAACAGATGAAAGCTACCATTAAAAAATTGGAAAAAATTACAGTAAATAGCCCTTTTTACATACTTTTCAATCAAAAAATTTCCAAAATGGGATCTCTAGACCCCTGGGAGTACAGGGGTCCACAATTTTGACCAATATTTAAAAAAAAAAGTCGAAAAAGTTGGCAGCATATCAATTTCTACCAATTCGAAAGCGTTGATTTCGAATATGTGTTTGGGTTTTTTCATCCTCTCAACCCCCTATCAGTCCCTTTGACAGGGTCAAAATTCGAAAAAATGAAAAATCCCGTGTGACCTGTCGTTTGTTTGGTATTTGATGGCACTGAGTTCGAATATTCGCTCATTTTATGGATTTAGCTCCTCAGTGCCTCCCTAGCTCCCAATCGGGGGAAACGTATATTAAAAAATTTCAATTGTTATTAATTAGAGGGCGTAGAATTCAAAAATCGACTTACTTTTTGATGTTACCTCTTTCCCCCAACTTTAACCGAAAGATACGTATTAGGTACGATTAATTCAGGAAGGGTTGGTTAGAACAGGGGGAAAAAAGTAAAATCAAAAAGTAAGTCGATATTTGAATTCTACAACCTCAAGTTAGTGAAAATCGACACATCACACACCATTTTAATTTATAAACATATTTTCCCCCAAAATTGGAGCTGAGGGGGGCACTGAGGGGTCAAATCCCAAATAATAACCAATTATTCGAATTCCGCGCCCTCAAATACCTAATAAACAAGTCGCACGTTTTTTTCAATTTTTCAAAATTTGACCCCTATCAAGGGGGCTAATAGAGGGTTCAGAGGGGTCGGATAAAAAACCAAACACATATTTGGAATCAATGCCTTCAAATTAGTAGAAACCAATGTGCTACTTCACTTTTTTGATTTCTTTGAATTTTGAACAAAATTGTGGACCCCTGTACCCCAGGAGTTTGGAGATTCCCACTTAAAAATTTGTTGATTGAAAATTAGGTAAAAAGGACGTTATTCACAGTAATTTTTTCAGATTTTTGAATCTCCTATAAATTCTCTTTCAGATCTGGAAAACCGTTTTCCCCAAATACATACATCCTATCTCGAGATATGAACCTTCAATCAAGGTTAGAAGGGAAATAATCGTGGATTTATGAATAGACCATTAAAGTGAACTCGTAAAAAAAATTGAGCAAAATTGAAAGACTCAATTTCATTTTTGGTCCATTTTAGTATGGAATAGCCCTTGTTCGACTTTCCACGTGTAATTTTAATTTTTCAGGTTTTTTTTTTTTTTCAAGTTGAATATTACCAAGTCAAATTACCAGCATTTTCCCCAAAAAAATTACACGAACAGGGTACTTCAACAGGGTAACAATTACAAATTATAGCTTCCCTTTTTTTTTTCTAAACATGATACTGGGTTATTTTTTCACTCGAGCTATGTACGAATGTAAAACGAAATAAAAATTTATTTCAAACTATTGTATGCATATCTACAAACAGGGTGGATGGTTCGCATGACTAACGGATAGCGTAATATCAGATCTAAAGCTAAATTAGGTACTCTGATGCGAAACATGGTGAATTTTTTTCACCCCCATTCGATACGATATTAGCCTTTTGTATGGGTTAGACTATACGTAATTAAAAACATGAAATATATAACTACATACCATTCTGATAAACTGTTTGAAAAGTTTATGCGTTGTTGAGCTTTTCAAAAAGGCCCTTGTTTTTGAAAGGCTTGTTGTTGGTAATTAGGTGATAAAATCCCCCTGCTGGTATAATTTACGACGTGCTGTCTGCGCCACATCGCGCGAATTAAAACCTAGCCGAAGTTTGGAAATTCGTATACCTAAATGTGCTATACGCGGTGTAGTCTGTCAAGCGGTTATTTGTAGTGGGAGGTGAGAATTTCGAATAATTTTCACCTTTTGTCCACGATGGTGCTAGGAATGCGAGACTGCAAGAATCTAGACGCGTGGATCTTTAGGCTTGGAAATTAGCTTGGGTTGGATAATGCTGGTAGACGGTTTCTGAGAATTTAATAGCTGGGAAAACACGAAGTTTTTTGATAGTGAATGATTAACAAGTGCACATTTCACAAAAAGAGGGGCAGGAAATGGTTGAGTAAAAATTTGAAGGACTTTTTTTCGAAAAAATTGCATTTTTAATCAGAAAAATTTAGTTCAAATAAAAAATTTCAAAATCGACAACTTTCTTCATAAAAATTTGCATAAGGTTTGGTATTGAAAAACATTCAAAATGAAATTATTTCATGTGGGAAAAATATTAAATTTTTAGCCTTCCCTCCTCTTCCATGATGCCAATTTTAATTTATAAAAAGAATAAAAGAAACTGAGAAAGAAAAGTCACTGATGTCTGGATTCCAATTGCCAAATTTTGGTTTCTTTTATGTAACTGCTAACTAATGAAGAGAAAAATAATTTTTTGACTAAAGTTTACTTTTGGGAGGGGGGATCGAATAATGAAGTTTTTCGAGAACAGCATACAGACTTGAGAAAAAAAATTCAATTTTTTTGTCGACTTGTATTATCAGAATGAAGACGATCATTTTTACATTATAAAAGACAGACTGACATAGATAATACCAATTGAAACTAATTTTCAAGTTCGAACGTCAATTTTATTTCTCAGGAGAACAAGCCCTTTTTTTTTAAACGAAATTGCATTAAAATTCCTTCGATTATTTTTGATGAAATGGCACGTGAAATTGGCATAAAAAAGTTCAGTCAAATAAGAGGTGAAATAAGTCCGAACTCCGATTTAAAAATATTAGTACTGAAATTTAACAATAAAAATAAGAGTGTCCACAAAAAATTGGAATTTTTTATTCATTTAAAAATCATTTTTTGGATTTTTTTCACAATTTTGTGAATTTGTAAACAGTTTTAAAATTTTTACAACTTTTTTTCAAAAAATTTTGTTCGTTTTAACAATATTACGAACTTATTCAAAATTACGTAAAACAATTTTCAAGGCATTTTATCCATTATTTTACAATATTTTATCCGTTCTACATTTTTTTTTTTTTGACAATTTTCACTTTTTAAAATTTTTTCAAATAGTTTAAAATCTGTTTTTCCTCTTTCGTTTTTCACTTCTGACATTTCAGTAAGAAAATCATAAAGCTCGTATCTTCCCCAACAAATTCCCCCCCCCCCAAAAAAAAAAAAAATCTACCTACCATGAGAAATCCTTGGCAAGTTTATAATTGAACTCAGTTTTATCGAAATTTCTGAACAGCCTTTTTAGGCTCTCAGCATTTTCGTACCTTTGCATTCCCTTCCCATCAAAGCAGACACGCTTATCCGATCATGCGAAATAAATTGCCTATCGATTCTTCTCAAGGAGAAACATTCCTAATTTCTAAAAATCATCCAGTCTACTAGAAAGTGTATTCATCTCCCTCTACCTCCAAAAACTAATGAAACAAACATTAAACTAATTTTCATAAAAAAGTCAAACGAACGATAAACCTCAAGTTCATTTTCGCGCTACATTTGAAAGCACCGCGCCGACAAACATAACCATCATGTCAAATTCTCAAATACAAATTCGTACTTTATATTTTCAGTATTTCAAAACACAGATAAAAAAATCTCGCTTCTTTCATTGAAAATGATAGATATTGTCGTTCCATTTCACATGGTCTATTTGTTTTAGATGATACGCAATTCAGAAAAATTCTTTCAAGCTCGGTACGAGAAAAATTTTACGAGTCAAACATTATAAACATCATTTGAGAACAAATGTAACGGAAACAAACTATACGTCGGCGGTAATCGGTAACGACACCGCCAAAAAAATCCAATCGTTACGAAAACAAGAAAAAAACCAACATTCGAGAAAATTTTCTCGGATAAAAAAATCACTCGACTTGAAACACCCGGAGATTAATTCATCACGATCAAAATTCTTTCAAATTTCGATCCGAAACATTACAATTTGCAAACACGAATACTTTATTCATTTTACTGTCGAATTCGTTGGATATTTCGCAAAATGAGAAAAAAATTCAACATCCAGAAAAAGACAAAAAAGCCCGCATCAATCTGTACAAAAATTAATTTCAATCCGGCTTTTTTTCATTCAAAACGCTCGTCGAAGTTGAATTTTGCAGCCTTCTATGCGTTTTACGAGTATTTGGGCGAAAGAATTTAACCCAGAATAAAAAACGTAAATGCCCGAAACAGTGAATATTTTATCGCAAACTTGGATACGCATCGACAATAAATCAGAGCCAACGAAACCGTCAAACAACTTGGAAATTAACTCGATGGCAGTTTCTTTCCCTCGTATTAAGATTTCCAACGATAAGTTCACGTCTTCACGACTCGAACGAAATTTTTTCCTCCTCTCCGGGTGGTAAACTTCGCAAATCATTTATTTAACGACAAGCCCATGTTTACAGACTAAAATAGGTTTTAAAACATTATTCGGGGGTAGTAAAAAAAAAAGAAAACTATCGAAAAACGACGAAAACGTATTTGAAAACTTCGAAAGGCGACGCGACGTATATCTGCTGAAATCTTCGGTCTGGTAATAATTGCCTATAGTCCAGTTAAATAAGAAAGAAATGTGCCAACTCTCGAAAAAATTCTAGAATGATTTTTTTTGTGCTTTTTTTTTGCTCAAACTGAGTCATTGAAAAACATGCTAAAATGTCTATAAAGAAGCAATGGATAAGCATTAAAATTGGAAAACGTTTTTCTCTCACTTTTTTGGCCAAAAATTGAGAATGAAAAATACATATTTTTCTAAATATTTGTATTTTTTGAAATAATCGACAAGGGCTGGGCTGAGGGGTGAGGGGGGTTTACTTCTAATGTGTAAGTAATCAAGTTTGTGGAAAGAAAAACCGATAGAAATAGATTTTAATATGTGATATTTTTCCGTATCAAGCGGATTCAAAATCAAATAATAGGTAAATGAGAAGAGGTAGGGGAAAATTTCAAAATTTTGAAAAATTTCCAGTTTGGTACCAGAAATAACTTTTATTGCATCCCAGATTTTGAAACTTTTTAGTTCCAAATATGAAAATAATCAAAATTTTGAGGTTTCTTTCTTTCCCTATTCACTCACAAATTCGATTTTGAATCCGCATGATACGGAAAAATATCTTATAACACCAACAATAAATAATTATTAACATCTCGTTTCAATTACGTTTTCATTCCACAACCGCGATTACTTATGTTTTCTTGGAGTAAATCCAGCTATTTGTGGATCCGGTCAACTATTCCACTTCTCAGTAGCTGATTTCGAGATATTTTCACTGTGCGAAAAAATAACAGGATGTCCACAATATTTCGAAAAATAATTTTTCCTGACTTTTCCAAGTTTTCCGGGCTAATTTTCAGAAATTTTGCAGACCTTTTAAACTATAACAAAATTTATGAAACATGGAAAAGAGAGATACTTTTTTACAATGGTTCAGGGACAAAGCCAGGTTTTTTTAAGGTGTAACCCCCCCCCCTCCCTCCCGGCAAAAATTTATGCAAAAAATGTCTTTTTAGGACACTAAAAATTCAATTTTTTCAAAGCTTCGCACGAGCATAAAGGAAATTATGATTACATTAACAATTTGTGGTGACTGCCAAAAGCCTCCTTTCTTCTCTCCTCTTTGAAATTTCAAGTCACTAAAACTTTTTACCCTCTTATGAAAAAGGAGTGAGGCAAAAAGGAATCTTTTTTCACCTTGTTGCCTCAAAAATACATTTTTTTCATGTTTGCTTTGGAAATTCCTATTCTACATAATTTGGGATATAAATTATATTTTGCACCCCGTCAAAATGGAGGAGTGTAATGCATCCTTTATACCCTGCTTACCGATGTGATTGAGTAAAAAGAAAAATTATCAAAGTTCTGACCCCTCCCCCCACCGCTTGGAAAATTACTGGTTTTGCCACTCTGATGATTAATTTTTTTTTCAAAATTTTTTATGCCTCTTCTCGGTTTTAAAAACGACTTAAATTCAATTCTGAAATCTCCCCCCCCCCCACAAAAATCTTGTGACCTTGAATTCATTATAAAAGAAATTTTAAATACTTACAGGAATTTTTCGTTTCGAAAGAAAATTATAAAGTTTTGAAAAATGAAATAAATGTAGTTTGGGTGTCTACCAAATCATGCAAATAAAAATTTGAATTTTTCAGGGCTGAAAATTTAAAAATATTTATTCACAGTTCATCGGTCTCCCCCTTCCCTCAAAAACCTCAATCTTAAAATTTTTAAATGCCAGGGAAGCTCGATAAGTCACAGAAAATAAGAAATCTTTGATGGCTAAAATATCAATTCTTCTGAACAAACAAGACACATCAATGTGCTGAGCTCGTGCAAAAGCTAGAGAAAAATTGTTTGCAAAAAAATACTTTCAAAAAATGAAAGTTCTTCATTCTCTCCTTGAGGTTCTCCAAAACGTGGCCAATATTTTCAAATTCTCTTCCATTCCTTCCCACTTTTTTTTAAACATCTGACATTAATTTTTTTTAATACCTGCATTTTTTTTTTCAAAATGATTTATACTTTTTTTGGATCTTTATAAAATCCCAGAGAAAATTTCAAAATTCTCTGATTATTTCAAGTTTTTTAGAAGATGGAAATCAAGCACCCTGAAATCCTGAATAACGTCGTTCAATTTATTTTATACCGAATAATTTCAAATTTTTTCACTTTTAATTTCTGAAGACAAATTATTTAAATTTTTCAAGTTCAATATCCCTCCCTCAATAATTAACCCTTAGAAACTGAATTTTTTGCTGTGAATTTTTTTGGAATTTCCTTAGGCGCACCCAGAAATTAATTAAGGGAGGGGCTCAGAATTTGAGAAAAAATGGGGAGGGGGTCAAATTTCAAATTGAGTCATTTTTCACTGATATTTCAATCAAAAATCATCAATTTTTCTTGACAAGCAAAGAATTTATTGAGAATTTGGTGATTTTTGACTGAAAAATCAATCAAAAATTGTCAAGTTTTGAAATAAAAGTACCAAAATACTGCCCGAGCGAAGCGAAGGCGAAATTTTTTTGAAAAAATATGCTTGGAAGAGCAAAAAAATTGACTTTTCTCTCATTTTTGAAGCAAAAAATTATTTTTTCCGGACTTAAGGGGGGGGAGCCCCCTGAGCCTCCCTTGGGTGCGCCTATGATTTCCTACCAGTGTATACAGAAAAATTATATTTCAAAGGTAAAATTTAGGTATCTTCACTTTCTCAGCTTAGTCGATTATTTTAAAAAATGTAATGCAGAAATTTTTTTAAAAATAGGCATTTTTCACCCTTCAATTTCTAATCTAAGAAGTGGATGTTATTGAAAATAAAAAATGAATCTTTTCGATAGGAAAGGATGGTACTCAACCGTTTTCCAATATTTCGACGCTTATTTGAGAAGGTACTCACGAAAAACCTATTTTCAACAAAGATTTACTCCTTTGTTGGAGATTCTGGAACCTCTCTTGGGTAGAAATTTCAGTATTTTCTGTAGTGGACCATTATGAACAGAAAACACGACGAAAAAAATCTAAAATTTTCTCAGAATCAATGCAAAAATAACTGGACCGCACTAGCCAGTAAAAAACTTCTCAACTATGCTGATGCACGACTTAATTTTCTAATAAGCGGATCGCTTTACACGATTCGACAAGCTGTAAGATTTATTTACAATTCGAGTAGTTCGAATGGCAAAGGAGGCAGGAAGGGTATTAACTACCTACATTTGTTTTTTCTCTCGTACCTCGATCTTAACTCCTTCCGAAGTTCTTGATTGCAATTTGTTTACCTAGGTTTATAAAGCTTTTTAAACGATGCTGCGCAATTACACCTAATTTGTTTGCTCGTGTATTATTACTCCCGTTAAAATATGTTTTTCTATAATAAACCAGTCTAAAATATTTCCTACTACGAAGGGTAGATCCATAGACCTAAAACAAGCATTCGTAATTAAAAAATAGAAACGACACGGTAAATTAAATTCTGCTTTTGAAAAATTCTCTTACACGTCGAACAAATCCAACACAAATACCCTTAAATTATTTTCAAAACGAGCCTACAGAAATACAGGCAAAGCTACTTTATCCAAGCCGACGAAATACAACTTTAGGTACCTACATATATTCTTACGCATATATTTTACAACTTTACCCGGCCGCAACATATAGAGAGCTAGTATTTCAAAGATTATTATTTACTTATAATAGCGTTACTTATAAGAAATTAACAAGAACTAGATTTATTCGAGATGAGGTTCCGTATTGTTCTAATTTCGTAAGGTACGCGGTAGGAATATAGGAAATTTTAGCATAATGCATATTCCTACCTCTAGCTACCTCGTACCCCTCTCGCCATATTATTATCGTATTTAAATCACACATATTTTTCTTTTTCGTCAGTTACCTAGTTGAATTATTCAGTTAGAATTTCGAGCCGTAATCTAATTTCGTATCGTCGTCTTCGTCGTCTCCATTTTATAAACGTACAGTATGCGAGACTTTTAACACCACGTAGGTATTTGTATAAATAAGTACCCACGCCCATCGTAGATATGCCTATTTGGAAAACAATTTTCGCACGCCTTGGTTTCCATTTTAGTTTAAAATCGAAATTTAAATTTAAATTACCACTTTTATATAACTTCTAACCGTATTAACCGGCGTATTGTACAAGTAGATTTTATTATTGTACTTTGTAATTATTACGCTTGTGCGGTGCGTTTCGTTCGTTTTCGCGGCAAGCAGCTGGATTTTATATTTTCCTTTGTGTATTTTACATGAAATTAGACGAGCATCAAAATTGTTTAGGATTAGTCAGGAAGAAGGAGAGAAAGAGGACGTTTAGAGCGAGGGATGAGAAGAGCTCGGTTTGAAATTTACGGAATAATTCGATTATTTAAAAATCCTATATTGCCGTTATTATTTTTATCCGGAGTTTAATTTAATTCGAAAATGTCGTAAGCGTTGAATTACTCAAAGAAGAGTTAAATATTGTTAGGATATCGAAAAAATTATTGCAAAATTTTTTTAAATTGTCGACATGCTAAGAAAATCACAGGCGTATCTGAGACGGCGGTTCAGAGAGCTTGAGCATTTCCCTTAAGCTCATAAAAGACATTTTTCGTGATTAAAAATAAAATGTCGAAAAGATGTGAATGTTTTAGCTTTTCAAATATAATTTTTCAAAAAATTTCGCACTTGCTTTGAATCAGCAAAATTTGGTGAAATTCATTCCTTTGATTTTTTCACCGATCTTTAATCAGAAATTATTAATTTTCAGTGAAATTAATGTCAACAATGATATTTGATTCCCCCTCCCCTCATTTTTCTACAATTCAGCCCCTTTTTTACATAATTTTTGTGTGTGATTATGATGAAAATGATCGGTGATAGTGTACAATTCTCAAACATGCTATTAAACTACAAAAAATAAAGTATCATGAGGTAAAATCTTTAAAAACTGAAGATCAAATTATCAAAGAGAAAATTTATTGGAATTCACAAAATGGATGTGGCCTTCGTAAATAACATGGTGTCTACTTAATTGAGAAAATGAAAATTCATGCTATTTTCATACCCGGTAGACACCATGTTATAGTAAAAATTTTGATAATTACGGTAAATTACCGTAAATATTTTAATCATTACGGTAAATTACCGTGAATATTTTAATCATTACGGTAAATTACCGTAAATATTTCAGTAATTATGGTAAATTATCGTTTTCAAGTAAGTACCTTCTCCCATTTAACAAAAACTAAACCGTAGTTAGATTTATCTTATTTATTTTTCGATTGTATTCTGCTTGAATTTCATACGAAGTACTCGAATAATTTAATTTGTGGACGAAAAAGAATGTTTTCACATAATCCATTTTTATGGATTTGAATATTTAATTCTTTTCAATGCATGATATCATTATAAATCGAAATAAATTAGATTCAAAATATACTTGAAAATTAAATTAAGAAAGTTGAACATTTTTCTTTCTGTTCACAAAGGAGGGAATGGGTGAAAGTCAGAATTAATCGAGTATCCGGTAGGTAAATTCTTTGGCTAAATTATTTTTTAAAACACTTTTCTTTTTCTTCAATTTGCACAGGGCGAATTATTGTTTTTCTCAAGTAGATACTCCATTTCATTAATTGAGGACTCTATCATGGTTACATCTGTTCCACTTATTTTTCCAATTATATTCAACTTAAATTTCAGAGGTCTACTCAAAAAATTATGTACTTACTTATTTTTCATTTTTTTTTTTTTTTTCAAAAATACCTTCCCTTATCAAATAAGTACTCAATTTGTGGATAAATTCTGTCATCCCAACACTCCCTCTCACACCGTACGGTTTGTAGATGGAAAGTTTTTCGCAATTTAATGTTTACAATTTTCCATTCAAAAATTAAATTGGCAAAAAAAATCTAAAAAACAATCTACTTTTTACCTACAAACGGGGGGGGGGGGGGATTAGAATTAATCAAGCACCAGTACCTTCACTTTCACTCATTCCTTCAGTTGATTGTATTTTAGTTTGAAAAACTCGATCGTATAGTTAGATCTATTTATGTACCTAGTTTTTTTTTTTTTTTTTAATTTCATAAAAAATGATTTCCTGTCAAATTGAAAGAAAGTTACAAAAATTGAGTAGAATGAGTTTTTGATAACATAATTCTTTCACTACCACCCCCCCCCCAAAAAAAAAACCTTTCAGAGAAGAATTCAACCTTTCTCTTTCTGCAATTTGTTTTCGCTCAGAATTCGTCATTTTTGAACGTTTTCGATTTATTTTATCAAATAAAACCAAATGAAATCAAACCTTTTTTTTTTTTTTTTTTGGAAAAAGGACCGAATGGAACTCAAAAGAACTAATTTGAATCAAACATGATGACGGGTAGACAAAAGTAGATGTTTCCTTGAAAATATACAATTTATTTATATTTTTTATTTAAATATGAACTGAATATTCACGAAATAAACGGCTACATGTTTGATAATAGAGGTAACAGATGAAACGACTTCTATGAAAATTTCCCCCCTTTTTTACGTAAAAATAGCGACATTTAATGGAACGTATTGTATTTCGAATAGCATTTCAAAAACTCACCAGGAAAAATCTTTTTTCGCCAAGTATTTTCAAAATCCTTACAGTACGCTACGTTTATTAAATTGGAATCCAAGCTCGATTCACCTTTGCAATTTTCACTCGTGGAAAAAAAGTACGTACTCGAATGCAAGGTGGTCGCAAAATGTGCTATTTGCAGGTTGTGCCCCCACATCTACCAGCCCCAAGTTCAAGACACCCAGACGGGTAGACGAGTAAAGTAGACTATATGAAATACGTCACCGTACCAATGTAAACCAATCGTTCTCCGTGTACATTGCACAGACATATGTAAATAAATCGACGTAAAAGATTAATGTGCTGAGTAAACGTGAATAAAAATAGCGACTTTTACCCCTTCACCGTATACATTTTTGCTGCGAAGTCTAGAGATACTATACGTAATTTTTTCCTTTTTTTTTATCCCTCTCTCTCTTTTTCGTCTCCATTTCCGCCTTATTTTTCGCTACACTTGTTCCGGCAGCACGGCGGTAACGATAAATTGTAATTTGATGACGTCTCAGAGTATACCAACCTATCGGGATCACATCCAGGGTAATTTACAGGCCGAAATAATTCGCATAGAAAACTGTTCCGAGTTTTTATCCGCAGTTTAAAATTTCCTTTCGATGGCAAGCCTACTAAATTTCATCGGCCGACTGAAACGATTTACTTACCGGCGTGAATCTGAGAAATGGCTGTTTTAGTTTGAAATGCCTGGCAGTTTTTTATTGCTGTAGAATGGGAGGCGTCGAGAAACGAGGATGTGAAAAATTTCTTTAGAGGGAAATTTTTTCTTATTTTCTTTGCTCGAGAATTAAGACGAAGGTTGGAACAAAAATTGATTTTGTTTTCGCGGAATAAGATGTGTACGCCTTTATTGGAATTTTCGATGATTTTATTTTTTGTTTGCTTTTAATTTCGGAAATCCGATGTTATTGTTTTTAAATTTTGAAACGGATTTTTTCATGCTGGGAAATTTTTTCGAGGACTAATACGCTTTTATTCTGCTCTCGAAATTTGTTTGACAGCTAGAAAATGCGAGGTTTATTCGAGTTTTTGAAATTATGTTCGATATTTCGTTGTTAATATATTGAAGAGTAGGTATCAGAAATCGACCGAAATTGGTGAATAATTTTTTCAACTTTCAATAAGAAAAGATATTCATTTTGAAGATTGATTTAAAATAAGTGTAAGGGAGTCTGGTGTAGGATTTATTTACCGACCTAGACCAAATAGTTTTGCCAAATTAATTCTAATTGGTCAAATCATCTGATTTTTGCAACAAATTTGAGTTCCCATGAGAGAGAGGAGATATTGAAAAAAAAAAATTGAATTTCATTTGATCTGTAAATTGCAAAATTGAAATCGATATCATAATAAGTCCAGGTAATTCAAACTGAATTCAATAGGTAGGTAGAAGTAGACGAATTTTTTAACTAATCGGAGGGATCTTTAAAAAATTATTCCATCCGAAATATTTTGAAAAGATCAAGTTTTTATTAATGAAAGGGAGTAGGTATTTTTAAAAAATGATTCAACCTACGAAATTAAAAAAAAAAAAAAAGGATTAAAAAATATTAAACTTGAAATAAATTTTAAAAATTGATAAAAATAATTTTGCCAAACTATATAATTATTAATATCTAGTTTGGCAATGACTATAGTCATTTAAACATAATCATCAAACTTCACCTCTAATTTTCTTAATTCTGGGACCAGATTTTTTGAAAAATTTCTGGTGTCTATTATATCTCATAAATGGATTTTCCCTGACTTCAAGGTTTTTCAGACCAATTTTTCGAAATTTTCCAGACCTTTCAAATATGTTATTCTAGAAGGAGAGAGAGAGGGTGTTTTTTTCGCGGGATGAAATTGTGCAAAGCACTAATTTTTGTTCAGAAATCATTCATTACCTACTTCGAATTTTTTAAATGTCCCTTTTCCGGCCATAAAAACGATTTCAATTTAATTCTAAAAATTTTTGATGCCACCTCCCACCTCCCTCACAACTCGGTAAAAAAACTTGACCTTGAATTTACAACAGAAAAATTTTTTAAAAAAAGAAAAAACTTTTGATTTCGACCAAATGATGAGATTAAAAGTTCGGATATTTCCAGTCAGAGAATTTAAAAATTTCTTCACAATTCAATCCCCCCCCCAAAAAAAACCACATAAGCACCTAAAATTATTAATTCCACAAAAGTCTCTCTTTTCGGTTTGACCTATGAGGAATAAAATATCAATTGTTTTGATGAAATAAAGAAATTCGATGAGCCCGAGCAAAGCGAGCGAGGGCGAAAATTTTCAAATGTTGAAAATTCATCACTTCACACCCCAGTAAAATTTCCCAAAATATGATTAGAAAATGCAAATTTTCTTCCATTCACTTTCCTTTTTTTTCAAAATCGTAATCGGGGTCATCATGGTACTTCTTCCTCATTATATTATATCAAAAAGTACCTAAGGTTACTGTTCAAAAAAATCTCTGCACAAAGAAAAGAGTGTAAAAATTATCCCCGATCGTAGCGAGGAAAATTTTTTTGAAAACTTGATAATTCAATGGACAAAATCGTGTGTTTAAATATCAATTTGTAAAATATTATTATCGATCAAAAAATTATTAATATAAAAATTAGTTGAAACAATTTGATCCGAGCGGAGCGAGGGAATTTTTTTTGAAAAGTTTATATTAAAATGAGTCCAGAAACTTCAAATAATTCATTCTTTTTCCGGATATTCACAAAATTCCAGCGGAAATGCCCAAAATTTCAAAATTCTCTGACTTTTTCAGACGGTCAAAATTCCCTAATTTTTCCCGGATATAGGTAAGTACATTGAATTTATATTGATCATGTCGGTTTCAAATTTTCCAAATGAACAGAAAAAAATGAAGATTTTTCAAAAAGTACTCGCCGAGGTTCAAAGTGAGTAAAAATTAAACTAATAATTCAACTTAGAAAAAAAAACTAAATCATTCATACGAGTCACGTTCGTATTTTAAAATTCCACAATTTTAGACTTATTTTCAACTCTATTAATTCTGTATATTTTTTAATTGAGATTTATTGTTATTTTTTAATTAATTTTTTTATTTAATGGATGATTGGCAAGGGAAAAAATTAATTTTCGTATAATCCTCTTTTTTTGTAAAGCTTTACCTGTGTAAACTGCTATTTCCTTTTTAATACCCGGCCATTTTAAACGAGCTAGGTTGTAACAAGCGAAACAGTTGAAGTTATCGAGATTGTTGGTAAATTGAGGTAGAAATGTTTATACAGGATTGATAAATTTTTCAATGAGAGAAAGCTTGTTTCTATGCTGGAAAAATGGGTATCACACGAACTCGTACACACGACATAGGCACAGAAAAGGCTTTTATATGAAATAATACTGGCAAATATGAGCCATACGAGAATCATACGGTGGTATTTCGACGCCGAGAACTCGTAAACCTCAACACCGCAAGAGGTACCCGAGAGAATAACAAAGAAATCTTTTCCGCTCTTTCGATCCATTAAAGCGTAACAATTGTTTATTTCTGATGATAGAATTACACCGGGCAGGCCAAAAAATCTGCTCAAATCATCCCTCATTCCTACCATATACATCGAAGGTGGAATAAATCGAGCGAAAATAAAAAGTTTCGAGCAATCGATTTTTTATGACTGAAATTCGACTTGTTTCTAATCCCCTTATGGTACTTAGGGCAACTCGGTTTATTTTTTTAAACGATCCGACAGCGTCTTAGAGAAATCCAAGATGTTGAAATGAATTTAAATTATTACCAAGCCGAAGATGATTTTGATCGGATATTTCTCCGGATCGGTGGAAATTTTGATTTAATTAAATGAGAAATACAGCGACTTTGACGTGTTTGGTTTGGACCAGATGACATCAAAATACACGAGTCGATGTGATGTTCTCGTGGTTTATCTAAGAGCTCGTACCTATTTTCCTCTTTCTTCTTTCCTCCTTTCTCGAAATTTCCAGAAGATCTTTAATCATTGTACCTTTTTAGGAGCTATCTCGACTGTATGAAAGATTGTTAAGTTACTGCGATATCCAATACGCCTTCTTTCTCGTACGAAACTTTCGTCATATTTCAAAAAATAATTATGCTTTTGAAAAATTGTCAAAGAATGTGATTTTTTACAAGTTTTTTTTTTCGCGATAACTTTAAAGAACGAGTTGATATAAATTTCGCAAGTTCAAGTTTATTCTATGGCGATGTTTCTACGACTGAATTTTTTGAATAGCCAACGAGAAAAAAAAATCGTCATATTTTAATTTCTTAAATTATGTCGAAAATTGTGCAATAAGTGAAACGAGGGCGTAGGAATGAGTCGAAAAGTTGAAAATTTCCATAAAAAGCACGATTAGGTCAGCGAATAATTTTATATTCGAAATATAGGGGTTTGGATAAGTAGATACCTACGTAATTTTTGTGATATTTAAAAAACTCTTGAAAATGATTAACTAAGGTTTTCTAAAAAATATTCCAACCCTGTCACGTTCAAGAAATAAAAAAGAGTAGAAATGGATGGAAAAAAAATAAAAGCAGTCACAGTGAAATTCAAAGACGGGGGACAATATTAAAAATTCGAAAAAAAATGAACTCGACTTTCCAAGCAATAGTTAATAGGTAGGTACCTACGATTTCTCACAATAATTTTAAAAAGAGCTATAATTTTCATTATTTTTCTTAGCTAAAAATCCACGATTTTTATCTTCATTTGAAGATGAAGCCTATTTTTTTCAACATTTTCCTAACGTTAAAAAAATTGAATAGAATTTTTTGTTAGAAAATTTGAGGTTTTGTAAAAAAAAAAAGAGGATAAGTACTAAAAGAAGATTAAAAAATATTTTAAGCTAGAAAAATGCTAAAAAATAAAATAATTTTAAGCTAAGAAATTTAAAAATTCATATCTATAAGTGAATCCTCGGCCCCTTCCTTCCCCTTTCTACAATTTGAAAAACTTCGTATAAGTATCTAAAGTCACAAATCTGCTGAAAATTGAGAAATTTGAAAAAGAGATAACTTTTTAGAATAAAAATTGGAAAAATTGCATTTTTGCAATAAAATTATTGAAAAATTGGAATCTCAAGCTCGAAAGGGGGATCCCAAAAAATGAAAAATATTTTCGAATTGAACGAAGTATTTTGAAATTTAATAATTATGTAAAGTTATACCTTACACACACTTGAGTGCAAGAAATCGAAAATTTTTGGGTTTGTAAATGAATTTTAAAAAAAATCAACTCAAACTATATCATTTCTCCATATTTTTCAAATAAAAAAAAGTTTAAAAGTAATCACTTTTGAAAAATTTAGATTCAGACGAAATTTCCAATTTTATTGACAAACATTTCAATTTTTCCTCTTGGGAAAGGATGAACAAGCTGTCCCCTTTACCCTTTCTTTGTTTGATCCGTCCTTGTTCATAACTCATAATTTAAATTTTCCATCCTTTCCACAAAATTTACCCTAAAAAAATCACGAAGTGACCCAAAGACATACAAAAATAAGAAAATAATGCCAGCGAACTATACAATACAGATTATTCTCAAGTCCAATAAACCTACAAAAATGAAGGGTACCGGGACCCCGATTCAAAATACTCATTGTAATATTGGATGAGAATTAAATTTAATTTCAAAGGTTATAACTCTTTCGCAGTTTTCAAGGTTGCATCCACCATCTGCTTCAAATACGGTTGAAAATTCCGGTCACGAAGTTCACGCGTAACCTCGTCGATATTTTCTCTCTACTGGAAAATCGTTTAATAAGACGAAAAAAAATGAAAATTTTTTCACAACTGGATAATTTATTTTCTTTTTCCCAAAATAGCATTTCTCTTCTTTGATGCAAATTTTTCACGATAGACTACATCGGATGAAAATTTTTTACAGACAGGAAAATGTGATGAAGAAATGTTATTGTAAAATCAGCCCAAACTATACCTAAATACGAAAGTTAGTCTTTTATAATGTGATCATTTTGTAAGAGATTCATAATACGAAAATAGGTTTTCAATGTCGTCGTTTTTTTTATAGCATTCGTTTATAATCCAATTTTCGAACAAAAAAGCAGCGAATTGATCAGAGAAAAAAATCAAACGATTGAAATTTTACAACGTTGAAATTCCAACCAAATTCCTTCGAAAAGATGAAAAAATAATCTCGAGAATAAAATCACCATCCTCGAGTGTTATTTTCAATCAGAAAGCGTGCAAGTTTACAAAACCAACGCCATGAAAGGGCGACTACGACTTAGAGAGGCATTAGTATTCACGCGCATTCTTATCCGGAATGAAAACTGATTATGTCCTCATATGAGGTTCATTTCTATAAAAATCCTTCATAAAAGTTGTAAAGAAAAATTAAATTTCAAGCTACGTCTGCAAAAAGGTTCACCGGTTAAGCCTTTAAAAAATGATTACAGACAGAGCTCACGTAGTTTTTGGTTCTTTTCAAGTGCGCGTTACTGCTTTTTTCTTTCTTTTTTGTCTTCTGTTAACAATTTTAAATTTCCACATAGAAAACGACGAAAAAAGGGAAGTCTTCATTCACGGCGACCAAATTTAATCAGTAGACTTTTATCGTTTAAAAAGTCTACTCTCTCAAAGTATAAAGTCGTAAAGGAAACACTACCGAGCATTTTTATTTTTTTGTAAGCCAAGCCGCAATCGAGCTAACACGTATTAGATATTTTATCAACGTTTGTATTTCATAGGTGAACTTAAAGAGCGATTCATACTTTCAATAGGTATCCTTTTCCGCTGATAGAGAAACCAATCTAGGTGTAGGGTCGATGGTGTAAATCTACGATAGGTTTCCGCTTTTTCAACATCAAAAAAAAGTTCAACTTTGACAAAACTTCAGCTCAGCTATTTTTTTTTTAATTGCAGCGCAGAAGGGAACAAAGATTCTTCGTGAAATGAAAAGTTGTAGATAAGGAGAAAAATTTCAGTTTATTGGCTTTACAATAAAAATTTCCACGTCACAAATAGGTACTGAAAATTAGAGGGCAATTCTGAACAAAAATTGAATCAGAAAAAATTGTAGCGGGTGAAATTTTCCAAAAAAAAAAATGGCAAAACTTGGGAAACATCGAATTTTTTTTTCAAAATTGAATTGAAGAAAAAATTGATAAGTTTTTTCAAAAATTCGCTAAAAGTTTGTAAATCTCTCAAAAAATTATAACATCTTCCAAAGATTAGCAAACTTGACAAAATTATTGGTAAAAATTATCAAATAAAAAAATTAGAATTCACTGATACCCACATAGATTTCCTAAGCACACGAGTTGAATTAACAAAAAAATTCCAGTGAACTAAAGATTGGGTAAATCTTAATAAAATCAAATAAAAATTCTGAATTCACCGAAAAATTGAGTCCAATTTATTGAAATTTTAAAATTCATGAAAAGTTACAAAACCATTACTAAAAAGTAGATGAAACCGAAGATTGATAAAATTTATTAAAAATTAGTAAAATTGACTACAATAGGCAAGTGAGTGAAATTGATTTAAAAGAATCACATTTTCTGAAAATCAGAAGTTGACTCTAAAAATCACTGGAATTCTTTATTAAGATTAAAAAAGAAAAAATCGATAAAACTTGACAAAAAGAGGAAAATATATTTTTTAAAAGCGAGTTTCACTTTAAAAATTAGTCAACTCAGTCACTAAAAAACCAAAGAAAACTATTAGGAAAAATTCATAAAAATCATTTACTAGACAAAATTTTCCAAAAAAATTTTCCAAAAAATTAGTCTGTCGATTATATCATGACAATTTTTGTATGGTTAGGTACCAATAAGCAAAAAGTTCTAAATTTTAGGGTCTATTCAGCCCAAAAAAATTTACCTATATAGAAAAAAAACAAAACAAAACCTTTGTTTAAAAAAATAGGAACGAAGGAATAACGAAGTTCCCATTAATTGCCAGCTATATCTATTTGTTAATTTTTTAATAATTTGACTGCTGGTGCCACTGCAAAAAGTGCCATGATCATATCAGCAGACATCGCAGACATTGAAGTTTTTAATGGGTAAATTTTTCGTTCAATTCAACTAATTTTTTCAATTTTTCACCAATTCAGGGTAAGTGAGCACCTGATTTCCAGAGGTGATTTTCCAAGGAAAGTTAGGAAAGTCAGACTTCTACCAATTTTTTTTTTTCTAAGATTGAGATTTTTTTGAAGCACTAATTTTTTCGTAAAATTGTCCAGAATAATAGCTCCTAATTATTTTTGCCATAAACGAGATTTCAACGATCCAAGTCCTTTACTCCAATTTTTGAGTTCAAATTTTTCAAGTCTTTTGTTTTAAAATTGCATCCAATTTCTAATTTTTTATTTTTCTCATCAGCAATATTATTTCGAACATACATATGATTTTTTCCACTTTTTTCCAATAATTTCATGTTCTTAAAAATTCTTTCCAATTATCAACTCACAGGAAATTTTTAAAAACATGAAGTTGAAATTAAAAAAAAAATTGAGTGAGATTTTAGAATTATCGGAAAAAGTTTTCGAATTAGAAGAAATTTCAAGGAATATGATTTAATTTTTTTTCTAAATCCAAGTTGGAAAAATTTTGAGAAAATTTGAATTTAAAACAATTTTACTTTTGGAAAACAATTCCTATCTAACAAAAAATTTTCCAACTTGAATTTCTTCAATTTTTTTTGAATCTATAATTTTAAAAAAATTTTCCAACTCGAAAATAACTGAATTTGTAAGAAAGTATTCAACATCATGATTTTCAAAATTTCTTCTCAACCCAATGAGTAAAATAGATATTAGAAGAAATTTCAAAAAGTGAACCTATTTGAATTTTGAGTAATTATTTGATAAATTCGAACTAGAATGATTTTGAAATGTTCAGGTGCTTTGAACTTTTAGGCTTTTCTAAATTTCCCTTTCCAAAATCGCCGTTGAATGAAAACAAAATTTCAAACTTTGAAAAAAAAATTGTGGTAAAAAGAAATTTTTTCGTTGTGTCCAGGAAATAGGTTCATCTTGAAAATATTTCTACAAAATTGAAAACTTTTTCCTGTGCCAAAAAATCGTAAAAATTGATGTTTTGGAACTTTTTTTTTGAAAATTGCATCTAATATGGTAGATTTTACTATTCAGCACTTCTTCAGTGACTAATTTGGTATTTTTACCTGCATTTTCGTTTGACATGAAGATTCATCTTCAATTAACGGAATCAAATTGTTTCATTACTCTAAAAACTACTCTGCTTGAAAATTTATCTTTTAGACAAATTGTTGAAATTTCAAATAAACATCTTTAGGTGCGCAGAATTATGGAAAAATTGACCCAATTTCATTACCCATCGACCTCGTATCTTTCCATAACCACCATTTATCATTTCCACATAAAAAATTCACTCAAAATACTCCCCTACGAGCCAACTCATCTCATAAACCTCATCGCCATTTCATGACACAAATTTGGCACAAATCTCCGACATCATTTTCTCAACCAACCCCTCCGATAAGATTTCCAACATCAAACAATACAGTACGCGATCCAGTTGAAACTCCGAATAAATGATAAATCCTTACCTCGTCTAGATGCAAGTTCATCTTTGGCGTTTATTAAGCGGTTGGCGCCATCGATCCTTGAACAGCGTTTCGGAAGTCGACCATTTCGAAGGAATGTGGGCACATCCTGCACAGAAATTAATACCCATTAGCCTTCTCCAGTGTTGAAATAATCGTAGTGGAAATATGGGCGGTTTGGGGCATCGCGTGACCGTTCAAGTTGCCAAATAATTCAGCACGGGTTAAACAATATATCACGTTTTGTTAAATGGCCACCGAAACGTCACTATTTAAAAAGTAAATATCTACCTAACTCAGCGAATAAAAAAAACAACGTGTTAACGCGTAGAAATTGAAAGTCAAAGGGTGTATTGGTCAGAATTGAAATATAATGAAGGGGTTTGTCAATTCAAAGACTAAATTTCCATATAACGCAACTTAATCAAAATAATTACTGATTAAATTTCCACCATCGTGGCTTTGATGTATTTTTAAATCTATAATTCGATATTATTAAAATTGAGAATTCGCTTCAGGAAAAACGTCATTACGTGATCTGCCTAAATAGGCCGAATATGGATTAGACGCCTTCTACCATTTCATCGTATCGTATATCGACGAAACGAATGAAATGGAAACCAACATCAGCCCGAGCACAACGAGGAAATTAAACTTATAATAAACGATTCCAAAATAGCTGTGGGAATTTATCTGCAACGCACAATGTACTAATTAATGAGTTTATTATTCGGTTTCTGATTACATTGTATAAAGAACAATTAAGTAATTTATGCCGAACTTTTTTTTTTTCAACAAAATGATTAATTTTTTTTATACAGTCGTCGATCAATTTCGTTGCCTCTCTGTCGTGTCCTTATACACGGCGAAAAAAAAACAACGAAACAGTTGGTTTAAATGTTTTTTTAATGGCGAGCTTTAATAACGGTTAATTATTATTATGTAAATTGAAAAATTATCGATTTTTTATCCATTGTACCGCGGAATTGATATCGCTGCGCTATGAAATTGATAGAATTTTTCCAGTGTGTAGCCAGATGACGAAAGGCGAGCAGGGGAAGATTCAACTCGATACAAAAGCCAGATTAACATACTTCAAGTCTATAAGCCGATGAACATGAAAATTAACAAATAAAGTTTAAATCTATTCGTTACAAATGTTTTCAAACTACTTTTTTTTCATCTTTGAAAAAAAAAAATTGTTAATCGTATTAAACTTTTCAGCTTTTAATCATTTTAGTTGAGGGGAAATTTGGAAAAAAAGGTTGCAACTGTCTCCATTGGGTTTTTTCTACTGTACAAAATTAAACAAAAGGAAACTTTTTTATATTATTGATGCTGCTTAAAATTCATTCCATTCGTCACTGCTTCTTTTCTGTACCATGTTTTGAAAAAGGAAAAGAAAAACACGTTCATTAATTTAAATTCTAATTTCAACCTTAAGTGCGAGTAATATTATTATCGTTTTAATAAAAAAAAATTCAGCGTCTTTTTTTTCCCTCCCTGGCCGCATACTAGCGTGTTAATTTAAATACTCGTGTATTTAAAACGCCATTTCGTATGCGAGGTAAAATATACTCGATAAAGTGTTTGAACTAGAAGAACAGTTGCTATGCCCTTTTTACCTTGTGGGAATTAAGGTGACAGTTAGGGGTAAAATGTTTCTTGTGGATGATTAGCAAAGGCTGAATTGGTAAAACCTTGGTATTACGCCTTTTCATAATATATACCTACGTTATTACGCGAAATGGTCGTTTGTCATACAGACAGTGGGTTTCAGTTTTGTTTTCGTAGTTTAGCGGATACACGTCGCGAGGCGTATTGGATATTGAGCCTTTGCAGCCTCTAGCCTTTGAATTTAAAGGGCGAAAGTATCATGCGAGCGATGTCAGAGAGTAGTTAAAAATAGATACCCACAGGAGTCTAATTACGGAATTGTGTATTTTTTTCAACGTTTGCAGAATTTCGTTTTGGGTTGATGAATTTTGTATGTCTGAAGTTTCTTTTTTAATATTGTAGAGTAAAAAAATTGGTGTGGGAAGAAAGCCAATTACGGATACCCCACCTAACTTGTCAATACTGCTCAAAAATACGCCGACGAAATTCACTGCTGCTAAAGATACGTCACAGTCGTTTTTGAGGGTCATCTAGTTTTAAAATTTCAATTTCGGAAGTATTTATTTTTCAAAATTTTAGATTATTTTTTTCGTATCACAAATATAATTTTCAAAAATTCAAAACAATTGAAAAAAAAGTTTGCTAGAGAAAAATTAAAAAGGGTGAAGGTAACCAGATCTATTAAGAAATCACAATTTTTCATTAAAAGTTTTAATGTAGGTAATATCAAGAAGTACATACATGAATTGACAATTTAAAAAAATAATTCTTTTAAAAATTTATCATTTGGCAAAAAAATACGTTTTTTTTTTTTTTAAACTGGGGCCCCTTTGTCTCCAACAATTACTCTTATCAATTTTTATTGAAGTTAATTTGAAAAAAAATATTTTAGCAGCGAATAAAAAATAGTACTTGAAAAGATTAAAGCAATATCAAAATTTTAAAATTTTTTAATTTATATTTTTTCATAGAATTATAAATCGATGGACCATCAATAATAATAATAATAGAAAAAATGAGGGAAAATTGTTTCACCTATTTCTTTCTTTGCAGTTTTTTTGGGATATAAATACAAAAAAAAAGGTTGTCATGGGGAAATATGGTACAGAGTAAATGATTTTTGCCAGAGTTATGGGTGATGATTTTTCATGGTTCGTGGTTCATGGTTTATCAATTTTGAATTTTGATAGATTTTTTTCCCGAATTATGGGCGATTTTATTCATTTTTGAGAAGTGTTTGAAGTTGTGATAATAATTTGGAGCTAAAATATCCAAATATAAAGAATATTATTTTTTCGGTATGTCACAATTACTCCAAAGGTGCAATTCGTTTTGAAAAATAATACTTTTTTTTTTTAAATTTCTTGTTGATCACGCCAGGGACGCACTCAAGGGAGAAGCTCAGGGGGCTCGATCCCCTCCTTAGGCTCAAATATGATATTTTTTGTAACAAATGTGATAAAGTGCATTCTTTTGCTCCTCAAATAGTATTTTTCAAAAAATTTTAGCCCTAGCCATTTTATTTTGAAAATTAATAAATTCACCAATCTTTCGATTAAAAATCACTGATTTTTAGATCAATTCCTAATCTGTCAGAAAAGAATCAAAACTTTGACTGAAAAATCAGTGTGAAATGATTAATTTGAAATTTGACGACTCTTCCCTATTTCTTCGGATTCTTAGTCCCTCTCTGAATTAATTTATCGGTGCGCTTATGGATCACACCCCAAAAAATTATTTTATAAATTTTTCACTGCAGTTGGCCACTAGAGATGATCATTGTTGGCAATTTCGTTCGAAAATTATACTAAATATAATGTAAAAGTTGCGTTGAAATCTTAAAATGATATGTTGAAAATTTTGCACCCTCTCCCTTCTTCACATTTCTCGTTCTCTACCAGACCTTTAAATCTTTTCAATATGTTCAAAAAATCTGAAAATTAAAAAAAAAATTATTTTTCTCAGAGTGGCCTCAGGATAAGTAGTTGAGCCTTAAAAAATCATTCATTGATATTGATGATTTCTGACTCCTGTTTTTTTAGGAGTGGAGGGAAGGGTGAGTTGATCAATGGCTATTTTTTTCGGGTTTTCGAGTTTGCTCAAAAAATAGAGAAAAATTATTTCGAGCAAATTTTTCTGAAATTTTTCTGCCTACCAATTGAAATCATAGAAGAAAATGTTTCACAAATATTCCCATTCTAAAAAGACTTTTGAGATTGCTATTTCGTCATTTTCACTTTTAAAAATTTAGAAAAAAATTATTTTTGAGAAAGTTTCATCTACAATTCCATAAACATCCATTTACGAGTTAAATTTAAAAATTCAAACTATGGTAGTATTCAAAAAAAAAAACTCAAATAATTATTATTGCTTGCAATCGAAAAATCGAAAAAAAAACACAGTAAAATCCCTCAACGATAAAAGATATGGTCAAAATATTCCAAAAAACACACCTACAATAGCGATATCAATAAAAAAAAAAAAAAATAGCATAAAATTTACACCGAACACATATTTTTCCTCATTTCCAACGTATATCTAAAATCAAACAGGAAAACAGGCAATAATGCTGGCGAGTTATTTTCCTCTCGACTCTTCCCTTCCTCCCTCATCCATCACACCTCCCATAAAACCCACTTTCAAAACGACTTTTCCACTCGGTTCATAAGCGATGAAAAAAATCATAAAGAAAGAGATATAGAACCACAGAAGGGTGAAAAAAAAAAGGTGAAAATATTTGAGCTAATTTTCCAACCGCCGGAAAATGTAATAAGTCATCTTGTTATTCAAAATGCTGCTTAAGCTTTGTATTAAATCGCGAAAAATGTCAAAACGGTACGAAAATATCATTAAATCTCGGAAACGCTCGTATAAAATCTGGTTTTTGTTTTAAGTTCGAAAAAAAAAATATTAATGTTTTAAACGTTCAAATGCTGCTTCAACATTTCTAAAAACTTTATGCATGTAGTTTTTTGCTTCGTCTTTTTCGCACGTTGTACGAGGAAACGTATAATTTTTCAATGGTAATTTTTTTCTGTCTCGTGGCTTTAAATATTTAGAATTACAGGGTGGAAAAAATTTCAACCGCTGGAGGGTGGGGGTTCCTTACGCTACCTAAAAACAATATAATAATTTATAACAGTCGGATATTGTTCATGTTCTTTTATATCGATACACAATTATGATTTAAGGAAGAGTTTCTGCCAAGTAAGGGCTCGAGAAGTTGAAACACTCGTCCAAGTTTTCTTTCTTGTTCGAATCTTTTTGAAAGGTTGGAAATGTTGACGCGACACCTCCGCACGAAATCCATTAGAACGTTTTATTACTCGCGTTATTATTGGATTATCCATCATCGTTAAAATATAATATAAAAAACATCGAAACGAGTTTTCGGTGAATTTTTTTCCATCGTGTGACCCGCCGATGCCAGCGTCAGAAACATTCATTACAACGAATTCATCATGTTTTCCTATGTAACGTCCGAATGATGATCGAGAGTTGCAAATAGGTAATTTCACCAACGAGTCTGGTAAATTCGGCATTTCAATGCATATTTCCCACCTACGTACATTTGTTTACATTTCATTGGCCTCAGCATCGACGAGGTAATCCTTCTTTACATATTTTAGGCTCCTCTATGTATTTACAAATTACCCTGTTTTTTCTCTCCCAAAACCCTATTCGGTTTGAATTGGAAATACGTATGCAGGTATTTGTATATTTTGATTAAATATTATCATTGTGACAATGTGACGTGACCTGAACAGCCTGAAACGGTGACAATCGAGAATAAAAAATTATACCGTCAATTCGATGTTTGGAACGGTTCGACGTATTTATTATTCGTACTGTACAATTCCGAATCGAAAAGAGAGACTGGCGATATCACGTCGTGTGGAAAATCTCACCTTCCAAAGATTTAATTCGTTTCCGCACACCCACGACGAAAAAATTTGAAAAACCAATTCGTCCGAGTTGGTCATTTCGTTATAAAAGTTCCATACAGAAGCAATAATTTTAGACCTTTGACTAAATCCAGCCAACTGTACAGATATGAAAAAGATTATGAATAGAACGATGATTGACCATTTTAAAGCTTTTGATTGGCCGCAACGATTCCGGATCCTGAAGCAAATAACCTTTTTTTTCCAAAAGGATAAATATTACACTGCAATCTGTTCTCGCGATGAAAAAAAAAAAGGAAAAGGAAGAAGAATTGTTCAACGTATTCGATATCATCCAGCTAGTTGTAGTTTGTTTCTCGGAATACACGTCATTGTTTCGAAAGATTACCAATTTTAGTGAAAATTGTTACAATATTTCAGTAGAGGCAAAAGTTTTCATCTTAAGTTTTCCGTCAACGAAATGCCAACTTATGTTTCGCCATTTTTAAAACCATCCGGGCTAACAGAGCTTTTATGGAAATGAGTAAAATAAACATTTTTCACTCGACTATGCATATCTGTTTTCAGACCCGAGCCAAAGAATCGAAGTTACATTACGATTTTTCGCCTCAGTCGAAAGGTAATATTTTACTTTACAGGGTGTCTGATGTATGAATATTGGCTTGCTGTGTATTTATGAGTTTGGTAGGGTTTTTTTTAGGCTGAATATTTGCTAAATTATTTGTTGCAAATTAAGAAGTGGTTTGAATTGAATATATGAATATGGAGGTTGAAAGATAATTTAGTAATATTTTCTTTTGTGTACCAGCCAAAGATTTATTCAGCCATCTTCTTCAAGGAGATGCGGAAATTGTAGAAGAAAAAATGAATGATTTAAAAATTTTTTAGGAAGAAAATAAATCATAAATCTCGAAGAAAAAATATCAGCGCGCTCTGGAATTTTTTAAAAATAAAAATACATAAATTTCATTTATTAGGTAAGTAAGTACTAAGAATAATTAATTTTCCTGAACATTTTCAAAAAAATATCAAATGAAATATAATCAAAAATTTTGAAAAATATTAATTTCTGAGAAAAAAGACTATGTTTTTGTGAATCAAACACAAAATATTTAATTAAAATTTAATTTAACAATTTGACTAGGTACTTTATCGAATCATGAGTAGGTACTACATATTATCATTTTTCAAAATGAGGTCCGCTTTCATTGACTTGTCCAGATTTTCCTGATCTTTTTTCAAGTTTTCTGAATTTTGATACCCAAAAACCTTGAGAAAAAATGAGAACGTAGGTAGTTTTTTTTTTCATCAAGTTTTAGACCCCTCATAAAATGGAAAAATTTCATTTTTTCATTTTAAAACAATCAAAATTTCAGGGAAAGGGAGATTGGACATTTAGTTAGACTTTGAAAATCTTAGAAACAGTTTGGTACGTAGATACGTTTAAAATAATATTTTATTTTGTTCAACTCTTGATAACCTGGAAAAATCTGACAATGAATTTTTGTTAAATATTTGGAAACTTGAAAAAAAATTGATGAATCGATACAAATGCTTTTTCGAGCCTTTCCGTTGCATTTTTAAAAACATAAAAAATCTGGTATTTTGGCAAGAAGTCATAAAAAAATTGAATGAATCATAAAACAGATGTCCATGAATCAAGTATTTTCTCTAAAAAAAAACTTGGGTGATTTTTCTTTGACATTTCTACCTCGAAAGGAGACAAGATCAAATTGATAATCCAGCACTTTTCAGCATAAAAATCATGTTCTTCAAAAACTGACAAACATAGGCAAATTATAAATAAAATTTTAAAATTCTGTGTCTCATTTTTGGAGCAATTTCATGTTTTTTTTTTTTTTTAAATTGCCGATTTTTCTGGAATCCCGTCAATTTTAAAGGAACGAAATCGCAACCATTTCAGCTTTTTCTTCTATATTATTTTAGTTGCTAGTTATATTGAAAAAATTTGGTTTGAAGTTGATTTTTTCTTATTTTTTGAGGAAAATTTTCAGTTTTGAATTAATATGGCCATTTCATTTTGAAATTCATTTTTGCTTGATTGTAAATAAAAATGATGATCAAAATTTCTCGAAACTTTTAAAAAATGATTAAAACTATACTTTCGCATATTGAAATAATTAAAATTGGAAATTTCCAGCTTTCAACTCTCTCAGTTTCTGGAGCTTTTAAAGCATACAAATTAAAGATTTTCATCTTCAAAAAAATTAATAATAGTAAGAAATACACCAATATTGGAATCTGAATATTACTACCGAATTGGAAATTTTCAATTCATTTTGTTTTCCCTGCCTAATTTTTTAATCAAAAATCATTGAGAAATAATATTGATATTTTTTTCATTAAGAAGGTGCCCAACTGATATCAGGTGCCCCCCCCAAAATGATACCTACGGCAAAAATTACGTTTTGAATTTTCGTGGGGTATTTTGGATTATTTTGATTCTAAAGAAAAGTTAGATTTTATGAAGGTTTTTTTCTGGATATGCTACCAATGCAAAAAATAATCCTAACAGAACCCATTTTCAATTTTTTTTTTCTAAATTAAAAAAAAAAATATCCTCGTCATTACTTTTTTTCAAATTACAGTTCATTTATTTATTGCCGGTTGCCAAAATAACAGAAAACTCATTTGTTAAAAAAAGATAACTGACGAGTGATAACGAATGATGGAATCGATGAAAGCAATTGGATTTTAATTCAATTTTCGAGTATTTTGTTTCGTATAATAATGCTTTCATTGCAAAAAATTATCTCCAATATTTTGGTAATTTTCTCAATGCGAATTGAATTGAACTTTATTGAGTAAGTACTCGTTCAAAGTAATAAGATGTTTCGAAGTACCGCGTCTAATATCGTTATTTCATTGCAGATCTGCATGCATAGACATAAATGATATTTTACTAAAAAATACAAACGAAAAACGAAAACTTCACAATATACCAGAACTAACATTAAACAGAGCAGTAAGCGATATTTTTTTATAAATTTATCAACCAGATTAAATATTTCATATTAGACCTAAAATTTTTTTTAAAAAGTACAAAAACCAAAAAAAATTGAAACATTAAAAAAAGATTCAAAAAAATACAAATAGAAACTCCAATATCAACTCTGCTTGTCACTGAAATTTTTTTAGTTAATACCAGATTCGGAAACATACGCCAGAGAATTGGCGAGCAGATGCGCCCTATATCATTCCCAGGGAGACTACGGAGAGAATTTATTTTTAACAATGAATCCAAGCATCGATTTCTACAGATCAACGAATGATTTCGGGTGCATAGATGCATTCTATTCGGAAATTTCGTGTTACTGCGGCTACGAATCTGAATGCCCTCCTTGTGTATACGGTTAGTACAAATCTCATTCGACATAAATTTCAAATTTTTACAAATGAAAAATAAATCTGGTCAACGCGAAAGGTCATTTTACCCAGCTCGTTTGGGCATCGAGCACATCACAAGGATGTGGTACGTGCAAAGATGAGAGTTCGGGCTGTATTGTGATCGTTTGCAGATATACACCAGCTGGTAATATGAGAGGAGCATTTGTGGAGAATGTTAAACCTCCATATGGAACCCAGCCACCAATTTGGGAAATATTTCAGACAGCTTCGAATCTGGATTTTGCAATAGCCGGGGCCATATTGGCGGCATTTTTTGGTATCGTAGCGTTTAGTTTTGTGTTACACCAAGGATATTTACCTTATTTTTTTTAATTTAAAAAAATAACGTTTTTACTGCGAGCACCATTCGGAGTTTATTTAGATTTTGTGATAAAAAAAATTCAGGGAATAGATTAGAAAAAAAAAACGTGTATTAAATGGAAATCCAGGTAAGAGGCAGAGGAAGGTAAATTGACGTGTCAACTACTACGAAAAGGGTTAAAGATGTTTTACCCTTGAACATAGTATGGGTATGTGATTGAGATATCAATTATTTTACAACGTGAAACAGCCAACTGCAAGGGTTGAAAACATAAACAGTAGTTGTCGTATCACCAGGGGGTACTAACTGCTGTATACGTTATAAAAATTACTGAAATATTAAAGCTTAAATGATTACAGTCGTATCACCAGGGGGTATACCTGTCTAGTCTACCTGTGTACTGTTGCTGTAGACAGCAGAGTAACGAAGACGAGCAAAAATTACAATTTCATGTAATAGTAAAACGTTTTTTGAATTTTTAAATAATTTAATCGAATAAACGTGCTTCGTTAATCCATTAATATTTTTCTTCTACGTATTCGAGGCGACGTTTTCTCATGATCAGCTCTTCTACGACGTTATTTGAGTTTTTTCGAACGATATTCTCAATACCGGACGTGTGTACGGAGGCATAGACGTATCGTAAATATGTTTTCGGTAGCCTTGCCTTCAGTAATGCTTTTCACGTCAGTTTAATAAAGAAGGATCGAATTTTCAAGTTTTTTTCCACGAAATAGAATTCAAGAGGTAGAAAAGACGTAGGCTTATTGATAAAAACTTTTATAGGGATCCGGGTTCAAAGTTCAAATTGAAATTTTTTACAATTTTGCTCACTGAACTATTCTCCCAGATTTTAATACGATTATAAAATTCAATTATAATATTTGTCATAAAATATTCCATATCAAATCTAAGTGGTAAGATCGAAATGAAGAAATAAACGATTCATACAATGAATTCAAAGTTAAGTCGTAGATACAATTACTTATTTCCAAACATATTCTTATAGTAAAATTATCGCTAAATTCATATTTATTTTAATCGTATAAATAAGGAAAGAAAAATACTTGGAATAGTACGAAAGCTGAACGCAATGAACCTGTGAGTTGAACTGTTACAATTCTCTTTAAATAATTTCTCGAACACATTCGAGCGTAAAAATTGTCCCATAAAAGATGAAGGAAATTCTTTGCTACGTATGGAAAATAGATAAGCCTTATACTCGAGTGGGTAGGTATATTTTGCCAATTTTATTTCGAAAAGGAGTTTTCACAAGTGATTCTATTATTCCCAATGTAATAAAACTCATTGGAAATTAAGGCGAAGTGAAGATCAAGGGGAGATTGTTCGACGAATTTGCACGTTTTATTGTAATATCTCTATGTAGGTCTGATTTTATCTTTCTGCTGTAACAAACAGTACCAAGGCTGAACAAAATCGAAAATTTATTCGATGTTTTGTTAATTAATTTAGAGCGATGATTACTTCTTCGTGTTTTTCTGCTCGATCAATATTTTACAAATAAGTTGATTAAAGTTGTTGGAAAATAGGTCGTTAGTAATTGTGAAAGTATTGTGGTTTTGGGTATTTCGGTCGTACAAGATTTCAAAGTTCACTGTTCGTGGAAAAGTAAGTGTAGCAGAGAGGAATATTTTCGAAAAGGTTTTACAAGGTTATTGTCAAAATTTAGTTTATTTACAATTTTAAAAGAAAGGCAAAGCGAATCAAAAGAAAGCAGATACGGATTGTCTTCAGAAATGGCAACATTTCATTTCAAGCCAAAGAATTCACGAAAGAGAATGGTAAAAATTGAGTAAAAAACTCAGTTTGAGACAGAAATTCCGAAAAAATCATCCGATTTTGAAATTTTTCGTAATTACTTTTCTCGATTAACGCATTTCTTCTGTTTCAGTAGGCGAAAAACTATTTATGGATTAGGTACACGAAATTATCTGCAGTTATCTATTTTTACGAACCTCGGATACCCATTTTCCATGAATTTTTTTTTTGTTTTCAATTTTTCAGATCAGAGGTTATTACAAATTTACAGAGAATTACTGAGCAAGGTTTTTGAAAAAACCGCCGAAAAACTGATACTTATAAACCAGTTCTCCATGAAGTGAAATATCCTTCAAACCGGTTTAAATATTATGTACTTGCATAAATATTAGAAAATAGATTTTGAAACTATGAAACCAGTTTCAAATATATAACTTTCTGTAAATCTGTTTCCAAAATTTTAAATCTTTTTAAAACCGGTTTGAAATGGACATTCACATTTTTTGAGTGTCAATGAAACTATGAAACCAGTTTCAATTAAGTAAACTACTTTCTAAAAACGGAATCCAAAATAATATTGAACCAGTTTCCAAAATTTCAAATCTGGTTCAAACTGGTTCCAAGTAGATAATTTTTCGAAAAGAAACCTTTGGAAATGTTTCAAAGATTTTGATTTTTGTTCAAACCTGTTTCAAAAGGAATTTTCTGCATTTTCGGAACGTCAATTTTAGAATTATGAAACCGGTTCCAAATAAATCATTTTCTTAAAACGCACAAAACCATTAAACCAGTTTCCGAAATTTTAAATATTGTTTAAACCGGTTTCAAATAAGTACTTTGATAAATTTCTGAAAGTTGATTTTAGAACTGTAAAACCGGTTCCAAGTAGACAACTTTCTAAAAACGGACGAGGAAACCATTAGACCAGTTTCCAAAATTTCAAGTCCTTATCAAACCGGTTTCAAGTTGATAAATTTCCAAAAACTGATCAAAAAACCATTTGAAAATGCTTCCGAAAATTCAAATGTTTTTCAAACTGGTTTCAAACATGAATTGACATGGATTTCTGCAAGTCAATTTTGGAACTATGAAACTGGTTTCGAATAGATAACTTTCTAAAAACGGACGAGGAAACCATTGAACCAGTTTCCAAAATTTCAATTCCTATTCAAACTGGTTTCAAAGTATTGAGAACCATTAAATTATTTAGGTACCAAAATTATGGAATTTTCTGAGAAATGGTTCAGAAATCTGTAAACCAGTTTTTCAAGAATTCAAACCGTGTTCAAATCAGTTTCAATAGCAAAAAAATTTCAAAAAATCAATGTAGAAACCACTGAACCGGTTTCCAAAATTTCGCACTCAGCTTAAACTGGTTTTAAGTTTTCCAGTTTTTTGAAAGTCGAATTGAAAACTCCTAAACCAGTCGCCGAGAACTTAAATCAAATTCAACTTTGCTGGAAAATAAAGTCGAATGAATTGAACCGGTTTCAAAAAATTAAACTTCGTTCAATATGACGTAAATCATGTTATTCTCTAAGAGCTGATAAACAAAATTTTGATTCACTCCTCGTTTGAACTGGGCTAAAGGATTTTGTTTTTGGAAACCGGTTTAAAAACTACCAAAGTTAAACCGGTTTCCAAAAATATTAACCTAATTCAAACCAGTCTTTATCAACTTGTAATACGAAATCTACTTTAAGAATTACTGAACCAATTTTTAAAATTCACTTCGAGATATTCTTGAGATGAGAAAACTTTGTACAAAATCGTGCTATTTTTCGAGTTTTCTTCACAGTTTTTTTTTATTTTTTGGCATAAATATTTATGAACAAGCCCTACACATTTTTCCTACTTTATGAAAAAATCTCCGAGTATTGCTCTGATAAAAATCCTCATTATAACTATTTCAAAATGTTCGGAAAAAATGTGATACCCATGACATCGAATGCTCGTGTTTGTGAATAAATTTTCATTTTACACGACATTTTATTCAGATAAGCAGAAAATTTGACTGAAAAGTTATTCGGGCTGCTGGTAATAAGGCTTAAAACCTATGAGCAATAATAGTCAGGTTCCTATATGCAAATTTGAACCAACGATTAATAAACTGTTTTCCAGGACAAAGCAAATATATGAACAAACTGTTCGGGCAACGAGAACTGCAACTTCACTTAATGAGGTGAAAATGCAACGTACAACGTACATACTCGTATGTGAAATATTTTTAATACCTCGTTTTATCGCGGGTAGTACAACTAAGTAAATTTATTTCTCATTTAGCCTCTTTGTTATGTTAATACACCGATAATTCTATATCTACATGAACTACATTCTTACACCATCTACGAACCTCTTCCACATAAAATTTCGGATCACTTTGACGAACCCTCTGAGGCTCTCATCGCTTTATATTTCTCGAAATGATTTCAAATGTAAATGCATTTTAGTCTCATAAAACCTGCGCTGAAATTACTTCCGAACAAATAAATCATATGTGACCTTCCAGGAAAAAACCGACCTTCTGTCCGAAAAAAAAATGAAAAAAAAAAGTGTCCCAATCAATCCAAAACAAATGATAATCATGGTTTTGGATTGATTGGGACACTTTTTTTTTTCAATTTTTTTTCGGACAGAAGGTCGGTTTTTTCTTGGAAGGTCACATATAAAACACCTCGTAACTCGTAAAAAAGGAAACTTTTTTAAACCGTTAAAAGTGTAATAAAAGTTACCTCATTGTATAAAGAAAAACTTAAAGGTACAGCCGAAAATCTACGCAACTTTGCAAGACGCCACGGCAAAAGCCTCTTTTATACATTTGTATTCAAGATTCAACTCTCGCCACTTTTAAAAACAAACCTCATAAAGAGTCAACGAAACTACAAATTTATTATATACCATCGTATCGGATTAACAATAACGATAAACGTCGACCGAAAAAAAAAATTCGCTTTTGTTTTGCTAAATCTCGCTCCGCTACATAAATATTTCAAATATTCGCTCAACTGTTCCCTATACCTACCTACATTTATTTCTGCAAAACGAAAGCCAACGTCTTCCTGGGTAATCTAATAAACTCGATTAAAAACTCCGCCAGGTGGTCTTTCCTTTAATTAAAATTTCATTTTTGATTGTCGACTTGGTGAGTTGAGAAGTTAAAAACAGTATTATTTTTTCATTCGGACGAGAATGAGAAATTTGGTGGAATTTTTTTTTTTAAACCTGAGTCACCGAGTCACGTAATTATGTGGAATTTCCGAGAAGAATCTTAGTAACTTTATTCCTTAAAGGTGGGGCTTTTAAATTTTCAATCTACGGGTTTTCTTTTTCTCTGGCGATAAACAAGATGATTTAAGAAACAGTCTGGATTTGAACTGGCAATCCCAAGGTTGGAACGAATCTACCAGGATTGAATTCGAATTCGAATTCACGAATTATTGATTTGTTTTCGAAATCGAATACATTTTACGTTTTCGTGATTCGAATCTGATTTCGAATCAATAAGTGGATTCGTGGGTTCGAATCTAATGATCTTCCAATTCATCGTTGGAGAAAATGATGAGCAAAAAAATATCTTATACAATTTAATTCGTAAAACAACACAAACCAAACCCACAAATATAAATTTTCTGTATGGGAGGGTCCTCTGCAGAAAGACTTGGACCCTCCAAAGATTCTTGAAAAAACACAGAGAAACAAATTCGGACAAATCCTTCAAAAAAAAAAGCGATTCGGATTCATTTTACGAATCTGTGATGTTTTTTGGATTTAAATCATTGAAAAAAATCAAATTTCATGAAATGGATTCGAATTTAACCCGTAACCAGGAATAATTTGACCGAGGAGGGCAAATGACATTTTGAGGGAAATTCAAATTACTCACCGAAACTCCTTAAAAATCAAAATAAAATTATCTTATGATCATTTGGAAAAAAATTTTGAGAAATTTTTCAAAAATTTGAGATGGATATACTACCACAAAGACAATTTTTTCAACAAATAATTTAAATTTATTTCAATGACAAAAAAATTTTAGTCCGTTTTTTTAAACCACTGAATTAAAATCGTGTATTCTTTGAAAATTACGGTTAGAAAAATCCAGTTGGCAGCACTGCGAAAACTTTTTTGGAAAATTTAACCGAAAATTTCAGACAATCAAGGTAACTTTTGATTTGCAATTTTTGACGCCTCAAATAATTTGAATTTGATAAAAATTAAAAAACTTTAAATTCGAGATTTGCAACTTTCGACCAGCTTGTAATGAGAAAAAGTGTATCCGATTTCAAAGTCAATCAAAATTAAATTTTTTTTTTAATTATATAACTTTTAGGCCTTCCAAGTCCCAACTATTATAGTTTCGTTCTTTTCTGAGCAAGAAGAGGAAAAAGGCTCGAATTTTTTTTGGAAAAACTCATACTCAAAGTAAACCTTATTTCTTAACACTTTTCATTCGAATTTAGGATTTTTTTTGTTTTCCCTAATTCATATTATTCACATTTTAAAGAACCGAATAGCATTTGTCTGAACAATTTTCCAATTTTCGACATTTTTTTTTTCATTAACCTCACAGTAGGCATAAAATTTCTAGCTAAAATCATGCTACGTTAGTTCAAAATTTGATAATTTTTCCACCAATATTATTAATTTTCAATAATTTTAAAAATACAAGTTGAAATAAACCATCAAGATATCGTCCAACTTGAATCAAAATCCGTTTTTTTAGGGGGGGGGGGGTGGTCAGAGAAAATTCATCTGGAGTTGAAGTTCCAATACAAAACTGCAAAAAAAATTGTTCTGAATAATCCATGAGAAATTAAGAATCTAACATAAGTAGAAAAATTTCAAAATTTTCAACATTTCGCGGTGGAAATTAATTTTGATTGAAATTTTGAACGTAAACGTATGAGATTTACCCAATGGAAGAATGCTCTACTTAACAAAATTTTCATATTTTCGATTGTCACGAGAGATCGACATTAAAACAGGATTTTTGACTAATTTCTCCAGACGGAATTGCTCCCCACCCCCCCCCCCCCATAACTATGGATCTAGAATCATTTTAGTATTCATTTTCTGAGAATAAGGTTATCTCCAACTGAGACATCAATCCATTGTCTCTTCCCTTTTTAATAACAGCTACCTATATAAAAAAAATCAAGGTGTACGTTAATTTTACTAGGTACTGGAAAATTCCCTTGCCTTAATTTTCTCTTCTCACTAAAATTTTTCATCGATTCAAGGAATTTTCCAAAATTTAAAGCCCTCATAAATTCAGCTCATGTTACGTAAAAAATTCGAGTATTTTATCTCGATACAAACCTAATTAGAAGTGCATTGCCCCTGGATTTTTTTTTTGAATTCACGCCTACTCTTCCCCAGCCATCATTGAGCCCTTGAACTGACAAAAATTTGGCCATAGTCCTCGTCAAAAATGAATAAAAAAAATAAAATATCTTAAAAATTACTACACAAAAAAAGGTATCATTCTCCTAAAATTATTACCATTCTCGAAGTGAAAAATTTCGCTAATTTTTAATCTGAAAAAATTCTCTTTGGCTGACTACAATAGCATGAGAAAAAAACCTAAAAGAAAACTCCCACCTTATTATTATAACAAGCTAGAAAATAAATTGTAATCTGGAATTTTAAAAGTTGCAGCGTTAAAATTAAACGTTGTTAATTAAGCCGCGAAGCTTCGTTTAGTACAAAGTTATCTCGGCGGTGGCAAAAAAAGACGAAAAAAACGTAAAATCCGGAACATTATTCGAGAAACTTTTTTATATGGGGATATTTTTTTTCGAGATTCGAATATTTAAATTTGAAAAATTGATGATTTTTATAAGAAGGAAACACGAAGTTTACCTCAATTTCATGTTAAACTGGTAAAATTATAAGGCCCCAGAGTAACATAATCATGAATAATACATCTTTTCCTTATTCGATGTGGTAATGAAGGTCGTCTTTTTTTATTCGAAAAGAAGCTTTTGTTCACAGATTCGAGGAATTTTTGTTAATTTGAATATTATTGAGGATCGGTACAGTTTACATCGCATCGCGATTTTAATTTCGAAACATTTTGTTATCGGATACTATTTTTAGATTGTCGTAAAAGATGAATTTCTTTTTCCGAACCGATGTTTTCAATTCTTATAAAGGCGTCAAATGTTTATATGCCAAATGCACCGAGCAAATAAAATATTTCTATTCGAGCTGAGATATATTTTATTGAATCGTGCCGCAAAAAACGAAATTTTTATTTAATTCGTTTACGATACGTAAGCTTCAATATTCTACGTCGTATCGTATCGTACACGATCCTACCTTGCCATAAATTTTTTCCCAAATTGTACTCGAAATTTTTACAATAGCTGGCGTGCGAAATGTAATTTTATCAAAAGTAAACAAAACCTAATGAAAGTTGTTTCGGATACGGATTCGAGGACGATTCTTTATTTCAATAAAATAAATAGGATCTCGGACTGTGCTATCCATGGACAGAAATTTTTCACGATTTACGCCATCGTAGATACGTGCGAATTTCATAGCTGAATTTTATCCACTTTATCGGTTCGTAGGTAACCGGGAATTTACTATTGGAAGATTTCAAGAAAATTCTAAACACCACGGTTGGTGTTTTCGATAGAGGATTAAAATGGCGATAGAACGAGGCGACGAAAAGATTAACGGCTAATTTAAATCTAATCGAGTTATACGAAAATTGAGCTCATTTGGGTACTCGAAAGTAGGCTGGATAATTTTTCCCGGTGCTAGGTTTCTGATGTGCATTTTATCGCCACTTCTCAGCTTTTTCGGTTCGCTGATATCGAGAAATTTACAATTGTAATGGAGTTTTTATTTGCTTTATTGCGGAGGCGAAAAGTAAATGTGTTTTTTTGTTTTGCTTTTTTGTTTTGAATGAAAACGTATTCGAATTATAAGCAGTGCGTAGGAGAATATCAATTTTATTTCCAATCTATACAGATTTTTCTCGTTTATTGGAAATAGGAGATAGAAAACAGTATGCTTGATTTTTGATTCGAGATTATAATAATTTCTTCGAACATTTTTTTTTCTATTTTTAGCTTAAATTGGTACTTCAACATTTCAATCGTGGAGTTTGGAGAAAATTGCTAGGTACCTGTGTTTAAATTAAATGTTGAAAAATATTTAAATTCGTAACTAATTAAAAACTAATTATTTCGAATGGGGTGCAGAATTGAAAAATTTTGAAATAAAAGAACAATATTCGAATCTCATCGATTTTTCAAAAGGAATAAAATTTGATGTATCAAAGATTGTTCAACAGTTCAACTCGAAGTTAATTTTTCTGTCACGGAAATGTAATTTTACGACGAGGAAAGCTATTTTTCTCCATTATGAGAAATTCATGACAAAAAAAAAAGGTCGGAAGTATAAACCGTAAAAATCTAGGAAAATGTACACAAAGAGTTATTGAGAATCGTAACATAAAAACGAGAAATATTGTACAAACACCAATAAAAAAAATACAGAAATATTCCTCAAAAATTCCTAAAATTTTACAACACAAAATACTTTCATAAAAAGTAAAAATGAATAAGAGAACAGGGAACGTCGTATAAGAAGAAATTCTTTTGAAATATACAGGATGTCTATTACCAAAGAAACCCCGAAAAACGTTGCCTATTTTTAGAATTGAAGGGTGAAATACTCAATCAATAAAATTATACATACAATCTTTCCCTCATCATATTTTTGGATTTTAAGTTGAAAAATGTGTATAATTTTTCAATGTTTTGGCCAGATATTGAAAAAAAGATCTGGCCGGATAAGGAGTAAAATTTAGCCCCTGCTCCGATTTTCGATCTCCCCCAGCCCCAGATGGACGAAACAAAATTCTGGGAAAATTTTCAATTCTTTACCCTCTTTTTTTTCAGAGCTATGGCTATTTTAATTGCATTATTTTCAAGATTTTCAATTTCAACGAAATTTGGAGAAAGTTTCTGTTTTAAAACCTCATGAGAAGTGAATCGAAATTGATGAAAAAACTGATATTTTAAATTTAATTTTTTTTAAAAATAATGCGATATAAATATCTCTGAAAGGGAGAGGGTCGAGACAAACATTTTTCTAAAAATTTTTCACATCATCAAGAATTCAAAATACACTAACTAGGGAAGGAGAAAGGGGTTAAATTTAAAATCAAAGTGAGGACCAAATTTCACTCCTTATTTTACCAGGTCCTAATTATTTTTTTGATTTTTTTGCCTCATTTTTCTATGATTTTTTAATAAATTTTTAGATCGTACAAAACTTGAACTAAAAAATTCATTTTCCGACAAATCATTGTGATTTTACAGAATTGAGTTTTCGCTTAAATTATTCTTTATCATTTTCTTTTTTACCAGACTTTTTATCAAAGTGTCAAACACCACATTGGAGGGAGGCATAATTAAATGAAAACAGCACCATAATTCGGCGTATTTTTACAGTAGTTCGCAAAGTTTTTAAAATATTTCCCCGCACAGCGGGAAATTCAAAGTTCCTTTACTTCTTTCAATCTTCCAGAAAAAGAATGCCCTACCTTTCAAAGTTTTCAAAATTTCCGGGAGCAAATTCCTGACTTTTTTCAGATTTGCAAAATGCATTTCAAAGTTGAGAAAATTTTTTACATTCGAAGAAAATTATAGCTGAGAAAGTACCATTTTTCGATGATAGGGATCTAAATTTTAATACCTATAATAGATTTTGCAAGTATTTTTCAATTTCAGGAAGTCAATTTTGAGAAAGTTTAATAGTTTTAATAAGACTTTCAATTAAAATTTGAATATTTAAACACTTTTTTCAATTTTTCCAATTTTTATTGAAAAGTGATGTTAAAGAACTTGAGATTTCTTTAACCTTTTTTGAAGATTAATCAACTTGAAAAAAAAACACATTTTTTCGATTTTCGACGTTGTTTTTGGACATGCCAATTTTTTTGTTCCCCCTCCATTACCCTCCTGCAGCTCACTTCAAATTAAGTCAAAATATTTTTGTAACCGTAGAAATTCGTGTTTTAAGAATGGAAAAATTTTTTAATTTTTTTTTTTCAAAGTTACAAAAGAAAATTTAACAAAAAAACAACTTTCGTAAAAACGACAAAAGTAATATTGAGATCTTTTTTTTTGCTGAGTTCAAAATCGAAGCAGCTAAGGACTATATTCTATGTAACCAGAAATCAATTTTTTTTTGCAGATTTTTCACATTTACTTTAGTCATATATTATAGAAATTAGGATCACAATTGAAAATTTTTCAAGCATTTCTATGAAATTTTAACAGTTTTCACAAAAATTTCAACATTTTTCATGAAAACTGCAATACCTAGTTTTATTATGTTTAAATTGATTTTTATAAAATTTCTAACATTTTAAATCATATTTTCAATAATATATACGTCGATTTTTGAATAAATTTTAGTGAATTCGGAATCATTTTAATTTAGGTAAGTAAGTATAATTATTAAAAATTCAGACAATTTTATTCATCAATTTTTTGGACATTTCTATAGTTGCTGCATCCACTCAACACTTCAACGTTCAGTTTAAAAAAATATTCCGCCATTTCGGCTCCAAAAATACACAAATTTGTACCTTTTGACCTTCCTTAAATTACAAAACAAACTACTCAATTAATACCTTCCAAGTAGCATAACTTTTTCCAAATTCATAAATACTGAAAATTAAGCCCAATAAGCTGCAAGTTTATTCCAAAAATTACATCGTACATTTACGTCAAAGCTGCGGTTTGCGTTCGCCATTTTATAAGTTTTTATCTAAAGGTTCATAAAAGCATACGTTTAGCAGAGAGCGCTTTGTATAAGAATTCTCGTCTTGCAAAATTCGCGATTTTCTAATTTAAAAAGATAATATTATTTTGGGCTTTTTTACGCTTTAATCGTTAAGACGCACAAGGAGATGTAAAATTAAAACGGAAAATTAAAAGTAGAAACTATACTACTTCCTTTTCGAACGCCACCGAATACACCAACATTGTATAAAAACTTATATAATTAAATTTTCAGCTTCCCATCATGTTTAGGTATTCGCTACGTTGTCAAGAACTCAAGATTAAAAATAGAGTTGAAAAAAAAACTCGATAAAAGAGATTCCATTTTTTACGCTATGGCTCGATTTCTATAAAAAAAATTTAATTCGAGTGACCTTAAAAATTTGGTAGGGTATAGATTCATTGGTATTTAATATCCATGGCGGAAATTTCGGAATCATTCGTTCCATGTGTTTTTTTTTACCAACAGAACAATGTAAAATTGTAGCAATATTTCTACACCGTTTATGAAAAATAATTTACTCGATGGTTTATCGGGGTAAATGTAGAGGAAGGGAGAAGGGAGGGTAATTCTGGCGCCAGAGCTTTCTTCAATGTAAAGAAATCGCATCGCAGAAAAAATATTTTCTTTTGCTGCGTACTCGTCGAAACCTCTTAGCGAAATTTTATCTCATATGTTCACGTAATAAACATTATCGTAACATTTTATCCGAAATGTAAAATTATTTCGCCGAAAATTTAGCCCACCGTTATGGCTGGAATTCAATATCTGACCGTGAAAAGGAAACTAGGAATATTTTAAAAAATTACATACGTGATTCGCCCCTCTCACTCGCAATATGGTTCGGTTCGAACGAATATCGTCGAATTTTTTTTTTCATAAAGAAACGTCGATTCGAGCTTAAAGACTCATAAGGGAGCAAAGTACTAAAGTTGAAACGTTTTAATAAAAAATTTTCCACCTCGGATGGCTTTTTATAGCCTTGAACTTATGAGTAAGAATTTCAAAGAGGCAGTTACGTAAATTCGTATCTCAAACGAAGAGCTTTACGGTATAAAAGCGAATTTCTACGTTATTGTTTGCCCGTCGAAACCCAAATTCTATGGTTTTAAAAGCATTTTCAATAAATTGACCAAATTTTCAATCAGCTTCGACAGATAATTAAATTTCGCCGACTATAAGGTTTTAATTCTTTTCGCAGCGTTGAAAATATTCGCGCAGATGGTCGAGCTGCGGAGAGATTCTATAAAATGTCGTGATTTTACGTATATAGATGTATAAATTATACGAGGATTTGCTTGAAGGTAAGCTCGCGTTGTTGCTGAAAATTCATATATTTATCGCGAATTTTAACCCGCAGACGTAATTATAAATGGGGGTATCTGCGATACCGTGCTCTTAAGTTTATAATCTATTAATCTTTTCGATATCGTAGATAACTTTTTGCCAGCCGAGATTTTCATACTTTCTCACGATGACCGCGCGGCCACGGCCGCGTTTCCAACTTCTGTGGTCGAAACCGAGCTATAAGATTAATTCATGCGTCTTAATTTACAGACTATGACAAACTGAAACTGGTAAGAGGTAATTTTCAACTTTGTCTAGGGTAAATAACCCAAATAAGAAGAGAACTTTCAAACGGACTTGAGATGCTCTTTAATTACACAACCCTGAAGAAACGTTCGAGTTTTTTTTCCCAACGTCTATGCCAGTGTCTCGTTTGGAACGAGTTTATGTACTTTTTGTCTGTGTGTGTTTCGATGTTTTTCTTTATTTCGGATACGAGAATGCAATAATTTTGTGTTAGTTGCCAGCATCCGTCCTTTCGCAATGAAATTTATGTGAGGAATAAGGGATTGTGACCTTTGAGTTGATTTGTTCAAGGACGTGTGTTTTGAGAAGAATTACAGTTTAAAAGACGATGAGTTAGACTGATGTCTAATTGAGTTTCATTTTTTTGAAAATTTTTCTGAGATCAGATTCAAAGGGGAAAATTTTTTTGAATTTGATATCACTTACTTACCTATTTTCGTTTTCAATTTTCATTTTTTTTTTAAAGCCGTATTTATAAACGTATTTATAGAGAACCTACGAATCAAAAGCTACAGATACCTATTTTTGATCTAAAGTTTGGAAATTTCTTAAAATAAAATTTGAAAATTTTCGAAGGTATTGCATTGAATAGAAAAAGAAAATGTTGAAAACAAATCGAAAATCAAAACTAAAACCATTCATGTATTCGCTTTTGATACTTTTTCATTTTCAAGTTGAATTTTTTCTGTTTTGAAATGAATTATTTAGGTTTGAAAATTAATTTTTTTATTCGCGATTTGAAAATTTGGAATTTTTTCATCTTATTTTTCAGAAAATAATTTTTCAATTTGAAAGCCAAAATATTTCAAAAAGGCATAGTCCAAAACCTGAAATCATTTTCGGTTTTATTTTTCATTTGGTCGTCAAATTGAAAAATTATTTTTTTGAATCTAACGTGAATAAATCTGAGGTCAAAAAATTTCGACATGGATGTGGGGAGGGGGAAATAACTTTTTGAGAATGGTAACTAATATTTTTGGGGAAAGTTTTAGTTAGTGCAACGTTTTTACAAAACTAATTTGATGTTTAAATTTGTATTGTTGGTAACACTGCTCGCCTAAATCAAAATATTGTAGTCAACGACGATTATTATGGAAAAAGAAAAAAAAGGCATCAATTAGCAAAATTTATAGGACGGTCCCTTTGAACTGTAAGTAACAAAATAATAAAAAAAAAGTTTAAAAAGATGAAAAATGATGCAGTTTAATTTCAACTTGTGACTTTTTGCCTAAATTTAAAATTGAAAAGCTATAGAAAAATTGTTTAAACAAATTTTTCCTAAGATAAAAAATGATTTAGGGGCTGAGGTACATTAAAAATTGAAAAAAATTGAAGATTTTTCTGAGGATTTTTTGAAGCTTTTATAGTTTGAGTAACTAATAGCCCTTCATTTTTGACAATAGGTAAATGGTCTTCATTGAGAAACAATTTTTTTCAGTTTCCAAGATCCATTCCCATTTTTTTGAACAATTTTTTTGTAACCCTCCTATTCAGAAATTGAGCCAAAAGTTACGAAGTGAAAATTTGTTGATTTTTGAAAGTACTTGTATTGTTTGATACTTTTCCAAAGCTGAAAAAATTTTAACATGATTTTTTTTAGAAGCGACAATTTCCCCTTCATTTTTAAATATGAGCAACATATTCATCCCACGAATACTTATATCAAAAAAAAAAAAAGATGATTTGTGGAATACCCTGTATTTTGAAAACATTTATTCATGATCGCTGAGGTCTTTGCTCAAAACAAAAAGTAAGTTGGTTTATGTTTATGTCAAAAAAAGACGTAAAATTTTTGGGAAAAAATTGAAAATATTTTTTTTATTTAAGGATAATTTTTACCCATTAGATCATTTCTAAGAAAAGAGGAGAAAGAGGGAACCCTCCTTTTACTTCATAAATTTTAACATTGACCAAAATATAAAAAATCTAGAAAAGAAAAAAGTTCATTTCGCTGCTTTTTTTACTTTTTTTCATTTTCAAAATCTAATTCGAGGCCAAAAGTTTTTTCAATGCATAGAAGGAATAAAACATAAAAAATACACCATTTTATAAGATTTATGATGAAAAATTCCATTGAATTAAAATGCTACAAAAATATAAAAATCAAAACTTAGGTATCCACTGTTTTACCTATGCTTATTTTTTTTTCAATAAAAATTTGAAAATTTCGAAAAAAATCCATCTTTTATTTCCATACTTCTGAATCAGATCGTTTTACTTCAGTTTAGTAAAAAAATTGCAAAGTTTTTTTTGAGTATGTTTTAAATTCTATGAAGAAAGAATTTTTTGAATGTATCCAATTTTTAATTTTTACTGTTTTTTCACATTTTTTCAATGAAAGATGAAAAAATCTAAAATTCATTTTTCAATTTTATAAGTACCATTAGCCTGAACAAGCGAATATGATTCAGATTGTAGTACAAAAAGATAAATCAATATTAAAAATTCCAACACTAGAAAAAAAAAATTCAAAATGAATTGATGGAATTTTCCAAAAAATTCTTCCATTTTCTCCATAAAATGAATGGAAATTTTTGGAAAAATCAGTACTTTTATTTATTTTTTTGTTAATTTCACTGATTTTCTCTATGCTGAAACTCCATCCGTATTTCAGAAATTTTCTTCCGATTTGAAATGCGAGAGAAGAGGTAAGGACATAAAATTTCTCCAAAAATTATGAATTTCTGCCCAAAAATTCTCAGTCATAAAAAAATATTTTAAAAAAAATTTCTCATTTTTTGAATACTTTGTAATAATTTTAAATTTACAAAAGAAGGAATTCAAGTTTAAATTCTCTCAATTTGTTCTTTCCTTTTTATTCTCGGATCAACCGTTTAGAATTTTCAATCGATTTTTCACTCTCCCCTTTAACCACCATCTGAAGAATCCAAAGATTATCGTACACTCTTCCCTGCAATCCATTTAAAATTAAATAATTTAAATTATTACGTAATGAAATACTTTAAACCCTAAGGCGATGCATTACAACCGCAACACCCAGTATGGCTCTCTTCTTCAATCAAGAAACTTTTTTTTTCAGTACAAAGGCTCAAACTCGAAGACCGAAATTAAGAAAGAATCCACGAAGAATGAACCGAAACGGAGACGGTTTTGAAAAAATCTACTTATACTGTTACTCAGCGATTAATTTTCAGAATTAACGAACATCAAACGGATATGACGTTACGACGAGGGAAGGGCAAAGAAACCTTTATCCAAATGAATTCGGTCGGTTTTTTTAAAAAAATTCTACCTTAATGGCCTCCTTTAACCAGTTGGAAATATTTTTTACCATTTTTTATCGAGTTTGCGAGTTGAAAAAATCTTGAGGAAAACTTCATTTGAAGTTTTTTTCCTTCTCACAGATATATACGAAGCTACCTATCTGAGAAAACGGTTTTTCATGAATTTAAAGGGAAAAAGAACGCTTGAGGCGGTGTAGCCGCAATACAAACACGAGAACGACGTAAGAAAGTTTTTTTTCGTAAGCCAATTTTTTTTTTGAATTTTAAAACTTGCCAACTTAACAGGCCGAGGGTTTTCCGTTTGCTCAGCTTTTAAACAAAATACATATTTTATTCAATTCTTTAGGCAAACAAATAGGCATAAAGACATAGTTACTTATCCCATATGAAGTATTGAGGCTTTCGGCTTAGAGAAAAAAAAGTAATAACTTTTGAGTATTGATAAGATAAAAAGTCTACGTCGCATAGCCAACTTTTATACTTATACGAAAACGGTCATTAAAAAAAAAGAGGAACGAAAATCTGGCGAAATTGGAAACTATAGAATTTTGTTGTTTATTTCTCGCCGAAATTTGTTATCCTCTTAAACTACGCCGGGATTAACTAGCTTAGTAAGCTTTCAAAAGTAGGCAACCCTTTTTTCAAAAATATCATAATTTTTCTCAGCCAAGCTGGCTTGAAGAAAAGGCAAAAGTAATTTTCTAATTAAGACGTCGCGTTCCGAAGGCGAAAAAAATTCTAGGTATTCAATTAAGTGGTCGGTTGAAATTCGTCGATAATTACCTCAAGTATATTAAGAATTAACCTCGTAACGTGTAATAACACTCGATTTAATTTTTAATTCGCGCAATGGGCTTATGAAAAAAATTAAAATATCGTCCGTTATAGTCGTTTCCTGTACAATGGACGAACCCTCGTTGCGAAAAGTTTTACATGAAATAAGCTGGTGGAATTTGTAAATTCGGCAACTTTCTTCATTAAAACTTTGCAGCTAATATTTTGGCAGGGTAAAAAATTTTTCAAGAAGATCGCGATTACCAAAGTAACAGTTGTTTCTACGTCATGGCGAAGAAGAAAAAAAGTGTACAGCTTGTTGCAACGAGGAAAAGAATTTCGTTCATTTTGTCTCGATTAATGAGTTCGATAAGAGAAACTTTTTTTTTTCTTATTTAATTTCACCAACATATAGAGAAATTTATAGCCGGCGAAATTTCGCGTTTAAATTTATTTACCAAGCTTTTACTTAATTGCGCGAAAAATGAGATTAATTCGGCCCCCCAAGTTTGCCTTTTGACTCTACATTTTAAACGAATAAAATCGTAAGCAATTTATGTTATCTTGTTGACGAAAAGGCGAGGCGTGTTTGTCGACTCGACTATTCGCTTTCGTATAGCTTGGTTTAGATTTGAAATGTTCTAGAGTCTCTATATTTAGTGTGCTCTGTGCTAGCGGATATATAGCTTTTATGGAGGTAAATGAACTTAATCCTTTAAAATGTACTATTATAGATAAGTTTTCCAACATAATAAAGTTAAATGCTCGTATAATGAATTATTTTCACGCCGACAACAAAATTAATCGTTTAATTTAAATGTTGGCTTTTGGAATCAATCTTTGTTATGGGTACAATATGGTTTACTTCAATGCGTGGACCGAGCCGGATTGATAAATTGATGGGGAAAAATTCACACGAAATGGAAAATTTTTTCAATGTTGAAAAAGATAGATTCTGAAAAAAATCGAATTTGGTTGGTTTTCCGATGTCAAGATAGATTACTATGGTAAGTTGAGTCGATGATCAAATTGATTCAGTAAAAAAATAGAAATTTATTTATTCGTTTCTAACATTTCAAAAATTTAACGCTGATTTGACTTAAAAACAATTTTCAAAAGTTGTGACAAGACATGCGACAAGAAAAGGGAATATCGTGCAATTTTTAATGATTTTTTAAAATTTTTACCTGGGCTGGTGGAATAACAGAAGAGAACAGAACAATTTGAACAAATAAAAATACTCAAATTTTCATTTTAGCTGAATAATAAATCAAACTGAATACTTGCTGAACAAAATTAGGCTTTGAACAATTTTTTTTTAAAATCAATAATAGTAGATAGGTCTAGGTATTTTGTTCTGTTCTGATCACGACAACTCCATTTTCTAGTTCATGATTTCAATTTTTCCTTCTAGAATTGAAATTTGAAAGGTCATAATTCCTCATTTCCATCTTTCATCCTAAAATTTTTGGAAATAATTATTTTAAACAATAAATTGACTTTAGATAGATTTCATGATTCAACTTTTTTGTGTGAGTCAATTTTATCAACATGAAACCTTTCGATTTAAGAATTGAAAAATGAACGTGAAATTGAATGTGTAAATAAAAAATTCCCAGGGTCCATCCAGTTCATAGGATAAGTAGATGTACAAATCTTATTCTCATTTGGTAGGCAATCAATTTTGTTGACTTTTTTGAACAACTGAATTAAACTGAACTGAGCTGAAACTAGATTTGGATCCTGATACTGGGAAAATAAATTTTGTTTACGGACGATTTATTCGCAATGAGTCACGAGGATAATTTGTTCGAAAACCTAATTTCGTTTACCGATGCTTCATTCAAATAATTTATTTCGTTCTCTCGAATTCGTTTGAAAAGAAAACTTGGTTCGTAAAAATTTTATTCAAAAAAGTAACTTCTTTCTCAAACGATTCGTTCAAAAAATTATGAACCAGCTCCATTCATGAACAGAATCAGTTCTGGTTATGAACAATTCGTTCAAAAAAATCAATGTCGTTCACACGCAGGGTGTTCATTTGCAAATAATTCGTTGAATTAAAAAAAAAACCACTAAAGCGGACGGTTAAAAATTTTAAATCATGTGAGAGACATTCGTTCAAAAGGTGATTTCATTCGAGAACGATTCATTCAAAAAGTAATTTCGTTCGTAAACGATTCATCAAAAAGTGATTTCGTTCGTGAAGGATTCATTCAAAACTCAGAAGATGATTACGTTCGTAAACAATTCATTATGAAGACAATTTCGTTCGCGAATGATTCATTCAAAGAGTAATTTCGTTCACAAAAGAATCGTACAAAAAGGAATTTCGTTCGCGAATGATTCATTCGAATAGTAATTTCGTTCGTGGACGATTCATTCAAATGATGTGAACGATTCATTCAGAAGACTATTTCGTTCCCGAACGATTCATTCAGAAGACTATTTCGTTCCCGAACGATTCATTCAAAATTTGTTTTCGTTCATGAACAATTAATTCAGAAGACGATTTCGTTCGTGAAAGATTCATCCAAACAAAAAATTTCGTTCGCGAACGATTCATTCAAAGAGTAATTTCGTTCGTGAACGATTCATTCAAATGATGTAACGATTCGTTCCCGAACGATTCATACAAAAGGTGATTTCGTTCGTGAACAATTTATTCAGAAGACGATTTCGTTCATGAAAGATTCATCCAAACAAAAAATTTCGTTCGCGAACTATTCATTCGAATAGTAATTTCGTTCGTGGACGATTCATTCAAATGATGTGAACGATTCATTCAGAAGACGATTTCGTTCGTGAAAGATTCGTTCAAGCAAAAGATTTCGTTCGCAAACGAATCATTCAAAGAGTAATTTCGTTCCCGAACGATTCATACAAAAGGTGATTTCGTTCGTGGACGATTCATTCAAAAGATACATTCAGCAGATACACTTGAAAGAATAATTTAATGAACAAAATAATTCATTGGAAAATTTATTGTAAACGATTCATTTGAAAAGGAAATATTCGTTCGAAAATTATTTCTTCAAAAAATGATTTTGTTATTAACCATGTTATAAGTCGTTCGAAAAATGGTTTCTTTTCTCAAATATTCGTTTTATAAATAAATCGCATTCGTTCCGAATGATTCGTTCAAGAAAACTAATTTCGTTCTCGAATGATTCATTCAAAAAAATGATTTTATTTTTGAAAGATTCGTATCTAAATGTAATCAGATTCGTTCAAAAAAAATAATTTCATTCATTAATGGGATTTTCCAAGAACCCTACGTTTTTTGTGCACACTTGGTTCAAAAATGAGTTTTTCTCATTTTTCAAACGATTCTTTTCAAAAAGTAATTAGAATCGTTTAAAATAATGATCCCATTCGCCAATGATTCGTTTGAAAAAAACTCGTCTTTGGCGAATCCTTTGTTGAAAAATGATTTCGTTCTCGAACGATTCGTGTTTGAAATTAATCAGATTCCTTCAAAAATGATTTAATTCGCAAATGGTTCGTTCGAAGAACCCCATACCTATTCTTTGCAAACGCTTCACCGAAAAATAATTTCGTTCGCGAACGACTCACCCCAAAAATACAAATCTCACCGATCCATGTCTCCAGTTTCAAACTAAAATTACAAAAATTAGTCCGCATGCAAATCGGCCACCACTCGACGATCCAGAATTTTGATCAGTGTTGCCATACTTTACATAACCGCGCATAATTTACATCCCATCAGAACTTTATCGTTAATATAACGAACCAACGATATCCGGAAAGTAAGTAAACCATAACATATAATTTTTTCCAAACACTCGTCTCTATAGGTACCTCTGAATAATTACGCGTAAAATACTCTCAAACCTCTTATCAATTACCCACTCAAAACGTCGAACATTTTTTTCTTATTCGATACCGTACGCAATTAGAAAAATTATTCGGAAATTTAATTCTCTATTTTTGGCTCGTTGTTATGATGTTATAAAATTACCTTGAGATTGTTCGGCGCTGGTTGCATTACTTGCAGAGTACACAGACACACCGCTCATTACCCCTCACAGGTCTTACTGCCAATTGTAACAACAACTCTATATATTTCAACCCACACAATACAATATTATCAATATCAATGGGTTACAGATACTCAGAATCGATACTTCACAATTCACAACCGAAAAAAAAACAACAAGATCGCCAATTCAGACCTTCGATTTACAAATCCATAGATAAAATTACAGGTTAATAGATTTAAATATCGATCAACCAGTGATTGAAAATAACCGCAATCCAGGCCGATATTGGAAAAGAAAAATATCTCGAGCTACAAGACCAATTCGAACCTCTACAGGGAACTTTTTTTTTCAAGTACATCGAAAGATCACACGATGAAGAGCGAATTAATCATCCGACGATGACGTGAATAAAGTATCCGCGAATAAAGATGCCACGCTGTCGTCGTATCTCGTATTTTCGCACTCCGAGCTACGTTTATATGTGAAAAGAAACACATCGCGAGTTATTTTCTCGAGTCTTATTTTTTCGTTCAATTACTGTTATTAACGTTGATCCATAGAGCTATTCACTCGCTAGCTGCGTATAGATTTTTAAAACCCTTCGATAACTAATTTTCACGTTTATGAAAAAAAAACCACTCCCTATACCGTGGAAAGGGAAAAACGTACAACGATAAAATTGGCTCGGAACATGTGTCAAAAAAAGCTGTCTAAAGTTTGAATCATGGTAGTTTGGCAAAAGTACCAGGTAAATTTACATTCGACGTTTTATGCAAAGGTACCTACAACTTTTTAGCACGCATTCGCGGTATGTGCGGAAAATCGACGAATAGACACGTGATGTGATGAAAAAAAAAAGTTTCAGGGTAAAAAAAAATTCAATACTGAGGCGAAATTTAACAATCTCTGGAATACTAATGTATCTCGATACAGAAACAAAATGCTTTACTGTTTATTCAGCTTTTTGATTAGGATTACATATTCGGTCATTTATCTTCCGTCAATATTCGCTTTTTTTCCCATTTTGATTTATTTGCTTTCTATACGTCGACGAGGGAGGAAAAAAAGTACAACAAATTAATGTTTAGATAAAAAAAATTGAATCGTGTAGATTTGTAACTTGGCGTATTATTTTAACGCGTTTATAAAAAAAAGTGTTTTTTTTTCACTGCGGCACAACCAACACCCATTTACAAAAACGTAACGGTACATTTTAATTATAGTCGATTTTCGAATATGGCTTTTGAAATAATGCCAGATTTTCTGGCTCATCTTTTCCGAACCGAAATCATTTTTTCGAATCGACGATTTATTTGTAATTTATGATAACGCCGGGGAAAAAGATACTGCTGGAATTCGGTGGGAAATTTTTCTTCATCGGTATCTCTGCCCCGCATCGTAATTCGGGTAACATCTTTTTTAACGACACTTTCGCATTTGTAATGGTCATTTTTATGCGGGTATTTTTCAACGGATTATTTTTCTTTCGCTAAATTTACGTGTAAAGGGTGAATTAATGATAGGTATTTCCATATACACGATACCCAAACAAACGAGAGGAATTTTCAATGAAAAATAATCGACGATCGCCTATCCAACGTGGTACGTAAATGCTCGATTATTTATGCCTCTCGTATCGGTTCAGACCATCGAACGTGCAATTTTAAACGAGGGAGAAATTTTCTCTTAATTTGGATACGTCGATCGTTTGGCAGCGTCTCATTGCTAGGTTGGGGAGAAAATAGATAAAAAAGTTCGCTTACGGTTTTTTAACCGGATTTTTATTTATTTCTACGTCGGAATTTTATGGTCGACTGGAATAGGCCAAGATTTTCTAATTTTTTTTTTTAGCAGAAAATTCATTGGGGTAGTGAAAAAAAAAATTGAAAAAATTGAAAAAAGAGAGACGAATAGGGATGAAAAAATTTCGAGAGCGAATCAACTTTTGGAAAGGGAAACTGCAGCATAAATTTTTTGAATTTATGGTGGAGCTAGAATGAAATGCTTCGCAAGAATTTTGTCCCAAAAGCGAAATGTATGGTTGTTTTAAATACGTAACGCAAAAATTAATTAATTTTTTAAAAAATACTAAAAGAATTATTTCGACGGAAGATATAAAAAATTTACATAAAATTTTTGGATGGGAAAAATATGAAACAATAGTTACTCTGAAGCACTGGGTATTATCTTTGTATTTTATTACAAAAAAAAACTATAAATATTATGCTTAAATCGAATTCAGTAAAATTTGACCAATTCCAATAAAAGAAAAAGAAGAAGAGAACCAAAAAAATGAGAATTTTTAAGTAAGAGCTTGAAATTTGATGAAAATTTTGGAAAAATTTTATTCAATTATAAAAAACGTTCCTAATAATAATAGGTACCTAATAAAATGACAAAATATCATGCATTTTTTTTTCAATTCACAAAATTGAATTTTATAAAATTGGTGAAAAACACAGCCTTCTTTTCTCTTTGCAAAATAGTAATAGGTACCTAATGTTTTTATAAATTTTCAAAAAAATTATTGAATTATTGGAAAAAATTCTCGAATTTGGATGTTCATAGACAAAACTTTGGGTTTGAGTTGATCGATTAGATACCTGCCTAAGAAAAGTGTCAATTTGCTTTTTTTGAGTGTCCCATGGGGAGAGGGGGGTACACTAGAAATATTATATTTTTTGGCCTCAAACAAGTTGAGAGGATTTTTAATCCATAGACACCCCATCCCCCCCCCCCTCAAAAAAAAGTCCCTGAAATTTTTTCACACTCAAAACAAGAAATAAGAATAAAGAAATGTTTTTAGATAGGTGCCTTACAAAAATAGCAAAGAAAAAATTTACCAACAAATTGTTGAAATTGAGCAGGAAATATGGTTTGTCTAAACCCCCCTCCCCCTCCTGGCTATAACTCAACATTTAGACTTTTACTTAGTGACATTTCAAAGGAAAACGACGATTGTTTGATTTGTGAAAACAAATGAATACAAAGATATTTTGCATTGGGTGGAAAAAGTGGAAATTTTTGCTCCCCTTCCTCCCTCAAATATAGCCTTTTTTAAAAATGATGATTTTTTAAATAACTTCTGTAATTTTTAAATGCCTGATTAAGAAATTTTTATGATCATTCCACATTTTAAAAAATATAAATTTCGGAATATTTGATATTACATAATACCCCAATTTAAAAAATATCAATTTTTGAAACTTTCGCAATTTCAAAATAATATTGTTATTATGATTGAAATCTAAAATTTCATTGAAATTCATTATTTGCCTTCATTTAATTTCAGAGAGTATAAAAATATGTGACCCTGCCGGAAAAAAGGGACCTAGTGTAAAAAATTGATGTCTCATTTTTCAAATTTTTTCTTCAGATGACACCAAATCTGCACCAAACACATAAAAATGAAGACATCGATTTTTTTTACACAGGGTCACTTCTTTCCGGCAGGGTCACATATGCACCCAAATACTTTTCAAAACATCAGTTTTTATTCTTCTAACAATTTTTTAACAATACAATCTTAATTGGATAGGTACTTTTTCATTTTTTTTAAAAAAAAGTAATTGGCAATTTTCCTACGTTTTTACAATCCTTAATTTTTAAAAAAACACTCCGAAGGGTCAAGGTTAATAAACGACGAAAAATCACATCAAATAATGTTTTCAAATAAAAGTATCCATAACACTATTTTTTCAGTATCATTTTTTGACTTTTTTTTCTGAAATTTTAGGAAACAGAAGTAGGTATTTTTGAGTATTTCTGGATCTAGATTCTAGATATGTATCTATTATTGTATCAATATCATTTTTTGGAAAAATTTCCAAAAAAAATTAAGATCAGTTGAAATTGAAAAAAAATCAATACTTTTAGAAAAAGTAACAATAATAATGATTTCGAAATTCTGAAATACATGAATAAATAAAAATTGAAATAAAATGTTATTCGCTTCTCATCTGAAATTTTCACACGATTTTTTGCCATTGAAATAACTACGAAATGAGGGAAATTAATGGAAAAAAGAGAAAATGGCGAGCGGGCAGGGCTGGACGGAAGAAGAGGCAGGTGGGATAGCGTCTTTCAATAATGATCCAGAGTATTTCTAGTCGAAAAGTTTTCGAACAAGATGATTTTTCGTTCAACAATTTTTTATTTTAGACTGAAAAAAATTTCAAAAAGTTATATTTTCAGTTGGAAAAAAAAATCAGAATAAATTCTATTTCAGTCTAGAACATTTTTCATCCCTTCAATCTAATTACTTCTATGAAATGAAAATGAATTAAGCACACAGAAAATAAAGTAATGAAATACAAAACGTAATTTTACGATCAGAGAACAATAAAGAAAAATAAACCAAAAATCGAATACCACCCATTAAAAAATCAAGTAAATCGACATGAACTTGAAAAATTCAAAATCATCAATACTAGATAAATAAGCCATAAAGTCAGCAGATACTTCGACGATGAATAAAATTGAAAAATAAAATCTGCATCAATTTTTAATTAAGTACGTGTAATAAATCGTGTGAGAGGGATGAAGAGAAAAGGGCTAACTGCAATTTTCTTCAATTATAAAAACAATGAATCTACTTGAATCGTTCCCACACGAATGAATACTTAAAGCTTACTATTTTTGTAATTAAATGAAGTTACGAGTACCCACAATTAACTGAAATTTGAAACCATGATTTTCAATTAAATCGTCGAAAAAACTGCAATTTTCGTAATTCGAAAGTAACTAGATTCCTAGCTACGTAATTTATGCTTTTTTTTTTTAAAAAAAATTCAGAATGAAACAATCGTGGTTCACCTTTTAATAAAATTAAATATCCGCGTAAATCATGATCGATTGTAACAACCTTCGAAAAAAATTTTCAAAGATAAAAAAACCAGCACAAAAGAGATTACCGCCTTAGTAAAAGAACGAGTTTTATAACCCGAGCTCGGTATATTTCTGAATCCAGCGAAAGAAATTTTTTAAAATTAGCGTTCAGTTAGAATAATTGACATGAAAGTAGGAATTTTTCCCAGAGGTGTAAAAAAAAGGCTAAAATAGGTAACCATAAAGAGAATTTTTTTCACGAGACGTATAAACGGCGCGTAGGTGTATATAGTACGACATTTGAATAATTTAAAAAAAAAATACCGACTCCAATCGAATGAAAATTCCACTTAGGTATAGAAATTACTCTTTCAAACGTTTTTATTGCAGTTGCAAAATTTCGCCGGAACGACAAAAAGCTTACGGTTAGGATTTAATAATTCTTATGAAACCAATTAATCATCTGTAAGTATATAGCTCGACGTATACGTATTTTATGGGCTGAAATTTAATAAATTCGTATTTTAATATTCAATCTGACATCGTATAGCAAAGGAAATAAACTTTTTCTATGAGGGGGAAAAACGGCTTAATATTTTTGAGGCAAATTCCATATCTGTACCTCTCTGAATTAGTTGGAAATTTACACTTCAACAATTATAAGCCGAACATCATTCGTTATATTTTCTTTGATTGCGTCCAATGTACTCGTTTCTATTTTCCTGGTTTTTCTTTTCTATTCCCAAATTCGCCATTATATTTCGTGTCATTGCGTCTGTAATATTTTTCTTTTTTCTTTTCATTTTTTTCTATGGTATCTCATTGTTGTAATCGGTGCAGAGAATGTGCAGCTGTAGTGTGGCAATCGTCATCACAATGAACTATGAAGGAATTTCACCATTTTCCTCTTTGGTTTCTTATTAATTTCGCGCTAAATTTAGATTGCAGCTTAGTTTACGTGTTTTTTTTTTCAGCTTTCGTCGAGTAATTTATACGAACTGAGTTTTTGCCCGAGATAGTTTCATACTGTGATTTTTTTTCTCTTCAACTACAAATGAAAACATTTCCGTAAAGTTTTTTTCTTGTCCCGGATTACGATTATTTTCTTACGCGAATGTTCTCTTTTATATAAATGTATTTTTTATCGTTACCTATTTTCGTACCTGAGCATATTTTAATGATACGAATATTTTCACCGGAATAGTTTTTCCAAGATTAACGAACAAAATGAAGCGTTGCTTGTTTTACGCGGATATTTTTCCGCGGAGTTCTTTTGTGTGTAGGTTGCATCGCTATAACTTTCGAGGATTTTGTTTTTCCGGTGGGTGGGAAGGAGAGAGGGGAGGAAAGGGTGAGAAATATCTGTGTAAATAAATGAGTTGATCTGAAGTTGAACAAATAAGCAGATAAGCGGATCGAGAGAAAATGAGCTGGAATGAGTGACCAGGGAGGTAGTTTTCTGTGAGTTTTTTTCAACTGGAAGTTCGAAAATTTTTTTTTCTGGAATAGTGGTCGAATAAAAATTGGATTGAAATTATTTATTTATTTATTAGAAAGTAAATGCGTAGAATTTTTGAAAAGGTAAGGAGCTGTGACGGGAAAATAGTGACCAAAAATTAATTTGGGATCTATTTTTATTGAATTTTTGGGAAATTTTTTGAGTAGGTAATGGAAAAATTGATCAAAAGATTGGAAATTTCAAAATGTGAATACTTATGGATAATTGAAGAAAAATGACCAACGGGTTGAAAATTTTTTTCTTTAGTTTGTCATCAAAGGCTGATTTACAGATGACGATCAGCGATCTACAGATTTAGGAATTCTGTGTGATTATCTAAGTATTTTTTTTGGTAGAAAACTTTTTTTTTCACAATTTTAATTTGACAAAAAAATTTTTAGTTTCTTGAAAATTTAAGAACTGAATCTCTATAATTGCAAAACTTTCAAAATAAGGCATTTCTTTTGGAAAATTTTCGATTTGAGTAGAAACTTGAGAAATGAAAGAGCTTCCTCGATTCAGAAATACCTTACCGCGATTTCTTAGTCTTCCTCTTGCTCCCCTTAGCCATTATTTTTGTGAAAAAATAATTCTTATAAAATTTCAAGCAAGGAAAAAATGGGAAGTTGCTGAGACATGAAAGAATTTCAAAGTTTAAAAATTTTCACCAGAACTTAATGTGATTTTGTTTGATACGAAATTAATCTGAAGATATTTTAGCTCCAATCCCCCCTTTCAAAAAAAAAAAAAAAAATACAAGAAGGTTTAAAATTCCCATGCCTAAGTCAATCAAGAGTAACTAACATTTTTTCAGTATTATTTCATATAAAATTTTCTAACCTTGAAAAGTTATTTTAAAACAGCTCAAATTTTTTCAATTGTTGGAATTTTTTTGGAAATAAGAGCTGATTTCGACTTCTCATATTTCTCAATCGAAAAAACTGAAATTTGTCCAAGATTATTTGTTTCAGTTTCAATGGAGGTACCTAAGATTGGGAATTTACGAACAAAATCAAAGTTTTCAATCCTATCCATGCAAGATGAAAAAGTTAATATTTCTCGAATAACCCCTTAAAGTCATTTGACTGAAAAAAAAAAGACAAGAAATTTGAAATTTGGTCGAAAATAATTTCACTTTTACACTCAGTTAATTTCAACCATACCTTTCTCAATGGGTGTTCTTTTGATTTTTTCTTTTCAATAAAATAATAACGAGATCAGAAGGTAAAAAATACGCTTAAGGATTAAAATTTTAAACACAAAGATGTTGTTGAAAATTTCTGATTATTAAATTCATATTACAAGATCAATTTGTAGATTTGGGATTAAAATGACTCGAGAAATGAATTCAAAGATTCCCCCCTCCCTCTCCCCCCAAAAAAATCCCTCATGTAAAAAATACTTTTGATATTCTCATTTTTTTGCTACTTTTTTTCTTGGTAGGTACTACCATCTTGTTATTAAATTAGGATCTTCTTCTTTAAGGGAGGAAAATCTGGAGAAATACCACCAACCACTCACAAAAAAACACGAAAAATTCAATTATGTGAATTCATGAGCTCCAACTTTTCTGATTCATTTTAGAGAAAAAAATTGAAAATCACAAAAAATAAAAGTCCGAATTGCCGCACAGGAATGGATCAGTGAAAAAAATTCACTAAAAGCAAACGGCAAAAAAAATTGTTGGACAATCAGTAAACATTCACTGAAAAAACAGTAAAACATCCGCTGAAAAATCAAAGAAATTCTTTGAAAAATCAGTAAAAATTTGCTGAAAATCAAAAAATGTTGCCGATTTTCTTTGAGTTGCAATTCTGATTTTTTTCAGTGACTTTTCACTGACTCGAAATGAAAGAGTAGTACACTTAAATGGCTCTGAGAAATAGGCCAAGATTTTCCAATTTTTTTCTCTCAAAAATTACGAAATTTTGGGTGCCACTAGTATATGCAGGTACTTGGAAAATGAAAATATTGAGAATCGTTGTCTCACAATACATAATTGCAAGTAACACTCAAGAGGAAATAGTAAAATTGCATATTAAAATGTTTTTCATTGCTTTTCTTAACGATTTGTACACACAAATGCAAAATTTTTGGAGAGAATATCCAGTCCTCACCCCCACCCGTAAAAATTTTCAAGATTATTCTAAAATTTAAATATTTAAATCATGATTTGGTCTCATTTTGTAATTTTTTTTTTCATTTTTGAAATCTCCCGATTTTTCCTTTTTTTTCAAATTGCTGGTTTTTGAATTTCATTTCGTTTGTTTCAATTTTTTAGAACAGAATGAAAAAGACAAACACAAAAAAGAACTTTCCAATTAATTGTTTTCGGAAAAAGAACTTGGATTCGTTCAATTGGGGTCGAAGAAATTACGAAACACAAATACCAACTCCTCTCTCGACTTTTTATCGGTAAAAAACACGGAAGCTGAAACATTCTTGACCACATTTCATAAAAGTTTCGTATCCCCATTCGAATCTAAACCAGGTGTATTTACCAAGAAAAGTACACACTAGATAGAGAAACACCTCTATGAAATATAATCCCGAGCAAAAGCTCATTTAAAATTAAAATAACGAACCGCCGGCTTTTTGTAAAATATTCATTTCATTAGCACGTGAAAAGTATCCGCGAATTTTTCAATTCGCTTCTAATAAAAAATAACAATATCATAATTCCTGTTCGCCGTAGGGCCGATCGCATTTCAAGCCAGCATTTTATCTGCACCATTTTTACCACCAGCCCACACCCGTCACCTTTTTCGCCAAGCGGTAATTTCTCGTCGAGTTTGCTCATTTAAAATTTAAACGCGCAAACTGTTGCGCAAATAGAGATATTTCAACGGTTTGAAAAGATATAATTCGGTAAACTTTTTAAAAATTTATCATCCGAAGTAAGATTTTTTCCTAAGGCTATGCCTTCGTATTGGAAAATTACGTCATTGGGGTAAGGGGTTAAGTACATTAAATAGTCGATTAAAATTTTCGTTAATTAATTAGAACTAAGCGGTTACGAGTATCTAAAGCTTGATAAAAGAACATTTTTCATTCTTCTTTTAAATTTAAGATCACAATAAAACGTCTTGAAAAGTAATTAAATTCGTTTAATGATGCCCAAAAGGATTATCTTTTATTGCATTTGATTCGAAAATGTTAAATTGTAGATACTTTTTACAGTTTATAGAATTTATTGCACGATGGACATGGTTTCTGGAAATGATCCACTTCTACTTTAAATTTTTTTATTTTTTTTCATTTTATTGCCCAGTCAGGCGGTTTCTTTGATGCGAGGGAATATCTAATTTTATTTCAAGGTTCAAATAATTTTTTTTATTCCAAATTTAACCATACGACACGAGTGAGTATAATTGAAGAACAATTCTTGGTGTAAAAATAGACAGGTAAAAAAAAATTCGCCAATATCTAAACACCTAAGTGAGCATTGATGGAAAAAAATATATAAAAAACATGGAGTTTACGACTCGTAAAATTTATTCGTAAATTTTTACCAATTACCGACAATTTGTACCATAAATGAATTCGGCCTTACGTCATCCCTCCAGCCGGATAATTTAACGATAATTAATTTTATTAATTAAAAGCAAAAGAAATAATCACAAGTGAACTTACGAAACACGTGGTTACATAGTAAACATTTAGAATTTCGCACGTAAATACGAGAATAACCCGATAACTCGGCGAGAGCGCTAACACGCGAGACTTGGAGCCGACTTATTGACTACTGAAACTGATTTTGAAACGGTTTTCCAACCACCCGTTGTTTTTCACGTCACATCACGGGAAATATTCCCCTCTACTAGCCAAAATCTTATGCTCGTACCATTGCCCGGTAGTAAAATTCTTATCATTGGATGCTCTTTGTAATATCTACCATCATTATTCATTGTTTCGTTTTAGCAGGCTCGATTCATTTGCGATTATTTTATGTACGAAGGTACCTGTATTCGTAAATCTGTGTTTGGTTGGGAAATTGGAAAGGGGAAATGGATTATTGGCAATTAAATATTTATATACCTTATAGAGAGGAAATTTTCGATATAAAATTTTTACTGTTGAAATTGGAAAGTCATTGACGATGTGTAAACATTTTTATGTTGAAGGTGGCAAGCACCTGATTTGAATAATCCTGTAGAATTTTTCATTTAGAGATTTTAAAATTCCATTGACCTTCACGAACGTTTTTCGAGTTGTATTTTTTTTCGATAAAGGCCTTCTAATTATGTAACAAGCATCCGTGATGATGATTTTTAATCCGAATCAGTAATTTTTCACTGATTAACTATGGAATTAGGGAAATTTCACTGCCAATCAGTGATATGATACCGTCTCTTTCAAACGAGTCAGAATTCAGATTTTGACTGATTCAAGTTTAAAGAGATCCACAAAATTCATTTTTTAAATTCATACCAATTAATACTTTAAACAATTTGAAAAACAATTTCTGAAGGAACTTCATTTTCGCTTCGTCTTCCCAGTTCATTTGTTTTTGGGAAAAAAGTTTTTGATAAAAAGTCATACCTCTCTTCTTCAGTGAAATTCTCGGGAATTATTGGTGCATTTTTCGGAAGAAATCAAAAAAAACTTTTCAAATTCACAAATTTCTCATTTGAAGCTCTCAATATGATCTTGTTTGATAAGAAATTACCCTAGAAGAATTTTGGCTTCTCATCTCCTTTCCCAATGATGAAATAAGAGAAGGGGTAACAATTGCTTCATTGAAAGAAATGTCGGTTTTGTACTGCTAAACTTTTCATCATATATTTTTCCTATAAAATGAGAACACACAGAAATTTTTTTTTAATTTTTTAAAATTTTGGTAAATAGTATTTGTCTTGAATCGAAATTTATTCGAAAAATTGATAATGTCGATGCTACTCAATTTTCCTGAGTTCACTTTCCCGAAAGACATTTCCTCGAATGAAAAAAAATTCCCAATTTTTTTCCTCTGGGTTAACTCAGTGAGGGTTTCCGTGAACATTTACACTTTACAGCCCCCTTTACTTTTTCCCTCTCTAATAATTTGACTCAATATTTTGAGGCTCTCCTTACCTATGAAGGAATTTGGACAAAATTTTCAAAAAATAATTTTCAGGTACTTCATTACTTAATCTTGAAATACCATTTTTTTCAAAGTTTTACCTGACATGGGCCATGGTCAAAATCGACCAAAATTGTTGCATAAAAAAAATATATTTTCCTAATTTTCTCCACTATGACCAAAAGTAACTCAGGTTTTAAATTTCATCAATTTTTTTGTTCATTATATTTTCAACCTTTAATTTTTGAAGTTTAAATTCTTTATTGAAAGGCTTACATTTGAAATTAGCAATCCAACATTTCATGTTTGATTGAAATTTTCTGCGACCTAATCAAAAAGTTTCCTAGTTGAAAAAACGAAAAAAAAATCCTCATCTTCAATCCTTCCCTCAGTACCTAATTATTCAGAATAACTGTTTTTCATTTTTTCATTTGTGAAAAAAATCCGAATACTACTCACCCAAAAATGTAGACTTATCAATGGGTAATTTATATTTGCACCGAATCTGAAATTTTCAAAATCAGGCAAGAGTACTGAAGAGGTTCGAAAAACAATAAGCCCTTTGAAAATTTATCAAATTTAATCAAATATACCCTAAACCAACAATAAAGAACCAAGAAAGAGACGAATATTAGAGCCTGCGTGAATGGGGAAGAAAGATTAGCCAGTGCCGCCACACCCCCCCCCCCCCCAATCGGAAAAATGTTGGAAAAATTAGAACATTCTGGTTAAATTTAGCAACATTTTGAAATATTTTCAAACTACTTTCATTATTTTCGAGAGTAGGGGTACGAGGTCGCAAATACCTTCTTTGAGGACTCAAAAATATTGAAAAAAAACTAAAAATTTTTAATTTTTGAAGGCCTTATTGTTTGAGAGAAAAATTGAATGCTACTCTTTACCAGCCAAAAAATGGTTCTCAAAATTTTCACAGATAATTTTATTCGGTTTCCTAAAATTGAATTATTTTCATTCGATATTTTTGAAATTAATTGCCTTTACCCTCTATATCCCTAAAAATTGCTCGAGATATCTTCGGAAAAAATTAATATTTTTTTTTTTAGAAAAAATCAACAATTCAGAAAAAGTCAATAGATATAAATTTTGAAAAAAGAGAGAAAAGTTCCAAAAAATTTCGTAATGAGAAACCAAAAAAGTTTTTTTTACGAAATTTTCGACATAATTATTAAACATAATTAATTGTCCACCAATGAATATTTGAAACGATCGATTTAACAAAATAATGAAAATACAAATGGAATAAAATCGAAAGTGACAGGAATGAAATTTTCCTAATTCAATATAGGTAATTTTACGTAAAATTCGTTGAAAAATGAGTATTTAAAGAAAAAATTAAAACAATAAAAATTTTGGGATATTGAAAAATGATTACGAACTACGAAGAGAGAAAGGATGACTGTTTTACTTTGAACTTTTGAAAAAAAATTGAAAATTTTCTCGCTGGCATCCACTACCCACACTGCTCTCCAAACTCTACACCTCACATGTTATGCCATGATATGTTCAAAAATTCCGACAAAGATTCCAATTGCTTTTGAAACAGCCATACTCAAGCCTGACCCATTTTTAAAAAGAAATTTAATCAAAAATATGGTTTTGGTAATCAGTGGTTTACTGTTTTTTTGAAAATAATTTTCATCAATTTTATACCTATACAATAAATAAAGTAATTTGATGGAAAAAGCGATGTAACAAGCCAGACTTAATTTCATTACCAAATTTGCTCCTCTACTTAGTATTTTGAACTAAATTGACATTGACGAAGGTTCCTCGAGTTGTATTTTAAATTTTTTTCCGAGATAGGCCAGTCGTTGAAAAAATTCATGAATTATCGAATAGCATCAGTTTAGTATAATGAAAAAAAAAACCTCGAGAGACAGGATTCAAACAATCTAGGGGAATGAACTTTACACAAATCACCATAATACATTCGAATATTCGAATTCATCCACCTATATCAACTCGTATTCAGCCAAAATAAAGGAAACGTCAAATTAAAAAAGGTAAGACGGTAAAAATAGCAGCTTGGCGATATTTCGAAGATTCGTTGGTCACTTTGTTAAACTTCTAGCGGAATATTGTTTGATAATTCATCGCCAACGCACTCAACAGTTAAGATGACCGAATAAATTAAATTTATCGAAGTATGAACGGTTTCTAATCGAATTATGTACTCGACTATGGGGCTAAGTAGCTTTATCTTTAATAAATGGGCTCGGTATAGAACATCATTCTATGATGTTTATACTCTTATCATGTTACACAATAGTTGGAAATTTTATTCACCCTTTGTAAGTATTCTACGTTATAGCTAGATTTGATTTTACGTAAAACTTTCATGGAGAAATGGCAGCATCACTGAGCACCTTGAAATGCATTGAAAATTTATTAGAATAGTTGGACCCCTTAAAAGAATTTTTAACTAAAGGTCTGCCAAAACTTATACCTACAGATTCGAACTAGTGTAGGTATTCGAACATGTCGACTTGGTAGTATCAGTATTATTGAAAATAATACATCATCTTTGAAGTTGCTCGCAAATGTGTAATAATTTTGACATCATTTTGATAAATTACGCATTTAAACATCTATTCGAATATTTTTTTTTAAAAAAAGTTTATACCAAAAATAATAATTTTAATGGAAGTTTATGGTGGAAAAATTACGACTTTTTAATCGAACATTTATTATAATTTTGATTTCAGGCTACTAGGGAGGATTATTTTTAAATTTTATTTCACACTTCCGGCTGCCTAATTAGAGATAATTTTAGCAATGGAAATCTCTACTTACACGTACGCAGACGTCATCGCTTCATCGTCGTATAAAAGACAGCGAACCCATGTAAACACATTTGTAAAATAACAAGGTCGTGTACCTGTATGTTAACAATAAAAAAAGTAATTTTTATAATTATATTTCACCTGGACCGAAAAAGAATCTTTTCTGAGAAGAAAATAAATTCGAATAAAAAATTACCATCGGATTTTATCGCGATCTCGTGTAAGCGTGTTTTTTTATCGACGTAAATCCGCGTATACCTTTCTAGCCGTCATGTTGAATGGCGAATCCTTGCTGAAAATAATGTTTTTTCCATTTCATACGGTCTCGTCATTATTCGAACGATGCTGAATTTCCAAGATAAATGCGACTTTGAATATGAAAAAAGCACCATGATAAATACCAAGTTGTTTGCTAGCTTTCGAGGTGTACTGTATGGTCTATCAGCGGTTCGGAAATGGTTTGAATATTACATTTCTTTACAAAGAGACGTTGATACCTGCAAATAGATATGTAAGCAGAGGAATAAGTCCAAATGTATTGTGGAATTCCTACTTAACCTATTTTATTCGTTGCATTTGTCGGAATCTTGACGTTCAACAGTTTGCTGCGGCGATGCATTCGAAGAGCAAACAGAATACGTTTTATGCACAATACTCACTTATGAAATCCTTCAGGCCCGCCACACACTTGCGCTACGCTACGCTACGCTATGCTTAAAAAACGTAGCGTTCCTTGGCATGACGCATGTGACCTGCATTTGGACAACACACATGTGCGATGCTACGCTACGCTATGTTTGCGAAGTGTTCAATTTTTTATGTTATCAATGGATTATCTGTTGTCGGTTCATTGTGTTAATTTCTTCCATTTTTTAATGTGGTACTGTAGCAATCATTAAAAGTAACATCTATTTTTCAACGCTGTGTTCTTTGTTCTGTGGGAGGGTTAAAAAACGAATAACAAGGCAAATTTAAGTTTATATTCGTGTCAAAAAACTAAATTGCACTTCATATATACCAAAGAAAATATGCTAACGCTACAAACGTATTGAAACTGTTCCCAAATGAGTAAAGAGACAAAAAATAGGCGATAATTCAACTTCTAGTTACCTCTATCGATAGAAAATTACCACGAATTAACGTACTTATCAAAATTTTGAGCTAAGTTCAACCAAAACAATGAACAAAAAATGATAAAAATACGAAAACGTCGCGCGCTACGCCAAAATTTTGTACATCTTCTACAACCGGCGCTACGTCTAGATAAACGTAGCGCCGTTTGTACCTTCCAAGTGACGTAGCGTGACGTAGCTCTGCGTAGCGTCGCGTAGGTGTGTTGTCATCCATATACCGCAATGTAACTGACTTCAGCTACGCTATGTTTTTTGACATAGCGTAGCGTAGCGTAGCGCAAGTGTGTGGCGGGTGTCACTTCAAAATACCGATGATTTATTCGACTTCGTTTATCGGCGAATGTGAAATATTGATAACGTCGATAACGATAAGATAGTTCGGTGTTGCTGAATGATTGCATAGGAGAATGACAGTACGTTTTTGTATCTTTTTTTTATCGGTAAAAATACCTCACGAGTACTCGAATGCATGGTTGATAGGTATTCGAAGGGTACTCCTTCGTTGGATTTAATTAATGTTGCTCCTAGACTGGAATCATAAAATGGTTTAGTATACTTCGTACTTTACTGCTTACCAATTGGTTTTCCGGTGATAAACCAAGAGGTTGAAGACCATTGATTTCAAATATATAAATATTAACAGGAATGAAATATTAACGTACATTTTTCTATTTGGCCGCTTGATATCTTCGAAGTAAGGATCAATTTTTGTATCTGCATAATTAGTTTGCCGAAGCAGCGATTAATCATCCGATCTTCCAGTACGATTTGTGAATGAATCTGTATGTTTCTACCGGTGAAATAAAATTGATATTCGATCTCAATGGAAGAAAAATAGTAATTAGTAAATTTATGCCCGATATTTGTATGATTTGAGATTGATCTTCAGCCATACTTCGACAGGAATTTTCACTAACAGTCAATTCTTTGATGGAAAAGTATTGATCCATTGATCCCATCGATAAACCACTTCGTGCTCAGCGAGATTAATAATTGGTTTTGAAAATAGTAAAATAATAATTAGATGATTACCTGTTACTTGTGCGATTCATTGTTGATATTTTGCCATATTCTGACTGGAAATTTCACTGGCGAAACCAATTCTGCGTCGAAAATGGATTGATTTTATCGATAAATCACTTTGTGTTTTTTTGAGCGATATCACTTCAATACTTCCTTGTAAACTGTAAAAGAATTGATAGATATCATTCATAAGACAAGAATAATCGCTGAATAGAATAATCAACTTACCTTTTTCACATTTTCCGAAGATTTTCAGCTTTTTTCCCGTGAAAACTGAAAATTAAATTGAAAAAAATAATCTAAAATCTAACACAGTACAGTAGAGAAATCTATTTCGTAAACAAAAATACTATCAACGTTCTCATTGGTTCGTAGTACATCAGTGCAATCAAAGATGGCGGTACGAGTTTTATTTTATTCTTAAATTTTTATAAATTCGAGTGTTAGATAATTTCATTACCAAGATAACGTTTTCAAAATAAATGAAATCATTAATGAACTAATTGTTCGAAGGAGTATTTTTAATTATTCTCTTATCCAGTGGGATTGCATTGATTAATTTTTTTGCGAATTATCTAATCAAACCGTGCGAAAGATTATTTCGTTTCTTCAATGCGCCCATATTGCTAACAATCAGTGTTGCCATTCTGATAACGTAATGATATCCACTTTTATAATTATTATTCACTGTAAAAAATCAATTTCGCGAAGTTATCTCAAATCATAAGTATAATTGCGATATCTAATTTATTTTATGATAAATTTAACGTCTTTAAATTCTAATTCGCGAATAAAACCCCCGAAGATTTAATTAATTTGGGGTTATTTAAGATGGTAATTTTTACAACATTGATTGTGATTTAAAATCTGCCCTCGAGGTTGACGGTTTGTTTGTTTTAGTGTTGATCGTGAGAATTTTGTACGATGTAAATTTTATCTTGGTGAATTTTTATTCCGGTAATGTAAATTTTTTCACGTTTTCTAAATCAATCGTGTGTAATTTGATCTTATTTAAGCCGTACTGTGTTGTTAAATTATTCGTAGTGTTGTTAAGTGATGGTTTCTTGATCATATTGCCAAAGTTGAACATCGTTTGCGTTCGGAAGCTAGCAAAAGTACTTTGAAAATGGGTAAGTTTTACCTTTTTGTGCTCGTACACGAGATCAATTAAACTAAATATACGTCATTAGAACAATATATTCGTCATAAATACATTCGACATGTTCCATCGGTAACACGATACTCTAACTATTCGAACTAGCTGTCGTAAATATGGTTAAGTTTCCGCCGCCGTTTATCGGCTATCGGCGGTGGTAGCTTATCAGCGGGTTGAAATCTTGAAGATTTTCGATATTTTCTACGCTGGAGTATGAGTCACGATATCGGCTCTGAGAACGGTATTTAGAACAGTATTCGGTAGAATGTGTTAATATGAGGACTCGTAATCCTTGGACTTGGGCCAATAGATGCCAAAATGTAGGTGCATAGTTGAATAGTAAAATATTAATCATCTCGATACGCGGTTTTATTATTCTCGTACCAGTAGTACGTTAAAATACAGCCTATGGAGTGAAAAATTTGCACGTCGGAGCTAAAATACTACTATTAATGGCGTAGATTGAAATGCCACAGTGATACAGACTGATGGTAATTTCAGAAGGGCATGGATACGCTTCGGTAGTCTTTTCATATGGCCAATGTACGCGTATATTTTGGCCGAAGATGAGGCACCCTTTTTATATAGTTTATTATTTTCGTTGCGTACAGTTCGCTTCGTCACTGCGTATATTTCAAGGTTTCCCAAATTAGGGTCAATGTCGAGGCACCCATAACATCCGGGGGATTGAGATTGACTATTTTATTGAAAAAAATGGGCGTGATTTTCGTGCTCCATAGAATGGTCTGGTAACGTGAAACCCGGCTTCGATGGTGAACGTGAAAGCTGACTCAATTGTTCTTCATCTCGACGGATATGATATTTCAGTAAATCTATGGTAAATTTAATCCACGTACCTGTACCGTGTAATTAATATCTTACAAAGTCTAGATTACTGTGGACGCTTCAGAACGATGTTATTGTCGTCAGATCCATTAATCAGTCATCTGCGTCCTTAACCAAACACATAAGGACGAGCTGGAATACCATAAACCCCAGATTCTTTCTCGGTAACCCATCAAGATGCACAGTCAGCCAAATCGGATATATAATTTGACAAGTCTCGTATAAAAAAACACAACTGACTTATCTAGCCCACAATACTGCCTGATTCAACCGCAAAGAATGAGATAGACGGTGGATAGGTAAACGTGAGGTAATTTTTTCACATCGTGAGTTGGAAAATTTACAAATTTTACCAGATAAATGATTTTTTCACTGAGTGTGCCAAAAAATATCGTATTCGGGTAACGTGCTGCGAATATTTCTGAAGCGTGTTTTGTGTCAGTTAACTTTACGATTCGGTGTCTTACGTAATGACCGGTGTAATTTTAACGCTACGATTAGAGGTCTTATTGTTTATGGTCTAGTTGGCCCTGTCTGGACGAATTTTTCAATATTATTGGTTTCCTGTGTATGGTCATTTGGTTGAGAAATTATCGATTTTCGTATCATTTGAATTTAGTTCGAAATTTTAAATCAGGAGTATGGTGCTTCTCGATTGAAGATTTTTCGTTGGTGGAAGAGTCTAATTTTTGTATCGAAAGGTAGAACAGTCGAAGCAGAAAAAAAGTAAATGTACGAATTATAGAATTTCTTATTTGAATCAGAATGATCTATCAAAAATTCATATCAGGTTTGAAAAATTTCGGGTCAAAAGGTTGAAAAACAACAGGAAAATCTTAAAATTGAAAAATTACAAAAAATTGATACGAATAGAACAAAAATATCGTCAAATCGGGACGGAGAAACTAATTTTTTAAAGTAAGAGAAAATAAAAAATTCAAGAAAAATCGTGAAATCCAAAAAAAAAAAAAAATGGAAATCCAAAAAAATACTAAAAAAATCAAGGAAAAAGCAATTTTCAAATTTAACTAAAATTTCTGAGAATTTCCTGAAAAAAAGACAATATATTTGGAAACTTTGGCTTCAATTTTAACCTAAAAAGTATCAATTTTTCAGCTTCAATTTTCCATGTAGCATTCCAGATTTGCCTTTGTAAAAATAGCTCAGAAGGAACTACTCGGCAATGGCGTAGCTAAGGAAGGGTCCAAGGGGTCCGGGGTCTCTTGAAAAAATTGATTAATTTCTGAAAAAAAAAATTCTTAACGAGGACGAAGTTTTGAGAAAGTTTGACGTTTGAGGTTAAAATTATTGAAGCCAAAGTTTCCAAGTAATTTTTCGAAAAATCTCTGCTAAATTTTCAAAATTAATTTTTTTTGTATGATTGAAATTTTGATAAACTCTTAAATTAATTGAAGTTGAAATACAAAACCAACTGTAGTTTTTATCTCAACTTTAAAAACCCAATCGACTTCATTGATAGCTTCCTTTGTTAAACAATTGGTACCTCCCTTCTCCTATTCGTACATTTTCTGCAAAGTACCACTTTATATAATTTCAGTATCAAAATTTTCTACAATTCGAAGGTATTGTTTTTTTATTGCCATAATGAATTTAAATGATCTAACTAGCAATGAAAAATACCTAATCAGGAATATCCCTCTCCTAAATTTAGGTCACGTTGGAGTTGACAATTTGTCTCAGTCATCAATAAGCAACAACGGTATTCAGGGCTGGCAATTGAATTGACCTGAAATTTTTATCATTTTCTGCAATTTAATTTAATTCACTTAAACGAACGAGTTCGCGAAATTGAAATTAAAAAAGGATTACGTTTCGAGTTCTGTTTTTCTTGATCACAATTTCAAATCAGAAAAATGTAGTCACTTATTCATTTTAAATTCAAAATTTTTGAAATTAGATACTTATTTTTCGACTATCCATTAAAACCGATTTGAAAAAAAATCCATCATTTGATCGAGATCATATGTGGCTGAATGGTTCGAAGATTGAAGCAGAATATTGACATGGCACGTATAAAATTACACGTTGTTACGGGTTAAACCAGTTATTGTCTTTTTGATCGAGTAACGAGAGAACATGTGCATCGAGAGAGATAGACGATATCAGCAAGTAACCTAAATTACATAAGTGATAATTTTTCACGGTTTATTTTATATTTTTCTCAACTATGAATGATGGTCGAATTACAAAATGTCGATGTATGTAAGCGAGAAAAATTCTTCTTTAGTTTATATAGTCGCACCCATGATCAGCATGAATGAATGGTTCTAGATTTTTCAGAGCTTTTTGGCGAATTAGACAGCTGATAAAACGTCGTCCTTGAGAAATGAGCCGTCTAATTTAGTACGACGCGATGTCGACGAGATAACGTATAAATAAAATTAATGAATAAAAATGTTCTTTATCTACACTACGTTGAGTTTTGACGAGGCTCGATGTGCAGGAATTATCTACTCAGGTATGACACGCTGACGCGAATTAGAATACACGTAAAGTTGAGGGGTAAAAAAATTTCCACCGGCTCGTACCATTGAGCCGAGTTAAAATGGGTCACACGACAGGGTGCCGCCGTAAGTTGGTTCTTATTCGTGTTTCTAGATGGTAAATTTGATATAGAGGGCTGGCAGGCTGTCGATTGATTTGCCCAACCAGCCCAGATTACGGAGACCGTGAATATACCAGACGCAGTGTAGCAAAGTGTAGGAATTTTTTTCAGATTTATAAAATTTTTTATTCTGTTGTGGGTGTTTTTTGAGTCCAGGGAGGTGGACTAAGGAGAACGAGTGGGGGTTTGATGCAGCAAGAATTTGAGCCCCCTCTCACAGAAAAAATTCAGGATAATTTTTTAGACCGCTTTCAATTTTTTGGGTGGGGGAGGGGATTTACTCTTTTCGCTGATTCTTTTTTATGGAAGAAATTTTGAAAAATGGCAATTTTAGGAAATGAAAGGAAAATTTCGTTCTTCTTTAGCATATTTTTTAAAAATTAATTGAAAATTTGAAATTTTTAGTTTCTTTTCTGCACCCCTTTCCTTCTCAAGGGCATTCCCAGTGAAAAAAAGCTCTCTTAGACGAGTAAATCACAGTAGGGCGTTGAGTTGAAATCGAGGTACGGAGCATGATACCCATAAATGAAATTATTATTAAATTTTCTCCTCGAGAAAGGGTTGTGGTTATGTGAATAAGACGCGACCGTCGCGACGTGTGGAATTCCATCCATTCGTCGCCACATACACACGTACATACGTCTATGTAAATGGTAGACGATAATAAAAGTCTAGTCGTGTAAGAATATATCCTACTTCCCATTTTTAAACACCGTACAGATGTTTCCATTCGGTTTGTTCGATTTTTATATGTACGTATTAAAACGAACGGCGAAATATGCGAGGGTTGTCAGGCTTATGTTGGTCGGTAGTCGGTGGGGCTTGAAGATATGCATTGTAGATTGTATTTTTATAAATGGTGAATGCAACGGCGAGAGAAATTTATCAGGGTTGTGCATCTCACAGTCGTTGAAAGTATTTCCAGAGGTGGAAGGATAGAAAAACAAGGGACGAGAGATTTGACATAGTTCTGGAATCTGGAATTAGAAACGATGACTTACCTGAGCCCTGTAATATTTCGTTTGATTTTAAAATCATGAAATGGGGAGAGGTAAGGAAAATTCATGAAATTCGATTTCAAAAACTTTGAAGTTATGAGCAAAGAAATTGAAAATTTTTTATTTGGGAATAAAATTTAACCGCTTAATTTTGATCGAAAAAGTTTTTATCATTGAAAAGAATAAAGATTTGCTAATTACTTTGTCCTCATACGCTGTCTTAATGTGATTCTATTTTTATTATTTTTTTTCGCGACTTTCTATATGTGTGGAATTTTTAGCAATCGTATGTTCGAAAATCTAAAATCAAAAATTTAGTTCTTTTCAAGTTGATGTTTCAATAGAAGCGATTTTAGGGGGCATTTGTGGGCGGATCTTCCCCCCAAACAGTTGAAAATTGCTGGTAATTGAAGTTAATTTTGATTTTCATCACAATATCGTTTTTTTTCTCAATTTTTGACTTTGGTGTTGTTGCCACCTAGAAATTTTACCACTTCTTTCAGAAAATCAGAAAAAATTCGGCATACAAATTTATGAATGGAGATTAGATCTCCGTCCAAAATGAATTTCTGTCATAAGTAGTGCTTTGAAATTTCTGTTGAATTTCTAAAAATTGAAAAAAAATTGAAATAGATAATTTTTTTTTGAAATTGATTGAAACTGGATCCCTATCTATAAAATGAACCTTTCGAAACTGAATTTTATCATTTTATTTCATTTTGGAGCCTTTAATAAAATTTTGAATTGTTCCCTGGTATTTTCGAATTTTTCCAGGAAATGGAAAAATATATCTACTCGGGCTTGTTGAAAATCAGGGATTCCTTTCTTTCGAGTATTTTACTGAAAAAGTCCATCATTGATTGATGCAATTTCCAGGTAAATTTTTGATAGGTGTTTTTTGATTGATGTTCGTGATTTGAGGAGGTCAATCGTGCATGAAGGCAATTTTCATGAATTTTACAGAAAATGTAAATCTATTTTAAAAATATCACGTTCATGTTGAAATTGTGATTTTTGGTTCAAAAAATTATTGAACAGAAAAATCGATTTAGCCTGCTGAAATTTTGGTTATGAGGGTTTCGTGCAGTTTTATTCGATCTGAATATATTTCTTTTGTTCAAATCTTAGCCTACGATATTGCAGACAGTGTTCTAGTAAGTAACTTGAGCTTGCCTAAACATAGTGGGTGCAAAATTTGAAAAATTCTAGTTTTTTGGAAACAAAAATTGAATACCCGATTCATTTTTCAAATAAACGTGTAACATTTTTCAAGTATTTTTTTTAATACTTCCATTTCTATGGTTTGTAAGTTTGTGTACTCACTCAAATATTCAAGCTGATGTGTAGTTTGAGCCAAAAAAATAATTTCCTCATTTGATTTGAATCAGTCAAAAACTGAAGATCGACTGATTGAAATGGACGGAATTAAGTCACTGATTGGCAGTGAAATTCCACTGATTCCGCTGTTAATCTGAGAAATTTTACTGTCAATCAATGAAAAATTACTGATTCAAATGATGAATTGAAATTTTTGACTCAATTCTGATGAGTCAGTTTTGACTGATTTGAAGTGAGAGAGTTGCGATCACTATTTTGCGTTAAAAAACATTTCATTAATCTAAATTTTTTTGTCTTTTTAATTATCAAAACTGTCTGGCTTGAAATTGGCAAATTGTCTGGTTTGTTGATGAGTAGTTTACGTAGCTACTCAATAATTATTATGAATTTTACATTATTTTTTTTTACACTTTTGTGTAAAATGATCAAACATAGGTGAAAATTTCGTTAATTTTTATAATTTTGTCAGAAATTTTAAATTTTCCAATTGATTATTTTTAAAACAGAAAATAGTAAAGATTTTTAAAATCTGGGTATTGATCAAAAATCAAATTGAAATCTATGTGGAAGAGACGCCCCTTTTCTACACCAGATTATCAAGTCATTTTTAACCCAAGTCAATTTTTTTCTATAAGTATACTTTAATAATTATTTATTTGCAATTATGAGTGATCTTGGAATTTTCAACTTTGTAATTTTACTTCGAGAGGAAATGAAAATCAGTCTTAAAATTTAGAATGCAAATAATCAGACTTGATTGAAGTGATTGACGAATTTATAAAAAAAAAAAAAGTACAAATTTTATTCAAAAAATGAAAATCACAACTATAATTTATCAACCTAACTATCAAAAATATGATTGATTTAATAATTCTAATCGAGATAAGTCTTCATTTTTGTAAAATGACGCCTATTTATAATTTCAAGTTAAAATTTATCATTTATGTACTTCAATATTCAGAATTGATAGAAAATGATCAGGTTGACACGCTACCATCAATTTGTTAAATTCCGCCTGTATCGTGTAACGAAAACTATCATTCAATTATGATTTGCAATCTTCCATTCTGATTCCACACTTCAACATCTATGGAGGTATTACCCGGAGCGAGGAATGGAACACGAAGTATTCATCAGCCGGATAAAAAACAAAATTTGATTCTGAACTATAGTTTCTTTTTTGGTCTTTTGTAAATTCAACTATAGTTGTTGCTGGATGAAACACGTTTCCATCTCATCAGTTATCACACCTTTCAGTAGGTATCCATTTTTATTTGAATTCTTCTGCAATGATAACGCTGTTTCATTTTTTGTTCGATTAAGTAACGGTTTATTATAATAGGTAGTTTAATTTTTGACATTTTCACGGATAACTCAACACTTTTGACTTTGCTTTGAGGGAATATCAGTTATTATTGTTCTTTAAATGCGCATGCGAAGAGAAATTCATGGAATGTTTTTGGTTATGATTCGTCGGATTTTTAATCGGAGTAACAATTACTCCGCCTCGTGTGTAAAATAGTAAATTTTGGACTAATTTCTCATGGTCTCTGCTTTTCTAAAACTTTTCCTGTGGCATTTTCTCGTTTGCATTAATGTCTGCCTCTAAATTCTAAAAACAGGTACTATAGTTTTTTCCAAATTTTGAAAAAAATTCTTTTCTCTTCTTTTTTTGTGGAATTTTTGTGCCTGTTATCGGCATCTCCTCTATTTATGGCCTTTTTTGAATTGCTATTATAGTTGATTCCGAAACGTTATAAAATCCATTCGTAAGCTCAGGTTAATTCCAATTTTCAAAAATACGCATAGCTTTTTCCGCTTTTATCAAATTCTTTTCAGGTCCCTTTGTTACTTTGTTGTAGATCTCGTAATGTTCAATTTTTCTCAAGATTTTCGCATGCTGTGTTGAAATGAATCTCACGCAATGCAATTTCTAAATTGCTTTTCTCAAATTATTCTCAATGTTTGATCTGTTATAACTGGAATATTATATTCGAGATGGGGAAAAAATAATATTCAGGGTTTATAAGGTGCTCTTCAGGCGATAGCGTGAATAATATTGAACTTTTTAAATACAGAAATGCGCCCGGTGATTGGTGGTGGTTCAATTTTTTTTTATACAGAAGTATTTGGGTTGTAGAATTAATTGAGATGTGTATTACCTTCTCTTTTTTTGTCGTCTAATTTCCAACCATTTCGTGCCAGCTCTGCTACCTCAATTTATAAGTTTCATTTTTGGTATTTTCATTTCCTCGCAAATCTCCGAGGACTTCTTTTTTTACAAAAGTAATATTTTCTTCAATCAAATTTCAACATGATGTTTTGACTTCTTTTCCAAAGGTTTCCTTTTTTCTGTATTAACGAATGGTATTTTTTTTTTCGCTTTCACTGTCGATTAGCATTCATTATTGTTTTTTATATCGAAGATCTTCATTTCCTCTTTCTGCAGTGTTTCTAGTTTTTTTCCTCGATTTCATTTTCGGGTTTATTCTCTAGCTATACGGTTTTCAATTTTCGTTTTTTTTTTTCTTTTTCTTTATATATGGCTTTCATTTTTTTGAGATTCGCCTGTAGATGTTTCATTTTATTGACGATTTCAAAGGTACATGTATGAAATCTGAAACCGAAAAACATAAATTAACTAAATTAAGTATATTTATGGACAAAATTCCGATTCCTTATCTCTCTTGGTGTTAATTTCATTGTTTGTCAATTTCTACATTGAATTGAACTTCTATATTTTTCATATTTTTTGCGATAATTTGTTTTGAATTGGGAAAATTAAAGATCAGAAATTTTTCTCGTTTTTTAAACTTTTCAAAATTTGAACTGATATTTTGTAATTAACATGGATGATTTTTCCTCTGGGGTGGGGGTCATTCCAAAATTTTTAAAACGAAACAGTCCAATACTTCTTTTTTAAGATCAAAATTTTAAGACGCTAACTTTCAAAAACAAAATTTTTCTATTTTCGAAATTAATTTGATATCAGAAAGTCGGAAGTTGATTTTTGAAATCTTACAAATTTTTATATTTTCGAAGTTAACTTACCTACCATAAATATCAAAAAGTCAGAAGCTGAAAATTGAATTGATATCAGAAATTCAGAATGGCAGGAAAAATATCAGAGAGCTAAAAGCTGATTTTTAAAAACAAATTTTTATATTTTTGTAGTTGACGAAACTTTACTTGATTTTTTTACTTGAATTTTTAAATCGATGCGATGAATGAAATGTTTGTCGAATAAGAAGGAAAATTAATCTAGGGATTTAGAGAATGTTTAGAATTGGAAACGAAAAATTCTCAAAGTACATATATCGTATGAATTTTTTCTTCCAAAAACTTAGAATGTTTTGAAGATTTTACCACCCCCTCTTCACTCCTCCCCTCCCCTCATCACAGCCGTGAATATTTCATCTTTCATCATGTATTTAGGACACGATAGATATGTTGATTTGGTTCAAATTTTTTTTTTCAAAGCAGCATTATTTTTTCGATTTTTCAAGTTGTATGAGGGGGAGGGGATGTCGTGAAAGTTGATAAGATTACTAAATTTTGGTATACTTCATAAGTTTTTCTCAACACTTTATTAATGATACAGAAGCCTGCTTAGCTGAAGAAATTTATCAAAATTTTCCCAGAGAAATCAGAAACGTGTAGTCTAGAAATTTAATGGCACAATTTGTATACCTAAGAATAATTATTTTTCCAATAAGAATATGGAAATCGTTGACTTTTGAGCTCAATAATTATTAATCAGCCAAGTGAATAAGATGATTAATTATTCATTGAAAAGAACGGAAAAAATTTTGAAAATCCTCAAAATGGATTTTGATGAATGATACTGAATAAATATGCACTAGCTTTTTTCAAATTTACCTAGTCTTTTGAAGATCAAAATTTTTTGTAGCAAATAAGTAAATAAGTTAGAATTACTTGATGAAAAATTATTAATGAATACTTACAAAAATAACTTTAGATGGTTGTTAATTCGCATTCAACGTTCAATTTTTAAAAAAAAATACATGTGTTCATCTTGTCGGACAGTAAAATTCTGAATTTCATAATTCGAATTTGGTTAATTTTTCATTAGAGTTTGATTTAATCTAATTTTTCATTACTGATAATACATTTCTTCCGAATTTTTATCTTATCTTATTTGATAAAATACTTGATTGTAGATCGGGGTTTCGAAATGAGGATAACGTTTTCAAAAAATGAATATTTGAATTCCACAAATACCTATCTACTCGAAAAAAAATGTATATGCGTAAATTATTTACTTGGACTTGAAGTAGAAATGATTTTTTTTTTTTTCTCTTAGAAAAAGTATAAGAGCTATAAAATATCATTCAAACACATTCGACCCAAAAATATTTGTAATTACTGCTATTTCTGGTTAATTACTTCCAAATTACCGTAATTACCTAAATTTTTCATTCGTTACAATTTTAAGCAAAATAATCGCCGAACTTATGGGGAAATTTTTCAACCGAAATTCATTCTTCATTGGCACGACATCGTCGTCAGATTATCGTGTGCGGAGGGGAAAAAAAGGCTACAATTTTTGTCAATTCTCGGCCGTTGAACTGTTTCACGCATGTTCTGTGGTCGATGGTACGATACGATGGCTATAAATAGCCCGAACGGTGGCGCCTAACGGTGACAATATCCGTCAATATTTACCCGTTGGTCAATCTCATTGCATGAATTTGAAGGATGGAGAGGAGACGAGAGGATTGTACGCGATTATTAAGCAGTTCGTACGTACGAAGTGTGAGGTAATTGATTTGTTTTGGCATTGTTTTATATTGTAAGAGAACGTCGTCGCAAGGTAGGTTCGTTACACCTTGAGAAAAGTGTCGGAAAATTAATTTTACGCCAGGGATTTGGGTTCAGTCAAAGACGTCTCCTTGGTCTTTTCTTAAATGTGAACTGTGTAGCCCTTCAATCGAAAAATATACCTGGGCCAAGTTGATCGAATCGAGATCATTTGTAGATTCTCAATAAATTTCGTGCGCGCTGCGATCGGTATTAAGTAATCAATAATGATACTGTTTGCGAATGTGATTTTTTTGAATGGTACTCGTTCATATGAGGAAACCGGTTGGCGCGGTTACTCGTTCGCAGAGTTGTAAATCGATTTGAAACTGTGCCGCATTGTTCGGATCGGAATAGTGTAATGTGACGATTAGGAGGATTCGATGAGGTTCCCTAAAAGGCATCCGATACTGTTATGTAATTTAATCTCCATATAAGAGAACTGGTTTATGGGAAATTTTCTCATGGAACGAGGAAGTATCCAATCGAATGGTTTCCAATAAGAATGTAGGGTTTTTAAACGTGGGTGTTGATTTATCGATTTTTATATGTTTTTGACTGTAGTTTAGGTTGTTTTTATTAGATACTTATCGAAATTGGAGCAGGAGAAATAAAGGTGTTAATTCGATCTCAGAAGGGGTTACAAGCGAATAAACCTGCATTCAAGATATCTATTAAAAAATTTTTTGATCTTCATTGAAAATTTTTCCTTTTTGTTTTTTTTTTTTTGAATGAAATCTCGCATAGACTTTGAAAGAGAACTAATGGAAATGAAAAAATTACGATCTTTAAACCTGATTTGCTGATTCAGTATGGTAAAATTGTGCCTTTTTGAATCAGTAAAATGAATTTTTGCTGAGAGTCGGTAATTTTTCATTATTGATTTTCCGCTTTGAAATCATTAATTTTTCATAGTGGAGAATCCCTGATTTTCCACTTATTTTCCAGTTGAAAATTATTGATTTTTGTTGATTTTCCAATCAGAAATCACTGATTTTTCATTCATTTTTCAGTCAAAATTAATTAATTTTTTGAATTTACTATATTGGAAAAAATTACTAATTTCAGGCGAATAATTATCTGGTGATGATCTTCAATATAGACCTTCAGAGTCGACTTTTTGGGCCCCAATATATTTCCATTTTCAAAGTTTTGAATCACGATTTTAAGTAGTTTATAAGACGCTTTTCATCTTAAGATCAACTGACTATTTTTTTCTAATTTGAATTTCAAGTATATTCCTAAATCCTATACGAGGAATTTTCTGAAAAAATTCAATCCCCCCCTCCATTATTTTTCCCAATACAAAAATTCGATCAATATTTTTGAGACCTTCCTTCCTCTTGAAGGACGTTGAGTCCAATTTTCAGAACATTATCTTCATTAATAACATGTAATTTTTTCAAAATTGTATTTTTTCTCATATCAATTTTTCAACAAAATATTTTATATGTGGGAAATTCTACTTCCTTTATTTGCAATTAATTCTTGCAAAGATGGTCATTAAGAGGAAAATATCGTCAAATTTTCAATTCCCTCTAATTTTGAGTGAAATACTCTCGAAATGAATTTTTAGCAAATTAGCTAAGGGTTTATATTATTTTTATTTATTTTTATCCAAATCATCTTCGATTTTCTGCTGCGAAGTCGAAATTTTGTGCTTTTTCATCAACATGATAATTCAGGTGTTCCAATTTCAACCCAAAATGTTTTTTCAAATAATAATTTAGTTTTTTTTATTGAAGATACTTTTACGGGCAATGAACGTGCGTTGATTTGTTCTTCCCTGTGAATTATTTTAGTCGAGTCATAGATCATTATACACTTGTGAATTCCTTTCCTCTAATATTCATGCCTACACTAGTTGAATACGTTTGTATTTACTTACGAAGGTTGAATATGATGATGATGATATCGTGTATTTAATTCATTACTCAAAAGGTTGAAAGATCATCACTGTCGTAATCGGTAGCAAGCATACTGTGAATAAAAATTCATTTTTTAGATGAACTAGATGTATGAAAAAAAAGAGTCGACTGATTCTCATCATGTGATAACTCGAGTATTAAAAACTTTTGTAGTGACAAGCACTAAATTAAATTTATTATGAATGGAAATGAGTAGTTTAAATTTTGGAAAAATATTTTTCTATAGGTATTTGAAACGTATAAGTATACATTGCAGGGCGTATTCTAAGAAAATTTTGAAGCTACACAATCATAGTTTTATTAAAAACTTTTTTGCGTTTTAATGCTCTCATAATTGAGGAGGGGAGGCTCAAAATCCGAAGAAAAAAAATGGGGAATGGTCAAATTTCAAATCAGCCACTTTATATTGATCTTTTAGTCAAAATTGATTTTTTTTTTTTGACAATTTTGGAACCGATGCGATGGAGAAATCGAGAGATTTTTTAAAGAATATTTGTAAAAAATCATAAGTTTTTAAAATAAACTGAATAAATTACCGCCCGCGCCCGAGCGAAGCGAGGGCGAAAATTTTTTGAAAAATATAATTTAAAGAGCAAAAAATTGCACTTTTTTAATATTTTTGTGGTGAAAAATTTTTCCGAGGGTAAGGAGAGGGCTCGAACCCTCTGAGCATCTCCCTTGGGTGCGTCCTGAGTGCCTACAATACCTTTATTTTTGAAGAGGTCAATATAGTGGAAGATGGAGAGACCATTGACCAGTGGCATCATCAAAAGCTTGTTTTGGGTAGAAACAAAATGAGCATCATGCTTGGAATAACAGAAGGAATTTCGAGCCAAAAAATGAGGAAAAAAGCAAAAAAAAATTTCTTTGAATTCTTATGTTGTAACCTCACATAATTTTGCGAAATTTTTGTTATTTTTTTTGTCGTTTGAGTATAACAAAAAATTGTTGAATTGTATTCAAATTTTTCAAACTGCACAATTTTTTTTGGAGCTGCACAAAATGTGCGGAGCTGCACGTTAGAGTACGCGCTGATACATTGGTATTATTAGGTTGTTTAAAATCAAAATACATGATAATTTTGAAATTTGTGTTACAGGGTTATCAATTTTTCAAAGGAAGAATTAAATTTTTTCTATGAAAAAGTTTGAAATGTAATCAATTTTAAGTAAATAGTGTTTAGATACCGAGTAAAAAACAAAGAAAAAATTATGATTTTTCATTTGGTGAACATTGAAGCATAAAAATGGCATAATTTGTTGTGTAAATTCAGTGTAAATCTAAAAAAAAAATTGATTTTTTTCCTGACATTTCTTAATTAAATATTGAAAGATAAATGTTATTCAAAGTCTTGTTATAAGCAGCCAGGCAGGTAAGGCTAAAATTTCGAAATCACGAATATGTTCTGAAATTTTCATTCGGCTAAAAAAAAGTTACTTCGAATTTTTAATGGATCATTTATAAAAAATTGAAAATTTCAATTTTTGTCTACCTACTGGCAAAATTTTTTACTCGAAGGGATGAAAATGGAAATTTTTTCTTCAGGAATTCGGAGGGAGTGAGTAAGAAGTCGAGTTCTTCCGGCTCAAGCCCCGAAAAAATCGTTCGAAGGGAAGCCCTTTGCCCTCCTCTCTTTAGCTTTGCTCCGGATTTCTGGCAGTTCCAGGCATCCGGAGGGAGCACGCTTCCTTTCCGGCTCCGACTCCAAATAGCGTCCTTCTAGCTCCAATCCAAAAAAAAAAAATTGTTGAAAAGTGCCATTCCCTCTCCAGATTTGCTACAGATTCCTGTTTTTTTTCAGCTAATTTGAAGCTAGAAAATTACATAGAAATGACGAGAAAAAAAAAACAGCTTTAATTTCTAGATTCAGTAGACGCCTTGTTCTGGCAAATCGATTTTTCTCTAGAGAAATTCATCATCCTCATCGTGAGATTCCAATTCAACGTTTGATATTTTACAAAAAGGTCAAATTATGTGGAAAAATTTATCCTTTTTTCAAATTTGACTAATGTCATGATATAAAATCGCCAATCATAGGCCCCTTTTTCGTTGTTGTTGTTGTTTTTTCAAATTGAAAAACTTCCAACTTGCGCTCCAAGCTCCAACCATACCATGAATCATGTATCGTCAAGTTTCAATTTTAAATAATTTTCTGTTTTAATTAATGTTTTTCTTTTAAAAAAATTGAAAAACTGGTAAAGCTGCAACCTAAAAGTTCCAATTTTTTCGAATTTATTTTTATGTATTGCTACTTGATTAATTATTTACTAGCAATTTTTAAAAGAACCTAAAATGTCAACTTTGACGATTTTCTGTTTTTTTTTTTTTTTTTTTTTTTTATGATGTTGCCATCCTAAAAATACTGTCAAATTGAGTTTCGAGTCAATAATGACGATTGAAGGCAGGGAGGGGGTAAAGAAATTCAAATTGCATGTTTTTGATTCATTTCCACGTTTCTTTGTCGTTTTTAATGATGCCCTCTCAGCAAAGGTAAAATCATTTAATTGGAAAATTTAAATCTCTTTTTAAATGTATTTTGTATCTAATAGGGAATAAAATTTTTATTGAACATTTTGAAAAAAAAAATCGAAAAACGTTGAAAATCGTGAGGTATGGAATTTTGCATTTGAAATCTACAAAAACATTAACAAAAATAATATTGATTTTTTTGAACAGAATTCGATGTTTTCGCTCTGAGAAAAAAGTTTGACAAAAAAATAGTCCTTTTTCTTGAAACAAATCACAAAAAATTTGAATGATTTCCTTTCCTTTCGTAAAGTGTACGGTGTTTTTCAAAATTCGTTTCATTTTTCCAAGCCTCATTTCCCCGATTTAAATCAGGTAATTTCCCAATTTTTTTTAAATCACTGTCAAATTTTATATCCTCGTCGACCTCGTTAAACTTCCTTTTTATCCGCGTTCGCTCGGTATTCATTTTAACCAGAGTAACTTATACGAGTGTTACCTGAACCACGACCAGCGAGTAAAATTTTACGTTGCTCGTACCGTTACCTCTTCCTCCCGCCATCCTCACCCCACCCACATTGCCAATTCTCATCATCGTAATTTATATCACTCTGCATTACTTACCACTGCATTTATGAAAATTGAACGTCATTCGGGATGACTTTTTTTTCATATTAATATTTTAATTGACTCGTCCAAAGACTCGGACATTCTAACGGGGTTTACTCGGAATATTAAAATGATTTCTGCCGTTATTGTATCACGCAGATTTACTACAATTGGTTTTCATTTCAGATCAAATCGCAAAGAGTGAGAAAGAACATGAGGTGAAAAATAGCTCGGGTATTGTGTCAGCGAATATGGCATATCTGTACGAATATCCAATTATCGTGGCTATTGTTCATGTATCTGTGTATTTTTTTTTTACTCTAGAAGTATTTTGTAAGATTTTTAGAGTTGAATTGAAAATCTAGTCGAAGTTCGAGACGTTTTAACGTTAAAATATACCAAACTGTGAATGTGAACGGATCATTGGAAAAAATATTTGCATGGTGGAACGAGCGAAAAAAATGGGCAGGTTGGAAAAAAAAAATAGGAGAAAGCCTTCGACACGTTGGCGTGATGTTCGAATATGAAAAAAAAAACACCTGTAAGGACTCGCGTCGTGTTTCATTATTACGAGCACAGAGACAGGTAGATTTGGGAGGATGAAGAGAAAGAGTTGGGTGCGAGGGCGATAATACGTTGTCGTACGTACTTCAATGTACGTTACATCGACGACACGACTTCGTCATCGAAATCATTCGTATTTGGCGAAGGCATCGGCGGGCTCGAAGGGGGGCCTGGGGAAAACATTTCGCCACGGTGCATCATCCAAGACATCGGGTCTGGCGATGCACGGTGCAAGGTGCGTCTTAATCGTGGACAGAAAGAGTTGCGGGTAAATAGTTTGGGTGGAAGAGGAGAAATGCAGGAGGTGAGAGGAACGATTAGCGGCGGATATTTTGTTATGCGGCGTACGATGACGGCGAGAACCAACTGACACGAAGTATCGTTATCGTAGAGCTGGTTGATTCTCGATTGTGTGTAAAGTGCGCCTGCCGCGAGCCGCGAACGGCGGCGACATTAGTACGACCGTGAAGTTGACGCGATGAAGTCGAGCAGTGCGAATGGTGGCGGCTCGATGGCCGCAAATTCTCCGATCAAATTCGCGAATGGTCAAAATTCATACGTGTTGCAAAACGGTACCGAAAAAGTGATCGAAAAGCCTCCAAAGGCGACCAATGGTGTAGCTACGAACCCCACCAAAAGTCCGGCTCCTCAGCACCTCAACGGAGTGAAGAATACGAATGCTTTGAACGAAAACGATACGAAAATGACGATTAAAAGTGATAAGAGGAAGATTTTTACCAAAGGTATTGTTTCTGTTTTTAAAGTGGTTTGTGACTGTTCGGTTTGAAAATACTTTGATGCGTTTGATTTTTTTTCTCGAATTGAAATACCTTCTTGGATGAAACAATAGGGCTCGTTAATATGTGGTGTAGCGAGCATAATGGTTAATTGTGAACGGTGATTATTTCAAGGTGAAATATTTCGCCGGCGCGTGAATTACCTACGCCTCGCAGACGGTATCGTATTTAAGCGTCGTGTAATTTGACCAATTCTCGGAGATGATGCGTGCAATTTGCTGAGAAATTTAGGGGATCTTAAAATTTGCTCGAAGAGGATATTAGTTGTGGGTAAAATGTGGTTCGAACATCTGTTTGAATTCAGTTTTGGACCAAAATCGTAAGCTAACGTGATGAAAATTGAAGTATTATTTTTTAAAATATTTTCAGAGTGGGGAGAGAGGGTGAAGAAATTGAGGGATTCTCCAGAATTGGAGCCTTAATTGAGACTCCATAACTATAAGGCTCATTTTGGCAAAAAAATATAAATCCATTTCATTCGTAGTTAAGGTCACTAATGACTAAACACACCAAAATTTCAAATTTTGTGATTTCTTGATCAAATTGACTGAAACTTTTATTGTATTCTCCTAATTTTCATCCATCTCCTTTAAAAATTTCAGCTTGATCGGTTGTAAAATTACAAATTTTTTCAAAATTTTCAGAATGTTGTGAATTGAGTTAACGGACTCTATTTTTCAATTTTCTCATTATTTTTGAACTCAAAGTTCAGTCATGTTGAGAACTAATATTAATGAAAAACTGAGAAATTCGTGCTTGATTTAGAAATGTAAAAAAAATTCCAGGAAATCTTGATTTGAATTTTCTTTTTTCAAAAAATGTAAAAAGTTTCCATTTGTAAATTCAGTTCGAGTTGTAGGGTAGTGAAGAAAGAAACAAAAGATTAGTTTGACAGTTTTCATACGTTCTTTAAAAGATGAATCATTTTATTTGAAATTTTCAATACAGTAGGATCCGCTTAATGTAATCGGTTTGGGCCGAGCAGTTTCTATGCCATTAAGCGGATTATAACAATACGCGGGATCATAATTTCTCTCTAAAAAAAAGTTATCATGAAGGTGGTAATAAAACTGCAAAAAATGTTGTTGATTACAGAAATCGTTTAATTGTTTGAAGATCACAAAATTATTCAGTAGAGGTAGCTGAAAAGGTGGTCAAACAAAAAACTTATTGCAACAAGTATAAAAAGTACTGAATTTTTGATTTTAAAAAAATTATGATAAATTGATCAGCAATTGAATAACTAAAAATTGATTACTCAATGTAGCAAGTTTAAAAGAAGAAAAAACCAAAAATTTTCTTGAAAACCGTCCATTAAAAGTTTAGATGACCAATTTTTCAGCTATCAAAAAGGGTCTATAGATTTTATCGACCACCTCTTAACTCCACCTCTTAAATAATTATGAAAAATTGATGATGAGTTTACAAGAATATCACAAACTATCGAAAACTGATGTCAAAATATTTTGAAAGAAGTGAAAATTGAATCAAAATTACTTAAAACGTGGTCAAAATTAAATGAAATATAAAAAAAATGGCATATTTTGATGTAATCTGAAAAATTTTCTATAACATTAACCGGTTTCATTTTTGCTTTCTCACTACATAAAGCGGGATTCTTTGCATGTAAAAAGATATAACCGTTCCGTCCCAACCATTTCAATAACATTAAGCGAATTATAACAATAAGCGAAATTACATTAAGCGGATCCTACTGTATTTTGTTTTTCTCAAAACTTATAATTATCGGTTTTTATTAGAGACCCTTATTCGGAGAATTCCTTGGTGGTTTTTTTGTGATGAAAAATTGCATTTGATTTTCCATGTTGATTTTGAATTAAATTTGATCGATTTCTCAAATTCAAGTAGGTATCTTTCACTTATTCATTTTTTTTGATCTTACTATCTTCCCTCGTTTCATCATTTCTCCCAAATTGAAAATGGGAAAATAGTTTTGAATTTCAAGTTTGATTCTGATGCATTTGAATTTTCATTAGAAATCCATTCATTCGCTCTTTTTTCATTTTTTTTTGTTTTTGCCAAAACTTGAACTTGATTTATTTTTATTTCGTTAATTCTTTCATTTAAGCAAGTTTGCAAAATATGTATTAGGATTATTTTAATTTTTGAAGAATATGACGTGAGGGGGGGGGGGGTTGTTGGAAGTTTTGCAATAGTCCTCGTACGTTGAATATTTTAATGTAATAAAGAATAACATTTTTAATGAATTTTCGAATTTTTTTTTGGGGGGGGGAGGGGGGATCCAAAGTTGATTTTTCTTTGGGATAGTATGAACTGATACGGAACTACATATATTTGCCATGAAAACTTGATAATTGTATCGAAATGTTGAAGAAGAACTATAAAATGGTTTCCTTTGAAACTAATTTCATTAATTTTCAAATTTTGAAAAATTGGCTGTATAAAATTTTTTAAAATAACACATAATTATTTTGAATTTTCTAAACATTCGAATCTTTTACCCAAGTGTAAAGCTCGATGAACTTGAAGGGGAAAGGAGATACCTAGTAAGAGTTACTTTTTTAATGAAAATATAGAAAACCAAAATATCAATAAAATATTGAAAATATTTTCGTTTGTCCCTCGTTAATTCAAAACAAAATCATAATTATTTTACAATTGAATTACTGCTCCTTACTCCTTTCATTATTTTAATTTTTTTGGGGCTGACTTGTGGTTGTGTTTGAAAAAAATTTCTTTTAGCAATATTAACGTTTCATATTTGATTTTTTTTTCAAAATTAATTTCAAAAAAATTGTCTGCAGTCATCATACGTAAAAGACGCAATAATAGTAAGAAAAAGTTATAATTTTTATCCAAATAGACGATGAAAAGTTGATATAGAAGTAAGATAAAGTTCGAAAAAATGTTTTGTAGGAATTTATTTTTTGCATCAAATCTTAGGTATTGGTGAAATTTAAAACACGACGTAACGTATTTATTGATGAATAAAAAAAAAAAAATGAAAATCAGTACATTAGGTTTTTTCATTTTACCCCAATGATGTCTTAGAATTGATTAAAGAATAGATCGTTGAAATAAGGAGAGGAAACGGCTGGGAGTGAAAAATGTAAATTTGTTGTTTGATAATAACGAAGAATCATCTTCCTAAACTGGTTTTTTGTTTTTAAAATTTTTAGAATTCTTATTTGATGATTAAAATTTATGAGTATTAATAGGTATCTGTTTGGTAGAGAAAATTTCTAATGAATTCAGTCTGAATTGATCCGACTACAAGGAGATAGAAAAGGATGAATGCAGGTGTTTTGTTTACTCTTTTCTAATAATATTTTCATACTTTTTAACAGGCGTTATTTTTTGATGAATTAATCACTACTTCATAAATTCTGGGTGCTGTTAGAAGAAACGAACCCGAGTTGGTTTATGGTTGAGGGGACGAGGGGAGTGAAAAATGAAAAAATTTGAACTGCACTATAATCGCAATAATTTTACCTCTATGGAAAAAGAGGAGAGGTTCAAGCCATTTTTTCTACCTTTATTATACCAATCCTAACTGAAAGTTGATATTTTTCTCAGTAAGTACATACATAAGTAATGAGTAATTGAAATCATAAATTTGAAAAAAAATTTCATTTAAAAAAAATCATAGATTGAAGTTCGAAATCAAAGTTTTTTCCCCTGAATTTTCGAAATTGGAATCTTGGAATGTTTCCAACATTTTTATTCAGAGAAGAGAGGGAGATTTTGCTTATACTCTTAAAAACCCGGCCTTTTAAAAATAATTGTCAAAAATATCACCAAAATCACTTTTGAAGTCGAAAATGTAAAGATCATGATTGTATTTACTTATCTAGTTTTTCAAATTTTTCAAATTGAAATTCTCTCAAATTTTTCCCATAAAAAATAATTTTGAAGTTTTCCCCTAATCTTTTATTTTGATGTGAAATGTTTTGTTTAAAATGTGTTTAGAAATTGACGAATTTGAGCTTGAGGTCCCTTTTTGAGCACTTTTTTGAAGAAAAAATTCCTAAAAATAATTTTTCTGTTCATCTGCTTATCTCAGCATCTCGATAAAATACTCAAAATATAATATTTAGTAGGTCATTCGTTATGGTTATGCTTATGAGTCAGCAGCTGCGAAATTTTTCGACCAAAAATTCTATCAAAATGGAATCTAATTTCAACCTTTCTATTCGTATGTTTGTTTTTTTTTTCAATATTCCATTATTGAATAGAATCATCGACTCAGATTACACACGTAACTTATTGTTTACAGACGAAATTTCCTCGGGCTTTGTTAGCACAGATCCAATGTGTATATTAATTATTCCTCTTTGAATTGTATTAATGAACTTACGCAAAAGAGAAAGCATTTTTATTGGTCGAATACTGTACACGTGGCCGGGCAAACGCCTTCAAGTCGAAAATTACTCGAGTTTAGAAATTTTAATCATTTTTTTTTTATCAACCAACGACGTATGTAAGAATTACGTACCGTGATGTTATAATATGTAATAGAGTAATCGCTTCTGTCTTATGCATGTACCGTCATAAATCATAAGTTAAGAAAGAAATTAACAGGGAAAATATACAAGTGTCGTCTACGTAGGTACAACTTTTTTTTTCGAGTGAACCACTGTGATAGATAAGGTGATCTTGTGTAGGTTTCTTGATTGACGATTAAAATATATCGATGATGAAGTTTTCATAATTTATACCTTCAGCAGCTTGCGTATTTCTAAAATAATTGTACGTGGCATTAAAGCAAGTGGAAGGGGAGCAAGGTGAGAATTAATGGACGTGTGTGCAAAATGTAGGTATACAGATAAGAAATGTAATTGACATTCCGTCTATCGTCTTACGTATGTATAATTGTATACTCGTATTATTTATACAACACTTTAGGATCGTTCCGATTTTTCTCGATATTTGCACTGTTTACGTATACGCGATTTATCGAGTGTTGAAATTCAATCGAAGAATTCCCATTACGAAAGTGTATTGCGATTGATTTACGACGATGATGAAAAAAAAGCTCCGAGAGATGTGAGACTTTACTATTCACAAATTGATCCCAAAGGCTGCCCCTTGGTAGCTCAATGACGTAGACTCCAAGATCAGGCAATAGATTCCATTTGGAATCTTACCTGAAAAATCGTAATCTTAGGAATGAATAGAAGGACCTTGAATATGTTATATTTATTTACATTTACGTCTGTGAAAATTTTATGGGTTTAGGTGAATTTTAATTTGGTCTATAGAGGTTTTATTTTTATTTATATTTTCAATTTTACTCCCGTATTCGTTATTCGACGACCTTCGAAGCGTTGATAATTTTCGGTCTACGAGTATATTCGTTATACCTCGACGACCTGGTAATGTAGCACGGTGTTCCCCGTCTCTTCCCTCATTTTGGTCTAAGGCTTAGTCATTAATCACCTCGTATTGTTTGTTCTACGTGTAAATGTTTGTTTTACAATTTACCAACGAAGTGAAAGTATATGTCTGTTTTGCGGAACAGAAAAATCGGTGTAACTAGATGCAGATTACAGATTTCTGAATGTTTGAGAAAGATGAGTGAAGTTTGTAGAGAGGCTAGTTCTCTTATGCTTGAGCATCGATGCGTTTATCTCGTGGTGATATTTTGATTACCGCATGTGTTGGTAAATTTTTGGTCGATTGTTTGTTTAATATAATGGTTGACGAATTGGGTCATTGGGGGAGCCGAAGCGGAAATTGGAAAGATTTGTAAACAGTATGGGTGGCCGATCAATGGTTTGCTGTGATGTTTTCGAGAGTGGTTTGGAAATCGAAGTAGAGATTGTTCGTGATGCCGGATGGTGGGATTTTCGATGAGCTTGATCATGGAAGATTTTTTCTGGAGATGGTTGGCATTGAAAGTGAAAAAATTTAAGGAGAAAACGGTTCGACCAAGTCAACGTAAAATTTTTATCGGAAATTAAATTATTGTTAGAAAATTGTTTGCGAAATTTTGTCTTCGAGGGGGGGGGGTATCATGATTTCGAAAAATGAAACGAATGAAAAGATAAATCAGAAAATATTCAAAAATGCGAAATTTTTGCCAATAATACATCAATTTTTGAAGAAAAATAATGATTTTGGAAAAATAAAAATGATAAAAAATGGACGAATTCAAAAAAATATTCAAAATTGGAAAATTGACTATTTTTTATTATTCTTCTCTCACTTTTGGAAAAAAAAAATCTGGAACTGTCTGAGAATTTCAAATTATGAATATTTTGGTACCAACGTGAAGTATATTCAGGATGTCTAACGAGTTTTGCAGGTTCTGATTTGGGCTGAAAAATCCTGCTGAACCTGTTTTTAGTTGAAAACTTTTGCTCGTTTAAAATTTTGAGACTTGACCGTCAAAATGAATAGAAAATATTCGAAATATGGTTATTGGCAGCACTGTAAATTTATAAGATTTTATTTTCAAAATTATGGTACCTCGAAATTTCTTTTTTTCCAGCCAACACAATTATACCTATTTTTAAATGAAGAAAAATGTCCTTCTCATTTATCAAAAAATTCATCACGATCTCGATAGTTAGAACAAAATACAAAAGAATCACGAATTTTACCTAATGAAAAAATTTTAGATTCTGGGTACCCTTTTTTTCAAAAAAATTTCGCCCTCACTTCGCTCGAACACAGTAAATTTACGTATTTTTTTCGAAATTATATGATAAAAACTTTTCTCTTCCATCTCAAAAAATTGAATGTTTTGAAACAGAAACATTTTGTCCTTTTTTAAAGATTTTTGAATTTTTTTTGAGGGGTGTACAATATTTTATTTGTACCTATTTTTAAAAGGTCATACTGAAAGTCTTGCTAAGGCTCTACTTTTGGATTTTGAAATTTTATTAGACACGGTGAGATTTCAAAAATCAAGGAAAAAATGAGATGATTTCAATGAAGAGATAATTTTGGAAAAACAAGAATGATGAGAAATGAATGAGTCCAAAAAATATTCAAGATTGAAAAATTGTATAAAAATTAGAAATCATTTCAATTATTTTTCCCTCTAATTCTGAAAAAAAAAATATCGTGAACTCCAAGATTTCGAGTTGTGGATATCTTGGCACAATGATTCATTTGAAAAATCAAGAAAAAAAAGGGATGATTTTCGATGAAAAGAAAATTAGGTTTGCCTAACTACGAATTTTTCAATGAACATCGTGACACCAAAATTAATTTTAAAAATCGAGAAAAAATTGAATGATTTTAAACAAAAATCAAACTGACTCAGTTACAAATTCTTGAGGTTAGTTTGATGTGAAGGGGAAAGGGAAACAAGACCAGAAAGTTGAAAAGGAAATCGTAAATTGCCAATTTTTTAAACAATTTTTTGCCCAACCCATCAAAAAGAACGGAACACATTTATTTCTCATACTTTTTCTCTCCCCTCTCCCTCTTCCCTTTCTTATAATCTTCTAAAATGTTTTTCAACCATCACACCTCAATTACCTGGACACTTTCACTACACAAATTATCATTATGTTCGTGGTCTTGTTCATTGCAATGGAATGTGATTTATCTTTCGCTTGAAAAGTCTTCTGTTTCGTCGAATGAAGTAAAATCGAACATTTGAGCAGAAGAGAAACGAAATTCGTCCACCCATAGTTGAATATTCGTCGTCGTTTTAATAAACGTGGCACAAAAGTCGTCGAATCTAATTATTTTTTGTGGAATTAGGCATCACAGAGGTGAAAGGGTCAAGGGTCAGGTAAAAGTAAATGATGAATTGATGATGACGAAGGTGTCGTGGAAATGGTATATCAGGTTTTCGGTATACATTTTAAGGTCATGCCAAAGATTCGTTTGGTTTTTCTTCGAGATCTGTGGTTTTTTAATCATAATGAAACGAAGGTTGGAAGAATCGATACCTACTTGGAATTTGATCCAATGATATTCTCGGTACGAATGGGCAAATTATTACGAAAAGAAGTATTCGAGGAGGTGGAAAATAGTCTGCGATATTTCGAGGTATTTTTTTCAATTTCAATTGCCTTTTTCAAGTGGTGAATTTTTCCAACACTCGAAAACACATTTGGATAATTGAACGTCTATTATTTCGTTGAGAAATTGAAATAGGCCCTTGAAATTTCGTTCACATCGATTAACAACGTTTTCCAGATAATTTGAAATCCAGCCAGTTATTTCGGATGACTCAACATGGCAGGCCAAGTCCTGGAAATTCGTTGGGTAAATCAAGGCTCTGGCGTATACCATCGATTAGAAATATACCGCTGTTTGATTTATTACCCCGAGTAATACGTATCTGTTTATTGGATCATCGTGGTCTGTTCGAAAGGGATATTTCTGTTTAGTCATCGTCATCGCGACCGCGGTCAGTTTTTTAATTTTCTCGTATATTTGGATTAGTGGTCGCGTCTCTATCTTATTTTTACACCAATTTCAGTCGATTACGTCACGAAAAAGAGGTTGCAAAGCAATATGCCAATTTTAAGCATTATGTAATTACGCGAAAATACCATAGAACTAAATTTTATTTTCCTCTTTGTTATGAATACGGTCGAAAGGCGTGGCTCGAGGGTTTAATAAAAAATAGTTACACCGCGAGATGACGAAATACCTGGTCGTTTAATTGACCCGAAGCAGACGTGCTAAATTGATGGGAACGAGGCATCCGACGAGTATGAGAATTGATAATTTCGATGATGGGATTCATTTCGTTCACAAATCTACGTGTAAATTGAAAATACTGGTATCCGACTAGGTGCTCTAAGAGGAAGATGAAAAGGGGCGACGACCTAAAAAACGGATATTCGATTGAATCAAGTTACCGGTGTGTTTCGATGATCGGACGAGGGCGGTGAGGTGAAAAAAAAAGGTAAAAATATGAATATCCTGCGCGTAATTCGGATATCGAAAGACGTGTGAGTTTAGCTGGCTTACGTAACCGGGGTCTCGTCGTCGGTAGACTAAAGCGACGCGAATTGGCGAAACCGGTTGAGATTTTAGCTGTCGATATGAGCATGAGTGTATAAATACATTGGTATAATATGATGTAAGGTAATATACCCGTACGAATGTATAATAATGGTTTTTAACGTTTGTAGGCAGTTCGAATGTTGTCGAGTTTTCGCCTGTAATGCGCCAGCGCTCGGTTATGACGTTCTTTATAATTAACGTCGCCGATGGAGGTGGCCAGTTTGTTAGCTTTGATAAGAAAACCATAAGACACTGAGTACGAGTTGGCTGGGTTATGGATTCGTAGATTTTCTAGTGCTGTGTTGGTCCGATTTCGTGTTTTTTGGTGTATAATCCTGTCAGATTGGGGAAAAAAAACTTCGCATGGAAATAATTCAATGTTGAATTTTTTGTGTGTTTTTTGTTTTTAATGGTCCACCAGTCAGCATACTAAAAAATCTACCCAGGGAAACAGCCAAACTCCCTGGAGAGAGGAAAATGGTCGCTGAAAACAGGTTTTCCGCCATTATCTTTTCTTACAAGCCTTAAAATTGAAAAATGGTTGTGTAGTAGTGTTCTACATGCATTGTCCAGTCAAACAGCTTCAATTTTTTTAAAAAAATTCTCCAATTATTTAATAAAAAATTGAAGATAAAGATCTCCTAAGTTCTAAACAATTGTATTTTTTGAAACAATACTGAACTGCCTGAAATATTTTCTTATGCACCAATTTCCAGAAAAATTTCGACTGCCATAATTAATTATGAGTAAAATTCTCAAATATGGAGAGACGAAATGCAAAATTTTAAAAATTTTCATGTGGAGTGTCGAAAAACAGTTTTTAAGATTCCAAAATGCGATTCTGAAATTGTTTTCTTCGAAACCATCAAAAAAAAAAACTCTCCAGCTTTTAGGGTATCGATTTTTTCAAAAAAATATTATGCTTTAATTTCCGATGGAAGAAGTGAATTGAACTTTCCTGATTAGAAATTACGCTTGTGATGTGATTATTTAGCCATTTTTCAATTTTAAGGTTCATTGAAGAAGATATTTACCTACGGAAAACCGGTTTAGCAAATACATATTTTCCCCCTCAACTTGACGATGACGTGTACTGCCCTAAAGGTGGGTATTTCGGTACGTTGGTGGGGGGAGTCATTATACATACAAAAAATCTGTCCAGCAATCCTGCGACCCTGCATGTCCTCATTTTATAGTCCTGTATTTCGATTATCCTGATGTATTTCTTTTTAAATTCCTGTTAAAAGTTTCAAAAAGTGCTGTTTTTCTCTTTTTTTCAATCAGATTTTGATATTTTCAATTTTGGTTATTTTTTCATAATTTAAATATTTTTTCTTTATAAAAATTTCCAGGGAATTTTTTGAATTTCATATTGAAAAAAAATGAACGTTTTTATGATGAAAATTTTCAATTGGGGAGGGAGTGGCCTTTGCTACTCTTGAGCACAGTCTGGGAATTTTCCACAACAAAATATTGGTCGGCAATGTGAAAAAGTTGTAATTTTTCCCATCGAGGAAAAAAAGGAACGGGTTTTTCTATTTTCCCGAAAATTGAAAAATTTTAAAACTAAAAATTTGAAATTGAAAAAGAAATTTTACCCTCCCCCTTCAATTTTTTTTGAAATATTTGAAAAATTGAAAAACTTGGGTAGGAAAAAAATTTTAACCCACTTTCTCCACCATAAAAAAAATATATTGAAATATGTTTTCAAAAAAAATTTCCAAAGATCTTGCTTTTTAATTACAAAATTTTCAAATACATCTGAAATAAAACACGGTAAAAAATCAGAATTGAATTATTTTAGGGTAAAATTCTATTGTGAGTGGACTAGTAGGAAAAACTTTCGATAAGTAAGGAATAGGGACTGGAGAAGAGAGAAGTAAGAAGTAAAACGGTTAGAATGTTGGAATTTTTTTCTCCTATGGATAATATTCAAGATGAATGTTGAACTCCCCCCCCCCCCCAAAAAAAAAAAAGTCGAAAGGATTAATGAAGTTTCAAAAATGTAAATGATTTCAATTTTAGTTTAAATGAAATTTTGCTTTTTGATTTCCCTGGTCAGGCAGATAATGAATGTACAAGTTTAGTAATCAGGGTATCTAACGGGTAGTGAAAGTAGTGGAAGTAGTGAAAAAGTAGTGATTTGAAAACCCGGTCATGCCGGTAGTGGAAAAGTAGTGAATTCAGACGAAAAGGGTACCCCCGGATAAGATAGGCGAATCGGCCTAAGACCTACTTTTTGAAATTGACCCCCGAACATTATTAAGGACCCCAAAAAATGATTTTAGGAAATTTTTTCAACTCCCCAACTCACCCCCTTTACCCCCACCCCCAAATAGCGAATTTTCGTTTGAAAAATCGTATCTCCGGACCTAATGGACCAAAAAATTCTGAAATTTATGTGGTGTATACAGGGAGTGGTGACCAATATTTGAGAATTTTTTCAGATTTTTTGCACTGCCTTCTAGCCAAAATTCCACTTTGAAACTTTAAAATCGCCATAATTCTGAAACTAAAAGATCTGCTTTTTTCATTTCGGTACAAATATAGTCCTACCATGGTACAATATCATGATATTTTTTCAGATTTTTCGAGTTGGTAGAACAGACCTAAAAATGCGATTTACTGCTTAAAAAGACCAATTTCACCATTCACGCAACGAAAAATTTTGAAATTATTTATGTGGTGTATACAGGGAGTGGTGACCAATTTTTATGAATTTTTCGAATTTTTTTTGCTGTGCATTCTAGCCAAAACCCCACCCTCAAACTTTGAAAATTGCTCGAATTCCAAAATTAACGGGCAAACGTTTGTTCTACTTTTTTAAAATGACCATCGGACATAATTAAAAACACCAAAAAAGTTTTGGGTGCAGTGCATCTCCTACCTTTCACTGCAATTCCCCCCCCCCCATATCTGGTTTCGTCTAGAAATCTCATCTTGGTACCTAATGAACCAAAAATTCTGAAATTTACGTGGTGTGTACAGGGAGTGGTGACCAATTTTTGAGAATTTTTTTCAGATTTTTTTTTGCAATGCCTTCTAGCCAAAACCTCGCTTTGAAACTTTAAAATCGCCATAATTCTTTTTCTTTTTGGCACAAATATAGTCTTACCATGGTACAATATAGGTAATATATTTTCAGATTTTTAGAGTTGGTATAACAGATCAAAAAATGAGGGTTGTGTATGTGCTAAAAAAAAAAAAGAATTTATAAATTTTTTAGTTGGAATTGGACCGATTTCATAGTTTGAGGATGGGTTTTGGGCTAGAATGCATCAGAAATTTTTTTTTTAAATCTTCAAAATCATTTTTCACTGATTTTTTATGACAGAAATAGCCGATTTCAAGGCTTCAAGTAAAACGATCGCGAAAAGAACTTTTATTGAGGTATTTCGACCAGCTAAATACAAATTCGACATTATTTTTAATGTTCTCAACACCAAAATGGAAAGGAGAGAGTCCAGAAGTGTTCAAGATTTTTTTTACATCAAGGGATACCATCTGGGAAGGTAAGAACGAAAATTTAACCCAGCACTGAATTCAACCCTTATCCAGCTAGACCTTGGCTAGAAGGCATTGCAAAAAAAATCTGAAAAAAATTCTCAAAAATTGGTCACCACTCCCTGTACACACCACGTAAATTTCAGAATTTTTGGTTCATTAGGTACCAAGATGAGATTTCTAGACGCAACCCGATATGGGGGGGGGGGGAATTGCAGTGAAAGGTAGGAGATGCACTGCACCCAAGACTTTTTTGGTGTTTTTAATTATGTCCGATGGTCATTTTAAAAAAGTAGAACAAACGTTTGCCCGTTAATTTTGGAATTCGAGCAATTTTCAAAGTTTGAGGGTGAGGTTTTGGCTAGAATGCACTGCAAAAAAAAATTCCGAAAAAATTCCTAAAAATTGGTCACCACTCCCTGTATACACCACATAAATAATTTCAAAATTTTTCGTTGCGTGAATGGCGAAATTGGTCTTTTTAAGCAGTAAATCGCATTTTTAGGTCTGTTCTACCAACTCGAAAAATCTGAAAAAAATATCATGATATTGTACCATGGTAGGACTATATTTGTACCGAAATGAAAAAAAAGCAGATCTTTTAGTTTCAGAATTATGGCGATTTTAAAGTTTCAAAGTGGAATTTTGGCTAGAAGGCAGTGCAAAAAAAATCTGAAAAAATTCTCAAATATTGGTCACCACTCCCTGTATACACCACATAAATTTCAGAATTTTTGGTCCATTAGGTCCGGAGATACGATTTTTCAACGAAAATTCGCTATTTGGGGGGGTGGGGGTAAAGGGGGGTGAGTTGGGGAGTTGAAAAAATTTCCTAAAATCATTTTTTGGGGTCCTTAATAATGTTCGGGAGTCAATTTCAAAAAGTAGGTCTTAGGCCGATTCGCCTATCTTATCCGGGGGTACCCATTGAAAAAAAAAAGTAGTGAAAAAATGAAAAAATTCCAAAGACGCGAAATTTATTTTTTCAAATTTCAAAAATTGTTCATTTTTAATAAAAATGAATTAAAATCAATCATTTTTCACAGGGGGTTTCAATTTTTTTCCTTTAAAATAGTGAATTTGTTTGATTATTAATTGAAAAATCAGTATTTTTTCATTTTTTTTTCTCTAAAAAATTTTGATATTTTTTTTGTTTGTTGGAAAGAGAGTCGATTTTTTTTTTTTTTTTGGGGGGAGACAAATTAAAAATTTTTAAAAAGTAGTGATTTTACAAAAAAAAAAGTTAGATACCCTGGTAATAGTGAAAAAAAAATGAGTTTTGTAAAATCTTTGTCAAAAGGTGGTAAAAAATTGAAAAATTACGAAGTTTTGTTCATTGTCTGAAAAATTTACATTTTTAGACGAATTTTGGTCGAATTTTATTTCAGAAATTCTCATTGTATCAAAACCTGAATTCTCATTAAAAAAAAAAATACTCGATAATTATCCAAAATTGAAATTAGTTGGGGGGAGGGGTTTCTTCAATAATTTTTGAGAAATATAACATCTTTCCCAAACAGAAAAAAAAACAAAATTTACAAAAATATCAGTTCTCAACAATTTTCCAATCAACTTGTAAATTCAGCATCGTATGAGTATATTTTCACACACGAGTCACAAATGATATGCGAGTACAGGCGAAGGCACATCCTTTTCAATGTAATTATTTCACGACAATTCGTTAAAATAAATAAAACATAACCTTGTCATCGTCCATGCTACACGCATGACCCAATATAGTACAGAAAAACGCATAACTCGATGCATTTTAATCATGACACGAAGATGAAAGAATTTCTAAAAATAACTCTAATGCATGATCTGTAGGATCCAAATCGATGAAAATTTTCATTATTTATGTTTGCTTAAAACTGATATGTACCTCAGAGAAGGAAATTTGACCTAGAATACTCCAGGAGAACGTTATTTTGCTGGGATAATTCATTCCTCGTTGGTACTTTTCTGTACCCGAGTGTATATAAATCAATGAAACGTAGATAGAAAGAACTAAAAGAGAACTGCGATACTCGAACTCGAAGACTTACTGCGAGCAGATACCTATAAAAAACATTGTATTGATGGAAGCGAATCACCCATAAATGTAAGCTTGGGTGTACCATACCGTATCGTTTATAGCCAACGCATAAAGGTACATGAATATGCTCATGGAAACCGGTTACCGGACGCGAAGCTTTTTTATTTATGGAATTGGCGCACGCGCATCTTTATCTTCATGAACGCACAAGTATCCAACATTAAGTTACTTAGTATTTACCACATTTGTCTTCTTATGTATCGGTATCGTATCGGTATACCAGACACGAACATTACCATCGGTTATGGTTACTGGCTAGTTGACCATAGAGACACATCACGTCACATTTCATTCTAAAAAGCGAATAGATTTACCGACGGCGATCGTAATAAACAGATAAGGTTGTAAAATGGGGTTTTTATGACGCCGCTTATGATCTATAGAATTTGATAAGTTATATTCGAATACGGTAGAGAATACGATATTGGCTATGGTTCAAAATATGAGTTATATCAAATTTTGATTCGCTGATCTGAGAATTATGGTTTCTTTGAAATTATCGATATTCTTGGTTTGGTCAGTTTTGTTTGTTTCGTACGATGTTCAAGTGAAGATTTGGTGAAGTGAGTGTAATTATTGGCACGAAAATGGATTCAGGTGAGTTTGATTTTTAAATTTGAGAAAAATTTGCGAATAAAATTAAAATAAAACAAGATCAGTTGGGTGATTTGAGGAAGCTAATGTATGTACATTTTTGATACCGAATTCGTATTTTGAAATTTTTTCCAATCATGTAAAAAATTTTCGATGAAAATTACTTAGTTTTTGAAATTATTCATTTTATTCTGTAGTTGTTGTTTTTTTTTATGTAGAAAAAGAGAAACGATACCTCTACCTATGCTTTGAATATCGAATGATTTTCTATTTCTTGGAAACTGTTGCATGTACACCGACCAATTTTCTATTTTTTTTTTTCTGTATGTTCATTTGAAATTCGTTTTCTGATTTTTTTGTATTTTTGTTTCATTAGCTGTGAAAAAATATTATTGAAAACCGGTTTAAAATACTTGTTGCTTTCAAAATTTGTTTAACAAAAATTACTGATTTTAAACTATTTTCGCTTAATTTTTCTAGCATTTTTTAATTTTTTGCTTATATTGGGAAACATTTTTGGAACCGGTTCCAAAAATTTTTTAAAATGATGAAAGTAGAAAAAATTATTTTAGTGGGCGTCTTATGTACGTTTTCTTGCCTGTTTTTGGCTAAAATAAGTTTAGAACTGTAGAGAACTGGTTTCAAAATTTCTGCCGAAAAAAAAATATTTAAATTTTTTTCCATAGTCATATTTTTTGTCAATTTCTGAAAACTCACTGTCTGAAACCGGTTCGAACGTTGAACTGGTTTCAGATGTTTTGAAACAAAAAATTAGCAGTTTTAGAAATATTTTTAGCATGTAAATGTACGATTGTACATAATGTGCATTTTCGTTCATGTTATTAAAAAAATCATCACAACCGGTTCAGAAAACGTGGAACTGGTTTCAATATTTCTGTAGAAAAAATGTCCAATTTTCAGAGTTATTATTTTGATGTACTTGTATTCAGTTTTTCCTTATTTTTGAAAATTTAACTAGAAACCGGTTACACTTGTTTTTATAATTTGTTTCTGAACCGGTTGTTATGATTTTTTTAAAAAACAGACATGAAAATGCACATACATAATAAAAACTATCAATTTTTGTTCCAAAAACTCTGAAGGCAGTTCAAAGTTTGGAACTGGTTTTTTGGTTTCGATATCCAAACCGGTTTTTTCAAGTTTTTCCAAAAACGTTCAAAAAATGATGTATGTACCTGAACGTTTCATAAAATTCAACTTTTTCCCGTCATTTCTCTATTCAAAACCCGGTTTAAATCGGTTGAACTGGTTTCGAAATTTAAATTTAGAATGATGAAAAAAATGAATTTTTGGAAACGTTCGAGTGTATCATTTTTTGTTTGTTTTTGGGAAAACTTTGAAAAACCGGTTTCCGAATTGAAAATTTTGTTGTTTCCACTTTTTTTTAGCATATTTATTTTTTACATGGAAATTTAAAAAAAAACATTGTAGTTTTATTTTGAATTTTTTTTTCATTCCCTATAAAAATTTTAGGAAACTAGTTCTAAACAATTGGATTAGTTTCGTAAGCTTGTATTCTACAAAGAACTAATAACGAATTTTTAGTGCTCTGTAATTATGATTTTTATGACAAATTTTAAAGAATTTTTGAAACTCTATTTTTTTGAAGCATTCGGTATTGAAAAATGGGCTGGAGAACTTGAACCAGTTTTAAAACTTCCTAATTTGTTAGGATTTTCGCTGATTTTTCAAAAAAATTTTCCGATTTTTCAGCAAAGGGTATGGCCGGATTAGGGGTGAATTTGGCCCTTGCTCCGATTTTCACTTTAACCCCCTGAAGTGGTGCCCCTTGATGTAAAAACATTCTAGAAAAATTTTTGAGCCCCCAACCCCCTCCCTTTCGGAGATATGGCCATTTTATTGGCTGATTTTCAAGAATTTTTAATTCCAACGGAAGTGAACGAAATTTTCTGTTCTTTGGCACAAAGTTACATCTAGTAGAGGTGTATTTGTGATAATTTTTTCAAAAATTTTGGTGCACTTCTTCATGTTTTTTCGGCTATTTGAAGTTTTCAATCGTAAAAAACACCATATAATCGAAGAGCGACCACCCTGGAAAAATTACTAAAAAACGTGTTTTTTTATGTAGAATTTCGCTGTGCATTCGGTTTTGGCCGATTCTTTGAACTAAGGGCCGAAAAATGCGAAAAACCGTACAGAAACGTTGTTATTTTAGCCGATTTTTCAAATTTTTAGCGTTTCATACAGAAAGAAAAGGTCAAATGAAAAAACCAATACCATATTCGTGTTCAGCAGGTCAAAATACCCCGATAGACACCCTTTTTGCTAGCGTTTTGCTTGAATTTTCAAAATTTACTTTTTTCACTGATTTTTCATGGTAAAAAAGCTGGAAAAGGTGAATTTCGAGACCTCGAGTGAAACGATCGCGAAAAGAGTGTTAATCGGGGTATTTTGATCCACTGAACACGAATATGGGATCGGTTTTTTTATTTGGTCATTTTTTCCCTGAAAATTCACCATTTTAAAGTTTAAATTGGGTCTTTTGAGCAATAAAATTGAAATGCGAAGTAATCAATGCAATATTCTTATTCTACGAACCAAAATTAGTCAGAAATTGAATTTTTCCGATTTTAGATACAGTCACATTACATACGTATGCCAAATTTCTATGTATCGCACTAACTTACGTTACAGAAACTACAGTCACTTATAGTTCAAGCGTGGCGGTAGAAAAAATTTTATTCCACGAATCCTCCTCGTCTCTGACGTTGAACCATGCCAAAGGGATACCTACCTACAATGCTGCGTGACCAGAATGTGAACAGACACTTTTTGCAAATTTTTCACTACCAGCAACTTATAAGATCGAGATCGAAAAAATTTCACGGGAACAGGGGCAAGGCATAAACGATGAATGGATTTGTTTTCAAATCCTTAATTTTCATTCTGACATCTTATTGCGTCTCACAAAATTAATTCATTATCATTAGTATTATTGATTATATCATGGGAGGGGGGGGGGGTTGATGCAAGGGATACAACCAAATGAAAAAAACTAATCCCATATTAGTGTTCAGTGGATCAAAATACCCCGATTAACACTCTTTTCGCGATTGTTTCACTCGAGGTCTCGAAATTCACCCTTTTCCAGCTTTTTTACCATGAAAAATCAGTGAAAAAAGTAAATTTTGAAAATTCAAGCAAAACGCTTGCAAAAAGGGTGTCTATCGGGGTAATTTGACCTGCTGAACACGAATATGGTATTGGTTTTTTCATTTGACCTTTTCTTTCTGTATGAAACGCTATAAATTTGAAAAATCTGCTAAAATAACAACGTTTCTGTACGGTTTTTCGCATTTTTCGGCCCTTAGTTCAAAGAATCGGCCAAAACCGAATGCACAGCGAAATTCTACATAAAAAAACACGTTTTTTTAGTAATTTTTCCAGGGTGGTCGCTCTTCGATTATATGGTGTTTTTTACGATTGAAAACTTCAAATAGCCGAAAAAACATGAAGAAGTGCACCAAAATTTTTGAAAAAATTATCACAAATACACCTCTACTAGATGTAACTTTGTGCCAAAGAACAGAAAATTTCGTTCACTTCCGTTGGAATTAAAAATTCTTGAAAATCAGCCAATAAAATGGCCATATCTCCGAAAGGGAGGGGGTTGGGGGGTCAAAAATTTTTCTAGAATGTTTTTACATCAAGGGGCACCACTTAAGGGGGTTAAAGTGAAAATCGGAACAAGGGCCAAATTCACCCCTAACCCGGCCATACCCTTTTAGATATTTTACTGATTTGAATGATTTTTTACAAATTTTTCAGCAATTTTTTCATTGTTTGCTTTTAGTGAAATTTTTTCACTGTTTGATTACTGTGCTGCAATTCTGACTGTTTTCTAGTGATTTTCGTGAATTTATACTCTAGAATTTCAATAATTCTCTGATCATCTTCTGAAACGAACGTTTTTAAAAAATACGAAAATCTGAACAATATTCCAATTCATTGCCATTATGCCTATAAAAGTGAAAATTGGCAACGTTGCCATCCTCGCCATCGTTCAATTTCTTCAACCAAGATATATTAATTCCCAACAACAAATCGCTAAATTAACTTCTTTACACATGAGAGAAAAGTATGTAGGTACCCTACCTGGGTACTATCTTTTTCAAGTACAACAACAACAACAACAAAATAACGATACAACAACCATTACCTATTTTTTCCTCCTGGCCGCGTATACAAAAGCGTAATTTTCAAGCGTTACTAATTTCTTTTTGGCCATTAACCTCACGAGTATGGGTACAGAGTTCTCAGTACGTAGCTGTACGTACACAATTACATGTACATCGATGATGATGTCGTCGTCGGTTGCCCGTCGTCGTACATAATAATTCCAGCGTAACGTATGTACCTCGTCATCGTGTCTCCGTTTTGGATACGGTCGTACGATGATGATTTTTCATATATTACGTAGCTAGGTATACAGAAAAGCTGCATAGTATAATATAAAAATGTATAATAGAAGCATACTATGGGCATAATAGCTTCTGTATCTTATTCAATGAACGATAGAGTAAAATATCTTTGACATAGAAGTCGACTCTTCAAGGTTATTCATGGATGCATAACATCATCCTTTGGTGGTCCTTTGGTTTTTTCCATGTCAACTCGACTAGACAAACAAATTGTACGATGGTTACGCTGCGGAAAAAAAACTGGCTGTATAGATTTTTTTTCGTATTACCTGTAAATCTTCAATCGAGCGATGATTGAATAATTTGTATACGACGAAACAGTAGCTGGAGGATTTGCTGTTTATATAAAACCTTTCGACAACTGCTTGACATATTTTGTATGTCTACGGATATTCAAACAAGATCTGGGTAAACACGCAAAGCCTTAGGGCTAATAAAATACTCGAAAACGTCTGCAATAGAGGCATAGGATTCCTGGATTAGGCTCGTATATGTGTCGAATTTCATGTGTAGATTAGATACAGAAAGACGTGTGAACTGGGAATGCCATGGCTTATAGATTTGCTCGATTTATGTTTTTGTTTCCCAATTTTTTCCCAATTTGAAAGGAGATATGCCAAAATATGAAATGATGGAAAGTAAACCGAAGCAGGATGTTGGCAATCTATCCTTTTTCTTTTTCAAAAATAGGTATGTCTAATTTGGCGGAAACGAATGAACGAGAAGGTAAAAGAGAAGGATGGAAGAAGAAAAATAGATTTTTTGAGCTAAATGCATTCATGTGACCTTTGAATGGCATTGCATGACTGGTTTCATTAAATCCAATGAAATGTTGGTGTAATAGGCAAAATGATGATGAAAAATTGCATTTGAAATTTACAACAGTTCTTTCGATCATTGCATTTTTTCGATGACTTCGTCAATTTTTTCATGGTCTATGGTCTCTGATGTGAATCATCAATAATTTTTTTGATCTCTTTCGGTAATTTTTTCATTTTTTTCTCCGATTGAAAAAAAAAGTATTAAATTGGCATTGATTGTGAAAAATATGAAGGTGTAATAAAGAATTTGTAAACCGTATTCTATTTCTACACTTTTTTATGTTAAAATTTTGGGTTTTTCAATCAATGCTCATTTTGCAACCTTTTTTAATAATCCTAAACATATAAAATGAAGGAAAAAACAAGAAATTAAGATTTGATATTTTTTTGATTTTTTGTAAGAATCTGAATTTGAAAAATTCAAAATTGATTTTTGATTATTTTTCAACGGAGGGGGGATCCCAACTCGAAGTGAAATTTCGAGCTTAAACTAAAATAAATTGATCTACATCATGAAAAAAAACTCCGTATCCAAAATTTTAGGTGCTGAAGTTTAATTTTCGAATTTTGGCAAAATTTTAGAATCTCAAAGTTCCCTTTTTGCCCTGTACAATATTGAAATTTTATATACATTATCTACTAAAAAAAAGGTGAAATTTTGCATACATGCTGTTTTTGACTTCCCGAATCGATTGGAAGCGGTTTCAAAATGTTTCGGAGTCTCCAAAAAATTTTAGAATTTTTTAGCGCTGGAAAAAATTCCATAAAAGTGGTTCATATGAACATGAGCTCCTATGGTTGTGGATTACCAATATCGGTGACCATGTTTGATTGATTGAAGTTGAATTTTCCGAAATTCGCAACTTTGAGTTCAAATCAATATTTTTTTTAGAGAAGACAATTTTTCTGGAATGAATTTAATTTTCTGCTCAAATTTTCTGGACGCTTAGAAACGGCTTGAAACGGCTTCCAAACGATTTGGGAGGTCAAAGACACACACCGAATTTCTGTTTTTTTTGTTGATTAGATCAAATTTTTTGCAGAGTGAACTCTGATTTGGAATTGGGATATCTTCATTTGCGAGAAAAATTCTCAAAACTCATGAAAATGAAAATCTAACATTTTCTTTGACTTGGATGTAAGATTTTTTTTGTAAATTTCACAATTTTCGTATCTTTTGCCGAAAAATGAAAATGATGAATATTCAAAAGTAATAATATTCAATCATTCTAGGTACTTTTTTAAATGAGAGAGCAGAGAGATCAGATTTGATATCATTTGGGCTCACTATTTTTTTTTTTTTTTTTTTTTTGAAATTCCCATCTTATTTTTGTCTGCAATTACCTATAGTTATATATATTTTTTTTTCAAGTTTGCTAATTTTTTTATTCGATCATCTCTTAAATATCTGTCTAAAATTGAGGTTTTTCTGAAAATTTTTGTTTTCCTTTTTCCTTGGTGGAATCAATGTTTGAATTTTTGGTGAGAGGAGGGATTGGTGAAATTTACTTCATAAATTATTTCGATTTTTGTAATTTTATCGAACACTGACTCCAACACATCGTTAGGCTTCAGCATGCCACGAATTCAAAACTCGATATTTTCACGACACATCGCACCATAGTTTATTTTATCGTTACTTACTTGAAAAATGGACACAAACACGACAAATTTTCCCCATTAATTCACCACGTGATTATGAATGGACACGTACTGTATGACTTTCTATAATCGAATGGTAACACTCTGTGAAGGTCATCGTGAGCTCGTATATGCATTTCAACACCACAATATAAGTATTACCAGACGACACGAACATATCCGAATCCGTCAGCGTCATAATAAGGGAAAAAATTCCAATAGAACGAGTCTGTGCGGGGAGGATTATTTCTAAAAATTGCATTTTATTTTAAAAAATATCGCGGCGAAGTCGTAGGGTCGTAAAATATAGGGAAACATTGAAAATTGGCACCGATTATCGTTTGAAACTAATGTTGAAATTGCAACTCATTCGTTCTGTGTACGTTTCTCGTCTTCGTGTACTTTGCTACACCTACGCTGTAATAATGCATTGGATCGTAAATATTCGGCGAATTTTTTCCTCGTAATTGACCCTTCGGTACTTCTTTCATGTAATAATTTTGCTCTTTGCGTCGATTACAGAAACCAAACTTCGTAAACATTATTGTAATCGTTGAAAAATTCGCCATAAAGTAAGCAACACGTCCCACAATTGTCTTTATTTTAAATCCAATTGGCTTCGGAGTTGGTTGGGATTTTGGGTGATGCATTAACCTCTATTTTTCTCTCTCGGTGCTTTTTCAGTCGTTTTTGAGGAGCATATTTTTAGCGTGAGTCAATATTTTGAATTTTAGAATGTGATTCTATTGTTGGTGATTTTTTTGAAAAAAATTTCATGGAAAAATATTTTGATTGAAGTTATTTCTGATTTTTATGATGAAATTTTAATTGAAAACAATCGAAATATGAGGAAATGAAAACTATTTTTAGCTTCTGATGATCAAAGATATTCCATCTAAAAACAATATCACGAAATGACCTTGAAATTAAACTCATCATATGCCAGGGTTTCATAATAATTTTTCATACAAAAATTATAATAATAGGACTAGTTCGTTCATATCGTTCATTTATCTCTTTCTATCCATTATTTTCATTACGTCATTTCTTTGATCATCTTTATCCAAGAATTTTACTCCCTTTTCTGACCTCAGCCATGGTCCATAAACAAAACCCTCGTACGATACAGCATCCTAATCCATCATAATCTTCCATCACGATGCTAAAATCTCGTCTCGAGAGTACAAGAGCTTATCACCAACACGTACCTCGTAAATTTATCCAAAAAGCCCATTAATTCGTCTCACTTTTAATCACATCGGCTCGACTGGCGTCGTTGACGGAGGCGGCGAAGGCGGAGGCTGCGACAAGCGAAGCTCGGCGAGTAACCAAATACCAAAGGAAGAGTCAATTTAATACCCAATTTATTTCGTGTCCCTTTCAACGGGTAATAATCCGCGAAACGTCGTGCCATACGTAACCGACAACGTTCGAGCGTGGGAATTGTTCTCGTTGTTGTGTATTTTCGCTGATGACGTAGTCACTTTCGTATACACGAAAAAATACGTATTTACGTTTGTTTTCACGTTGAAAATACAATGTACGAATGCCAGAAACGTCCCAGTTGTAGGAATCATCTTGATATGGGCGTTTAATCTACTTAAATTCGCGATGGAATTTAACTTTCTTTGCAGATTTCGATTGTGTTTGGTTAATGTGTTACTTGTGGCACTGTGTGTGTTTTTTTTTTTTGGAATTTTGGATGTATCAACTTCTAAAATGATTTTTGATTTTTTCTTATTCAAAATTAACGTTTGCAAATTTTACTCTGTTATGACAATTAGGAGCCATGAGCCGAGCCTCCCTTTTTCTTATGAAATTTCATATCATTTTTTTTTTGGGGGGGGGGATGATTCAAAATTTCTTGATATTCTCAATTTTGATTTTTAGTGGTCAACTTTAGATCTGAGGAACCATTCTAGTAACAATTGGGGAGGGAACATTTTAACCATTTTTACCTTATTTCAGGACTTTTGACCTACCCTCCAAGATGGTTTCTCAGATCTAAAGTTCATCTTTAAAAATTAAAATTGAGCCACATTCTCAGCATTCAAGTAATATTTGGAAATTTTGGATTATTTTCCTCCTCCCTCCCTCCCTTCCCTTTTGGATTGAAAAAACGAAGAACAAAAATCCAAAAAGAACCAAAAATTTTAAGAACAAGAACGAAAACCAAAAAAACAGATATTTGATGATCAGGAACAAGAACAAAAAACAAACTTTGAGAGTGTTCGAAGAACGAGAACAAGAACAATAATTTCCTTATTTTTTGTTTTTCGCTTTTAAAATTTAATTTTGTAGGTACATTTTGAGAGAAAAAATTTCAAGTTTTTACGATCAAGATTCGAAAAAAAAATTCTAAATTTAAAAATATGTATTAAAATCAATAGGTATTGAATTCATATTTAAATTAATGATGCGAAAACATCAAAGCACGAAGAACCGAAAACCAAAAGAATCAAAAATTTAAGGAACGAGAAGAGGAATGAAAATTTTTGAACCACAAGATTGGGAACAATACCTAAAGATTTTTTTAAAAATGAGAACCAGGGAGAAAATATATTTTGAGTGAAAAAAAAGATGAAAATTCAAAGATTCAAATGTACAGAACGAGAACCAAAAATTCATCGTTCTTACAGCTCTGTCCCCCCCCCCCTCTCAGAATGTTTTCCTTCTCTTTTCTTTAAACCCTTGAAAGTTTGGAAAATTCAAATTTGCTAATTTTGGTTTTCGCTTCGCTTTGGGTGTGAAACTCACAGATGTGAAGTTGAGGATCTTCTCTTTCCCCCATTTGAATTTGAGATCATTTTTCCAAAATTCATCTCAAAACCAGTTGAAAGATCGCTTTTTAGATACCATTAACATAATGGTAGGTATTTTCCTTGGCTCGAAAAAAAAAATCAAAAAGTTGACCAATCAATTTTGACATTTTTTCTGGCTTGAAAAACTTTGTTAAAAAAATTTTTATGGACAAATTTTCGGGAATGATACATTTTTTTTACTATTTACATTTCAAATTATAACATTTATGACCAATTCAGGCTTTCATTGAGAAATGAGAGTGAAAAAATGTTAAAATTTTGGCTTCTGAATGTCTTTTATCAGAAAAATTTTCGCCTTCACTTCTCTCAGGTTTCATCCCTCAATAAATTTTCTATTTCTAAAGCAAGTTAGAAAAATTCCTGAGACTTATTTCCTTGAAATTCATCAATTTGATACCCCTGCTTTCTATTATTTTTTTGGGAGGCTATAAACGATGAATTGTGAGAAAAATTACAATTTTTAGCCTGAAAAAAGGTCTGAATTTTCATCCTTGCAATTTGGCAGGCACCTTCACCATAGTTTTTTTCACTTCTTGAAAATTATTTACCTACAATTTTCCTTTGAAATTGAATTTTTTCCTTGAATTTGAAATTTTTTTGTAATTCATTCTAATTTTCGAATTTTTTACGAGGAAGGGGGAGAACTGAAAATTTTTGGACTTGAATTTGAAATATCTGAAAAGGTCAAAAATTGAATTTTTTTTCAAATAAAAGAAAAAATTCAGACTGTCTAAATTCTTTTAGACCATTCCTCTATACGAGCTCAAATTATAGTACATCAAGTGAAAAAATCCCCCCTTTCTTTCTAAAAAAAAAAGTTGAAAATTAGTCTGGGAGTTCTGAAAAAATCAGGGAAAATTATTTCTAAAAACTGATAGTGAATCTCATAAGAAAAATGGAGATTCAGCGCATAATCCCTAATTGATGCGGAGAGCTTAAATTTTGAGAATCTCATTCGCAAGGGAAAATAAACCACCCCAGGAAATGACGTCCTAATTTTGAAAATTCGTTGTTGTTGCTCAAAATTAATTGAACTTTGATCGTCGCCTGTAAAAATTCGCATAAATTTGGAAGTACGTAAATCTGCGTAGTAAACTTTGACGATCCCAAAGACCATCCTATACGGTTTTATTGAGCTGTAACAAACCACACCTATATATTCGTCAAGACATCGTCGTCAAAATCTACGAGCTCACAGCTCACAGCGGTTATCTCGCAGTATGTGTTACAATTCTGCTGTGCAATAATTGGTTGAGTTTGAGCCATAAATCGTTGTAAACAATCCACGTGTGGTTGTATAATATAATACCTAGTCCGGCGATAAAATGAATCATCTTACACGCCGCACGTCACAGTCACACGATCTCTGGCAGAGGCTCTACGAGTACGACTACAAATTGAATCATAAGACGGCGGCTGTATCGTAATTGCTCTTTTATGCATTCGACCTGAGACTAACATCGTTTTTCAATCGTTTTCGATTAATTCTTCCGGAATCGTAGACGAAGCGTGGTACTTTTTAAATTAACGTCGAGTCGTACACGGTTTTTCTATCCTGGTGCAATGACATCATGTTGAGGAAGTATTCAGAAAAGAATGCTCGGAGTTACGTTTACCGCTGATCGGATGTACGAAGGATTCCATTTTGTCTTCCATTGAGATATCGAAGTACTCGGATTACCCAGGGCTGGGTCGTTTTGTTATCCAAATACCACCTCGAAGCTTGTCGACTTGAGACCGTCGTACCACTGTTTAACATTTTGGTTTACATCGAGCACTTAACATCTTTTCGGTTCACTACGAGTGTACTTATATTAAATTCCTGCACATTCGTTTACACAATCGTATCGTTAAATCTGAATCGCGAGCGCGTGCAATGCGTTTCCTCTCATTCCAGGTTTGTTCTTTTGTGTTCACCTTCCATGACAATGAACTCTTCGACGTCGTTGCTGACCAGCGACCACTATGAGTCCGGCTCCGTGAAACCGCAATTAGTCCTGAGAGTATCTGTAGATTTCCAGCTAGTGTTTTTGGTGTTTTGAGTGACCTAATTTTTTTTTTTTTTTGAAAGAAAATTGGTGAAGATTTTTGTTGTAGATCAACAGGTTTCTTCGATAGGTTTTATTGGATTTTAAAGATTGTGGTGAAGTTTGATGAATGACTTGGGTTGGATTTTTTTCTGACTAGAGGTTGAGTAATTGAAGACATGTCTATTATTGAAAGTGTTATATTGATAGTGATACCTGCTGAGTGTTGACAAACGTTTGCTTGGGATGAAATTTTTTCTCATGTAGTCATTCTAATTTTACAGATTCATCCAAAAATTTTGAAAGCAGTTTCAAGTTTCAACGTTAAATGTTTGGTATTTTCCACTCTTTCTCCACTTCTCCTTTCATTCTGAATCAGTGAAATGCCCCTGAAAAACAAGGAAGATTATAGCCCAGAAAAAATTATTGAAATTAAATTCGTTTTCAGTGAAATTTCTTACGTTTTTTTATCAACTTCTTGGATCTTTGATCAATTTTAGTGAAAATATTAGCCAGTTTTAATCAATTTCGGTTATTTATGGTAATTTTTGCGGATTTTTTTCTGATTTTTTTCCCTGATTTTTTAAAGTCAACTTACTCCTAATTGCTAATTTTCGACTACTTGATTTCTTCTTTGATTTTCTGAGAGTAAATTTACATGATACGTTTTCAAATTACTTGTTATGGATCAGTGAAAATCACCAAGAAGTCGAAAAACTCTTCTCCGAAAGTCAATCAGTGGATTTCAATAGGGAATCATGAAATTCACTTTCATATTGACGATTCTTTTGAAAAATTGGTCGAAATTTAGTTTAAAAAATTAAAGAATTTTGAAGAAAAATCATTTGTGAAGTATTCGTAAAAGTGAAAATTGGTTGGAAAAAGTGGTGAAAATTCATTAGAAGTCAATAATTTTTATTAGATTTAGTAAAATTGAAAATTCAATGAAAAATTTAGTGAAAATTCATTCAAAAATTAGTGAGAATTCATTGAAAGTCAATAATTTTCATTAGATTCGGTAAAAATAGAAATTTATTTAAATAATTGGTAAAAATAAGAGTTCATTTGGAAAATATCAAACTAAAAAAAATTATAATTCTTTTAAAAACTTAATAAAAACGATGTTCATTTAAAAAATTGGTAAGAATTCATTGAAAGTCGATGATTTTTATTAGATTTATTAAAAATTTAAAATCCATTATTGAAAACCTGGTAAAAATGAGTGTTTTTTTTTTTAGAAAATCTGTGAAAATTCATTAAAAAAATTATTGAGACTTCATAGAAAGTCGATAATTTTTATTAGACTTTTTAAATTTAATTTCGCTGATTTTTTTGTATGTTGCGCTCTCATATTCTAAATTAGTGAAAACTTCATTGATTAGCAGTGAAAATTGTAAGGCTCGAAAAATCAATGAAATTATTTTACAAACGCAGTCAAATGTACCTATTTTTTGGTAAATTTTCACTGATTTTTAGCTCAACGTCGTGTCGTTAATTTTTCTGTCAATTTTGCTCTTTTTTTAAAAGTAAATTTCGTTGATTTTGTTCATTGATATTTTTGGTGATTTCTCATGTGAAATGACGAGGTCTTGTCCAATTTTTCGGGCAATTTCATCAATTTTTATTCATTCGCTCTTTTATTTTTAATTAGTGAAAATGATCGAAAATCGAATTATAGCACGGTGATAAATCAGTGAAAAAATCTTTGAAAAGAAGATAGTGAAAAATATTGCTGAAAAATGGGCGAAGTTCTTTGATAAAACAGTGAAAATTCTCTGAAAAATCTAAGAATTTTATTGATTTTTCTTGTGCTACATTTCTGACTTTTTTCCAGTGACTTTTAACTGATTCTGAATGAAAATGAGAGTATATTTCGCTGAATTTTTCTGTCAAAATTTTAGTGATTCCTTCATTTTAGTTCTGAATAATTTTTGCGATGATGGTTTTCTTTTTCATATTACCTATAATTTATTTCTCATGACAAGAAATTACATCCCCAATTTTTCTGTAAACCGATACATTTTTTCAGTATTAATTCATCATGATTTTTTTTACTGATGTAGAATTTATTTTTCTCGCAGACTTAATTTTTTTTTTAAATTTATTCTGATTTTCTTTTAATGACATTGATCTGATTCGCGAACGAAATACCATGATTTTAAACTACCAAGTCCAATTTTTCATTTCACTTCTGAAAACCACCCGGGACAATTTTCTCATTATATTTCATCGATTGGTATTTTTTTTTTCGCACTCATAAAATGTGTGAAAAATTATCACCGACTGTACGAGTTACACGAGCACGAAATGCAACGCCAGGCAGCTACGTAAGCCGAAAAATGAACGGTAAATAACGATAAAGCGTGAAAATGTGACGTCATTAGTCGTAAATAAAGACACCATTCGACCTTTTTGTTTTTCCATTCGGTAAAAGTTTCGCGTGCTAATTCGTCGGTAGAGTTTTTCTTAAATTAAACGCTGGTCGGGATGGTCGGTACGATGTTACTTATTTACTAAGTCTATTTGCGGGCCTCAGAAATTGGGTTTGGAGAGGAAAGACGAACAGATGAAACGGTCAGAAACGTGTGTGTGGTGTTAATTCCGGTCATGTAGGATTCGTATCTGTGTTCGATTGGTGTCTGTAGAACTGTAGACCTAAAAGAATCGTTGAGTTTTCGTAAAGTGTAAGTAAGAAGTGAAAATAAGCAACATGTGAAATACTCGTAGAATCGTATGGTAGACGAAACTTCGGAATTTATTAGCAGCTGGTTTTCTTTACTTATGAACGTATTTAGGATAAAATTCGCAACCGTTTTAGGTACCTAACAGAGCTGTAAGCGAGGCAGTTCTATACCGCGCTCCACCGTCCACCGCCTCGTCGAAATGCGGTAGCGGGCCCTGACGAGATACTCGCGTTGAAAAAAAGCGGGTAGACGGGTATACTCGCCCACCGCTTTTGTTGGTCAACACGGGTATGACGAGTATTACCTTTTTACTCGGGTACTTTTTTTCACTTTACATTAAAATAACTCAAAATCTAGATCGAGGACATAGGTTTTTTATGTAAGGAAAATGATCTACGTGAAATTCTCTACAAGATAGTGTAGGTTTGAAAGTTTGCCTGATAACTGAACGAAAGCTATAAAAGCCCAAAGTTCCGAAGATGCATTTTCATTGCCAACTTTTCGTACTTTTTCCACTTTACATTAAAATAACTCGAAATCTAGATCGAGGACATAGGTTTTTGAGGTAAGGAAAATGATCTACGTGAAATTCTCTACAAGATAGTGTAGGTTTGAAAGTTTGCCTGAAAACTGAACGAAAGCTATAAAAGCCCAAAGTTCCGAAGATGGCGAAGATGTAGTTTCATTGCCAACTTTTCGTAATTTTTTTCACTTTACATTAAAATAACTCGAAATCTAGATCGAGGACATAGGTTTTTGAGGTAAGGAAAATGATCTACGTGAAATTCTCTACAAGATAGTGTAGGTTTGAAAGTTTGCCTGAAAACTGAACGAAAGCTATAAAAGCCCAAAGTTCCGAAGATGGCGAAGATGTAGTTTCATTGCCAACTTTTCGTAATTTTTTTCACTTTACATTAAAATAACTCGAAATCTAGATCGAGGACATAGGTTTTTGAGGTAAGGAAAATGATCTACGTGAAATTCTCTACAAGATAGTGTAGGTTTGAAAGTTTGCCTGAAAACTGAACGAAAGCTATAAAAGCCCAAAGTTCCGGAGTTGCGTTTTCATTGTAAACCTTTCGTACTTTTTTTTACTTTAGATTAAAATAACTCAAAATATCGATCGAGGACATAGGTTTTTGAAGTAAGGAAAATGATCTACGTGAAATTATCTACAAGATAGTATAGGTTTGAAAGTTTCCCTAGTCATTAAACGAAAGCTATAAAAATTCAAAGTTCCGGAGATGCGTTTTCATTGCAAAGTCGAGCGGTACGCGCGCGGTAGTACCGCGGGTTACTCGTACTCTACTCGCCTCGCTTATGAAAGATGACGTATTAAACGGGTAAGCGGGTATGGAAAAGCGGGTAGACGGTATTACACCCGCCTCGCTTTTGTGCGGGGCGGTGGACGGGTACAAATGACTGCCTCGCTTACAGCTCTGGTACCTAACGGGTTCTATTTTTCTGGTATGTGCGTTGTTTTCCATATTTTTGTCTTTAATTTTTATCAGCGGTATTCATTTTTTGTGGTTTTGTTCGAATTTTCGAAAGTTGAAACATTCTGCTTGTAAACGAGGCCGAGTCTGAAATTAGCTCTCCAATAATGTATTGTTTTGTGTACGGAAATCCATTCTGACCCCTTCCCCCCTCGTCATTACACAATGTATTTGTGTGTATGAAATATAATGACCTGCTTCCGGAGATCAGCCTGGTTATATAATTTACACACGAAGGCTTCGAGCTGGTGGAAAATTTATACGTAATCGATGAACCAGTTGAATGCAATTCGCAAGTGATCGTGTACTTTGGTGAACTGTACTAATAAAGAATAGCCATGACATTGTGAATAGTTTAGGTACTTGAATCGTCTTGCTCATTATTTCACTAATGTATCTCTCTAGATACGTTGAACGTATTGTACGTATTCGAGTAGAATGTGGTTGTAATACGGTGAAGAGAAATAGCAAATAGCGTCATGTTATCGATGACTCATGCTACAAGAATGATGTGTAGTTTGTGTACAAGTTGAGTTTTTTTTTTTCTATTTATTCGGCATTGTGTCAGATAACGTTATTGCCTCGAGCTTATGGGTATTACTTAATCGATCGAAATGAAATTTTGTATTGATGTGAGGTGCTTTGATCGTGGATAATTTTGATGTGTTTAATTTTTCATTTCCCCTTCCTCCCCGACCTTAGAGCTGACTTGTATTCTATTATCTAAACCTGTTTTCTTGTGTACTTATTTTGTATGATTAAAAAATTTATCAATTTTCAAGGGATCTATCTGTGGTGAAAGTTGTTATTTTATTTTTTATTTTTTTTGTAAAAAATGAAATGAATTTTTTGGAAGGAAAAAAATGGTAGCTTTCTATGAAGTCCCTTCTGTTTCGGTAAGAAATTATAGGTTTTTGAAATAAAGTGTTTTCAACTGTAATTTTGAAAAAATTTATGAAAACAGAAAAGTGGAATGGTGCATCTTATAGTCCAATTTTTTATTTTTTCAAATCCCTATTAGATGAAAATTTTTGTCCATTTGATCGATCCCAACGTCTTGCTGGTCTTGTTGATCCTATTTTTAGCTGAAAGAACTTGAAAGTCCTGCAGAAATCCATTTTTTTACGTTTTTGATTGAAAGTCCTGTTTTTTTTCCAATTTTCAGACTCACCTGCCAAAATAAATACAAAGGGTCCATTTTCTGGAAAATCTGGAAAATCCGGGGAAACTTATGAGTCTGGAAAATCAGGAAATTTTGAAATTTTCACTACAATTCTGGAAAAATCCATAATGAATCGTCTAGAAAAGTGTGTTTTGACTTATTTTATTGGAAATTTTACAAAAAATTTCTTCCTCGCTCTTTTGTATTCATCTATTTTTGTAAAAATTGATATTTGAATGTACGTCTTTGTCCATTAAAGTACAAATTTTTCAACTAAATTTTTCCTCGCCACGATCGAAGATGATCTACGCTTTCCCCTCTCTCCCAAAAAATTCGTTAGTTTTTTTAAAAAAAAAAAAAAAAAAAAAAAAACGCAGGTTTCTTCAATAAAGTCGTGATGAGAAACAAAGTGCAATGATGTCCTGAATCATGATCGTAAAAAAAGGAAAGATTATGGAAGAGAATTATTCAAAATTATTGAACACATTTTGGAAAATTTCATTATGAGGGTGAAATGATGAATTTTCAGCTTTTGAAATCTTTTTTTCAAAATTTTTCGCCTCTTCTTTCCTTGAGCTAAAAACATGAATTTTTGTTGCGTTATTTTCCAAAATTTGTTTTCGTAATAAGTTTTTGATTTTTTTTTTGGAGGGGAGCCGGCGGAGAGAAGAATATTTATTAGTAGGAACCTGCGTATTTTAAAAAGGTCTTGCGAAAGTACTGCTCAAGTCCTGTGCATATCTCAAAAAAATCGAATTTTATAATCCAAGGTGAAAAATTGTAATTTTTTCATTCGCAAAATTTGATTAATTCTTTCAATAAAGTTTGGAGAATTTTATGAGCATTATTTTGATAAAAATCAAAAATTTTTAATGAAAATTTAGAGGATTATTATTCGAAAAAAATGGGAACTTGAGTGAAAAAATCCGATAATTTTTGTAAAATGTGTTACGATTTTTTGTGAAAATATGAAGTGTCTTATTTTTGATTGTTGAACTTTTATTCCTAAACAATTTTTCGTTTCCATTGAAAAAAATTTAATTTTTGATGTCAAAAATTTGATGTAAGGAAATAATTACATTTCAGGGAAAAGCGAAAATTTCAATCTAGGATTACACATATTTTGTTTGTCCAAATTTCCTCATCATTTTTTGTTGAAAATTGTGATTTTTTTGCAAAAAAAAAATAGTCGATAATTTTTTGTCAAATTTAATAAAGAAAAAACATACTCTAAAAGTTGATTAGCCAAATTAGGTGTAACTCCGGTTTTTGAACTACATAAGTAAGTAGTTGAAGAAATTTGATTGAAAATTAGTGATTTTCCACTAATTTTCCCTTCAAAAATGACTGATTTTTTTGTGAATTCCGTATCATCTTTTTGATTGAAAAAGCAGTAGAAATTCGTGGATTTTTGATTCCAAAAAGCAAACTGATTTGAATTTAGAGTAGGTACTTGTTATTCATAGTTATATCAGTTGTCAGAAATGAGAAAAAAAATTTTATGAAAAAAAATCTTTCAATTCTTGTTTGGTAACCTCTTCTTTTTTTTCCTTTTGGGAAGAATAAGTATCAGCTCTTTGGTAAAAATTTTTAGCTTCTTGGTAAAAAAATTATCTTCGATCATATTTTACCAGTTTCATGAATAAAAACTCGTTTTCAAATTATTGGTTTTCAGTGAAAATATGATTCCAACTAACCAGATAGTTCACAATTTTATTGATTTAGATTGAAACAAATCACCTTATCAATTTTTTTCAATATTCGAAGAAAGATATGGTTCATTTTTGATCCTTCCAAACTATTCTTTATGGATTATCGATTTCTAAAATTTTATCACGTTTTGAACCCCCCTCTCCTCGCTTTCCTGCTCCAAAAATAAGAACGCGTGCTCACGCGTTAAAAATAAATACGAATTTAAGGTCAGATCACGTTCGTATCGGACTGAAAACAAAACAAAAAATTGAATCAATTTACCCGGATTCCATTCGGTCTGAATATTGATTGCGGGAGATGTAAACATCCGGCATTGGTACACCACCATAAGGAACTCGTACATAAGTCGAGCTCACCGATTAATTGACTTAATTACACGTTGTACTATTTTTAAAACATAGGAATGAACGAAAAGAAAAATTAATTAATTTTTTCCATTTTGTTTTTCTCTGCGTAGGTAAAACGTATTGCGCTAGTTGTAAGAAAAAATGCTCCGGAGAAGTGTTACGAGTCCAAGATAAATATTTCCACATCGGATGCTTCAAATGTAAAAGTAAGTAGTATAATTTGGATATTTTACGAAAAAATTCAAAAGGTTATACGCGTGTATCACGCTCCATAAAAATAATATCGATCAATTGATGCGTAATTAATGAAATAGGGGGAACCGAGTGGTTAATATTTGATGGATTTTTCTTTTGATGCATAATAAGTATAGCATAATGTTAATGTTATGTGTTTTATTATAGTCGAGTAATTGGTTTCAATCACGATCGAAGGCTAATTTTTAAATTGTTAATCCCTTTTTATATCATGTACCGAGTGTACTGTCTTATCACTTATCTCGAAACGGTATTACAAGTGAATTAGATAAAACGATTCGGTACGTTGGTCAATATGGTTCGGCGGATGTTGACCTTTTTTCTCCCCGCCATCGTCGAGTTTATAAATAATTAACCGTCGATTAATAACGATTCTCTTGGGATTTGAATGCGATGCGCTCGATGTGAAGTAAATTTAACGCGCCTTGTACTGATTACGAGATTTATGGCTCGGTGAAGCGTTTACAGATTGAAGTTTCGATTTCCTAGCGCCATGGCACGAGATTTTAGATGTTGCTATGTAACTAGTTGTAGGAGGAGCGGAGGGGCGTTAATTGCGAATTTTTTGCGAAACCTTGGGCCATATGGGAATCAGGATCGAGATTAATGAACGTGATATGAGTCACGAATATATTTAACAAGAGTTCGTGACGAAAGAGAAGAGTCTGCAGAGATTGTAGCGGAAATTTTAGTTCTTTTTGGTTCAATTTGTAATTTTAGGTGAATTTTAACGATTCAAGAGCAGTTTTCAATATTTAATTTTTTTTTTCAATGCTTTACCTATCCAATAATTTTTTTAAAAAATTTATTGATAAAATATTTTCTTTGAATTTCCTCAAATTGATTATTATTTTAGTTTTCAAGTTTCATTTTTTTCAATTCTTCTAATTCTACTTTTTTTGGGAACTATATCAAGTTTTAAAATTTTTCCAGAAGTAAAAAACTTTTGTATAAATTTAAATTTTTTTAAAAGTTTTCCAATTTTTAATATGAGGTGGTTTTTAGAGGAAAAATCACTTGGTCGCGAAAATCGTTTTCGAGATTTTGGCATTTTTTGAATTTTTTATACAAAATTACCTCACGAATGAACTATTATGGCCTTTTTCAAATGCAAAATTGACGGTTTTTTAAGAGCTTGAAATTTGATGTTAGAAAAACGAAGTTTTGAAAAAAGAATACGTTGAAAATTTTCAAGTGAGAATTTTTAGTAGAAAACGTATGTAGGTATGACGCAGAAGATTGGATTTCTTTCAATCTCATGGAAAATTTGCTGTAGAATTCGAAAAATTTAGTACAAGAATCGTATCAGGCTTCCACGTGTTCCCAAAACAGTCCCAAACGTAGACCTAACTCAGATACTATTTTCTTTTGTTTTCAAAATTTAATTTTTCCAACGGTTTAAAACGTTGAAAGTAGAATGAGAAAGATCACTGATCTTTCTACACGAATCCATCAAAAGCAAAATTTTTGGCCTTGATTTGCATCTTTGTGTTATCTCAGAATCAACTTTGTGACCAGGATGTCTCTTTTTCTAAAAACACCTCAATTTTTGTAATTTTTCCAATTTTATAGTGTTGAAAATTTCTTTCAATTTTTTAAAATGAAAAAAAAATGTGAAAAACGTGAAGTCGATTTTTTTTATTCATTCGGGTTCAGATTCATTCGTCTATCCCTTTAAAAAAAAAAAAAAAATCGAATTTGGAAAAAAAATAAGGAAAAATTTTAAAATCAATGGTAAAAATTTTGGAATTGAAAGAAATTAGAAAAAGTACATAGATTGAAAAAAATTCAAAAAAATCGAGGTTGAAAAATTTCTAGAAAATTTAAATCAATAAAGTATTGTATTGATGAAAAAAATTTAAAAATTGGATGCTGCTTTAAAAAAAATCATAATTAAAGAAATTGAAATAATTTAGTGTTGAAAAAATTTGAACTTGAAAAAAATATGGACGTATATATTGATCGTTGAAATTTTATTCGCAGAAAATGTATTTAGGAGCTACCATTTTTTTCTCGTATCGTGGAAAAATTGAAGGATTCATTCATTTGTGAGGCTTGGATATTTAAACTACCCCTATGGATCAAAAATTCATTTTTTAGTTGAGGTTCTCTCCGAAATCTACTTATTCGGAAAACCTTGAAATCAGTGCCAACTCTGGAACCTATTTTCGACCCCCATGGGGGTAGTTTTCCAGTATTTCTGGGTTTACGTTTCTGTTTTACGTCGTATTACTCAAGGCGTCTATTGGGTAGTGCGAAAAATACGAAAATCCGTAAAAAGTGGATTTTTTGAGCGAGTCCAGAAGTACAAAAAATTGGAAAAATATGAATTTTGGTTAAAATGTAGTAAAGAGTCGAGTTTTTTCGTTGTTTTCTTCGTTTCTTGGCGTGAATAATTTTTTTCTCAATTTTGTTGGAAAAAAATCATCTCAAAAGGTACATAATGGGTAACGAAATGTTGAAAAAAATATGAAATTTTTAGCTTTTGATTGTCTGTTTTTGCAAAACTTCTCTGTGGGTCAAACTGAAAAATTTTCAGAGGCTTGCATAGAATTTCACAATTTGAATCATTTATTATTTTGGCTATGAAGGAAGAAAACGTGAAAACTTGAAAAAATTATAGGTATTTAAATTTTCAGTTTGAAAAAAGTCAAAAAAAATTGGAAGTATAGCTGAGTACAAATGTTCGTTTGTGTGATTTATTAGATGTCTTGTTTTATTTTCCTCGCGTTCTCTCCTGCTTATTTTTCTCTTCATTCTAATTATTTATATTCACATTTGGAAAGATGCGAAAGAAAAATTATCCTTGAATGTACACGAGAAACATTGCTTTTAATTTCCCATTTCGTTTAAAAATTATTTCAAAGCATATCGTCCTCGAACTGGAATAAAAACCTGAGACAAAAACAAGAAAAAGATGTGCTTCATAGTACTTACGCTACTACGCTTAGAGCAAAAATCAATTCGTATAATTTCTTGAAAAAAAAATCTAGGTAAATGTCGTCCGGAATAAGCCATGTTGAAGTGTATTAAAGACAAATGCTTCATTTTTTCTCTGCCTTTCGTCAAGGTAAAGACCAAACGATACAAGAGCAAAACGATGAAAAAGATAGGAGGGGATAAGACACGAATTCGATTATTTTTAACGCTTTCAAAGCAGGCAGTCATCGGTGGAAAAAAATTTCGTCGAAAGAGTGTATATAGCTGTGAACCTGAAAATGGTAATTTTTTGCAAGTTGAGAGAAAAAATTGTATATTTTGACTTTGTGTGTAAGGTCAAAAAAAGTATATCTAAGTACATGTGTGTTTATTTTGTGTTTCTGATATTACAAGAATGTACATTTATAGGTACAAAGGTCACTATTTCATTATCAATGCGACTATTTCTTGGGTGAAGGGGATCCAAGAGAAAGGAAAAAGTGTGTACTTAGGCGTATATTTTTATACCCAAGCTTATGAGAACTTTGCACCAGATACAGAAATGTGTATTGAAAACGTAAAATTATTAATCGTTGGAAAACCATTACTAAAATGTCCTTGAGTATGTATATAAATTTCATAGTCGTGTGAGGTATTGTGAGTTACATACGAGAGCTTACATACGTGTAGGTAATGTAAGTTTGTTTGTAGTTTGAGAAATGTATTACGATTGTTGTAAAATTATACCACGACAGTATCATTTTCGAGTCATATGAAAATATAACGATAATGGAAATTATAGGATGGTGCTGAAGTGGGTGAAAGTATGCATTAAAATGGTGACGTCATGCGAGCCAATGACTTTGAATGTCTCTCTGAAATGAATTTATAATTTTTAAATTTTTTGTGTGTAGGAAATGTAATGATTGTACATTTTCTTTGTTGTTTTTGCTTTTTGAAAGTCAATCAATAAATCAATGATGAGTTATTATGAGGAATTTAAAATTGATATGAATAATTGGTGTTGTGTGGACTATCGTGATCCTCCCTGCTTGAACATTATTTTTATTTGCTTGTATTCAATAAGTTTGGGAATGAAAATCGAATGTTGATAATTTTTTATGAAAGAAAAAAAAGGTCTACTCAATGGAAAACTCTAAATTTTCCATTTAACATTTTTTTGAAAAGTTTCTTGGGACTGAAATTGAAAAATCAAGCAAACTTTTTTCATCATCTTCTATCGTAAAGGAGCTATCGGTATCAGCTTTGATTAGGATTTTAAATTTGAAAAAAAAATATTGAAATGTTTTCTTTGATGATGCGATTATTGTAAATATTTGATGGTTTTTGCGGCTGGTGATCTCATTTTTTTGGATGGTAACGCTTATACCTTTTCCTCGCCCTTTCCTCGATAAATTTATTTTTGAACCTTCTACCAGTTTTTGCGACGAAGGATGTAATCTTTCCTACGTATGTAATTTTTAAATTTTTTACGTTTGAAAAAATTCATTCAATTTTGAAATTTTCCCACTGCAGTATCGATTAAAATTTCAAGGAAAGAGAAATAATATTACTTACGTACCCATACATTGACGTACGATCTTCGAGTGGGAATGAAACCAAAACTCTGTCTATCCAACCTTCAATCTAAGAAGAGTTCTCCTTCCCCTCCCATCTCCGTAGATCAAATTTTCGACTACGCTTTCATCAAAAATTATTTTTGTTTTCATATCTCTATACTAATATTATTATCTTTTTTCATTTTTTGATATCAATATTGCTGCTGTCTCCATAATATTTTATGTATTTCGTCTCATCTTTGAGAAAATCTCAAAATAAAATGATAAAATGTCCCCCCCCCCCCCATCATCGTTGTATGAATCCAAACACCTGCATAATTTTTCCACATCTTGTTCCTTTTTTTAATTTACTTTTTATTGAATTTATGAAATTTTCTAAAGAATTTAAGCAAATTCGCTACGAATCAGAATTTTTGTAATTTTTTTCGATGAACATTTTAGTGAAAAACTGGGGGGAAATGACTCGTTGCATTTTGATTTGAAAATATTTCGAATCATTGTGCTAATGAATTTTTTCCAAGTGTTCAACAGTGATCTGTTGCCTAAGTGTTTCTTTCATCACTAAAATTTTGTCCATTAGTACTCTCTTAATCTGAATCAGTCAAAATTGACTGATGAAATCGACCCAACATGTCGCTGTAGGAATCAGTGAAAAATTTACTGATTCAATCCGTGAATTTCGATTTTTGAATCCGTGAAAAATTTACTGATCAATTCGTGAATTTCGATTTTTGAATCCGTGAAAAATTTACTGATTCAATCCGTGAATTTCGATTTTTGAATCCGTGAAAATAAAAATTTCATCGATTCAATTAGTAGTCAATTACTGATTCAACCAGTAAATTAAAATTTTCACTGATTCATTTCAGTAGTTGAGCAAAAATTACGGACTCAAAAATAGAAATTTACTAATTTAATCGGTAATTTTTCACTGATTGGCTGTGAAATCAGGGAAATTTCACTGCCAATCAGTGACATGATTTCGTCTCTTTCATTCAGTCAATTTTCATATTTTGACTGATTCAAGTTTTGAGTATTTATTTTTGCCCTTCCCAGACATTAAAGAATTTCTGAAGTTGAAGTTTCTAATTCCTAATCTTAAAAAATCGCTTAAAAATTTTCAATCAGAATTGAAAATTCTTTTGAATTTTTATTGAAAGGCTCCAAATAAAATTCTATAAGCCAGCAATATTTTGGAATTACGAGTATGATGAACAACTCGAAAGCTGTTGTACTCATTTTTGAACACTTTTTGATGAAAATCCGTCGAAAATTCTATATTTTTTGAAATTTCTGCCAAAAAATCTGGGCAAGTCAATTTTTTTTATCGTTTTTGGCACTTTTTCTCAAATTTGATCGAAAGTAATGAAGAATTTGATTTTTAATAACTTTTTCATCAATTTCAATCAGATTCAGTTCTGAAACTTCTCCACCTATTGAAGATTAATAGAAACCTGGTAAAAAAAAAAGATTTTTATCTAAGTATGATTTTTGAAAAATTTTAAATCAAAGTTTTGTAAAATTAAAAAATTTCAGAAATTTCCTCATCAATTTTTTAAATACCCTCTCATGTTGTTTTGTCTCTGTGTAGAAATCACCCTTAGGTGTCAAAAATAGGTTTTTCAATTTGCACTGATTTTTGGCTTTTCAAATCCAGGGGGAACTTGAACTCAAAAACCACTTTTGGACACCTAAAGGTGGTTTCTATATCCAGGTTCACTTTTGGCATTCCATTGACTAAGAAAAAGAAAATTCAAAAATTTTGAAAGAGAAATATTTTTCAAAATTTTATTAATTTTTGAATCTGAAAGGTAATTAGAGGAATTTAGAAACAAAAAATAGACCAAATTTCCCCCTGTTATTTCATTACCTTTAATTTTATTCAAAATGCTTTTGGTACTATTTCCCATTTACCTACATACTGCTACTGCATAATTTCAACCCACTAAACCAGAATAATTGACCAGATTGCATATCACGGTGCGGCTAGGGAAGGGAGGAAGTTGTACATTTTCAACATTATTTTAGAAACATTGTCGAATTCACGATGATTACGTCATCTAATGGTGCAAGTTGGCTCGATTTTTGGAAATACGTATCTAATTGACTTTATTTTAGCGGATACATGCAAATAACGCTTTATACTTGAATATTTACGTAAAACTAGTTTCCCCCTCCCTCTCTTCTACCATAATGCATGTACCTACATATGCGATTTTTATAACGATGTTTGGCTTGTTTTCGTTTTATATTTGCAGCTTGCAGTAATTCTCTGGCTCAAGGTGGATTTTTCTACAAGGACAATAATTATTATTGTAAGGATGACTACCAACGTATGTTCGGTACGAAATGCGCCGTTTGTCAAGAATTTGTCGAAGGCGAAGTGGTCACAGCGCTGGGCAACACTTATCACCAAAAATGTTTCAAATGTGCTCGTTGTAGGTGAGTTGAAATCTATTTATGTTGAAAATCAGCTGACCGGACTGGTTTGGCTCAAAGAAATACAGATACGTAGGTGTCATGAATCGAATAAAAAAATCCGAAGAAATATTAATGAAAAGTGTAAATTACCTAGGCAACCGTTTCCGGGAGGTGAAAAAGTCACATATACCGGTAAAGAAGTGTTATGCGGTAGATGCTCACAGATACCGACCAAAGATATCGATTCTCATTCGCAAACCAGTCCTACATCTGTTAACGGCACACTAACAGGTATATCCGCCAGTATAATTCTATTCGACTTGCGTACGTCTCTATAACATTGTATGGTATTTTTAATTCGCTTATAAGTGTAAGTAAACCGAACGATAAGGATGAAACCAGTTCTATGACGATGTCACTGAGATTAAATGTACAGCAGACTAGACCGAGACGTGCGAATAACGTGGTGGTTTAGAAAATTTCTCACATTGCTCGATAATTATATACTATCTGGGTACATTGAAGACGACCGGTATAAAATTTAATTGCTTAATTAAAAAGGAAGACGAGCGAATGCATTTTTTGGTGCAATTTATCAAGTGTCAGGAAACACGACGTGTTTTGGTGAAAGGTCGTGGTCGTTTATTTTTAAGATGAGACAGGCTCAATGGTGTGGGACTAGATTCTAAATTTTTTTGCCAGAAATGGGATTTCAACGATTCAAATCAAATGTTTTCATTTTTTGTGATTCATTTTGTTCAAAATTTTATCCATTTTTGAAAATTTCTCTTAATTTTTTAAAAAAATTTTTTCAATATTTTGGAATTTTTCCTCAATTGTTTCAGAGTTGAAATTTTTCTAATTTTTTTCGAAATTGCTGCATCCATTTTTAAAATTTTCCTAAAAATTTTTTCTCAATTTTACAATTTCCTCAAATTTTTTCAACTTTGATTTTCAAAAAAATCTTAGTTTCAAGGATTTTTTTAATTTCTACCAACTAAAAATTTTTCCCCCATGATTCTGAAAGTTTTCCTCAATTTTTCTCAACTTTGAATTTATTTTAAAATTTTCAACTTGATGTTTTCTGAAATTTTTTCCAGTTTAATAGAAGAAATTTCAACTTGGAAAAATTTGAGTTTTTTTCAAAATATTTTTTCATTATCAAGTTAGAAGTAATTTGAAAAGAATGAAGCTGAGAAATTTTTTTGAGAATCAAAATTGAAAATATTTAAAGGAAAAAATTCAGAACATTTTTTCAAAAAATTTTAAAAATGGATACAATTTTGAAAAAAAAATCAAAATTTGAACTCGGAAAATTTTAAACCTTGATGATTCGTTGAAATCCTATTTTTAGTAAAAAAAAATAATTAGGAGCTGGTGCAGAGAAGATGAATGAGATGTACATAGATTGTGGAAATTTCTCGTTTATTATCAATTTATGCGAAGAGGAATTTGTGATCGTTAATTAACACCAATTCGCACACGAAGACGGTCGCGAGAGGCACCACGATATCTAAGTACACGATGTACAAGTGTGATATAGATAGGGTACCAACTTGGCCAATGTTGAGGCTAATTTAGCTCCGTATTTCGAGCTTGTTAAATTAATTCGCGATAAATGTATCACACCTTATCTGATACTTGTAGCACGTATGTTGCTCGAGTCGACGTTTCACCAGGCACTGTGCTTTCGAAAGTTTGATAAAATTGAAATACTTGGAGTTGTCAGGTTATTGGAATATTTTTTAATTTTCAGCTTGGCTGATAATGAGCTGAATTTGGTCTGAATTTCATTGGAATTGAGTGCAGTAGAGAAGGCTGGTGTGAGGAAAAGAATGCTCAATGCAGTTTTTCGTCAAAAAACGTATCTAAGGAGTGGTAAAATTCTGTTTCTGAAAAGAGTGAATTTTTTGAAAATTTTTCTTTATTGCGAGATGAAAAAGAAAAAAAGGAAGGATATTCTCACAATTTCAAAAATTATCGAAATATGTCCCTTTGAGAGTCATAAAATGAATTATTATAGTGGTTTTAAAATTTAAAGTTACTAAAAAAAAAAAAAAAGGAAATTTAGTCGTTGTCCCTGGACAATTTACGAGGTGTTTGTTTCACAAAAAATTGAAAAAATCAAGAAAAGTTAGTTTTTCTTTTTTCTCAAACAAAAATTACTACTGAGGTAAAAGTTCGTTTCTGGTCGTTTGTTGAAAAACGACGAAGAACAATTCCCTTCCAATATGGGGAAATGATTGTTTCTGTCATTTCACAAAAAAAAAAAACCGATGAAAGAAATGGTAATTTTTCCAAATCTATAAAGTAGTTGTTTTTGATGATTTTTTGAAAAAACAATGATAAAGGTCAAAACAGCCTATCTAACTCTAATTTTCTAGATAAAATTAGAAATGAATCAGATTAGACAGTTCCACTGTGAAAAGGAAGAATTGTTGACATTTTCCACTCTTCTTCTTGAATTTTTTAGTAAAAAAAGGATACGAAGAGTGCAAGGTTGTTTTTGGGCAAATCTGAAACAAGAAAAATAGTATGAAGTGAGCAAAAATGGGCAGAAAAGTCCAAAAAATGGTAGGAATTTTCATTTTTCAGATTTAGTGAATACTGTAATATTATTGTAAGATGGGCATTTCTTGAAAATCGACGAACAACGATAATTTTCCAATATCGCGAGGTGATTGGTTCTGATCTTTTACTCAGAAACGACGATAAATGACCATTTTGCATTCCTAAAAAATGCTTAGTGGTCTCTTTTCATAACAAAAAACTGTGTGGTGGTCGTTTCTGATCGTGCCTTCAAAAATTATGAGAAATTGTCATGTTTAAATCCTAAAAACGACGAAAAATATTCATTTGTGACTCTTGTCAGAAAAAATACCCCAAACCATTGAGATTGTAGTGAAATTTCTGAAATATGCTGAAAAATCGATAAAATTCTTCGAAGAATCAGGGAAAATCCGCTGAAAATCAATAAATTTTTCTAAATTTTTCTAATGCTGCAATTCTGGCTTTTTTCATTGACTTCACTGATTCGAAATCAGAAAGTATAATATTAAGTTGCAATTACTACTTATATCTTTGCCAAAAATCAAACATTCGTTTCAAAAATAAGCACGCAGATTAAAAAAATTACCGTTCTCATTTTGATTTCGAGCTTGTTGAAAATTTCGTGGAATTCTACTGTCGAATGACGTCGTATAATTCTGTATCATTTCATTGTGTAAAACTTTATTTCTCGTCAGTCCAATTTAAAAATTCAATTACGCGACTATTCGACGTACGACGAACTGAATCAATTTCTGTATATTTTGAACCAGTCAGCAAATCGCTCATAAATTTTGTCGACGGTGAAGTTCGCAGAAATCTCCTTTTTTGGTAGCTTATCAACTAGAGTTGAAGAAATATGGCGAATTTCGTAAAATGATGAAAATAGGACTTGGGACTTATCTCGTGTTTATCTTGCCATCTTCTCGTTTGCAGAGCAAAAAAAAAAGACGATAAGATAAGACGAATTCAGTATACCTAGTAGTGAAGTATCATCTAAACGAATTTCGATGTTCAAGTTTCGAAAAAATTCTATGTTTAGATTCCAAGTCTGGTGTTTTTGTCGCAGTTGAATGTGTTTGCGAAAAATTCGGCGATGATTCAAGATTACCTTGACCTTTCTCGATACAGTGTGAGATAAATTGAAGTGAAAAATTCTTCGAACTGGATCGAGCTGGTTTCTTAAAGTTATAAATAAAAAATTGCACGTGTTTGTTTTTTTGCAAATTGAGAAATTTTATCGTGTGGTGTCGAGTGGGACTTGAATTTTGGATTTTTTCCCTCCCTTCTCCCTTCTTCTTTACTCGTGCTGCTGAAAATGTACGTATAAAGAAAGTGGCGGCATTAGAAAATAAAACATCGTACCTTGAGGCGATCCCGGTTTCGAACACATGCCCATATCGAACCTCAATGACTCACCTAGTCGATGCAATAATAAGTACGTAAACTCCACTTATACGTATTATTACCAATGCCTACTCATGAGCGAAGACAGCTGACTGACTTGGTCGGCGAGAGAACAGAGATAAAATTTATCTGCTTTTTATTCTGTTTAACACCTCGACCAGATTAGTCAAGTTAATTGCAAACTGTTATTTCGCTGTAGGCTTTTTTACTACGTTTATAAACAGGGAATATTCAGTTTGAGAAGGAAGTGGAAAAGACTAGGAATGAAGCTGGTTGGTCCAAAAAGGCCGATTTTGTGTCAATTTTCAGCAAAATGACCCAATTCGTGAACATTTGAAGGAATGTGAAACAGGCTGACCATTTTCTGGTAAACCTGGAAAAGTCACGAAATTTAGATAATCGGAAAATGTCAGAAAATTTTGATTGTTAAGGAGTTCTGAAATTTTCCATGAATTTTTTTTTAAATCCAAAAAGAGGGTAAATCATTAATAAAAAAGTGTTTCTTTGCTTATTTGAAAATGTTTCTAAAAATTTCATCCTCGCTTTATACTGATTTTTTTATTTTATCATTTTTTTTTGACCATGACGTAATTACAAAAAAAATGGTATTCAAATAAAATTCATGTCTCAGTCCATTGATTTATGAATTTTTCAAAAAAAAAATTGTCGCCATCTCAGGAAAAATTTACATTTTTCCTTTCTGTCTTTCTACAGACTTGATTTGATATCTTTTTTTTTTTTGGAAACGTATCTATATACTATTTTTTTTAATAAGCTGTAATGAGAATGAAATGTCAGGAGACCACGATGTTGAAAAGAAGGGATAGAGCAGTGAAAGAGAATTCAAAATTAGTGGCTGTGTTCCGCGTTTTAGAAACCTCAAAAGTAGGAGAAAGGTGACAAATTTTCATTTTTTGAAGGTATTTTTTCACAAAAATTTTCACCCTTGCTTCATTTGGAATCAACTTATTTGTATGTCTCAATGAAATGGTTAATATTGTATTCTCTCATCGATTTTTTGTTCTACGGGGACATGTCGAAATGATTCGGAAGGCTTTTGTAAAATTTATGAATCTGAGACAACTATTTCTTTAGGGGAAGGGGCAATGAATTACGAAAAAATTTTTTTAATTTTTTATTTGTACGATTTAGTACACATATTCTTTCAGGTCGGAAAAATAAATATGACCCTGCCGGAAATAAGGGACCTTGTGTAAAAAAGAATCGATGTCTTTATTTTTATCGATTTGGTCCAGATTTGGTGTCATTTGGACTAAAAAACGTGAAAAATGAGACATCGAATTTTTTTACACAAAGTCCCTTCTTTCCGGCGGGGTCACAAATTTTGTTCAAAACGTAAAAGACGAAAAAAATCTGAATAATCCAAAAAAAATTTTGCAGACTTGTATGTCACGCACCTCTTCTATTTTCGAATGAGAATGAGTTCAGATCCTAAAAACGTTGTCTTCCTGCTTGAAAACGAGCATCACTGAATGTCTCATCAAAATTTTATCAATAAAAATAAAAAAATCCGACTTCTGGTACCTATGGTCTCATTCTTCAGAGGATTCAATTTTATTACTTTAATTTTACTTTTCAAAATGAATTATAAAAGAATTATACTTGGGATTTTTTTCTCACCCTATTTCAATCTATTGAAACGACCTTAAACTTTCGTTTGTTTTTTTTCTCAAAATTTTGATTTTTCAAGTCATTTTTTGGAAATTTTAAAAATTCAGTTTTTTTAGTTCATTTTTTAACCTTTTTCAGTATTTTTTTTAATTGAACAAGGAAAGATTACTCTATTTAAAGAGCCAAAAAAATTCTAACAAAGGGTTGGGCATCGTTGATTTGTGATGAATTCAAGTTCTCTAGTTTTCATGTAGGAGAAGGGGGAGGGGATCTGAAATTTTCAGAACTGAAATTTGAATCGTTTTTGACACATCTAGAAATCTTGTGCAAAACAGTAATTTAAATAAAAATTGAAGCTCTTTTCCCTTTCGGGTGAAAAGTAAAAACTTCTGATCATGAATTCATGATCAAAATATGGTGATAAGGTAATGTTTTTTATTTTTGTGTGTAAAGAGACAAACCTGATAATTTTTATCAAAATGTCAATGAAACTTAATTTTGTCTCAACTTTTTCCTTAGTTCAACATTTTCAAACCCCTTTACATTTTTTTCTAAATAATTTCTTCTTTTTTTTTTTTCAAAATTCACCTTATTTCTTTAGAACGTGAAAATTTAGGTACTTTGGACATTTTTGTGTTATGTTATAACTCAGACAGTATTGTCAATATTGGGAACCACTTTTTAAAAATTAAACTTCATAACTTTTCATTCAAGTGTCAATGCATTTCAATATTTTAGATCCTTCAATTTTTTTTCAAATTTTACCCTAACTTAGAAAAATTCGTCTGGAAAACCTGGAAAAGTGAGGTAAAATTATTTCTGAAATGTTTTAGACACTCTGCTGGAAGATAAAAGTATGGGTTTAAAGTATTTTTTGAGATAGACCAGTTATTAATGTCTCGAATTTTTCATTTCAAGCTTTCGATTTTTAAAATTTTTTTGAATGGTCCTGTTCTCAGAAAATGAAAAATGAAAAAATAATTATTATTTTATCGAATTCCCGAATTTTTTGATTTCACGTATTGCTCCATTTAATTTCTTCTTAGGCACGTGGCATCGTCGTAGCCTTTGGTTTTCTCGGAATTATCCATAAGTAGATTACTCGACGTATTACAATAACGTTAATTCGCGTGATTAATAAAAATATAAATAATAAATTCCGATTAATTTCAATTCGTATAGATTGCGCCGGATGCCGAGAAGATTTAAAAGAAGGTCAAGCATTAATTGCTTTGGATCGGCAATGGCACGTATGGTGTTTCAAATGTCATACTTGTAATGCTGTTCTACACGGAGAATACATGGGAAAGTTAGTATATTCGTTTACGTATACATTAAATGTACGATTAGTCGTATGCATTTGTATAATGGGACGTGTGCTCGACTTACACGACGACAATTTTATAATTGACATCATTAACCGACCGGGGTATATTATCACGATGTGGGTGCGTTTTTTAAATTAGATCTAAATTATTCTTGAAAACGTAGGTTATTTTTAATTTTTTTCGAAACGAAAGACTGTACTGAAAATATCGATGATGCAACATCGATGTCGAATTGACTGACCGCCTCTGAACCGCGATAGGTCTCCGGATCTGGTTCGGAGGCGAAAAGGATCATCAATCAATCGAGTCGCTCGTGTCGATGTAAGCTAATTTCCGCAATTTAGACCTTGGCTATAATTAAATTTTACCATCGAGTTTTCGAATTGACATCTGTAATGTCAATTGATATTGTCTATTTAACGAATAATTTAGGTAGTAGGTCGATATAGACTGACAGATACGAATGGATGTAGATATTTGCAGATGATAAACGGTTGCATTGTTTGTGGTGTTTCAGAGATGGCGTGCCATATTGTGAAAAAGATTATCAAAAGTTGTTCGGAGTCAAATGCGCTTATTGTACACGATTCATATCTGGAAAGGTGTTACAGGTGAGCAGATTTCTTCGTTTATTTGGTATTAATGTTTAAATTTTTGATTTGTGAAATAATATGTAGTCTGAATTCGAATTGAAAAAATTGTTTTCGGGCAAAGAAAATTTTTTCCGGCAAGAAATAATTTAGAAGTTGGCTAAGTAATTTTTTTGAAAGTATTCATTGGGGAAGAGATATAAGTAGGATTTCAAGGGAGATTAGCTGAATTAAAAATGAATTTGGAAAAAAATTGTTTTTGGAGTTGGAAAACTTGGCTGAAAAAAATTTAATTCATGAAATGGTAAAAATTGAACTCAGCAATTTCTTTAATCAAATTGTGAAAATTTCAAAATTGGCATTTCCATTTCAAAAAAATTAATTCTTATGAAAATTATCGATCAATTTATTTATTAACGTAATGAAATGTGAAAAAAATTAACAATTCATGAAAATGGTCGTTTTCGTAAAATTTGAGTGAAATACTTTTGGAAAACTGTATATTAAAAAAACTTAATTTATTTTTTCATTTCTGTATTTGAAAAAAAAAAAACTTCATTATTAAAATTAATTTAAAAAAAGTGTCTATTGGCAAAAAATAGCAAGAATTTCGATGATTTTCTGACAAGTTGTAAGATTTTTCAACATTTTCCTCTTTCCTTGAAATTTTCAATTGAAAATGAAATGGGAGTTCCTTTTTTTTTTTGGCAAATTTAAAGCAAAAGAAAAGGTGTATGGATATAGTAAGAAAATCATCAGACATCATCATCTAAGCAGTCCAATGATAAATTGGCAAAATTTTGATAATCATACAAAGTAAGAGTACTTAGGTATTTTTTTGACAAAATTACATCACCAAACATTTGTTCTGAAAAACATTCAAAAGGGCTCAAAATTCCATCAATTTTTTCATTTTTCAAATTCTCCTAATTTGTTTTTTGTGTCTTGTCATGATTTCATTTCCCTATGCTAAAAAAACATGAAATTTTTTATCCGTTTTGAAACCGAAAGAGAAAGATGTTGCTGATTTTAGAAGGGATGGGGAATTTTCGTAAATCGAAAAATATTGAAAGTTTGTGAAAAAGTTTCATTAATGAATTCTCTTTTTGGAAATACGACAAAATTGAATTTTCTCAAAAATTATTTTCTTATCGAAAACGAAAAAATATTTTCATGAGTGTCATAATTGAAAATGAATTATTCTGTTCGTAAATATTTCAATTTAGTGATCCGGGGGAGGGGGTTTGGTACCTTCGGCTTCAGTTTCAAGATTTTTGATTAAATATAATGTCTCTCCGGGTCTGGCTCTAGGACTTTTAAAAAAGTGGCTCTGGTTCCGACTCCAAATTTTTCTTTAAAGTAGCTCTAGCCTTTGAGATTTTTATAAAGTGTCTCAGGCTCCGAAAAAAATCGCCTGGAAGGGCTTTCTTTCCTCCTCTCTCCAGCCCCATTTGGATTTCTGTTTTAATTTTGATAGATGAAAAAAAAATGAAACATTCGAAAAAATTCAAGTTTTTTTTGAAAAATATTTAATTATTCAAAATTTATTCAAATCCAAAAACAAGGTAATATTTATTTTATAAATTTCAATCAAAAATCTAGAATATTTAAAAATTTTCCTCATTTTTCCAATGGAAATTTTTTTTCTGACTAATAATTTTTCTTAAAATTGAATAAGATATGCAAAAAAAAAAAGACGTGAAATTTCTTACGAAACAAATAGGTACATCTATAAAGGGATGGGGGGAGGGGCGTCTTCTTAGTTCAATTTGAAGCAAAATGGAATCAGAAAGAAATAAAAAAACAATTATTCTCCAAATTCAGCAGACCTTTTGAGGATGATAAATTGAGTAATGGGAATCCTTTGGAATTTAAACATCCATTTGAAGACTATTTTCAGTAAATTGTTTCACAAGTCGATGCAATTTTTATGTTTGAGTTCCGATTGCCAAATTTTGGTTGCATTTGTGTAACTAATAAAGGGAAACATAATTTTTTCGAAAAAGTTTGCTTTTGGTAGTGGGGTGTCGAGGAATGTAATTTTTCAAGAACAATATACACAAACGTAAGAGAAAAAAATTTCCTATTTTCTTGGCCCAGTTTTTTAGAAAATTTTTGAAAATTTTTCTCTCAAACCTGTGTTTATTGTTTTTGAAACTCCTTATTTTTCAAACTCCCAATCCCCCCCCCCCCCCAAAAAAAAAAAAAAATTGAAAGCCACAAATGAGTGTATTGGTGTATTTTGATGCCTAGAATCAGAATTTGGGCATTAGAACTGAAATAGAGCCAAAAAAATTCGACTTGTGTTTTCAATTTCAACTTTTTTTAAAAATTTTGATCATTTTTAAATTGAATTCTCAGTTTATTTTCTTGAAATATTTCAAAGATATTTCACTAGAATGTCTATTATTATTTATTATCAAGAAAAATGAGAAACCCTGAAATTAGCAAAATTCCGCCCCAGTAAGAAGCAAACCCGAAAGTAATAAAAATTGTAATAATTTTATTAAAAATTTTTAAAACTTACTCTTTCTTGAAATTTTTAATCGAGGGTGTGCTAAAGGATTCTTTTTTTTTTTAGAAGCCAGAAAAATGGTTAAAAATGGCCAAAAAAAATCCACAAATATCTTTAATTTTTTAAATCCAGTAGGCACTAGAAACCTTGTAACGATTAATTCTAATTGAAAAATTTATCATAGTGCTTAGTTTATTGCAATTTTACGATCAGCATTCGTCTAATATCTTTACTTTTACACAGGCCGGAGATAATCATCATTTCCATCCAACTTGTGCCCGATGTACCAAATGTGGCGATCCATTCGGCGACGGAGAAGAAATGTATTTGCAAGGTATGTAACATAATAATGTGCATTCTCATGTACATACGATACTTTCTAAGAATTTCTACCTATGTTCATTTTGAAATTATACCTGTACGAAAGAGAAAAACCTCATTAAAGGTTTAACTTATCGTACATCGGTTTAAAAATACCTACGAATACGCTGCATCAACCTCTTAATGCACGTTTGATTACAGGAGGAGCCATTTGGCATCCTAAATGCGGCCCTGGACCGACGGAAAATGGCACAATAATCAACGGATTAGGTAGCGGATCGCATTTAGCTCTGAATGGGCATGAAACCGATCGAGAATTCGATCACCTGAGTAGCTCGGCAGTAAGCGAAACGCAGGTACGGTGCAAAAAACCGCAACCATCGTGCTGATTCGAATAGCTTTTGTGTTTCTTTTTTTATTTTTATCTCGTGATTTTGAATGAATTACTACCGCTAGTACGCTGCGCTGTGCTCGATCCGAGTGTGTGTACTTTTATGGAGATGTAGAGTCGATGCTTGCAAGTTCTCAGATCGGTTTTTTCGTACTGACATCTGAGGTCAAGTTCAAAACGTACATTAAACGGTGACTCTGTCCAGATGATTACAAAGATAGTTAGACCCTTTCTTTTTTTTTTTTCATCGTATTTTTTATCACACGGTTGCATGATCTTCGAGAGATGTATTAGTTTGATGGATTGAATCGAGTAGTGTAGGATTTGACGAGAGATTTAAGAGAATGATGCCGATGCGTTTTTCCCTTTCTTTAGTATGATTTATGTCGTCGAAATTTTCCATTTTATTTTTCATTTTGTATTATATGATTTTTTTTTCTAAGTGTAGTTTTGCTTTTAGCTTTGTGCATTGTCTTTATTTTATTGTTTTTACAGTTTTCGCTTCATTCTCGCACATCTAGCTATAATGGATCTCTGTGCAATAGTCTTTGCAATAGTCTAAATCGTAAGGTAAGTCTGATTGCTAGAATGTATTTCTTTTTTTCCTCGTGTTTTTTTTTTATTTTATTAGTTTTTTTTTATCTTTTTTGTCGGCTTTATTTTTGTTGCTTTGTGCTTGAGTAATTGAAATATTTTTAAATTATTTTATAGGAGTTTTTTGGGGTGAATTTTCTTATGTATTTTGTAAAATTATTAGAAAATGGAAAAGTTATTAGAAGTAGATGTAATTTTTATAATTATTTTGGAAAGTGAATGAGAAAAATAAGCAGTGTATTTAGAAAGTTTTTCATTTGAGTTTTTTTTTTAACGTTTTCATCATGATCACGATTTGAGTACCTATAAATTATTTTTAATTCAGTTTTCAGTTATTATTGAATTTGATCAATTTTGCTTTCACAAATTCGAACATTTTTATGAAATTTGATTACAAATCTGTATTTTTTTCCATTTTGTGATTATTAAAAAATTAGGTTACCTAAGTATTATCTATTTTTTTTATTTTTATTTTATTATTATTTTTTTAATAGTCAACCATGAGTTTTGGTAAAATGGTAAAATCTGCCTTGAACCGAGGTCAATACAATACAAAAATCACCCTGTTCCTGGCCTGTCCAGATTGCGGAGCCATATATGTTCGGAAATTCAATATTTTCTCTCTGAAGGGCACTGAAGGGGTTTTTAATTTTCCAAGAATATCGATATTATGTAAATATGGACGTAGTTGTATTTCATAATTTTCTCAAAAAAAAATTCTCCGAATTTTTTGAAGGGATTTTACTATTTGAAAAAAAAAAATCGCTAAAATCTCGTCGCTCTCTTTGGTACAAATTGATTTTTTTTTTTTGGGGGGGGGGGCAAATAGATCCAACATAAGAAGGAAAAAAATAAAATTCATTGAAAATCGGGGTTTTTCTTTATTTTTTTCACCTTTCTGTGAGGAGTATTAAAATTGATAGTTTCCAACCAAGTAACAATTTTGGACAAATTCTACCTATCAAAAAACATTCAAATAAATATTTTTCATTACTAGGCTAATCCAGTGAATTGAATTTCGAACATAATAATGGCGAAACTAATAAATTGAGATTTTTTTCATGATTCAAAAAATTCATCATTTTGATAATTTTCTAAATTCTAGATTATTCAGTAAATTTTTCGATTCTCTTGATTTTGTCAATTTTGTCAACTTCGCAAACCATGACATTTTTCGACTGTTATAAAATCTGCTAATTTCAATATTTTTATGATTTTGTTTTTATTTTTCAAATTTTGTTGAAACTTGAAAAAAAATTATTCTTGAAAGTAATTTTATCAAATTCATTTCCAGTTTTTTCAAAAACTTTTCCATTTTTAAAATAATTTTATGAATATTTTGATTTTTACGATTGTTAATTATAGATATTCAGGTGTTTTGACAATTTTCAAATAATTTTTGTAAATTTTGTAATTTTTATAATTTTGCTGTTTTTTTTTTTTTTGGTCTCACAAATCGTTGAATTTTTATAATTTTATACCAATTTACTAATTTTCAAAATTTTCATCATTTTTATGAAATGCATGACTGGTTCTATTATTGAGATGTCCTGTTTTTTTTTTGTTGCGAATTTGATGAAGCTTTTGTTATATTTTTGTTTTTCTTCAGTATCGATATAGAATATTCTAGTCATTGAATCGTTTTCCCCTTTCCTCCTTGGAAAATCCCAATTACACTGTCCTTTTAAAAATTCATTTTAGACGGAGTTATGAATTTTGAAAAGACCAATTCAATAATTTTGTCGATTTTTATAATTTTTCATATTTTTGTTCAAATTTTCCATGTTTTAAGATGCTTAAAATTTTTTTAATTTTGTTGTCTATGAATTTTCTGTTCAAAAATTTACACATTTTTATAAATTCTATAGAAATTATTAATACCTACCTTTTTATGATTTCGTTCCATTTTTTTTTTTTGAATAATTTAATTAGGTTTTTATTGATGATTATAAATTCATTTCTGTGGTTCATTTTGAAACATTTTTTCATTTTATGTTTGAAAAATTTATTTGATTTTTTATTTCAAACGAAAATTTATTTTTAGATATAGGTACAAAATACCTTATCCATATAATTTTAATATTCGTGTGCTTTTTTTTTCAGCATTACCCGTTCAGATCCAGCAGCCCAGGATTAATATTACGTGAATATAATAAACCACGTTACGAAGATATCAGCCGAATATACACATACAGCTATTTAACCGAAGAACCATCTTTAGGATATTTAAAACGACCAATCGAACCGTACGATAAACCTCCAACGTCGCCTCATTTCCATCGTCCCACATGTAAGCCCTCTCATTTTTCATTCAACTGGAATGATTTATGTAACGCAATCTGTACTATTTTTATAGCCGCCTCGAGTATCCGAGGCAGTAGTCGAAGTTCAACTTTAAAAAGTGCCGGAGGTAAATCGGCGATGAAAGTATTAGTCGAAAGTATTAGAAGCGAAACGCCTAGACCGAAGTCTCCGCATATGAATAACGAAGAACCCATCGAATTAGCTCATTTTCCGGCCGCCAAACCACCTCCTCGGGGCGAAAAAGCTAAAATCGAAAGGGATGATTTTCCAGCGCCTCCGTATCCCTATTCGGATCCTGGTGAGATACGAATAAATTGAGGATATTAAATGATAAAATAAAGTTGAAGAGGTGTAATACGTTCTATTTGTTGATTGGTTTACAGAACGTAGAAAAAGATGGTCCGATAGTTATAAAGAAGTTTCTATTTCGGATGATGAAGATGAAGTCGATAGAGTAGAGAAGCACGATAGTCAGGATAGGATCAAGGTGAATGTGAATTGGGTTCAAAATTATCAATAATTATAGTATAATAGAATTTTTTAAAAAAAAATTTAATCAATCGAACTATGTGATGGAAAAAAATGGCTTAAAATGATCAAAATTATTTTTTTCTCAATTTTTTGTGTTTTTTTTTTTTTAAATTATTACAGAAAGAAGAAGAAGAACTGAGTAAAATTGCCTCCGGCATCGGAAAAGTATTCTTACAAAATTTAAAAGAACGTGAAAAACTACAAAAATGGAAACAATCGCACATCGATCCTCGTAACGCTTCTAGATGCCCTTCTGCATCCAAAGAACCTGCCTATCGATTACGCTACCAGTCACCTATCAACGCATGTAATTATTTTATCGTTTTTTGATTTCGAGCTGGGAAAATTACGCATTTTTTTCAATTTTAATTTTTCGGAGAATTCTTAAAAAGAATAAAACTCACCTAAAATAGCTATTTTCTATTTTTTATTTGCCTTCATGACCAATTGACCATTCTCAATTCTGGATGATTTTTTCCAGCTCCATCGAGAAATTTGGATCATCCGAGACCGTGGGAAGAAGAAGATCCGTTCGAACGTAGTTATAGCTGTAGAGGGTCGTCGGTAGGACGATCTACCGGAGCCATTTCCAGCTACAATGGTAAATATCGAGCGATTTTTGTTATTTTCGAGTCATCGGTGGTTGAGCATTTTTTTAAAAAGGGAAAACGCTCAATTGAAATGATACCTCGATGCGGTGAAATGAAATATTTCCATTGTGAAGTATTGGGGGGGGGGGGGGATCTTCTGTGATAATTTTATTAAGCCAGTAGAAATGTGATTGCGTTGATTTAAATTCATTTCATAACGAAATTTCAAATTGACCCTCAAAACCCCCATTTTTCAAGACGCCACTACTTTTTTTTGAAAAAATTGGTCCAAAAGCACATTTTTAAAGTGTAAAAAAAATGTTATTTCACGATTTTAAATTATTCATCCTTCCATTCTCTTCCCCAAAATTCAACAAATGATTTTTGCGATTTTTTTTATTATTTCATCTTTTCAATTTACCTTTTTTCATTGAGAATATTTCATTTCACGTTTAATTTTTAAGTTATCTAAATTTCCAAGGATCCTTCTTGAAACTGGTAAATATGATTTTTATGTATTTTTTTTCTTCGAATTCATGTCATAACAAAAAGTGTTGAAATTTGTTGGTTTTTTCGGAATTCATTAACATTACGCTGCTTTTTGAAATTTTTATTCGAACTAGTAGTTGAGATTTTATCGCTCTAACTTGTTGATTTTTTTTTTCTAATGAAAATTTATGTACTTAGTACTTACTTACAGTGTATTTTTTACGATGCCTAAAGCGTAGGCTAGGTACTTTGAAAACCAACAATGACATTGTATTGAATGAAAAAAATGACTTTCGAATTTTAATATTATCGAATGCATGTTATCTACAGTGTAGTAGGTTACCTTGGTCTGTTTGTGGTCAAGTTAGTCCAGTCTTTAGGTTTGCATGGTGGGAAGTAGTATTCAAAAAAGCATGATTGATTTTTGTTTCTATTTTTAAAGTTTTGGTTTGATTATTTGGTTGATATTGAAAAGAAAGATAACCTTGTGGCATAATCAGGGTTAGGAAATGAAAAATGGGCGAAAATTGTAGAAAGGAGAAAGGATAGGAAAATGTAAAAGCAAGTTTGAGACGTGGTTTGAATGTACAGGGTGGTTCAGAAATGTTGTGGTGTTTTTAGATTAATTTCGTGTAGTTTTGATGAAATGATCAATTGATCGATTTGATTTTTGATTGATTTATTAAGTTCTAGATTCATTTTAATGATCATCGTTGTTCATTTTTTTGTCCGGTCCGATCGATTTTCGTAATTAAATTTTTTGAATAATCGTTTGATCGATTTTTGATTTGAAAAATCCATTTCTTAGATTTTTGATCTATTCGATTTTTTTCTCAATCAGAGTTCATTTTAATTGATTTGATTCCGTTTCTGTTAGAATTTTTCTACACTTCGAGTGATTTTTCCATTGATCGATCATCTGGATCACTCGATTTTTCATCGCTTCTTTTGATTAATTTCGAAAATTCAATTTCATGGAAATTTTGTGCATCGGATTCGATGTTATTTGATTGTTGATTTCGTCGATCGAATAATTTTTCAGTTGATCGATCATCTCGATCAGTTCGATTTTTTTGTTCAACCAGATACTCATTTTAATGAATTGCTTCGTTTGATCGAAATTCGCATTGAAAAATGATTTAGTTTTGTTTTCGATTGTCCACAATTTCGATCAGTTTGATTTTTCAATTGATCGATCATCTCAATCAGTTTGATCTCATTGTTTCGTTCCAAATTTGGTCGATTTTAAACCTCAAATGATGGAAATCGAGTCAATGGATCAGATTGGAATTTCTCTGATTGTTCATCTCTCTGTTCGAATGATTCATCAATCGATCGATCACTTGATTTGGTTTGACTGAGTGATAATTAATTTCAAACTGATTTTATATGTCAAACCATCGAAATTCTGATTAATTGATCGGATTTGATTTCTGTTCAGTTAATCGTTGAATTGATCGAATTGTTTTTCGAATAATTGATTAGTGCGATTGATCGATCAATCATTTCAATCAATTCTATTTTCTTATCTGATTTTTATTTTTTGTCGGTTTAGAATTCCAATCCATCAAATTAAATTCGATATCTTTTCGAATGATTGAAACTTCGATCAAATCATTAATCAGTCGATCGATTTTCTCGATCAATTCGATTTTTTTTCAATAAAATACTATATATATTTTTTGTTATTAATTTTGCATTTCTACATATTGTAAAAATTGAGATTGATTGACTAAATTCGATTTCGATTTAATCTTTCATCACATCAATTGCATTATTGTTTAGTAGATCATTCGATAAAAATGATTGATCAGACGATCATCTCGATCAATTTGATTTTTTATTCATTTTAAATTTCAAATATTTTGAATTTGAATACCACGTCAGTCAATCAAATCATTTTTTTGATAAAATATTTTGATTACTTAATTCATAATTTTGGCCAATTTAATTTTTCATCACTTTCATTAATTGATCAGATTTGGTTTCCATTTAATCAATCGATCATTCCGATCAATCTGATTTTTTTTATTACTAATTTTGATAGTTTTGAGATCTCAATTGATAAAAATCACGTCGATTGCTATTTGATTTTCCATTATTTGAATAGCATGATTTTTCAATTGATCGATCATCTCATTTTATTTAATTATTACGACCTTTTTCTCATTCTTCATTTTCTATTGAATAATTTGAAATATTTTGGGAATTTAAAATCCTGAATTGATGAATTACCCATTCAATATTTTCTAAGAAGTCACACTATTTTCTGAATCACTCTGTATAAGTTATTTACTATAAAAATATTCGTAATTCACTTCTCACTGTTTTCACCTGGATCTTTGTATCACTTTTAAATCTATTCACAATGACCATGCATGTTTGATTTTTTGATAATTTTCTTCTTGCGAATTCTTTTTCTTCGATTCTTTCTACACACGTTTTTGCTCTTGGAATGATAAATAATTGATCAAAATTACCACCAATTTTAATATTTTTCTCTAAAAAAATGGCAAAATTTGGAGAAGAAAAGGCCAACCAAAGTAACCGGTAGAGTATCACAGCTTTTAGGCAATCTCTTGATTTTTTCCCTGCCCAGGCGTAGGATCTTTCCAACGCATGTTTTCTCACATCCCTTTTTCTATTTCTAAAACATCATTTGATTTTCTCTTTTGCGGTATTTTGTGGTATCTTTTTTTCGTATTGTTATCGTTGTGGTTGTTGTTTTGTTTTTTTTTGTAGCGGTTACTGGCGATTATATACCTCGTCACGCTTCACCCGCTTTGAAATCTTCTACTCTGCCTGCTTCGCTCACGACTCATCACAACATCAACGCGGTAAGTTCGAAATGATTTTATGTTTATTTTGGTCGTCTTCTTTTTGATTTGAATTCTAGTTGTGAGCTCGCTGCGACACGTACCAAAGCCCGGATACGGTTTAGCTCCGCAATATACAAATAAACTATACGGGTCGGTCGGAGCGACTAATATATCGGTAAGTGAGGTACCGTACGACCTACCAGAGATATCGGTCATCAGGAGCTCCTCCGCCAATATCATGACCAATGGCGATATACCCAAATTTGATCGAAATGATAATGGCCGATTTTTTTTTCTCGTATATTGATTTTACGACCTTGACAACGAAATGAAAATCACCTCAGCCTTGGCCAACCCTTACCTCTTACGATCCGGCGTTCGCCAAGAATGGAATATCGCGTGTTAATACGCAGATATCTTTTTTTATTTCCTCCCTTCCCCCTGTTTTTGCCCGTTGGCCGTATGCGTAAGAAGGGTCGTGGATTTTAATAATGTCATGTAAATTGCGTGTAAGTGCGAAAATATGAAAATTTTCTCGAAAGTAATTTTTCCTACCCCGGTGTGGGGTTTTTGAATATTTTCAGGGTGATTTTTCGATTAGCAATCTTGGCGAGAAGGCTCGCAGTACCGATTTCAGCAGCGGAAAGTCCGATAGTAAGTTGATATTTTTTTTTTCATTTTTTTGTAATTTTATGGTTTGAAAAAAATTTTGTCGATGATTAATTATTCGAGGGATGAAAGTATTAATTTTTTGGAATTTTTTTCCTTAACTAATAGCTTAAATTTGCATGGTAATTATTTTTATTCAATGGGGGTTGATTATGTTGCATGATTAACTTGTACGTATGTACTAAAAAATCGATAAAAATTTATGTTTTTTTCAATGATTAATTTTTTGCTTTGTAATTTTTTGGTAATTGGTTATCTAGGACCTAGGTTATGCTAATGAATTAAAATTGATAAAAAATTATTCAAATAAGTGTTACCTTTTCGTATTAATACAAATTACGTAACTTACTGCTATGATAAGCTTTTTTAATGGTCTTATGTCATATCGCTTGGTTATCTTTAACGTTCGATTTTTTTCCGGTGCAGTTTCTGTTGGTTCCTTATCGGAAATGGACCGTGGCGCTATGGTATGTAAATTCTTCTTTTTTTAAAAAAAATTGCTTCTTTTTTGTGTAATAACAATTTATGTACCTGTTTATTTGCTTTTTTTAAAATGTTTGTATGTTTGTTGATGTTGATGGATGATTGATAGTGGCAGATTGAATATTTATGATATTAATTTGATGTAAAAAATGTTGAAATTAGATGAAACATTTTTTATGGGGTTGAAAATAAGGGAAGAGGTAATTTGTTGCTCATTAGGGCGAGAACAGAGAGATTTGTTTTTTCTCTTTTGTATTAATTTTATAGCATTTTTAAAAAAAATTTATTTTGCTAAAATTTTTTAATTTTTTGATTTCAGATTATTTAGAGTTGAAATTGAGTTTGAATAGTTTGACCAATTTCATCTTATTTAGTTAAATTTTCAAATTTTCTGTTTTTTTTTTAAAAGATAGAAATTTTGGTTATAAATTTTTGCAGCAAAATTTCATTGAAACTTTTATTTGTGAACCTGGGATATAAAAACCACCCTCAGGTATCAAAAATTTGATTTGCAGTTTTCAGAAATGTTTGGAAAAAAATACCAATTTATTCGAAGAAGAGAGAAGAGGGATTTAGCCATCAGATATATTGTGATGAATTCAACATTCATTTTTTTGGCTCCAGTTTTTATCTAAACGAATATTCTTAATTTAAATTGCATTTTTTTTGAAAAAATTTTGTTAGTGTATTTGATTTTTGTATTTTTATTTATTCATTATTATTTTACCGAAAAATATTTAGTATTCTTGATTTATCAATTTTTTACGAAAAATTACTTGATATTTTTGAACATTGAATCAACTGCTCTCAAAAATGTAAAAAAAGTCTGGGTCATTTCTTGGAATTTTTCCTACCAAAAACGTGGGATACTCAGGTCTGCTGTTTATTCTTTAATTTTTTGATGAAAACAATTCAGAATTGGTAAATTGGTTGGAAAATATTTAACGATACATACAAAAATCAGTTTTTCTCGTACCATTTTTGTACTTTGAAGTGAAAATTTTTTTAGTGATAATCGATGAAAATAGTTCAAAAAATTGAAAATGGTTCCTTTAGAATTTGCTCCCTCTCCGTTTTTTGATCAAATACCGCCAATTTTAATTTAAAATTCAAAAATTGAACAAAATTTTTCAAATTTTTAAATTCCCAAGTAAGTAGGGATTGTCAAAGTAGATGGGTGAAAAATACCGAGTCGTATTAGGAGCATCGAATTAAGAGGTTGCCCTCGAAGATGATTTTTCTTTCTAATATTTTTGTCGGAGAAGGGGAGAAGGGTGGCTAAAAAAAAATTGATTTTTATTTCAGATGCTTTTATCCCTGTTATTTTCAATTCAAAACTCAAAATTTAGAATCCAATATCATTTTTTGACTAAAAATGTACTATTTCCTTCTCCTGGGGGGAGGGGGATTTGCATTTTTTTCTCCTGTCGATTCAAGGCCGTTTTTCCTCTAAAAATAACTCCAATTTTTCAATTTTTGGTCATTTTGTTTATAGTATGAACTTATTGATTTCTTTTATTTTTTTTTCTTTTACTTTTGTGTAATTTTTTATTGGGGTTCCTTGTTGCTTAAATTAATACTGAAAAAATGATCAAATGAATGGTTTTTTTCAATGATTTTTTTTCATTTCTAAAGATTTGTTCTTGAATTTTTTTTTCGTGATTTTGTTGCCAGTAATTTTACATTTTTAGTAGGTATTTGAATTCCGACCTTGATTTGAAACTAATATTTTATTCCACTGGTTCAATCTGCCACGTTTAACCATTTGAAATATTCTTAACGCTTTTTTTCGATTTTATTTCATTTTTTTTAGTATTTTAATTCATTACCAGTCCGTAACGAATCTTTTTTCTTTTTTATTTCAGAGTGCAGCAGAAATGGCGGTGGTGAAGGTCCCTCAGTACACCTCCGGAGTGTCGCTGCCGTTTAGTCCGCATCTACGCAGATCATTACCGAATATGTCGGCGTCTGTACATACGAGTCTCGAGCCTCCTAAAATTTATCCATACCATTTGTTAATGATAACGAATTACAGACTGCCACCTGGTGTCGACAGATTAAACTTAGAAGTACGTTTTGTCTCATTATGATTATTTCATTAGAGACTCTCTGCCCTTCATAAAATGAGGTTTTTGCGCTTGTAAAGCTTAAAAATTGCATTTTTTTCATCAAAAAATTTTTCGATGGACCTTGAGTGCACCCAACAATTATTTGAGAGAGAGGCTGAGAATTGGAAAAAAATTGAGGGAAATGGGAGGTCAAATTTCAATTTAAAAAAAAAATGAGTAACATGTTTTTGCTCTTTCAACGTGTTTTTTTTAAATTTGCCCGAGCAAATAATTTTTCATTGATTTTTCAGTAAAAAAATCACTGATTTCTCAATTTGTCAGAAAAAATCAAAAATTTATGGCACTGGCGCGGCGCGGCGTAGTCAAGATATTTTCAACAACTAGGCTGATAATATCTACAAAAATAGATTTGAGCTAAAAAAAAACTGAAAAAAATTTGAATTTTTTGGAGTAAACAATCTATACACTTTTTAAATTTGAATTCGTAAACTTTTCCTCTTTCAATATTACTGAAATGAATTTAACTAAGAATCAATACTGATTTTTCAGTCAAAATTTTTGATTTTTTCTGAAAAATTATTTAAGGTTACTTGAGCAAATTGAAAAAAAAAAAATGTTGAAAGAGCAGGAAAATGCACTTTTTAATTTTTACATTTTTGTTGTAACAAAATCCCCTTTCCAAGTTTGGAGTGGGGAGAGAGGATCGACCCTTCTGAGCCTCCCCTTGGGTGCACTTATTATTTCTTCTGCCTGATTTCAAAAAATTCAATTTTGGAAATTTTCATGGGTAATTATTATTTTTTGAAAAAAATAATATTCTATACACGATTTTTAATTTTGTGGAACATTTTCATAAATAGTTGTGTGTTTTTTTTACTGAAATGACGTCACAAATGAAAAAACAATTCAAAATTGAAAAAAAAAAGATTTTTGGAAAGCTAATTTTTCTTTCTTTGGATAAAACAATACTGATAAAAAATTTCCGTAATTGAAAAATAATACATTAAACCATTAGGCACAATGCAAGCAATATTTAAACCCCTAAAAGCTCTACATTCAACTACATATGAATTTTTCTAATTGAACGTTTTTTCTGCTTTACAGAGACACTTGTCGGATGCCGAATTCGAAACGCTTTTCCAAATGAGTCGCACAGATTTTTACCGATTACCTCAATGGCGTCGTAATGAATTAAAAAGACGAGCTCGACTTTTCTAAAACGCATTGACAGCTTATTACGTTACGTCTGTGGTCTTGCGCCGCCATTTACCTTTTTATTATTATTATTTTTGTGTGACGTATGCCGAAGCGTTTTCTTTTTCATATTAATTTATAAATTTATTTTCCTCTTAACCAAATAAGCGTGATCGGCTTTTGTTGTCTAGAAACCAAAAAAAATTTTTACCGTGTTGACGTTACTATTATATAATGCTCTTCTTCTACCTATCTTCCCTTTTTTTCCATTTATCGCGTTTATACGTCTCGTAATTACGACGTAATTCACGTACATTTTTCATTTTTAAAGTGTAAACGTGGTTCTGGATTCCCTTTTTTATATTGTCGCCAAAAATGTAGTTATACTACGTGGACCTGAATTGAAAAAATTCGTTTTCCTTGGTCAAGGAAATAAAAAAAAAATATACCAAAATTTTATATTGTCGATCAAGATCGTTCTATGTTATGCCTTTAATGCCATCGTATCGCGCACTATTATTACTTTTTTTCTATAATCAAAGTGCCTTCGTTTCGTTATCACGCGGTTCAAATACGAATTTTTTTCCATAAAAAAAAAAAAACACTGTAAAGTATTTCTTTTTTTAGATGAAAAAAAATGAAAAAATTCGTTCAATTTTAATAAGTTACATGTATTTTAATTTATAAAAAAAAAGAAAAAAACGTTGTTATTTAGTTTTAATTTACGTGTACTTTGTAGCCTACTATATCGAAAAAAAGCCACGAAAATGAATACGTTCGAGTCGTGTATCCGGATATTGAAATATTCACTTTATTATTTTAAATTATTGCGAAATTGTAGACATGGATATCGATCGTTTTCTTTTTTCGACCATTTTTTGTACACTTGGTGTGATTGATCTCTCTCTATCTGTCTTGTCTATTTCATATTTTTATTTCATTTTGTTGTTTGTTGCGAATTGAAAAACGATCTCCAAGAGATAACGAATCCTCGGAGGATAAAGATCGATTTGGGTATCCGGACTGGACGACGTATTCGATCGATGATAAATTTTCTATCGTATTATTTTGCTAGTCTTATTTTTTCTTTCTTTTTTGTGCGTAATGTTTAATTTATTATGGTTTTTAATATTGCGATAAGTTATGTACACGATTACACGCGCCTTTTGAAAATTTATACTACCTATAAATAAACGAAACGATAGTAAGAGGTACGTTTGGAACGTGGTATACGAAGAGTACGTATTACGGAAGCTAAAAGACAAGGTATACTATATTTCGGTTGTGTAAAAGCATGGCAGCTTTATGTAAGTACATTTTATTTTATTGTATGATTATTTTTTTCTTCATTCGCTGTTTGAATTGTGTATTTCAAAATAAATATTTTATTCTTTACGTTTGAGGGTTTTTTAAAATGTAAAAACTGTTGTGATTTTTTGTTGAAATTTGTTGGAAAAATTGAGGGGTTTTTTAGTCGTCGAGAAGTAGAAATAGGAGTTCTCGAAGTAGGATGGTTTTTCGGAAAAACGACGTTTTGTCGCTTTGATACTTCGAAAATGGTAGGTACTTAGAAGATAATTTCTAGCTTGGAAGAAGTTGTACAGAATCTCAAATTCGAAAAAATTCCCTTTGGAATATTGACAGTTTAATTTTCGAATTTACTAATTTCAATTTTTTAGTAGGTAATAAATTCTTAATCTTTGAGCTATCAATCCTCTAAGAAATAATGAATTTCAAGACCTACTTTTCAAAAATGTTCTATTGAAAAAAAGCATACTTGAAATCTTAGTCTTACAAAATCCGTTAAAGGATTGAAGAATTTCTTAACTCGAATGCAATTTTGTAGGTACCTTATGATGAAAAAAAAAAGTAGGCAGATGATACAGTGTACATTTTAAGGGGGTTTTAAGCTCTGTTTGTGTGGTTCCAAAAAAATGTTGGACAACTTCAAAAAAAAAATTAGAAAACTGTGGAAAAAGTTCCAATAAAATCCTCCATTTCAGTTGAAATCAGAAGAATAGAAAATTTTTCCGATTTTGAATCCGACCAAGTGCATTTTCATCAAATTAAAAAAAAAACTTATTGAAAAACTTGCTTCTAAAAAGGCAAAAAAATATTTATATTTTTTGTTGGGCAAGCCTATTACATAAGGCACTGTTTTAAAAAAAATAAATAAAATAGATAAAAGTAAAATTCCAATGTTCAGAGGTATTTACGTAATACGTTGACGTTCATAGTAAGTATACTAAACTACACAGATAAGAATTTGGCACCCACCAATTATTCTGTTCATTTTTAGCATAGTTTTGAGGAACGCTTATCGAGTTTTTCCTCTTTGGTAGAATTTTCTTTCGACTACAATATGTACTTCATACTGCGTATGGTAAGTGTGGCAATGAAATAAAAAAAAATCGCAACTTTTGAAAATTCATAAAATTGCAATGGGAATTTGGCAAGAATCGTATCAAAGAAATAATGTATTTTTTAAAATTTCCGTTTTAGTATTGATTTCTCTTTGCTTGCTTTATTTTTATTTATTTTTTGATTTAAGATGCGAAATTCATTTTCAAAATGCAACCACCAGTTTGGTAAGTTGATAATTATTAACTGCTTAAGTATGTTTGATAGGTGTCAAATATTTTGAAAAAATTTCCCGAGTATGTATAGAGATGATCGTTTTGTACGCATTTTTTCCAGTGTAGGGAGGGGCTGGTTAAACCAGGATGTTGCGTCAATACCGTAAAAATTACATTAATCTCTAAAAGAGCTGTTCTAACCTAAAACAGGACAAAAATGAAGTCGGTCTTTCGATTTTGCTCAGACTTTTTTCAAGAGTTCCTCTTGGTAGTCTATTCACAAAACCACGATTGTTTAAAACATGGATTTGTTTTTTTCCTCCAGGGTGGTGGGGGGGGAGGTCATTGCAAAATTTTTAAGACCCTATTTTGCGTCACGCTATTTTTAAGATCATAAGTCAAAAACTTTAAAATTTTCATCAGAAAGTTAGAATGACAGGAAAAATATCAGAAATTCAGTGTCTGACTTTTAAAAACTTATAAATTTTCATATTTTCTAAATTAACTTGATATCAGAAAGTCAGAAGCTCGCTTTTGAAAACTTACAAATTTTTTAATTTTTGAAATCAACAACTTACTAAATATCAGAAAGTCAGAAGCTGAAAATTGACGTAACATCAGAAATCAGAATGATAGGAAAAAATGTATCCATTTTACCATTTCCTTGCAAAGATAACTTTACTTCATTTTTTTTTCAACCGTTAAGGAGGCAGGGTGGCGGGCCTCGAAATTTTTACGCAATTACGATTATTAGAAAAATTGCCCAAATTTTGAGGTTCATATCTCGAGATAGATTGTACTTAGAGGAAAACGTTTTGCGGGACCTGCAAGATAATTAATAGAAGATTCAAAATCAATAATCATATTTTGAAAAGCTCAAAGTTGAACTTTGGCGGTAAAAGCTCAATTTTCATGATGAGAAAAAAAGATGAAAGCTACCAGTAAAAAATCTGAAATAATTACAGAGAGTAGCTCTTTTTACCCTCTTTTCAACCAACAAATTTTCAAGATGGAATCTTTATACCTCTGGGGGTACCAGGGTCCACAATTTTGACCAAAATTCAAAAAAATCAAAAAATTGAAGTAGCACGTCGATTTTTACTATGTAATTCGAATGCGCTAATTTCGAATGGTTTTTGCATCTGATCCCTCTGAATCCCTTTATTATTGGCAGATTAGCACTCTTGATGATAGGGTCAAAATCCGAGAAAATTAAAAATAACGTGTGACCTGTCGTTCGTTAGATATTTGAGGGTTCCAAGTTCGAATATTTACTCATTTTTTGGATTTGACCCTTCAGTGCACCCCTAGTCCCCAAGTTATGGGGGAAAGTATGTGAAAAATTGAAATTCGCGCGATATACTACTTATCGATTGTCACTAAATTGAGGGCATAGAATTCAAATATAGACTTACTTTTATTTTACCATTTTCTCCCTGCTCTGATCGAAAGAAATGTACGATTAATTTGGGGAAGAGATTCGATTAGAGTGGGGGGGGGGATTGTAAAATCAAAAATTGAGTCTAAATTTAAATTCTACGTCCTTGGTAGTGGACTGTATAGATAATATTTAGAGAGATGATTTTAGTTTGCTAGTTAGAATACATATATTGAGATTTATCAAGTACATCTTACATATAACTTAATTAAAATGCTTAGTAAGATTAATGTCGAGGGTGGATGGTATTTTCTTAAGTTATTTACCATCCTCGAATTAGTGAAAATCGATGTGTCACACGTCATTTTAATTTTTTAACACACTTTCCCCCAAAGTTAGAGGGCACAGAAGGGTGAAATCCAAAAAATACGCAAATATTATAATTCAGTGTCCTCAAATACCTAACAAACGACAAGTCACGCGTTATTTTTCATTTTTGCGAATTTTGGCCCTATCAAGGGGGCCACTGAGGGAGTTCAGAGGGGTCGAATGAAAAAACCAAGTACATATTCAAAATTAGTGTCTTCGAATTAGTAGAAATCGATGTGCTACTTCACTTTTTCGATTTTTTTAAATTTTGGTCAAAATTGTGAGCCCTTGTCCCCTTCGCGAGGTCTAGAGATCCCATCTTAAAAATTGTTGGTTGAAAAGAGGGTAAAAAGGGCTACTTACTGTAATTTTTGCAGATTTTTAAATGGTAGCTTTCATCTTTTGTTCTCATTATGAAAGTTGAGCTTTCACCACCAAAGTTCAACTTTGAGCTTTTCAAAATGTGATTATCGATTTTGAATTTTCTATCAATTTTCTTTCAGACTCCTCAAAAAGTTTTCCCCTAGGTACAACCTATCTCGAAATATTAGTCTTCGAAGTTGGACAATTTTGCTAAAAATCGTAATTGCATAAAAATTTCAAGGTCTGCCTCCCCACCCGCGTCTCCTTGAGGGTTGAGGGAAAAATGATCATAGGTAGCTTTGTAAATACACCACGAGGGGCTGTTTTTTACATTTTTCGCTTATTTTTGAAAAGAATATTTTACCTTTTTTTTTTTGAAAAAATCACGATAATAATGGAAAATTATCGCAATGATTTCTATGGGTTGAAATATTGATACTGATATCATCTTGATATCATCTCAGGAAAATAAATATTAAAACATTTATTTTTGGTTTATGTTTTATTTTACTCTACTTACTATTTAAAAAGTGCTGATTGATACCGATTCAGTTCGTGGGTAGGTACCTAAGTATATACCTATTACCTACCTACATTACTTCTCTGCATAGGTGCAATACTGTAATGCTTTATTTTTAGATAAACATTTCAATAGTACAAAAAGATGAAGAAATAGTGATACACGTAGGAGAAACGGGATGCACGACACCGGAATTAACCGCTCTTTACACCAAAAAAATAATGCAACTGAAACAGAATCTAGATCAATTTTATATCACAGTACCAAGTGATGTCGAACTGTCGAAAAGATGTGACCAATTCGGAAAAACTATGGTTGAAAATAATTCTCTTGTTGCAGAGGTAAGGAGTACATAATTATACTCATTATAAATATTATTATAATGAGTATAATTTGTCGCGTAATCATTCAAAATGTTCATCTCTGTTTCAAATGAAATATGATACCAACTAGCTCTCCAAAACCTCTATGACCAAAATATCACCTGCACCTGCACAAATTAAACGAAAACCCTTTTCCAATAAAATTCATGGAAGACTTACTTAAAATCGAATTTTCAAAATCAAATTCCAGTGATTTTAGAGCTTTCTGAAATTCGTAAGTTTCAGTTCAAGTCAATTTTTGGCTCACAATTGAAAACAATTTAACTGCCAAAAAACATAAATTTGAACACAAAGTTGCAAATTTTGGAAAATTCTTCGAGTACCTACATCGCACTTATTGTAGGTAGGTAAGGAAAACATTCTCACTACACAAGCAACTCCTCTTCGACTTTGCCGGTCGTCCTGTTTCTGTTTCTGTCTTAAAGGCACATTTTTCATTTGAAAATCAGCTTTGGATGAATCTTGCGATGAAAATTTATCCCAAGTTTCAGGTTCGAAAACTCAAAAAAAAAATATTTCCAGGTCTTTTCCCAAAAATTTTTTGGTTTTGCTACACCTATAAAAATTTAGGATGCCATGCCACCCCTTGTTATTCATAAAAAAAATGAAATTTTTGATCCGAGAAGAATTGGAACATACAAATTCTAGGAATACTACCTCTATCCCTATCCACCGATTTGTCCAAATGGTGTCAAAAATTGACCAAAATGAGGACATGAAAGAATTCGAAAATCGCTTTGATATCAACTACATAGGTACTCCACAATATCAAGGTTCGTCTATTGAAAAGTGTACCTATTTTTGAATTTTTTAAATTCTTTTTTGTTGAAAATTTTTCTACTACATTCCATTGATTTTTTTTCCTACCAATTTCATTATTTATGAATTTTTATATTACGATTATGAAAATACTTGTTTCTTATAATAGGCATGGTTTCAGCGAAAAATTCAAAATTATTTTACCGATGGTCGGCTGATGAAGATATTGAAAAATTCTCCTTTGTTGAAAGCTTCTATTATTAAAGAAGGAAAGATGCTCAAGCTCTTGCTTAATTTGCCAAATAACTTTACAGCAATATTCAAACCGAAATGGTGATTTTTTGAAAAAAATTTCTTTCCATTGTGCTATAAAAGTGTAGCGAAGTGATAGTTTGATTAGGTACCTAATTCATTTTAAACTCGATATTTCCTCGCAGGTATCAAAGTAATGAAATTCTCGGAGGGTTACCTCATCTTCGTGGTAAAGATCGCCATTTCGGAGAAATAGTAGCGTTCTATTTATCGATTCTTCTTGATTTTAAAAATGTGCCTGTAACGACCATAAAGAAAATTGACATCGAAAAATTGGCTCTCGTATCCGTTAAAAAGTTATTGAATACGTTTGTTTACAAAAGTAAGAACAACTTAGATTTTAATCAAGTATTTCATTCAATTAGTTATTTTGTTTTTCCTATTTTTTCCAGATAATCGCATTTGTTTTTATGGTGTTTGCGAAAGATGTAATCCGCAAGAACTGTTATGCGCAGATTCATCGAATATTGTTGAAGGTTCGGCTGCCATATACTTGCCTTCAGATTATAAACTTAGAGTAACTTTTCATCCTTGGATGAGTCCTGGCCATTGTAATAAAACACCAATGTAATTTAATTTCACCTTCTTCCTTGGATTAACACAATCTATGAATACCTGTCTTTTTTCATTTATAAAAGAATAGAATTTCTTGCTCAACTTTTTAGATGGGAAATTCATGATGACTATTGCACCAAAGTTCGTAACAATATTTTTTTCTGGCCGAAAAAAAATAAAGCGTTATTTTTCGATATGATGGATGCATCGGTGTTCGATTATCTAATAGATAATGGAGATCGTCATCAGTACGACTACTATGAAAATAATGGTGTACCAAGGGTGATTTTTCTGGATAATGGAAAAAGGTAAAAATGACATGAATTTTTAAATAAACTTTTTAAATAGATGCAAGAATTATGCGATGCCAGTTTTTGAAAATTATTTTATATTATTGTTGTAGTTTTGGGAATCCTTATATTGACCACTTAGATATTTTGGCACCATTGTATCAATGCTGTTCGTGAGTACCTATCTATCTGCATACAAATACAACTTTCAGCTTTCAGAACCCATTTTTGTAAATTTAGGGATTGTGCCTAATTCGTGAAATTGTCAAATCTATCAAATAGGCATAATTTTTACCTAATACAATAATCTGGTAACTGGTTCCCAAACTTATGAAAACTTCAAATTCAAAGCTATCTGCATTTTTTCTTATTCCATAGTAAAAAAATTTTACTTCGACTCGAGAACAAACAAAAAAATCATCCTGTTACGCGAATTCTAAAGTTTTTTAAACATCAAAAAAAAACTGCCCATTCATTTCATGTATTTTTTTTATTACCTAGGCATAAAAAATTTCCCAATATTATTTGGATAGGTAGGTAGATGTTTTTTTTTCTAAATGAAGTTAATTTAGGTACACTGAAGTAAGTATCTTGAATATTTTCTTTCATAATAAGAAAATTTTTAGAAAAATTTGAATTAAAATTCTTTATGAATTAGACGATCAAGTGTCTAAATTATGGGCAATTACCTACACGATTTAAACGTTTTAAATGTGCCTACCATTCTAATATATGTAAAATTTTTTGTTTTCTAATTTGTATTTTTCAGACTCAGAAATTCGACATGGAATACATTATTGAATTTGAGGGGAGGAAATTTGTCATTCTGGCTTCGTCGTCTTTTACTCTATGATCCTGACATTGTGTTTACCGAAGGCCATTTTAAAGCTTTGGACAGAAGACTTTTGATAATTTTTACTGTATTGGAAGATTGTTTCGAAAGGAAAGGAGGAATAAATAATGTCATTTTTAATGACCATGAAATCATTCAAATGCGATAAAAAAAATCGCATTTGCATGAAAAAATTTTACATAAAGTACCTACATCAGATTATAATATCTGATTTTTTTAGAATTGCATCGAATCGTATCTGTTTTGATAAAATTCAATCCCAAAAATATTTAAATAAAATTATGTTCAACTGTACTTCTTGTTCTCCAGACATAGACACAAAAGACATTTTTCAATTTTTTTTAGCTCGATCCAAACGATTTTTTCCGCAAGTGTTTATTTTTTGATTTTCTTTCGTGATATTTTCAACAAAAAAATCTAAATCCGGAAAATTGATTGAAAAAACCGTGGCGATTTTTCGAATGTGAAATTAAGAATTTGTGGAACTTGAAAATCGAGAGCTTGGTAATGCTCTTAAATTCAATTTTTCTACAATTTTTTTCAATTCAACAGATTTTTCAAAGTATGTACTTATTATATTTGATTTTTTTTCTAAATTATCACTCAAGTCCAATTATCTTCAAGTTCAAAAGCACCATCATTGAATTTTTTAGGAGAGAATGAATTTGCTGGGAACCAGTTTTCACCTGTAAAATAATTTGAAAATAATTTCTCTGAACATCCCATCCCTCCTTCCCAATAAGAAATGGAAAAATGTTTGAAATTATTTGTATCCCTTTTTTTTTTTTTTTTTTTTTTTGGAGCATCTTGAATCAATCAAATCTTTTTTCAAACTAAAAGATATCCTCAAGTCTGCTATTAAAATAACAAGAAGTGTGCATAGGTACAATGCCCGATTCCAAAAATAAAACGCAAATAACTTTTTTCAAATTTATAATTCCGAGTTCGAGGATTCGCCAGTTTTAAAAACGAAACTGTCTGCTTAAAGTTAAGGTGTGGAAATCATTGAAATTTTTGAGCATTCGTCTCGTTTCCTTTGAAAATGAAAAGAATTTTGAAATTTGGATTACACATTTATAGTACCTAATTTTTGAAATCACGTGAACTGGGAAAAATCAAATTCTCTCCGAAGGCTTCAGATCGACCAAAAGAAAAGATACACGAGGACATGAGTTTAAATAAGTTTGGGAAGACGATAGTAAAAGGAAATGAAATTCAGAATTTTATTTTAATAAGAACGTATTTTCAAAGATTTTGTATTTTTATCTTAGCCATAAGCATACACCTATGCACCTACCTAAATTATAAGAACATAAAAAAAAAATTGTAAGGAATCAAACTACATATATCTAGATCAGCTTAAAATTCATTTTCGAATGTTTATTCACGTGAATTCTCTTTTTAAAAGTTACTATTTTATCAAAATAGCCAAAATAGGGGCCAGTAGGTCGAATAGGTCCCAGAACATGCAGACATACGTAAAAAAAAAATACCTATTTACGTATGTAGTTGGTAATAATGTGCTTAGATAAGCATACCAAATACGCATTTCATTTTAGCATAGCTTTATCGTAAACTTATCGATTTTTCATTTTCGGTAAAAAAAATTTTTCTACTTCAATGTGTAAAAATATTTTGTTGGTATTACAAAAAGGCGATAGTGAAATGAATTCATTTTGCAATATTACAAAACATGAATCATTACAATGGGAATTTCAAATGATTCGTGTATTAGAAACAGCGTTATTTTAAAATTTTTCACTTTAGTATTCATTTCTCTTTGCTCGCTTTATTTTTATTTATTTTCTGACCTCAAATGTGGACCAAATGATCGAAACGTAATCTCCAGTTTGGTAAGTTGGTAAAAGTTTTCAATAATTCGAATTATTTTAAAACATTAAGTACGTCCTTAAAGGTAATCGTTTTGCATATATTTTTTTTTTTTTGAACATTGAGTAGGGAACACAATGGTGCCAACTTGAAAATTTTCCGGGTGTATTAGTAAAACCGATTTTTTTTTTGAGAAAAAAGCCTAGAATTTTTTAGGGTGAACAAACATTTCCAAAGTTTAGTAACCCTGATGGAAAGAAGGTCGGGTATTGCCAACTTTGACACCTCAGTAATATTTTTATCATGATAAAAAAAGTAGAATGGTATTTGAAAAAAATTCGTGAAATTTTTAAGAATTGAGTAGCGCAGCGAAATATTTTGTCAGAAAAGTAAGGGGGTCATTATTTTGCCCTGCTTGAAACGGAAATTCCTCAATTTTCGATATAAAATTCACATTTCTTCTTAAAATTATTCCACCTATGAAATTTCATTTTTTTTTTATTTTCGATGTTCAAAAATCAAATTTTTTGAAACCTTTGGTCTTGATGCATTCGGCTTGATCGTATTTCTCTGTCAATAGTTTCAATGTAAAAATTTCGAATTTTAGTCTCCAAAATTTATTTTTAGTGTTTAAAAATTAAAATTTTTGAAATCTTTGATCTTGCTTCGCTGGGTCTCTTTGTTTTTTTTTTTCAATAATTTCAGAGTAAATGTGGTCTATTTTTTGTTCTAGTTTAAAACATTGTTTTATTGCACATTGAAATTGATGAAATTCGACCCTTGCTCTAATAAATTCATTTCTCTTATGTTCATATTGAAATTGCAAAAGTTATAATTTTTTTTAGTACTTTCCACTCCCGCGTAGGGTTTTTCAATACCGAGGTACTTAGCACTTAGCTACTTATTATAAATTACCCAGGAAAATATATTGAAATGAATAAGAGGAAAAATTGGAATAAAATTGAAATTTTACTTCAAATATTTTTTTTCAAAAATTTACCTAGAAATTCTATTGGCTACCTATTTTTTTCAGGGATCCTTAAAATAATCACTGTTTTATGTTGTTTTTTTTTTTAATATTCGGTAAAAAATTTATTTAAAAAAATCGTAAGTAGTGGATATCTTGACGAATAAAAATCATCAGCGCCGTTTTTTCCATTTTTGAAAAACTTTTTTTTTCATGGACAGAAGTACTTAATGACGCAAAATCACCGTTAATGATTTTTATGAGATGAAAAACGTATTACGTACTTACCTATTTAAGAAGAAAATTTTCCAAACCTTTTTCATTTTTTACTGAATATGTTTGTGATTAGGTATGTTTTATTTTTAGCCAAACATTTCAACCGTGCAAAAAGATGAAGAAATAATCACACATGTAGGAGAATCAGGATGCCGGATACCGGCCTTAACCATTCTCTATGAAAATAAAATAGCACAACTGAAGCAAAATCTAGACCAATTTTACACAATAATACCAAATGATGTAGAATTGTCGAAGAGACATGAGCAATTTGGAAAAACCTTATTTGAAAATAATCATTCTCTTATCGCAGAGGTAATGAGCGCAAAATACCATAATTTCTTACGTAATCTAATGAAGGAATCTTTCAAAATGTTTACCTCCGTTTCGAATAAAAAATTGAGATTTTTAAAAAGATCTTGTTATAAAACCTTCATAGTTACCTAAGACTTCAGGAGCTCAAGTTGAAAGAAAAATTTTTCAATAAAGTTTATGGATCAATGAACATTACGATTCTTTTCCTACTTATGTAAAATGAATTTTTCGAAAGCGAATTCCAATATTTTTTGCCATCTTGGAGTATTACATGAGATTTTAGTTTTCTGAAAATTAATTTTGAAGAGAAAAAAACATAATTTCAAAATAAAATTCGAACCGGTTATTTTGATCGATTCGGATTTTTTCAACATCTTTCAATCATGTTCTCCAATTCAACCCCATAATTTTAGAATGCGTTTATGATGAAATACTCGGTTAAGTAGGTACCTACTTATTCACTCGATACTAGACAGTACCTGGGAATTTTTTTCAGCGAAAAATTCAAAATTATTTCACCGATGGACGGTTCATCAAGATATTGAAAAATTCTCCTTTGTTGAAAGCTTCTACTGCTACAGGAGGAAGTATGCTCAAGCTCTTGCTCAATTTGCCAAATAACTTTACCGCAATGTTCAAACCAAAATGGTGATATTTTTTTATTTGTTTTTATTGAGCTAAAAAATATGAAGTGTAATTTGAAATACTTACTTATAATATTTTTTCCAAATACTTACATAGGTACCAAACTAATGAAATTCTCGTAGGATTGCCTCATTGGCGTGGTAAAGATCGACATTTTGGAGAAGTAGTAGCATTCTATTTATCGATTCTTCTTGATTTTAAAAATGTACCAGTGGCAGCCATTAGAAAAATAAATATCAAAAAATTATCTCTCATATCCAATCAAAATTTTTTAAATACCTTTGTCTACAAAAGTAAGAACGACTGTTTTATTCAGTAAAAATATTTTGTTTCCCATCTAAATAAGTACGTAATTGATTTTTCAAGATGACCGCATTTGTTTTTATGGTGATTGCTTATTCTGCAATCCGCACGATCTGTTATGCGCCGACGATTCAAATATGGTGGAAGGTTCGGCTGTCATATATTTGCCTTCGTACTATAAACTGACAACAATTTGGCACCCTTGGAGTAGAATTTACGTTTGCAATATGAACGCAGGGTAAAGTTAATTGGAATTATTAATTGATTATTACGATCCATATGAATATATATTTTTTCATCCAGAATTTATAGTAACCGGTTGTTTAAACTTTTTAGATGGGAAATTGATGATAACTACTGCTCCAATGTTCGCAATAAGAAATTTTTCTTGGCGGAAAAAAATCAAGCGTTGTTTTTCGATATAATGGATGGATCGGTGTTTGATTTTTTAATAGATAATGGTGATCGTCATCATTGCGACTACTATAATAATAATGGTATCTCAAGAATGATTCTTCTGGATAATGGCAGAAGGTAAAACCACAAATAGGCATAGGTATGAATTTAACAACAACTTTTGAAAATTGTTTTTTATGATTGTTGCAGCTTTGCGAACCCCTATATTGATCACATTGATATTTTAGCACCATTGTATCAATGCTGTTCGTAAGTACCTACTACCTAGTACCTAGCTATCTTCACGAACGTGAGCCTTTTTTACGGTTTCAAGTAGGTTGGTGAGCGATTTTTTTTCAAGTCCACACGTTTTTCCTGTTCCAATTTTTTTTTCTACTTCAAAATATTTTTGACGAGATCCAACTCTAAATTTTTTTCTAAATTTCAAATGTTTTGCCAAGGTTACAATTTTTTGACAAAATGTTTCCCACCTCACTTTCAAATAATTTTTACAACATAAAAATTCGTAAAAATTTGAAAGTATTAAATTTTTTTCGTTTTTCTTCTTAACATTTTTTGAACTTCAACACATCTTCAACCCTTCTTTTAGGTCTTTAGGAAGATTCTGAAATATACAATTTTAAAAATGTTTTCTACAACACCCACAATAATGAAATTTGTAACCTTGACAAAAAATTTGAAGTTTGGAAAAGAATTTAGACCTCATCAAAAAAATTTTGAAGCTGGAAAAAAAAGTCGGAATACGATAAACGTAGGTATGAACTTGAAAAAAAAAATCGTTCAATAACCTACTGGAATTTGTAAAACAGGCTCACGTGCTACATACCTAGATTCATACCAAAAAGTTAACAAATTTAGGCATAGAGAGAGCACACCAACCTAAAATATTTCTATTAGCATAAAAAATTTTCCAATTCGAGTGGCTGGATAATTTTTTTTCAAATGTTGCAAAAAATTTTCTTTCTAGACTGAAGTAAGTATTTAAAATTTTTCTTGTAAAATGAAAGAAATGGTAGGAACCTAGGAAGATTTGATTTAAAGATCTTCATGAATTGGAAGAGCAATTGCCTAATTTATCCATTTGGGGCAATTTTTTGTCCATTTCAAGCGTTTTGTAGGTTTTTTTATTTTATTTTAATTTTATAACGCCATATACAGCAACCAACTAAGGTTAGGTATAGGTACAAGTAGGTATTTTTCACTTATTTTTCGAATTGCACTTTTTAGACTCAGAAATTCTACATGGAATACATTATTGAATTTAAGAGGAGGAAATTTATCATTCTGGCTTCGTCGCCTCCTACTCTACGATCCCGACGTTGTGCTTCCCGAAGGTCATTTTGAAGCTTTGGACAGAAGACTTTTGATCATTTTTACGGTATTGGAAGATTGTTTCCAGAGAAAAGGAGGAATAAATAATGTCATTTTTAATGATCATGAGATCATTTAAATACGATTAAAAAAACACATTACTGAGCTCAAATTTTTAATTTTTTTTGGCAGTTGAAAATTTTTTACAACAGAGGTTCAATATTTTTTCATCAGAATTTTAAAATCGACGAAAATGCAAAAACGAGTACATTTTCGGAATCCTCTCGTCGAGACGAATCGAATGCGGTATATTCATTTTTGCATTTTGAGCGCTACTCGCGAAAGTTGCACTTTTTTGGCTGAAAAATCAGTCATAACTCGACAACAAAGGCTCGGCTGCAAAAATGGTCGCCAGATTCGGAATCAGCGATCTCGAATTAGTCGAAAACGACACTAATTTCGAAATTTTTGAAAATCATGAAAATCCAAAAAAATGCATGAATAATAGTTCATGCTTTTTTTCGAAAATTGATGATTTTCAAAAAATTTGAAATTTCGGCCGTTTTCGACTAAATCGAGGTCACTGATTACGAATCTGAACTCCGTTTCACGCGATCGCCCCGCCTTTGCCGAAAAATTCGTACTTTTTTGTGAAAAATCGTCATAAGTTTGATTAAAAGTTTTCCTGCTTGCTAAAATATATGTTCGAAATTTTTTGGAAACCTTTGATATTTTTAAAGGGTAGATATAGGTAACTGGATTAAGGGTAAATTGACTAGAAAAATTTCTCACAAAATTTTGGTCCTCAACCCCCTCCCTTTCAGAGTTATGGCCGTGGTGAGGGGGGTCGGACTACGAGATCCATTGGCCAAGGCTAGAAATTTATTCATTTTATTGCATAATTTTCAAGAATTTTTAATATCAACGGAAGTGAAAGAAATTTTTTGTTCTTCGTCATAAAGTTGAGATGTATAATTTATGATTTTTTCAAAAAAAATTATGTTTTTTCGACTGTTTCAAGTTTTTAATCGCAAAAAAATACCATACAAGCCAAGAGCGACCACTCTAGAAAAATTATTTAAGAATGTGTCTTTTATGTAGAATTTTGCTGTAATTAAATTCGGTTTTGGCAATTTACTCGAATTAAAGGTAAAAAATTGCAAAAACTGTTACGTACAAAAATGCTGTGATTTTATAGCAGATTTTTCAAATTTTGAGCGTTTTCTACAAAAAAAAAAAAAAAATGGCCAAATGAAATAACCAATACCTTATTCTTATTCAGCAAGTCAAAATACCTCGATAACCACTCTTTTTTGCAACAGTTTTGCTTGAATTTTAAAAATTTGCTTTTTTCATCGATTTTTCATGGCGAAAAATCTGAAAAAGTGAATTTTGAGACCTCTTGAGTGAACCCATCGTGAAAAGGATGTTAATCAGGGTATTTTGACCTGCTGAACACGAATATGGAATTTGGATCCAAATTAAATAAAATTGTTTAGATTTTAAATTATTTTTGAAAAAAATTGATTGCCCTGTTTGAAGAAATTATTCGATCAAATATTTAATCACAGAAAAGGAATATTCAAAAAAAATCAAAAATACAATTGATCAAATTTTCAATTAAGGTTAGGAGGCATTAAAAAAAAAATTGATTCGACATCTTCTCCATGATGATTAGGTTGGTATTATTACTTTTTTGGGGGGTTTGCCTGGCCATCAAGTCGATCCCACAATTGAGAAATTGACAAAATACCTGAATTTACAATACTGTCTAGATTTATAAGTTTATCCAACAACGTGGTATTTGTGTTCAGTCCCATGTTCACCAACGATTCTAATGTTGACCATATAAATTCTCCATTTAAACCCAAAACGGATTCGGATAGTGACATAGTTGTAGTATCATCTATGCAAAACGGTCTACACCACGGGGTTTTTTCGAAAATACAATTTATGTTGATGTTAAATATGTAGCACGGAAATCCTTCTATAGTTAGATATTTTTCCGAAGCAATGGTAAAATTCACATCGTTCAATCCCGTGCGATCGGTATTAAATAGAGTGATAAGGGATGATAGTTGACTCGGACACAAAAACACATCGCGTTGTTTCGATTTTCCATGTGTGTGCCTGGAAAAAACCAAGTTCAGAGAGAATATTAAAACGCAGTTTATGGCTTTCAATTTTACATACAGTTGATGCTTAAGTAATTTAAACGTATTACTTGAATGAGTTAGTCCGATTTGTGGATTTAATATCAGGACGGGTCAATTGTACAGAATTTCTAATCAAGCGACGATAAAAGTCAACACCTTCTACTCCCCATCCCCAAAAATTATTACCATATCCATTCACTCGACTATATACTTCGCTTAAACAACAACATCAAATGAATTAAAATCCAAATCATATGTGAGCCTGGATATAGCTTGGATGCCAAAAATTGGTTTTTGAGATGACGTGCTGATCTAGTACTCGTAATACTTTTTGACCCCCAAAAAATTAGTAGAAAGGGGAATGGCGTGTGCAGTATTTAAATACTTATTCCCAAACTTCCGTGAAATTGGTACATATTATGTTCCTCTGTGGGGGGGGGAGGTCAAATTTTTGGGTTTTGGTGATAATTTTTGAAATTAAGTATTTATGAAAACATTTTCGTTACAAAAGTTGTAGAGTATTGAAAAACGAATAATTTTATCATTCACAATTTCTCCCTGAGACGTCATGGGAGGGAGCTGGACAATTAAGAAAAAAATAAATTTAAAAATTTTTCCATTAGCACTAAAAATTGTCAAAAAATTGAGTTAATCGACTTTTAGGAGCGGTTCTTTAGCACAGGACATCCCATTTTGTATAATAGAATGAGAAAAAAGTATAATGGACCCCTTGTCTCAAATTGGGGATGGGGTGGACTCTCAGTACAATAAGTCGCTTTTTCCTCAAACCGTTACTCTTCTACGGTGCAAAATTCGAAAAATTGGTTCAGACAAACGTTGAAGAGCATTAAAAGACGAATATTTTACTTTTTTAATGATTTTTCTAAGTGCTCTTGGGGCCGAGCTGTTGAGAAAAGGAAAAAAAGAACGTTCAAGATTTTTTCATTTTACTCAATAATTTCTGCATAAATATGTAGATACGTCTAGTATAAGATCAGGCGATTTTCTACTCGAACACGTAAGGTTCTGGGGTGTTGGAGGGCGCTAAACTTGATTTTCGTAATAATTTGACTCCTGGACCCAATTGGGGGCCAAAAAGGGACTCAAAATTCAAAATTTTACCAAATTTAGACATATGGATCTTGATACAAAACGTGTGAAAAAATGTTGTTTCAAGTTTTCGAAAATATTTGGTTCTTAAACCAGAATTGGGCTTTAAAAGGGGGCAAGTATAAAATTTAAAAATTTTTCATTTTTTTCTGAAATGAAAAATAGTTTTTCGTCTATACAGATCAAAGAAAAAAACTGTTTGGAAACCAATAACCCTCCTCTTTTGGGGCTAAATTTGGGTCCTAAGGTTTCATACCTGTTTCTGATAATTTTTTTGAAAGAGTTAGGGCTTTTCTTCTCCTAAAATGTCTGCATTATTGGGCCATTCAGAAGAAGCAGAATTAGGGATTCCTTCAATTCAAAAACCAATTTTGTACGACTAATGGTGATTTCTATATCCAGGCTCACATGGTCACATGTGCATTATAAATAAATAATTCAAGTAGATAGGTATCGATTTTTCTATTTTATTTACTTCGATATCAGTAAAATTCCTCCAATATATAAGGGATAAGAATAAAAAGGAACAGGGTGGTACCCATTAGGTATCAAATGATGAACATCATTTCCCGGATATGCGTAAGATATTTCGTTGGATAAGGGTAATGTATCAATGTCGTTCAATGCTACGTAATCGCATTCCGGGAATTTTTTTCTCACAATATGAAATCCAGCGTTGAGCACTGCTCCTTTATTGAAACGGTATCCATCTGGAATCTGTTAAAAAAGTACCGATTTTCCAATAGAATTAAAAGGATCTAAATGGGTGAAAATTAAGGAAATCCAAATAAATTGCTTGATGAATCTAATATACGTAGTGGAGAGACAATCCCTTCCAAAAAAATTGCATGCAATGAAAGAAACATAAATTTTAGTATGATAAATTTTGAGGCTAAAGCAAAAATTTTGAGACTGGGAGTCATTCACGCTCCCTTCCTATTTGGGGGGGGGGGGGGGGGTGGTGGTAGGCTCATAATTTTAAAAATTCAAACAGAATGTATCGATCAATACGTCACAGTAAATGCAATAATATTTCAATTTTTACACAATTTTGAGCAGCAGAAAATGTTCATAATCAGATCTGTGAAATCTGTGATCATATTGGGAGGGAGGAGACTGAGGCATCGAAGTTTTCACATCCTGTTTTACTTCGATAGCCCTTTTGAATTTGTTGCGTTTCGGCGTTATAACAGAAATTTCAAGTGTTTTTTAAGTTTCAAGGGTCCATGGGGCAGGAGGGGATCATACGCGGAGGTATAAGAAACATGGGGGGCTCAAACCTTCCAAATGTTGAATTAGCCCCCAAATTATTTTCTCTGCATTGATTTCATTTGAAAAAATTTGCGAATTCGTAATTTTCAAGAGATAAACTATCAATATTTTGTAATTCATCTCCTTTTTTCAAGCTACTAAAAAACATTAAAAATCACGAAATTTCTGCACCAAAATTATGGAATTTTTTCAAACGACAAACTATTAAAAAACGAATGATTTTCCTTCAAGAAATCATCAACTGTTTAAATCTTCGACCTCGCTTCGCTCGGATGTATGAAAATCAAAATCTATTTAAAATTAAATCTCCATTTCAATCAATACTCAAGGATGTCTACAGATTTTTAAAAATCAATATTCGCGATTTTTTCTCATGGTATCTATTTCTTAATTTTTTTAATAGTAATGCCATAAAATTTATCACACAAGCAAACAATCATTTCAAATCGGAAGGAGCAAGGGTGAAAATTTTTAGAAAATTCAAAAAGTTGAAATTTTTAAATTTTTGCATTATAAGTACAAAGAGAAAAAAATTCAAGAAGTTTGGAAAAAAATGAAGTATACCTACTTAGATATGTTTTTTCCTGTCATTCTGACTTTCTGATATCAAGATCAAGTCAGTTTTCAGCTTCTGACTTTCTAATATTTATAACAAGTTAATTTCGAAGATACATGTAAGTTTTCAAAAGTCAACTACTGAATTTTTGATGGTTTTCCTATCATTCTGATTTTCTGATACCTACCTATTAAGTAAATTAAATTTCTAAAATAGCGTCGAATAAAAACATATTGATCAATGACTTTCTTGCATCAAGGTAATTTCGAAACCAAAAATTCATGGTTTTGACTTTTGGTCTCCCAAAATAAGTTCTCCCAAATTTTGGATTGACCCCCCCCCCCCACCCCAGATGAAAAACATATCCATTTTAAAATTTGCGACTTTTGATCAATTTTCGGTCAATTTCGGGGCTTTTTCGCAACTTTTGCGACCTGTAGATGCCCTAATATTAAAATAATGATCTTAAAATGAAAAATTTGTCTTTCGGATCCTTTTTTCAAAATAGAGCTCGATTTATTTCCACAAACCATTCTCAAAAAAAAAAAATGGTATAATAAGAACCATTTCTTCAACCGATTCTTCATAAATTTAGATAAATGTTCAAGTTGAAATAACCTAATGGTAAAGAATGGAAATTTTTTTTAAAGTTCAGAAATAAACATTTTTGATCTGAGTTTCTTTTTTTACCTGGTGCTCACCCCCCTCCCCCCCAAAAAATTAACATTCCATCTCCGCTTATGGAGGAGATGCGAATTGAAAAATGAACTACATAATACTTGATACGTACCTGATCAACAACAATGATATAATATTTAATCGACTGGTTATTTAAAAATTTACTCATGTGAGGTACAAATTCAAGTAAATCTTCAAACCTCTCTCTGTATGGTACAAGAACACATAGTGCATGGTTTTTTGTTATTGCCTCATTGTTTGATTGAGAGGTGGGTGCAACTGAAAATTGTGTTAAAATCTAAGTAAAAAATATTCAACGATCACAATTGGCGGATCATCAGAGTACATATTTAGATGACTTTGTTGAATTAATTTCGTTTCATCATCAGAAATACAAAGCATAGTTAAATAGTCAGTACCACCATGATTCGAATCAAAAAAAAAAATCATAAAATGATTCGTGATTCAAAATTTCATTCTGTGATTCGTGTCTTGTAAAAATAATTCAAATTTTTCGAATCATTTTTTTTTTCACTTTTTGTGTTAATCGCTGAGTAATTTTTTCGCATATTTACTCAATCAAAAATACTTGGTTTATAGAACACAATGATGAAAAAAAGACATTTTTGAAAATACCTCAGTAAACCCGTTCTTTCCCCATGGGCTCAATTTTTTATTGTATTTCCTGCATCATTAAGTATCCCTACAGATGAATAGTTCAATTTACCTGGGTAGGTAAAGATAGGTACCTATAATAAAAGTAAGTACCTAACTACAAAACACTTACCTTCTCGAATGAAAAAAAGATACACGACACAAATACCCAATAAAATCAAACACCATAACAATAAGTACGACGCTTTACATCTATGAATTTTTCTAAGTACCGAAGTTGATGAGCTCATGTCTGTGTCACGATTTTTTTCACGAACTACGAAAAATTGATGAACATTTTATCACCAACAGAATTGAGAAAATATCGATTGAGAAGTGAACAATTAAGTGTTACATCTAGGTGTGGTTATTTTGCTTTATAATTTTGAACTACGAAACGAAAGGTACCTAATACTTGTATTCGCAATAAATTTTTACGTTTCCTCGAAGTAGTCTATTTCCCTGAATTTATCTTTTTAAAAATCTTTTATCAAAGTTTTGCCATTGTATTACGTCGAGGACAAAAAAACAATTATGATAAAGATGCCGACATTGTCAAACCCGTGTTTAAAGTTTGCTTGCATATGGTGTTCAACTAGGTATGATAAAATGCGATTTATCTCTGAAAAGCGAAATCTAATTACATAGGTAGCTAAATGGGTTGCCCGTCACTTTTGTATGTAAGAATAAAAAATAAGTCGTAACAAAGTAAGTATACTGGAAAGTGTATTTTAAAATTAATTTAATTTTTATTAAAAATTTAATTTAAAAATTTTTTTTTATTATTTAATTTTAGAAATAAAATTTTTGTGTAAATAGGTATTATTTGAAAATAATAAATTATTATTATTTTTTTTATTTAATTTTTATAAATAATAATAATCATAATTTTTTAAATTTAAAATTTAAAATTTTTTTTATAGATATTCCATAATAAAACGGACCAAAAATGAAGTCGAGTCTTCTGATTTCGCTAAAAAAAATTTACGAGTTCCCCTTAATGGTCTGTTCATAAATCCATGATCATTTCCTTTGTAACCTTCAAGGGGGCTGGTAATGTTTAGGCAATTGCGATTTTTTTTTGCCAAATTACCCAAATTTTTGATAGGAGATTTAAAAACGACAATCGCATTTTGAACAGCTCAAAGTTGAGCTTTGGTGATGAAAGCTCAACTTTCACGATTATCACAATAGATGAAAGCTATCATTTAAAAATCTTAAAAATTACAGAAAGTGCCCTTTTTTATCTATTTTTCAACTCACAAATTTTCAAGATGGGATCTCCAAATGCCTGGGGGTAGGTACTTTGACCAAAATTAAAAAAAAAAAATCAAAAAAGTAAAGCAGCGCATTTTTTTTTACTGATCCGAAGACATTGATTTTGAAGATGTGCTTGGTTTTTTCATTCGTCCCCTCTGAACCTCCCTATTGGCCCCCTTGATGGGGTCAAAATTTGAAAAAATAAGAAATAACGCGTGACCTGTCGTTTATTAGGTATTTGAGGGCACTGAGTTCTAATAGGTATTTGTTTATTTTTTGGATTTCACCCCCTAGCACCCCTCCAATTTTTTGGGAAAATGTGTTAAAAATTTAAATTTCGTGTGGCATATCGATTGTTACTAATTTGAGGACGTAGAATTAAAATATCGAACTACTTTTTGATTTGACTCACTTCCCTCTGCTCTAACCGATCTCCTCGTACGTATCGTTCGATTAGAGGGTGAGGGGGTTGTCTAAATGTAGGAACAAAGTTAATTGGCAAGACTAAGTTAGAATTTAATTTGGAAAAAATAATTGAAAAATTCTTAAAAATGAAGTACATACAATATATGTATACTTAATAGAAATTGTAACAAAGTAATGTAGGCTATACTTAAAAAATTTCATTTTAAACGTGTACATTTTGGGTCTGTCTATTCTCACACAGAATGAACAACAAAATGTAAATCGTTCGCTCGAATCGCAACTTTGCAACCTGTCTCGATATTTGCAAATTTGAAACTGAAATCAATAATTTTCCACCCATTTTTTTTTTTGATTATCAAAATGGGTTAAATTCTAATTTTTTTTTCACCAGATATTTTTAAACTCTAAAAATTTTTCATAAAAATATTTTTCAATTCTAAATTTTTTGTATTTGGAATAAATTTTTATCAACTCTGAAATTTTTTCTTTTTTCCTTCAATTTTTTTCAGGTAGGTATAAAAATTTTTCAACTCTGGCATTTTTTCTAAAAATACATATTTTTCATTTTTTAAATCTAAAAATTTTCACTCAAAATTAAATCTTTTCTCAAATTTTTTTGCTTTCGAAATCAAAATTTTTTCTGAAAGTTCAATTATTACGACTTATGAATTTTTTTTATCAAAATTTCATTTTTTAGCTCAGCTCAAATGTTTTTCTAAAATTATTTTTCAGCTTCGAAATTTTTAGAATTATAAAAATGAAAACATTGAGTTGAAAAACATTTCAAGAAATTTGATGTGAAAAAAAAATCGGGAGAAAATTTTAAGACCAAGAAATGAGATTTCCCAGATGTTAATTTTAATACATGATCATAAAATGAATTAGCAAAAATGAAAATCAAAGAAATTGAAAAAAAAAAATCTTGGAGCTTACAAAAAATTATGAAAAAGAACGTCTGGTGGGGAAAAACGTTTATTGGTGGAGATGATACGAAAAAATTTTTTTGAAAGCTGAAAAAAAATTATTTAGGTATGTATAGGTACTCAATTAAAAATAAACAAAATTGTTGAAATCTTCAATTGGTAAAAACTAAAAATCATCAAGATTAGCTAATATTCTTAACATGTTTACTATCTTCAACATTGCCAAAAATCAAAAGTTATCGAAATTATCAAAATTTACAAAACTTATCGTGTTTTTTAAATAAAAATCACGAATTAAAATTTTTTAAAATTCATTTAGCTTCAAAATTTGTCAAAATTTTCAAATTACCTATTTTGTCTGAATATACCAACCCCCCCCCCAAAAAAAAAAAATCATCATAGATTTTCATCACGTAAAAACATATTTTCTCTTGAGTGAAACAAGAGTGTTTTTTTTTTTTGAAAAACTATTTTGAAAAAATAACGAATACAAATTCATTGAACGTTCAACAAAACAATTTCGTAAACTTGACCAAAAATTTCAATATCACTATTATGAAAATCACGGGCTCAACGTCGTTCGAAAATTGTCAACAATGTAGGAAAGAAAATATTCCAAGTCTCTCCCTTCTCTCCCCTCCCATCACATTGATAGAGTTTTTTATTCAGACAATCCGTAGGTAGTTACATACAAAAATTTGAATAAAAATTATCTATACACATCATTTTCTTTCGATGGATCACTCGGATTGTAAAATTCTCCTTTTTTAATATCTACAGGAAATTTGGCACCATTGATAATAACAATTGGCTCATTTTTTATATCGTAAGGCTCATCTTCTCCAGTCTGGGCCCAAAAATCGACGCTCGGTGGTCCATTCGATGAACCGGTGAAAGCAAAAATAGAAATTTTATAATGAGACGATTTTTGTAAATCTGTGAGATTAGCATGATTCAGGGTACCATTTCCATAAACCACTGCAATTTTCTCAGGTTCGATGCATATCTGACGGTCTGTGACGTTCACCAAACAATAATTTATATTATACCCTTTGATGCCATTCACCTTTTCGGCACATTCCAATTTCCATCGAATCTTTATAAAAGAAGACCCTACCTCCTTGGGCCAAAGATACTTAATTCTGCTGATTTGGCGCTTACGAAAATTTCCACACGAAGCCCATTTCATGCCACTGCTGGATTTATGCGAATTCAGACTGATTGCAAATTCTAAACCGATATTTGGATCAGAGGGAAAATCATGTTCAAATTTACCAGCAGTTAAATGGATCCAGTTGAGAACCCCTGGACAAAATAAGAAATAAGAAAATTCTCTATTCGTTTCGCACCAAAAAATGGTGATATTTGTGATTTTGATATCGTCAGCATTTGGCAGCTGCCACGATAAATGGTATCTGCCATTTCCAGTGTCGACTTTGGTGAACGAAATTGGCCTAGGTATGATTTCTCGTTTCTGGGGCAAAGATACCACCGACGAATAAGGTGCTGGGCCAATTTCATTTACTGATGTAATATGGAATTTGTAGCTGTGGAAAGAAAGATTGGTGAAATTGGCGTAAGACTTGCCAACAAAGTCAGGCCTGATGTGAACTCTGACGTCGTTCTCCCAGACGACGATGTTGTAATGCAAATAATCTCCGTTGTGTTCCAGTTCTGGGATCTGTTTCCAGTAGATCAATACGTCTCTATGATGAGAATGTTCATTATATACCTCGAAACTGCCCACATCGGTGTCGGGTGAAACATAAGGAGCGCAGGGATCTGTTTTTATGACAGCCGAGGCCGGTTGAGACCAACATTCTTCGCCTGTGAGGGGCGATTTCATATAAATTCTCAACTGATAAGGAATATTTGGGTATGGAAAATCGGTTACGTTGACTCGAACGGTATCTCTGAATTTTTCCATATCTTTTCCATGATATTTTTTCGTTTTCCATTCTTGGGTGGAATTTCGAGCATATTCAACCATGTAGTCCAGATCCATATCGAAAATTACCCAAGTACCGAAATTCCACTGCAGATAGATGCTATGAGGGGTTTTATTCAGAGGTGTGATTTCCGTCGGAGGATTTGGAATCGCGTGCCTGAAATTATTGAACCGGATTGTTTGGTTCATGCTGCCGAATTCATTGACACCGTCTATTTGGAAATAAATGTGTTCGAAAAATGGTCTGTAAATTGGTTCTGTGGTGGTGGTCCAGATGCAATTTTCTTTTTGTTGAATTGGACACTGGTATAGGGTAGAAAAAGATTTGCTCTTTCGTGGGATCGAATAATAAATGGAGTAGTTCGTCTCGATTCCATTATTTGGCTCATTCCAAGAGCAATTTAAACTAACCCAGTTGTAATTATAGCAGGAGAAATTGCTCACCTCTTGCGGTTTGACTCCAATTACGACTTTGTTTGAGCAGATCAACTGCTCTGGAGATTCCTTCTCATCAGAATCTTTACGTGGCTCCAATGTGCATTTGAAATATTCGTTTTTGACGCTGATAGGTAAATCATCCATGTTCAGTCGAGCGGTGGTTTTATTTAAAACTGTCACGTATTTGCTGTCGATCTTCTCGGCCCCTTTTTTGAATACGATGTCTTTGGCTGTGTAACTTTGAGTCGTTGGATTGTTCAGATCTAAAGAGCAATAAATTTCCAAAGGTGTGCCAAGTTGTAAAACAATGTTTCCTTTTGATGTAGTCCTTCCTGATGAGGTTATTTCGCCAATAAGGCAGCTTCTTGTAGATTTTGTAGATGTTCTACCGTTAATCAAGCCATCAACTAGGCACAGTTTTAAGAAGCATAAAAAAATACTGACCAATTGTATAGGTTTCATTTTGAATTTTGACGAGAATTCGACCATTGAAGGATAGTTTCTCGACAATATCTGAAAATAAATTCGAAATCATTAAATTTTGATTTTTTTAAAAATGTCAAATAAATTTATGATTTTTTTTTTCACCTGAATTTTCTATGCTAAACTATAAATATTGCAGACCTACAGCCCAGAAACCTTGCCCATGCCCGGGTGGAATGTGAAACTTAAAACTTTTTTATATTGTTCAGCTTTAAAATTGAAGGAGGTAATTTAGCTTGAAAAAAATTCAATTGAATCAGGATTTTATGCGTGAAAATAAAACCAAGGTTTTTTGTTGTTCTCGAACGCAACCTGGAAGCAACAGAATAAAAACGTGGAAAAAAATTTGTGAAGTGACAATCTGGTTTCGGTAGGCACCATTTAATATTTTATGGATATGAATTTCAAAAATACAAAATTTTAGTGTATTTTCTTACTCTGCATACTTTATATTTAACATCTTCAATTGTTATATTGGCCCAAAAAAATCATTACTTACAATTTTTTCTGAAATTTTTAAATGAAATATTAGAGAAAAATAAATATTTTTATCTAACATGAATTTTTTGATTTTTTAAACTCAAATATACGATTTCTCTACGAATGTTTGGAAAAATTCATCATTTCAGAAAATTTTTTGACGAAAACATGAATTTTTTTACGAAAAATACAATTTTACCATGGAGAGGAAGGCAAGATTTCCTCTTTGTTTTGCCTTGTTTATTTAGGTAGTTCAATCCTGTCGTAAAATAACAATATTTTGAATTTTTTTTAAATAGACGTTTACCAATTTATATTTAAACGGTCGTTCATTTACACAAATATTTTTCTTCTCATTTAATATTAAGTATAATGTTGGGATAAAAATTATCTCAACAATATTTGATTCATTTTTATCGAAATTAGGTTAGATACCAGGTGCTTATTTTCAGGGATCAACCGAATTATTGACGATATTGTGGGTGGGGGGGTGTCAGGAATTTCCGACTGATTTTTGGAATCCTTTTGTCTTGAAAAAGTGAGAGTAAAACTCATGGGTAAGTACTCGTAATTTTCAAAAAAAAAAATTATTGACTTGTGATTTAATGCAATTTTTTGCCAAATTCGCTTATTCGGTTAAATAAATTCCATCTAATTTTTCGATACACAGGTTTTCACCATTTTTCTGACTCAAATTTGAAATTTCTGGCTAAAACCGTGGAATGATCATTTTTTAAAAATAATCAATCAATTGGTTGTTTTTAAAATTCATCCAGCGCTTTTTTCAACATTTCGAGTATGGGACAAAAATCAATTCAAAAATCTTCCCTAGCTTTATTATTTTTGAGATGAGAATCAATTTCACAAATCAGCCCAAGAATTTTCTGAGCCATTTTTCTCAACTGTTACAAGTGAGATAGGTTTTGAGATTGAAATAATTTTTACCAGTATAACCACGTCTTTTCCTACAGTGCCCAAGGTGAGATGATGTCTGTGATGAAAATAATTTTAAAGACACATTCAAGTTGAATTTTATGAATGTACCTAATTGTTTTTATATGTAAATTGATATTTTTTGAGGGAAATTCAAGAAATTTTCATTTACTGACTGAAAAAAGAGTTGAAAATTTGACCCCTCATGGAAATTTGAAGAATTTCGAAAATCTCAGTTTTTTCTTAAAGTTCAAAAATCAAAATTTTACATGAATGATCTTTTTCTGGTAGAAACTGAAAAAAAAAGTAATCCAAAGGCATGGCTGGTTTAATACGGTGGTTTGCTCTTGGCAACCGATTTTAACCACTATTCTGACTAATAATTTCAACATTTTAGAACCCTAATTCAAATACTTATTTGTGGAAAAGAAGCTAAAAACCTGTGTTCTTTATTTCATAATTTTTTCATTTCTCATCAAGTGCAGTTAGAAATTTCGTGATTTTTTTGGATAAGAGAAACATCAATTTTTAACATTTTCGTGCAATTTTTCGCCAAGCTATGCTATTTGAATTTTTCAAACTTTTTTTGTTGATTAAAAATTTTGAAATGGTAGAAATTTGTGAAAAAAATTCACAAGTTTTACTTTAGAACTGAAGGTTTTTATGAGAGTAATTTTTGGATGAGCGTTTGAAATGCAAAAAAAGGAGAAATCATACGACCAAATTTATGCTCTTCAAAAATTCATGGATGTGGTTTAATGACTATTTTTTCAGTTTCGTTGAATTTTTGATAAAATATTAGCTACCTATTTTAGCCCTCTCTACATTTTCAAAGCAATTTCAATACTTGAGTTGAAATATTCTCTCCAATCAAATTTAACATTTCTGTAATACTAATTTCAATATTCCGTCATAAAAAAAATAAAACATCGTTCTAAAATTCTAGCAAAATAAAAATAAAAATATCAGTTTACCTATATGTATTTGAAATTTTTATACCCATATTTCCTATAATTTTCTGATTAAAAATGGGGAGGAGGAGATGGTTGGGTGCCCAAAATAGAGTTCCGTTCAAGTCCTTTGTTTATATTTTCTATCAGTCTCAAAGACAAATATTATCACCGATTTCATTCTTAATGATGACTTTTTTTGAAAAATTTCATCTGAATTTGACGGAAAATTAGAAAATTATTAAATTGGTAAACCCCATATTTTGTCCCTTCCCCAGAGGTCCTAAATGGTTATCAAAACCCATACTACAATTTCTGACCGACTACTTTGATGCCCATATTAATTTAATTTTCGTCGCATACGATTTTCAAAACAGATAAAATTTGATTTAGGCATGTACCTACTTCTGAAAAAATAAAATATGATTTTACGCAAAAATTTTCCTTTTTTCGAGTAAATTTGAAAATTCGAATTACCACGACAAAGTACTTACATATTTCCTGATGATATGGCAATGATTTTGCAAATTAAATAAACCTCTTATTATAAAACTCGGTGAAAAAAAAAATCAATAAATTTATTAGCGATATTGTTAGATAGATCATACTTACAGTACTAAATAAAAAATCCCACTAAACCAGTGTTAGTATCACACTGATAAAGATAACTGCTCGTCCACACTTTTCAAAAGTTTCCAACGGGTGTTCGGTAAAATTTTTTAAATCTGGCTTCACGGATTCGACAAATGAGTGAAAAAAAATCAAAAACACGATATATTTTACAGCAAAACGTACTTATTCGAAAAAAATTGAACACAAACCGAACTGCGACTTGACAAGTGGATTTTTCGTCTGTTTTAGTATGTTTTTGTAGAGTCTTTTTAAAAATCGTGCACAAAGGAGATGGTTATTCGTTTTAAATTTCACCTCTCTTCTAAAACAACAATATGTAAGGGATGTTGACAAACCGGGTTAGGGGGATAGGGGAATCACACAGGCTGTGAATAGTATATAAGAGATACGCACTCTTTAGGATAACACAACGGTAGGTCCCTTTTTAGTGGTAGGGGTTTCAGTGGGATGTATGTGGATAAAGACGATTTCGGATGTCTTTTGAAATACAACGATTGACCATAACGAATCTCGGAGACAGGTATACTACGTACGATTCGGTGACATTCGGTTCTGTACTACGTGGTACTCGTATTTTGACATTTTAGAAAATTGATGCTCGAATTGTTATTTAGGTACCTTTAATTCTTTTGGGTAATTTTTTTTCTCACGAAGATCATCGTCGAATCAGGATCATATTTCTACGAAAAATATCGGAGCGGAAAATGATAATTGAGTTTATCTACTTGTAGTTCCTTTGTTTGTAGTTTACCCCACCAAAATAGTCCCTGCGATTAGCTTAAAGATTAGGATTCAGGAATACTGCAATTTTTGGAACAAGAGTTGAAATGGGGTTTTTGTCAGAAATTCTCTTTACAAGGGAGGTATCCCAACATGGAAGTAAAATTTCGAACCCAAACAAAAATTAATCGAAAGTACACTATGAGAGGACCCCGTAACCAAAAATTCAAATTCTGAAGTGCATTTTTCAAATTTTTGTGATTTTTTTAAATTTTGAAATATGTACCTTATAGTCTGAAAAATATCAAACTTTGATCTAATTAACGAAAAGAGTTGAAATTTGGTATATACCCTATTTTTAAACCGCTGAATTGATTGAAACCGGTTTCAAGATATTTTGGAACCACCAGAAAATTTTGGAATTTTCCAGCATGCCCATAAAAATGGCCCATATGCACTTCAGCACCTATAATCACGGATTACCCATATTGGTGATCTATTTAATCGATTACAGCGCAATTTTCCAAAATTCGTAACTTCCAGTTCAAATTTGCATTTGTGGACAGAATATTTTCCTAGAAAAAATTCAAAAGTATGTTCAAGGCACACGTTACGCGCTAAAATGCTGGAATTCGGTAGATAGGTACCCTCTTTTCGACTAGCCAAATCGATTGGAACTGGTTTCGAGACGTTTCTGAGCTACCAGAAAATTTTGGTATTTTATTTTGGATTTTTTCCAGAATGATTTTCTACCCAAAAATGCAAATTCGAACTGTAAGTTACGAATTTTGAAAAATTGCGCTCTAATCGATTAAATAGATCACCAATATGGGTAATCCGTGATTATAGGTGCTGAAGTGCATACCTATGAGCCATTTTTATGAGCATTTTTCCAGCGCTGGAAAATTCCAAAATTTTCTAGTGGCTTCGAAACCTCTCGAAACCGGTTCCAATCGATTCAGCAAGTCGAAAATAAAGTACCTACATACCAAATTTCAACTATTTTCGTTGATGAGATCATATTTCGGTATTTTTCAGGCTATAAGGTATACCAATTTCAAAATTTAAAAAATTGGCCAAAATTCGAAAAATGCGCTTCAGTACCTGAAATTTTGGTTACGGGGTCCTCTCGTGGTGTATTTTCGAACAATTTTTGTTTGGGCTCAAAATTTTACTTCGAGTTAGGATACCTCTTTTCTTAGGATGGGAGGGAGGGAAGGAGGGAGAGTAGGTGAATCGGCTTAAGAGCTATTTTTCGAAACTAACCACCAGACATTATTAAGGACCCCAGAAAATCATTTTAGGGTATATTTTCCATCTCCACTTCACTCCTCTTCACCTCATCCGCTCCCCAAAATATCGTATTTTCGTCAAAAAATCCTACTTTGAAAAGTAATAATTTACCAAAAATTCTGGAATTTATGTTGTGTATACGAGAAATGGTGGCCATTTTTCGAGAATTTTTTCAGATGTTTTTGCACCGCTTTTTAGCCAAACCCCAACTTTAAAACTTTAAAATTGATGTTCTAATTTCAGAACTAAAAGACATACTTAAATTTTTTCTTTTTGATACAAATATAGCCCTTAATCGCTTACTTTTACTGGTTTGTAGGTAAATAAGAGAGAGGACACTATACCAAAAAACATGGTTAGACTTCCTGGCTCCGAAAGGTCCCCGGAGATCCTTGAGGGAGGGGTATAAACCTCCCCAAAATGAGATTTTTTGGGACAAAAATCTGGAATACGCTTTTTCAGGACACAAGTCTCTCACGACTTAAAAACCAACTGATATTTTTTTGTCCCACGAAAAAGCACAATAACTTTGATTTCTAGAGCACTTTTTGCAAATTACTTGGAATTTATTACCTAAGTACATACCTACATATTTTAATTTCATTCCTAGAAATAAATCAGATCTTATTGGAGTTGAACATCTTGCGCAAACAAATTTCGAAAAACGAATGGGATAATTGTCAGTAGGTATCTATAATTTTTTTCTCCTATATTTTCTCATCCTTGGCGCGATAATGGGGCAAAAATGTGATAAAAAATTGAAAAAAAAAATCGAGGGAAAATAAAAATATACATAAATTATGTGCTTATTTTGTAACTCTGAGTTATGAAGTAGAATGACGTATGTATCTATATTCTTTGAAATTCACAGATAGTCAGGTAGTTAACTAGCTATCAGTTATTTTTTTAAGTTTGTCGCTTGGTGATAATGAAAAGAAAAAAAGCGAAAAAGCGAAATACATTTTATTAATACATCGGCATTATTGCTTACTTACTACAAATAATTCGAGAATTTTCAAAAATTAACGGATTTAAATAGATGTAGCACTTAATAGGTAGGTACCTTACCTACCTACTTATTTGATATTTTGCCACTATTGTGATTTACAATATTATCAATTTTTCATAGTTCGTCGAAAATTCATGACAAGGACATGAATTTCTCTATTTCGGTATTTAGAAAAATTCATGGAATTAAAGCGTCATACTTATTGCTATGGTGTTTGATTATATTGGGGGTTTGTGTAGTGTGTTTTTTTTCCACTCGAGAAAGTAAGTATTTTGTATTATTTACTATTGATGTAGGCTTACCTAAGTTCAAATAATTGGTCGTTAAAAAAATCATTCTACAGATCTCCATGAGTATTTCTATGATGGTTTATTCTCAGTGGGAGACCTCTAAAAAAAAATTGAGCAACAAATTTTCAAATCTCCAGAAATTAATTTTGGTGAAATTATTCATAGTGCTACTAACTACATAAAACATAAAAATTTATTTTTTTTCGAGTTTCGTGAAAAATAATCATGAAAAATGAATTGTTGAACATAGTCAGATTTTTAGTCTTGATAAGGATGGGAAATGCAGAATCGAGGGGGGGGGGGCTTTCAACAATTTTGCCTTCGTTATATGATTAAGAGACTTATTTTTTTTGAAAGATTTTCCATGAAGTCAACTACCAAAATAGGAAATTATCGACGAAATATATTTCTAACTTGAATTTAAATTTTAAGATCCACCATCACAACAATCGAATCATCAGACATCATCGTCCAAAAACCATGTCCTTTGTGTACTGGTGCCATATCGAGAGAGATTTGAAGAATTGCTTGATTTTGTACCTCACTTGAGTGAATTTTTAAATCGCCAATCGATTGTATATCATATCATTGTTGTTAATCACGTACGTACCAATTACAGTCCATTAATTATTGATAAAATAAATTGCATCTTACGTCAGGGTTCGAATTTATGGCGGTTATGGTTTCATCTTTGAAACAGTCATCGTACCTTACTTTTTTGGATATTTCTTCCTGGAAAATTTATTTTTCGAATTCTTTCTGCCAAGGGAGATAGGTATCTTGACTCAAAATAAAATTTTTAGCCCAAACAAAAAAAAATCGGGAGCACGTCTTATGAGAACCTCATACTTATTCAAAATTTCAGGTGCTGAAATATATTTCTCGAATTTTGGTGCATTTTTGAAATATCAAAATTATATAAGATTGATAAAAACTGAAGACAAAATGTTGAGCATCATTACTTTTTTGGTGTGTAATCAACACTGAAAAATTTCAAAATTTTCTGGTGGCGCCAAAATGTCTTGAAATTGAAACTGCTTCCAATCGATTTGGCAAGTCAGAAATAGGGTATCAATACATTTTGGAGCCACCAGAAAATTTTGGAATTTTTCAGTGTTGAAGAAAAGCTTATAAAAGTGGACCACATGAATTTCAACATCTATAATTACCAAAATTCGCAACTTTGAATCAAATTCTTATTTTTTTATGGCTAATTTCCCTGAAAAAAAATTAATTTTCGGCCACAAAATATGAATTTGAATTCAAATTCACCGATTTTGGAAAATTACTTTTCTATGGAGGAAAAAATCACCAATATTGGTAATTTGTGATTATATAAATTCATATACGTGATCCTGCCGGAAAGGAGGGACCTTGTGTAAAAAAATTGATGTCTTTATTTTTATGTGTTTGGTCCAGATTTGGTGACATTTGGACCAAAAACGTGAGAAAAGAGACATCGATTTTTTATGCAACGTCCCTTCATTCCGGCAGGATCACTATGAACTTTTTTTCATGAGCTTTTCTATTTGGCTGGAAAATTCCGAAATGTTCTGATGGTTCTAAAACGTCTTGAAATTGCTTCCGAACAATTTAGCTGGTCAAAAATAAGTTAATGCCTAATTTCAGTTTTTTTCGTTGATTAAATCAAATTTTGATACTTCGTAAAGGAAGTATGAGATACCTAATTTTGAAATTTCAAAAATTCGTCAAAATTCGAGAAGTTCATTTCAGCACCTGGGAATTTGGATATAGGGTTCTCATGTGGTGTAATTTCGATTTTTTTTTGTTTGGGTTAAAAATTTTACTTCAAGTTGGGATACCTCCTTTGTGAGCTTATTTTTAAAACTATAGCTCCCTTCCAGAATATTTTTAGAATGCCATTAATTTGTCTGCTACCAAAAATCATGTACCTGCCTAAATCGCAAAATTCGTAAAATTCATCATTTTCGCCCATCCTAATAAGAAATTGATAATTTTTTGAGAAGATTGCAGACGGATATCGTTTCAATAAAGGATCCTCGTTAAACGCTGGATTTCATATTATGAGAAAAAAATTCCCAGAATGTGATTACATCGCATTACACGACATTGATACTTTACCTTTAGCCAACGAAGTATCTTATGCTTACCCGGGGGACGATGGTGCTTATCACGGGATACCTGTTGGGTTCCATCCTGTTCCTTTATATGCTCATCAAGAATATATTGGAGGAATTTTACTGATGTCGAAGTAAATAAAATTGAATAATTGACAAATGAGCTTGTTTAGATGAGATGTGGATGTTAATTTATTCGTTGCTGTTGTTAAAGCAAACTGTTTAGTCGTATGAATGGATTTGGTAACAATTTTTGGGGATGGGGATTCGAAGATATTGATTTTCATCGTCGTATGGTTAAATACTCCGTTGAAATGACTCGTCCTGAAATTCTATCCACGGATCGGGATAACTCGTTCAAGTAATTTGCCTACCAATTCTACGTAAAATTGAAGTTCCCTTTCCAATTGCTCACATTGAATTCGATTTTTTCCAGACACATCCATGGAAAATCTAAACAACGCGATGCGTTTTGGTGTCGAAATCAAGCGTCAGCATTCAATACACGAGATCGTACCGACCATACAGGATTGAGCGATGTGAATTTTACCATTGTTGCGGAGAAATATTTGACAATTGAAGGATTTCCTTGCTACATATTCAACATCAATATAAAATGTATTTTCGAAGTAACCCCATGGTGTAGACCGTTTTGCATTGATAATGTACCAACGGTACCGATAAGCATTTGGGACTTTGACGGAAGAACTATATGGCCAGAAAAAGATCCGTTTTTGAATTCTGAAACGAACGCAAATTCCATGTCACGGAATCGACTCGCGAATGGTGACAAAAATATGAATTTAGGAATGTTGACGAATTCTCTGCCGTGGGATCGTCTAATGGGTCAGGCACCATTTTCGAAAAAGAAAAAATAATCGTAGGGATCTAGAAAGATTTATTTGAAAATCGATTTTACCTACGTTCAAAATTTTGATGACAAATCTGTTTTGTTGAAAAATTTCTTAAATATTTCACACTTTTTGAATCAGAAATTAATTTTTTAAATGGTTTTTTGATCTCTTTATGTTGGAGTAATTTTTACTCGAAGAACATGTTTTGTATATTTTGAAATTTAGTTGGAATGCATAGCTCGAAGAATTGGTGTCTATGACGATGGAAATTACATTTTTGAATCTAGAATTTCGACTTATTTCTAATTTTAAATCGTCCAATTAGCCCGTTATTCAAACTGTACCTGGGATCAAGCGCCATATGTTGCCAGATATCCAAACGATCATCCCTTCTTCGTCAAACAACTGGCTCTTCATCAATTTTGACGTGAATGGGCCGACTATCGAAGTCTAATTTATTCAAGTTCAAATTTGATTCAGTTTGACGAATTCCAAATTTTTTATAGCTGGATAAAATTTTAAAATCCTACCGATAGAATTCTTTGAAAGTTACAAAGTTGAAAACCTTTCAAAAATTAAACGATCAAAATGAGGTTGAAAAATTTTGAAAAAAGCGAAGTTGAGAAAAATTTGAACAAATCTGAATTAAAAAGAATAATTTACCGCAGAAAAATATTCTAATACGAAAAAAAATCTTAATTTATCATTCGAAGTTTTTTATTCCTTCAATTTTATTTGAAAATTTTCTCCTTACTTTTTCAACTATAAAATTATTTTATTGGAATTTTGTTTCAATTTCATCTTGATGGCTCTTAAGTTTTCTTTCAACTCAATAAATAATTAAAACAAATTTTAAAATGAAATAAAAAAAATCAAAGTTGAAAAAATTATGAAAAATTCAAATTTTAAAAATTTTACTGATGGAAGCATTTAATAAAAATCAGATAAAACTTCAAAAATAATTGACAATTGAAAAAAACAATTGAATGAAATTGATCTCGAAATAAGTAAATTTGGATTTGCACCGTCGAAATAAAAATCGGTATGGTACCCTCAAAATCCTGACGGGTGTACCTCCCACCCAATCACGCTTGGTAGATAATTTCAAATCATTATAAAATGAAAAAAAAAGTTTTTTTGGGGCATCAAAAGCTTCCAATGCCACTTAGAATAAATGCGAGAGCTCCTTTACCCATATTACATTTCTCCTACATTTTTTTAAATCCCCCAGACGATATCGTGCAAACTTGTAGAAAAATATTTTTTAAAAAATATGATAAATCGGAGTTCCTGAATGGTCAGATTAAGTAGGTACGAATTTTTCTAGGAAAGATAAAAAAATATTCCAAGTATTTTGCGCATTTTGTAGCTCGAAAGTTTTGAAGTAGAATGACGTATACGATTTGAAATAAGCAAGTAACTAGGTGCAGTTAGGTACTAGGTACCTATTATTTCAAAACTTATCGTCCAATGATAATGAGAAGATAGTGAGCTAAAAAGTAGATACCTAAACAGGTTATTTCACTTAGGTGGTAGTAAAAACGTTGAAGAATTTTAAAAAATGAAAAAATTTGGTTAAATACAACACTTTAAGTTTGTATTGCAGATCTGTTAATTATAGAATGTTCAAGAATTTCTTGTTGTTTGTGAGTGGACATGAGTTCTTTAACTTCGGTTAGTAGAAAAATTCATAAATGTAAAGCTTGGCAGTCATTGTTGTGGTGTTTAATTCTATTTGGCGTTTGTATCGTATATTTTTTTTCTATTCGAGAAAGTAAGTGTTTTGTAATTTTGTTTAGATTTATTACCTACTTGGGTATAGGCTTATTCAATACCTAATAATCATTCGTATGACACGTCGAGGTAGGTGGAGAAAAGAAAATCAACTAAGAATTCGAAAAATTATTGGAGTTGTTTACTTTGAAGAAGGCCCAGCCATAAAAATCAAGTTGAGGTGAAGGGTTCACAAAATCGTGCGAATTTTGAAATAAACCAATCATATGTACATACTTACTTCCTACTTATCTCGAAAAAATGAATTTGAATTTCTAATCTTTTTAGGTAAGGTGCAGTGGGGTAATTGCAAACCACTTTTTGATTAGTGCCACTTTGCCAGCACACTGAGATGGTCGTATGGCACCAAACAATCTCAAATTTTTGTCACACCAACTTCAAGGGGTTCTCTGTCAGTGGAGAAAATTTTGTATCATTTCATGCACTCTTTTGCAAGAAAACAGAATTTTAAAATTTTGCAATTTCAAATTTTGCATTTATCCTGGCTGGGGTAAATGCGAAATCGCACGTTATCTCAGAGGGAGTTAATTTTTTTTCAATTCTGATTGCGAAATCGAAATCTACGTAAAATTTACTATCTGTTATCATATTCATAATCTTTTTTTGATCAAGATTTGTCCGAGATATCCGCTAAAGTAAAAAATTTTCAGAGAAGTGAAAAAATCTCAATTTTCAATTTTTTTAATTTTTTTTTTTTTTATAAGCTAAAAATTAAAAGTAAGCGATTATTTGTCACAAGTATGACTTATTTGATTGAAAAACACAAATTTCGTCGACATTTGAACAATATTTTGATGATTACCTCCAAAAGTTTCAAAATTTTTTATGTGAATACAAAAAACCTGATATAAATTTTCATACCTGTGAAGGACTAAAAATTTTTTAAAAACTTTTTTTTTATATTATCGACTCATTTTGCACTTGAAAATTGTTGAAAAAATTATGAGAGTAGAAATAAACCTATAAAATTTTTTGATTTTGCAATTGCCCCAGTATGACATTATTAGGGGTAAATGCAAAATCCCCTTTCTCCCCCTAAACTGATGAAAATTTTTCAAAGATGGTGGCGTTGCCTTAAACTTGGATCCATTAGTATAATTTACAAAACAAAAACAGTTCGAAAAAGTTTTACTTTACATGTCATCGGCCATTTAGAAAAAAATGTCTCCAATTTTACTTAGGAGCGATTTTGACATATATTTATAAAAATAATTCCACAAAGCACATGTGTGTTCCGATTTCGTTCCGGCGGGCTCAGTATATAGGTAATAGATGTACCCAAACCTACCAATGATTGGCGCGATCAAAAGTGTTTTTTTTTTTACCTCCAGCAGCTGATTTTGCAATTACCCCAGTTTTGCAATTACCCCACTGCACCTTACATCCGACCTGAAATGGGAAATCGCGTATTATTTTTCACGAAATAGTTAAAAAATTGCAGATTACTGTAATCGTAAAAATTCAAATTATGCTTTCAGAGGTTACCATAATTTTACAAAAAAGTTTGGTAATTCTTTGAGCCTTGAGGACTCTCAGTCTCAGATTCACCCTCGTTATGACTAAGAGGGTAAATTTTTTTCTGGAAGATTTCTTATTCAAAATGAACTGTCTTTGTTGAAAATTATCGTTGAAATATTTTTTTCCCGTTCGTGAAATTTGAAAATATTTTCAGATGCTCCAACGCTTCAGTCGCATGACCAGACGATATCAGAAAATGCACCAACATCTCAATCGAGCAGTCGGCCAATATCAGAAAACCATGTTCTATGCGTCCTAGTACCATATCGAGAGAGATTCGAAGAATTAATTGAATTTGTACCTCACATGAGTAAACTTTTGAAACGCCAGTCGATTTCATATCATATCATTATTATTGATCACGTACGAATCTGTTACAAATTGCATCAAAATTTAGATTTACGATTAAGTTGAAATGATGAATTAGCGGTCCATCATCAAAGTAGTCTACCTACTAGTCCAAATTCTTTTTGGGAAATTCGAAATCATTTAAAGCTTACTATGGTACACAATAAAACGATAAAACTCATCTAGAACTACTCGAAAATACCAGTGATTAATGAATAAATGATCTCCCATTGTAAAAATCGATTTTTTTTTTTGGAAATTCCATTCGAGATCTCAGCCAAGTCCCTTGATCAAAGAGAAGAATAAACTTATTCCGTGTTAAAATATTCAATTGCTTAGAATGGCAAGGAAATGGGAGAAGAGTTCATACCATCATTTTGAGAGTTGTCTAAATTTATCGAGCTTAATCGAAGCAAGAGCGAAAATTTTTGAAGAAAAGGGCATCTAAAAACTAAAATTTCTTCATTAAATATCATGATTTTTTCGTTCTGTATTTTGAAATCCAATGAAAAACAACATTCCTTCATAAGGTCACCTGCTTTTGAAAAAAATTTTAAATGTTTGAAAATTCCACTCGAGATTGTCGCCAAGTTCCTCGGTAAATACGAAAGACAATTTTTTTTCACGATCCCAGTCCAACAGGTATTTTATTCTGAGTACTTTTCAACTCAACCTTTTTTTTTTTAAAGAATTGTATCTCGGTATCAAACATTTAAAAATTTCCTAATCAAGTTGAATGTTGGAAAAAAATTTGAAAAACATAGTCATTTTATTCAAATTTAAATTTAAAAAAAAAAAAACAAGAAAAATTTTTTAAGAAAAAAAATGTTTGAACGAGGGAAATTTCAGATTGGAAAAATGTTGAGAAAGTTTGTAGTAGGAAAAAATTTCAAAGTAGGGAAAAATTTTAGAATTAACAATTTTTTCAAATTGAATTTCTTCACATTTTTTCATTTTTACCTACTCAAACCGTTTTAATTTCACTAAGAAATAGGTACTGTTAATTTTTTTAAATATGTAGCTTTCAGATGGGTATCGTTTCAATAGAGGAGCCGCGTTCAACGCCGGATTTCTTATCATGAGAAAAAAATTCCCAGAGTGTGATTACATTGCATTGCACGACATTGATTTGTTACCCTTGGCCAAGGAAATATCTTACGGTTATCCGGGAAATGATGTTTATCATGCGATACCTCCTGGATTCCATCCTGTTCCTTTATATTCTCATCGAGATTATATCGGGGGAATTTTTCTGATATCGAGGTAATTAGAGTAGGAAAACTGATACCTAAAATATTTTGTTCAATTAGATTAGCCTTGGTTTTTTACTTATTTTTTACCGTTGTTAAAGCGAGGTGTTCAGTCGTTTGAATGGATTTGCCAACTTCTATTGGGGGTGGGGATTTGAAGATATTGATTTTCGACGCCGCATGTCACTACAATCCGTACAAATTACCCGTCCTGAAATTCTATCCACGAATCGGAGTAATTCATTCAAGTAATTCGATAAATTTTATGCGAAAATAAAATCTATCAACTTCATTTCCATTGTATTTTTTAAACTCGGATTTTACAGGCATTTACATGGAAGTTCTAGACCACGTGATTCGACTTGGTGCCAGAATCAAGTCTTAGCTTTTCATACTCGTGTCGGCCAAACGGGATTGAGCGATGTGAATTTTACCCTCGCTTCAGAGACCTATTTGAGTATAGAAGGATTCCCTTGCTACGTATTCAACATCAACATACAATGTATTTTCAAAGATACTCCATGGTGTAGACCAAATTGCATGGAAGAATTGCCAATAAAGACGAAAACCTTCTGGGACTTGGACGGAGAAGTTGTGTGGGATCGAATTCTGGCTTTTGGATCGCTCGTAAATCCGCTGACGGAGAATCTACTCGGGATTCGAACAAAACTTACAAATGTGGGAATGCCGGAAAATTCTCTGCCATGGGATCGACTGCTTGATCAGGCACAGTATTCGAATAAAGAAAATTAAAGTTATCAAATGGCCTTCCAAATCCTGAAAAATTGTTCGATGAACTGAGGAAAGAGTCCTAAATTTTCACATGAACTTGCACTCTCTTACTTTAAAAATTGATTTTTTGTAAATTTTTCTGAAAAAATGTCAAAAGGATAGAATGGATTAAAAATATTGTTTATAATTATTCTTTTTAAGCTTAGGTACCTACCAGTTGAAAATTAAAATTTTTACGCTTGATTCGCTTGATCAAAGGTGAGACTACCTAAAAAGAGCCTCATTGCTGGATAAAAAAATTTGCGCACAATTTTCTTGGACCTCCTTAAAAATATACGCATTAATTCTAAAGTGAAAAGAGGACATTTGTGCACACTTTCATAAAGTTTTGTAGGGTTATCCAAACTATGAAATGTAAAATGATTTTTTTTCTTCTAAATAATAATTTTTTTAAAGCTATTAGTCTGTAGAAATTGAGGATACGGGAGGGAAAAAATTATCAAGTTTTAGTTTTTTCCAATTTTCCCTGACATGACATTGCTTCGAATGTAGACGAAGATTTAGATTGAAGTATTTCGTTTGGCATCGTTTGATTGAAATTTCAAAGAAGGCATCCAAAAAACCAAATAATAAAAATTTACTGAAGGATGAATCTCCTTAAAAGTATTTTTTTTCCTCTCAAAATGATCCTAAAAACATTTTTGCCAACTAAAATTATGGTTTTTCCACACAATTTTTTCTTAATTATTTTCACCATTTCTTTTGAAAAAAGAAAAAAAGGAATATGATGATTATCAGAATTTCTATTGGCCATGATTTTTTTCAAAAATGGAAAAAATAATGAGTGCAATTTAGAAAAAATATTCTTCATTCAACCAGCGATTTTTTTGTCTGATTGGAGTTGTAAGATTTGACGATTTTCCACAAACTAAATTTTTAGAAATTCGAAGTGTTTTTCAAAATTGAAAAAAAATTACCAAGTCAACTACTTTCTGTTTTTGAAAAAAAAAAACTTGAAAAATTATTTTAAACTGAAAATTTTATTAAAATCGAGAATTTTCGGCGCTTGAAAATCCAAAAGTTGTAGGATTTTTTCGCCATAGTTTAGTACTAATGCTCTCGAATTTAATTTTCATGCAATTTTTGAAAAGAAAAAGGAAATTATTTTAAAATGATTTTGCATTCATTTTCCCTTTCCCAATTAGAAAAAGGGGGGAAATGTGGTTAGTTGCTCGAAAGCATCAAGAGTCAAATTCACACCTAACCCTTTTCGCTCATCCGATTGAGTGATTTTCGTTTTCTACCTAATAACCACTGAACTTCAAATTTCAGTTGGATTTGGAAATTTTTTGACTTACTGGTTATGGATGTCGATTTTTTGCGACACATATTTCGATTTCATCTCTCAAAAAATAAATAGTATTTTTATCAAAATTGAATATCATGCGCACTGCGTAGGAAAATTTTGAAAATGGAACTGATTAATAATGTGGGTGCCTCTTATCGCATTTTTTCCTTTACTTTTTTGTCCTTGACGCGTACCGTGGCAGAAGTGTGACAAACGATATAAAAAACTATTAGGTAAGTACCTACTTCGGAATAATGGTCAAACTAGGTACCTACCTACAACTTTTTCGTAAAAATATAAAAATTTATTGCAAGTATTACTTATTTTGTACTGGCGCTGTAAAGAAAAATGACGCACAAGCTTTGAAATATACGCAACTAGCCAGGTGCCTATCAGTTTTCAGAAACTTGTCGCCCGGTGATAATGAAAAGAAATAAAGTGTTAAAGCGGAGTAAGTATTAATAACCGGTGATAAGAAGTATAATAAATCGGAGTTTTTTCACTCAATTATTAGTGAAAACGTGTGTGAATTTTTAAAAATGAATTGATTCAAATAGATACAATACCTCATAGTTGATATATAATTTGTCAGTTCTGTGAATTACAGAATGTTCGTCAATTTTTTGTTATTCGTAGGAAATTCGTGACGTGGACATGAATTATTCAATTTCGGTGCTCAGAAAAATTCATAGATGTAAAGTGTCGTATTTATTGTTATGGGTTTTAATTTTATTTGGTGTTTGTGTCGTATATTTTTCTTCCAATCGAGGTGAGTATGGTTTGTAAAATTTACTGTTATTATGGATATTAAAAATGATGGGAAGGAAAAATTTTGATTTTCTATTAAAAAAAAAGAATTTCATAAAATGATGTCACTTTTGATTTTTTTTTTAAAGAAATGTGATTTTTATTTGTCAACTTTGAAAAATGTAATCATTTTTTTAAAATCCAATTTTTTCGGAGAAGAAAATACAGAATGGTGGGGGCATCAGGTTCCAAGTCGTACTCCTAGGCCTAGATACAACTTCTCCAGCCGCACCATTGATATGATTGATGTGCTCAATTTTTTTTTGGAAGGATCTACTCATATAGGATATTATCATTGAAGTATACTTAGTAATTTTTGCTTTGATTTTAATTTCATTTTTAGGAACACCAACACCTCAATCGAGCAATCGAACAATATCAGAAAACCATGTTATGTGTGTACTTGTGCCATTTCGAGAGAGGTTTGAAGAATTACTTGAATTTGTACCTCACTTGAGTAAATTTTTAAATCGCCAGTCGATTTCATATCATATCATTGTTGTTAATCAGGTATGTTCCTATGAAAATATCATTTTATATTGATTAAAATATTTCTTTTCGATTCCGAAATTGGGTGCGACATATGTAGGTACTAGGTAGGTACTAGGTACTCAAAAAAATCGAAACTGAAAAAATTTTTTACTACTTTTTCATGATTAACAGAACGGTATCCCAACTAAAAGAGAAATTTTGAGCCGAAACACTCAGTTTTTAAAATTTTAAGTGCTGGAGTACATTTTTCGAATTTTTGGGAAACATTTGAAATTTTGAAACCACAAATTTCGATCTTCAAATCATGAAAACTTGACCTAATCATAGAAAAAAAGCTGAAATTTGGTAGGTATCTATTTACTCTATTTATTTCAACCTACCGAATCTATTGAAAACAGTTTTGAGACGTATCAGAGCCACAAAAAAAAACCACGGAATGTTCTGGCACTGGAGAATAGCCTTAAAGATGGTCCTAGGCTTTACCTAAATGATAAAATTTTTATGCAATTGGATTTTTAGCGAAATCGCTCAACTTCAAAGGCTCATAGCTTGAGATAGGTTGTAATTAGGGGAAAACTTTTTACGGGGTCTGAAATAAAATTGATAGGAGATTCAAAATCGATAATCACATTCTGAAAAGCTCAAAGTTGAACTTTGGTGGTGAAAACTCAACTTTCATGATAACAAAAGCTGAAAGCTACCATTTAAAAATATGAAAAAATTACAGTGAGTAGCCTGTTTTACCCTCTTTTCAACCAACAAATTTTCAATATGTGATCTCCAGATCCCCAGGGGACAGGAGTCCACAATTTTGACCAAAATTCAAAAAAATTAAAAAGTGAAGTAGCATAAATCGATGTCTACTAATTCGAAGGTGCTGATTTCGAATTTGTAAGTACTTGGTTTTTCCATCCAACTCCCTCTGAACCTTCCCAATAAGTCCACTTGAGGGGGTCAAAATTCAGAAAAATGAAAAATAACGTGTGATTTGTCGTTTATTGAGTATTTGAAGACAAAAAATTGATTATTTGCTTTTTTCTTGGATTTGACCCTACAGTGCTCCCCTAGCACTCCATTTTTTTGGGGGAAATATGTTAAAAAATTGAAATGGCGTGTGACATATCGATTGTCACTAATTTGATGGCATAGAATTCCAATATAGACTTTTTGAATTTACCATCCTCCCTACTCTGATCGAAAGATATGTACGATTAATTCATAGAGAGAGCCGATTAGAGCACAATTTACCTGCTTCAATAAGAACGTACCTAGACCTCAAATTCGAAATTCATTATTTTCATTTTTCATCCATTTACAGACTTGATTTTAATATGATAATAATTTTTTGGTGCAGATTCCAGATGGATATCGATTCAATAAAGCATCCTCATTTAACGCTGGATTTCTTATTTCAAGAAAAAAATTTCCCGAGTGTGATTACGTCGCATTGCAGGACGTTGATACGTTACCTTTAGCCAAAGAGGTATCTTACGCTTATCCGGGGGATGATGGCGCTTATCATGGGATCCCTCCTAGCTTCCATCCTGTTCGTGTATATTCTCATCCCACGTACATTGGGGGAATTTTACTGATGTCCAAGTAATTAGAGTAGAAGAATCGATAAATTATTTATTTAAATGAGATGTGAATTTTAATTCATTCATTGCTTCCATTGAAGCAAAGTGTTTAGCCGTATGAATGGATTCGGCAACAACTTTTGGGGATGGGGATTCGAAGATATTGACTTTTATCGTCGTATGGTCAAATATTCTGTAGAAATAACCCGTCCTGAAATTCTATCCACTGATCGGAATAACTCATTCAAGTAATTTGCTCATCAATTGTATGTAAAATTGAAAATCATAATTTACATTTTTATTTTTTCCTCTTAAACTTGGATTTTTGCAGACACATACATACGAAATTTAGACAACGCGATGTCCTTTGGTGTCTGAATCAGGCGTCTGCTCCAAATGTTCGAGATCGTACCGACCATACGGGATTGAGCGATGTGAATTTTACCATTGCTTCGGAGAACTTGTTAATTATTGATGGATTCCCTTGCTATATATTTAACATCAACATAAAATGTATTTTCGAAGTAACCCCGTGGTGCAGACCTTTTTGCGTGAATAATATAACGATGCCGAAAACCATTTGGGATTTTGAAGGGGATGTCGTATGGCCAGAAAATTGGAACCAAGAGCCGTCTTCGAATCCGGGAATGACCGCAAATTCCATGCTGTGGAATCGATTTTTGAATAGAAACAAAAATACAAATTCGGGAGTATCGGGAAATTCACTGCCGTGGGGTCGACTCTTCGGTCAGGCACCGGGTTTGAAAAATAAAAAGTGATCGTGGGAATCACAATGTGTTACTTTGAACAACGATAATACGTTCAGACATTTGCCGAAAATTTTTTCCAGGCTCGAGTTTGTCCTATTACTCACTTGTTTGTTTATTCGTTCTTGTCATTCTCCTATTCCATTCGTAAATTTTTAGAAAAATAAAATCAATAAATGTTTTGATGCCAATAAGGTCTCTAATGCATCGAACCTTGAAAAATGGCTCAGTTGGCAGAGAAAAAAGTTCTTTTTAGGTAGGTACCGTATGAATTTGCACCTTTCCTTTAAAAAAATCAAATGTTTGATGAATTTTGCTTCAAAAAGTTGATACTAGAATATAAAAGTTGAGCTTTTGGTTCCTT